>OX377619.1:144591944-145791944 GCA_947397865.1 Polietes domitor
TAAAATAAAATAAAATAAAATAAAATAAAATAAAATAAAATAAAATAAAATAAAATAAAATAAAATAAAATAAAATAAAATAAAATAAAATAAAATAAAATAAAATAAAATAAAATAAAATAAAATAAAATAAAATAAAATAAAATAAAATAAAATAAAATAAAATAAAATAAAATAAAATAAAATAAAATAAAATAAAATAAAATAAAATAAAATAAAATAAAATAAAATAAAATAAAATAAAATAAAATAAAATAAAATAAAATAAAATAAAATAAAATAAAATAAAATAAAATAAAATAAAATAAAATAAAATAAAATAAAATAAAATAAAATAAAATAAAATAAAATAAAATAAAATAAAATAAAATAAAATAAAATAAAATAAAATAAAATAAAATAAAATAAAATAAAATAAAATAAAATAAAATAAAATAAAATAAAATAAAATAAAATAAAATAAATATTACCGATTACCACAACTCGATCGGGGCTATTGCAACTGCCCCGAAAGTCAAATAAGTTATACAGGATAATGGTTCGAATTTATACAAAAACAAGTAAAGAGATGTAAAGTTCGGCCGGGCGAATCTTATATACCCTCCACCACGGAGTGCATTCCACAGTATTGCCGGCAGATTAGAGGCTGTCGACTTTACATAAAAGTGTAGAAAATTGTGATATTTTTTATGGACATCACGATATTTGTTTACTACTTCAAACTACAAAGCATATTTATTATATCCGTTGCTTTAAATAAATTGCTTTACTATTCATTCCCTCGGAGCCGATTTCCTCAAGTTGAATATCTTGATTTCAGCTACAGATCAAATGCGTGTATCATTTTGATACGAAAAATTGTAATACTAAAGATCCATTATGTTTCGCGTCCACAGTAGAATGTACGCACCTAATTTCATGATTCTAGCTACAGCCGTTTTCTTAGTACCAGTTTTATTCACATTTTCATTCTAACACTAAAGGTAGGAATTTTGAAAAATCCTCTTGTTTTGCGGGTCTACGCAGTCAGACGAGTGTAAACACGGAATTTTATGATTCTACCTACAGTCTCTTGGTTGGTATCAATTAAACCCATTTTGATCGTAAAAGTACGAACATCAAGAGAAGTCTTTATTTTTCGTGTCTATGCAGTGAGATCAATGTACACACCGAATTTCACTATGCTAACTGCAACTGTTTGGTTGGTACCATATTTACCGCTTTTCGCCCCATTTCCCACTTAAAAGTACAAATTTCGAAAAATTCCTCTATTTTACTTGGGATATACACTTTGAATTTCGTGTTTTTAGCTAAATCTTTTATATCTTTGAGGTGCTTTCAAGCTGCAAGATGAATGTTCGCAACAAATTTCAAATGCATATAAAGCAGAAGTCACTTTCAATCTCAAGCGACCTACAATCATAAGACATATTTACCGAAAATTTGAACCTCTTAGCTCATTTCGTTCGGCAGCTAGCGTGTCAGACAGATTGTATGGTAGGCGACCTATACTTTAATCAAAAGCATTAGATGTACGACGTACAAGAAGACATCTTTAAATCGACTCAGCTGGTGATGCTAAGCCGATCTAGATCGATTATTTTTAGGCTCTACAGATATTTGGTGTGAATTTATTTTATATTACTCTATTTCACGAAGTTGTGCATGGTAAAATTATAGTATTCATAACTTAGACGAAAGACCGTAATCCTCAGATACTTTAAGATAGATTGCCACACCCCTACCGGTACTTCCATTCGACAACATTTTTGTTGCATAGTTATTTGGGCTTGCTTTTACTTTTACGAGTTGTCCAGCCGCCTGATGTCCATTAAAAATTACTTCAGATATTAAAAGATGCTTTAGTATCTTATCTCATCTTTTCGAAAAGCTAAACAAGATTTTCCCGATCTCCCCTTTAGGGGGAGATCATTACATCAGCCATAAAACACCGATGCAGATGTTTTACATACACATCAGACATCTTCGCAGAAGAAAATAAATTTTAATTTTAACGATTTCTTGTTAAAGAACTATTTGAAATATTTGACATTCAGTCAAGGCACATGCATGCATGCATGCAGACATATGTATGAAAGCCCCAACATACTAGCTACAGCAGACGGATGCACGATAGACAGACAAGCGGACAAGTGTAAATGATACATGCAACTAAACATGAAATTTTCACCTGCCACATGTAACGTGGACAAAATGCTACAACAACCAAACAGACAAAAATGCTGCCTCGAAAAGAAGATGGATATCTTTTTGGGTCGATTAATGTGGTCAGGTTATTTATTAGCATGCAACAGTCGGCGGAGAGCGCCAACGACAGCCGGACGGACAAACCCGTGATGGGCAAAATCGTGACTGCCGCCACTGCAACGCCGCAACGGTGTGCGGTGCAACTTTATCGCCAACTGATGGAGATAAACCACAAGTACGCCGTCGCAGTCGCGTATATATACATATAATTTTTGCATATCACTTGACTTGATCGGAAAATATTTTCACTGAGATGCCACAAACCGACCGAACGACCAACAATTCAGCCACCGCATTGCAATGCGCCAAGCCACTCCACCACCGGCGGCAGCAACATCAGGCCGTAAATCATGATGATCAAAATGTGAAGATATGAATTTATTTTCGAGAAAGAAAAAACACAACAACAACAGCAACAGAGCAGAGAGGCTCTTGCCTCTTTTCGGTTTTCTGTCCGCTGTCGGACGCATAAACATGAAAACATTTAAATAATTTGATGTCATGAAAGAACGAGTTTTGTTGTTTTTAATAAATTTCTATAGAGTCTTGTGAGAGTTCAACGCTGTAATTTTAAACTCAGCGGGAGCATTTTAAGTTAATTGTCTTCGGAATATCTCTATAACTGACAGGCATCCAGTCAGCCAGACGAACGAATGTACGGATTCGATTGTACGCCTGCCACTGGATGGACAGACGGACGGACAGCAAACTTTGCCTTTCGATTATTTTGTTTGTTGATGCCATAAGCTTGACAAGAGTCAATTTGACACTGCGTGTTATGTGACATTAGTGTTCATTTTATGAAATATGCACAGCCAAATGACACAAAACAAAAGAAAAGAAAAAAACTGACACGACCTGCCAACCAACCAACGAATGTGTTTGTGTTTATTTTATTCTCCATAACATTGGTAATTTAAACAGCAACATCTGCAGTAGCAGCAACAGAAGCGACCTGGAATTACTTAAACAGACTTTTGTTGGGATGCCCTACAGCAAGCTGGATGACATAAGTCTTGTGGACCGAAATCTGAAATCCTTGCTTGAAATCCGAAATAAGTAACTTATATCGAGTCAATATTGTTGAGTTCTTGATTGCAATCACTTCGTCGGCTATATTATTTATTTATGAATGAAAGGGTTGTTCATGTTTTAATTTTTTACTATCTACACAATTCTCAATTGAAATTCAAAAATGGAAATTGAAATTGAGACAAAACAAATTGATATTCAGAAATGAAAATTGAAATTGGGAAAATTGAATTTGAGAAAATACAAATTGAAATTGAGAAATGTAAATTGAAATTTGGAAATTAAAATTGAGAATATACAATTTGATATTGAGAAAAGATCAATTGAAAATAAGAAAAAAAAAAATAAATTGAGAATATACTAATTGATATTGAGAAATAATATGAAGAAATGTGAAGAAAAATAGAATTGAAATAGACAAATGAATATCACTACGCTACGCTTGTGAATATACGAACATCCCAGCAAAAATAGAGTACCCAAGAATTGGAAAAGATGTTCATCTTTTGATTCGGTAGTAGTGAAAATTGGGATCTTCACCAATGAATTATATAATCTAAATGTGAAAATAAGGCAGTAATCTTCAAAAATTTGTGCTGAATATTTGGGGTATTTTTGGGGGTTTCCTTTATCATCAAGCTAACATTTATTCCATTTCACTTGTCTTTACTATGCCAAACAAACGTAGAAATGTTAGGAGAAGTAAAAATACTGGCAAAATTACGATATTTGTTGTATATTTCAAACTATAATGCCGACTTACTGTTTTAAATAATTTGTGATGTTTCATTATTATAATATTGAAAATATTTAAATATTTTTGAGAACTATTTATATAAATACAGAGCAACCTCGATTACCACAACTCGATCGGGGCTATCGCAACTGCCCCGAAAGTCAAATAAGTTATACAATATAATGGTTCGGACTTATACAAAAACAAGTAAAAAGAGGTAAAGTTCGGCCGGGGCGAATCTTATATATCCTCCACCAGGGAGTGCATTCCACAGTATTGCCGGCAGATTAGAGGCTATCGACTTTGAAATAGATAAATGGATATCACTACGCTACTCTTGTGAATATAATAACATCTCAGCAAAAATAGAGTACCCAAGAATTGAAAAAGATGTTCATCTTGTGATTCGGAAGTAGTGAAAATTGGGATCTTCACCAATGAATTTAACATGTATTTGCCATAGGAGGGATGTCCTTTATTTTGAAAGACTTAAAAGTTATTTTAAAGTGTTGCAAAGGAACCACTCTTTCACTAGTTTCCATTTTTGTTTTAAAAAATCCACTGCTACCGGGGGTAGAACAGCGGACCTTCTGGTTGCTACTACGGCACTCTAACCATCTAACCATCAGCTATCCTCTGTTGTGAGTGCTGAATAACTAAAGAAATCCATCTTGTTCGTTAGAACTGATAATAGGAAAATTTTTTTAAAAGAAAAATATTAAGTATGAATTAATATATAACGCAAATTAACCTTAAATAAATGAACACTACTTAATTTTACTGATATTATATAGTATTAAAAATTAAATATCTAAGTACATTAATAAAGCAATAAATTTGTATTTTTTAAGTAAACACTTTTAAATTGTTAAAATTATACAACATTAAACATTGCTTATTTATAAAAGTAATTAAAAAATAAAAAAAAAATTTCCGAGTCACGATTCGAACACGAGACCTTCTGGTTGCAAAGCGGACACCTTACTTTCCATTCACTTGGGAAGATGTTGGTCACGAAATGTTACGGGATAATAAGATATTATTTACTTTTTTGGAAGTTGTTTAAAAGAACTTCCTCAAAAGGGGGGGAAATTTAAATTTCGATTTTGAGATGCGATTAAAATGTGCTTCCTACAACTATTATACAAATTTCTCAATTTCAATGTTACTTTTATCATTTTAATAATTTCCCAATATCAATTTGTCTTTTCCCAATAATTATTTGTATTTTCTCAATATTATTTTTTCAATAATAACACTGTCCAAAAACAGTTTTGGAACAGAGTAGCGACCCTATATGTTGAGTAGACCTTTTTGTAGAATAATCTTATAGTCCAGCTGGTCTGAGTTGCTTCTTATACCAGGTCAAAGTTTTATTTTTTTTGGTCGAAGTGAGCTAAAAAAGCGTTGTAAGTTAATGTCTGAGAGGATACTTATTGTCAGAACTAAAGGGTGATTTTTTGAGTAACAGAGGCCCAATTGCTGCGAACGGCGACGAATCGATAATTGATGGTCGTACTGGCCGATACAGCTGCGATATTTTCTTCAGTTCGCGCTCTACGTAAGCGTGTTGGTGGTTTCATGTCCAACAATGTAAATTTGGTGCGAAATTTAGTCACAATAGCCCGAATAGCCGTTTCAATGGGTCGATTAAACTGACCATAAAATGTAAGCGCGCGATGAACTTTCTTAACAGAGCACGCATTTTGATAATAAAATTCAATAATTTGCAAGCGTTGTTCGTTTGTAAGACGATTCATGGTTAAATTATAGACCAAACTGAAGATGTTTGACAGTGAAACAAAACACGAAACGTACGTCAGCTGTTTAAACCAGTGTTGCCAAAAAGATAATAGCTAAACTTATTTTGGAATTTTATGAGGATCATTTTTGTGGAAGATCTTAACCCTCTAGCTCCTCTCTCTACGGGTCAATTCGAGAAAATCAAAAAAGTCCTTTCAAAAAGAACATTAAAGGATTAAAATGATCCAAGAAAAAAATTTGTAGGAAATTTTCAGTGGAAAATTTCACCGAAGACCCAATGTACAACAATAAAGCTATTCACACTTAAATTGTAAAATTACATGCCAACTTATAAAACAAAATTACTATTGTTGAAATGGGTCCATGTTTTTGTAATTTTTTTATTTTCGCGGGAGATTTGATTTGTACATTAATTTGTATGTATAGGGTCCGCCATCTAACGTTTTTTTTTTTTCAACTATTCAACCGTTGGACTATTATTTGCCCTCAGCAGCCATTTGAATGAAATTATTTTCCATTATTAACCGGAAGGATTGTACTTTCAAATAATAAAAAATTTAGAAAATATCCAGTAGTTGTCTTTTTATAGCATTTTCAAAAAAAGTAATTTGTTGAATTATGTGGTTTCTAGAGCGGAGTTCGCCATCTAACGTTTTTTTTTTCAACTATTCAACCGTTGGACTATTATTTGTGGGGAGTCCGAGGCAGCCATTTGAATGAAATTATTTTCCATTATTAATTAATTAAAGTACAATCCTTTACTTTCAAATAAAAAAAATAGAGAAAATATTCAGTAGTTTTTTTATAAAGAGTGATTTTTTTGAGGTTAGGATTTTCATGCATTAGTATTTGACAGATCACGTGGGATTTCAGACATGGTGTCAAAGAGAAAGATGCTCAGTATGCTTTGACATTTCATCATGAATCGTCTTACAAACGAACAACGCTTGCAAATTATTGAATTTTATTATCAAAATGCGTGCTCTGTTAAGAAAGTTCATTGCGCGCTTCCATTTTATGGTCAGTTTAATCGACCCACTGAAGCGGCTATTCGGGCTATTGTGACTAAATTTCGCACCAAATTTACATTGTTGGACATTAAACCACCAACACGCTTACGTAGAGTGCGAACTGAAGAAAATATCGCAGCTGTATCGGCCACTGTTAATGATGACCACCAATTTTCGATTCGTCGCCGTTCGCACCAATTGGGTCTCTGTTACTCAAAAACGTGGAAATGCCAAAATTGGACTAAGCGGATGGACCACCTAAGACGCAGCCGCGGTCAACATTTAAATGAAATTATCTTCAAAAAGTAAATGTCATGGACCAATCTAACGTTTCAAATAAAGAACCGATGAGATTTTGCAAATTTTATGCGTTTTTTTTTTAAAAAAAGTTATCAAGCTCTTAAAAAATCACACTTTAGCATTAAAAAAAGTTATTTGGCGTACCCTATATAACATATTTGTTCTGTATTTTTTTACGCTATAAAGCAACACAGACCAGCTGGACTATAAGTTTATTCAAAGGGTGGTTAAATTTTAAGGGCCGGTGTTGATTTTTAATAAAACATAATTTTTTAGGAAATTATTGTCATTTCTTTTTTATACCCTACACCACTTCGTGGTCTAGGGTATTATAAGTTAGTTTCGCGCCAAATGTTTGTAACACCAAGAAATAATCGAGCTACACCCACCTTTAAGTATACCGATCGGCTTAGAATCACCTGCTGAGTCCATTTAACGATGTCTGCCTGTCCGTCCGTCTGCTGTCCATCTAAGCTTGTTCGCACTCTACAGGTCGCAATTGTTGTCCGATTGTCATGAAACTTGGCAGAATTTATTTTTTTTACAAGGACCATCGGTATTGAATTTGGAGAAAATCGGTTCAGATTTAGATATAGCCCCCATACAAATGTCGCTCCCGATTTGACATTTTCCGCTCTAGAAACGACATATTGTACCCGATTTTCTTTAAATTTGACACAACATCTTATAATCTAACTAGAAACACCTATGCAAAAATTGGGTAAGATCGGTTCAGATTTAGATATAGCCCCATATAAATGTCGCTCCCGATTTGACATTTTCCGCTCTAGAAACGACATATTGTACTCGATTTCCTTTAAATTTGGCAAAGCAGCTTATAATCCATGTAAAAAACCTATGGTGAAAGTGGCTAAGATCGGTTCAGATTTAGATATAGCGCAAATACAAATGTTGCTCCCAAATGTTTAACCGATTTTGGCCAAACTATACATATTATATTTCACCTATTTCGTTCAAGATTTCAATATACCCCCCAAATGTCCTTTCCGATTTAACAATTCTTGTTAAACACACACATTTACAGGATGAAAAAATCCTGCCCGTTTTCACTTTTCCACCGAATTAAATTGTATTCGGATAGAAAGTGGAGTGTATCATAGAGTCGGCCCCGCTCGACTTTAACCTTTCCTTACTTGTTTTCATTCTAAGGAAAAGGATATAAAAATATACAAAATATACTTTGTATTCGAATATGTATGTGTTTATTTTCTTACTGACAGCACTCTTTCTTTCTCTTTCTCTATCAAGGACCTTCATATGAAAGATATTCTCTACATCACTATACAAAGGTAATCGACTTGTTGACTTGATTGCTTTGCTAATTGTGAAATGTAACAATTAAATAATTTATTGAACAATTTCACCATTATGTAACTTAATCACATCCATACATACACACATATATTAATTAATAAACCGTGTTCATGTAGCATGTTAAACTTTCGTTAATTGCCAATACCGGGGAGGGAGTGATTCGGTTTTTCATTTTGTTTACTTTTTAAATGTATTTTGAAATGCTTATTTTATCTGCTCCATTCTTTAAAGTTGTCGCTGCTTTTGCTTGGGCGATTAATAATTATCAACAGTTGCCTCGACGGTGGTCTCCCACTTTGAAAAATCACTTTGCTTGTTTTCAACTTAAAGAAGTGGTTCGTGACGAACACTCAAACGCACAAACACACACACATACATATGTACACCTCCAGGCCAAGCAAGCACGGATCATCAGTCAGTGGGGCATGCTGGATACACCTCCGAGAGGAGACAAGCGAACGATCTCAGCAGCAACAGACGCAACAACTCCTTCCAAAATAAGTGGTGTCCCCCCATTCAAACTGGTGATGTTGTTGATGTCAGTTGCAGAGTGTAATGTTGTTGTTGCTGTTCTTTAAATTGGCTGCCGCTTCAGTGTTTTTTTGTCAGTGTTGATGCTGATGTTGTTGTTGTTGTCGAAACATCATTCCCTCACTTTATCCCTTTGACATTTAAATTAATGCCTTTGCATGTGTTTTCTTTGTATCTTTCAGTCACTTCTCTCCATCTTTTCCACAGTGGTGTTATTAAGTCTTTTTTCGTTGTTATTGGATTGGTGCTGGTGGTGTTTATGTTGTTGTTGGCGTTGGCAATGTTGTTGCTGCCGCTTTTCTTGGGGTGTCTTCTGTCTGTTGCTGCTGTTGGGCGCTGTCATTTTGTCATTTTAACATCTTCTGGGACTTTGTATTATACTAATTTTCGAAATAAAATCCATTAATTAACTTTTTTCGTTTTTGGAAAGGGTATTTCTTGTGTTAGTTGTGTGCGGCCTGGCCTGGTCTGGCGTACAAGTGTATATTTATTTTTGTTGAAACATAATTTTGTTGTTGTTGCCGTTGCAGCAGCAGCAGCAGTTGTTGTAGTCTTTTATGTTATTTATGATAATGTCAATATTTTCATGTGGCATTTCTATAATTTATGCATTGTTGTGATAATTTGTAATTGAGGGTAACGAAAAATTTATGTTATTTTTTTGTTTTTCGTTTGGGGTGTGTGGAAAAATGTTTTGTAATTTCTCCCCGAAGAGATGTGATAAATATTAATGGCCGATGCTGCAAGTGCATGAAATATTGGCCATCGTTTAAACAACCTCCCCAAAGGTATCACAATCATTCAATCCAGAATGTATTTGGCTTTGGTTAACACATGTCCCCTCGTCCAGTTTTTATATGTTTGTATGTGAACATACAGGCGGAGAAAAAATGTTTGGAGATCGTTTGGTGCAAATGAATTTGTGTTGTTGCAACATTTCCTTCAAATGCAATCCTTTATTGAAATGTCGTGATAATTGCCGTGAAATAACTTTCTATTTTCACTCGAAAATCGCCAACAAAATATATTAGGGAAAAGTAGAAAATATTTTAAGGGAAAAGAAAAGGAAAATGTTTACCAAAACTGAGGAAAATTTAACTTTCTTTAGCGTCAAAGATAATTTTCCTCAAACAAAATAGTACAAACTTTGCCTTAAAAGAGAAATAAGCTTTAACTTTGGAACTATAGGTTGGTCCATTTAAAACTTTAAATTAGAATCGGAAATAAAAAGTACTGATTATTTTTCAAATTTCTGGTTTTATTGAAAAGGTTGAGCTTTGTCATTTAATAATGACTCGGCAGTACCACATTCGATCAACCCAATTTTTTAGTATAGCCCAAAATTCACACCAAAGAGTGACTCGTTGGCAGTGACTTCGTTTGCTTATTGACATATCCACCAAGATGAAAATTTCTTCTCCAAAAATTGTCACGCAAATTTCTTACAAGTAATTTTAATATTTAGTAATTTTAAGTAATTTTTTAATATTTCCCAATTTTGCTCGAGCATATAAAAAATAAAAATGAATGTTATTTTACATTCAATGGCCCACCCTATATATACAATTGAAATAATTTGCTATATATTTCATCTGCAAAATATATAAAAAAAATTATAAATCATATCCCGTTTTGATTTTTCGATGGTTACTGTGAAAAATTAGCTAATAATTATGAGTTCCAAACCTACTTCCCTTTTTGGAACGTTTCTCAAAAATACATGAGACACTAATTAAATGTCATTTCAAAGTACCAAAGACCAAATGTGTTTACTAAGGATTATAAGAAAATATTGCATTCAGTACGCCAACGACGTTATTAATAGTAAAACATATATATGATGAAGGCTAAAAATTTGACGAAATTCACTTTCACATAGATTTAAATATAGTCCCCATACGAATTTCATTCCCGATTTGACTCTTTTCACTCTAGATACCACATATTTTAACAGATATTCTTTAAAATTTACAAAACATGTTATATTTCAACTAGAAGCAGCTGTGGTGACATTGTGTTAGATCGGTTTAGATTTATATATAGCTCACATAGAAATTTCGCACCCAATTTGAATTTTTACGCTCTGGAAACCCCATATTTTATCAGCTTGCCTTCAAATATTGCAAAAAATCATATATTTAAACTAGGAACACCTATGGTGAAAATAGGCAAGATTGGTTCAGATTTTTATATAGCTCCCATATAAATTTTTCTCCCGGCTTTACTATTTTCGCCCCAGAAACCACGTAACATGTTATACTTGAAATCGAATAACCTATTGTGAAATATTTTCTATATTTCTCGATTTGACAAATTATTTCAGGATATATCAGCATATGATTAGGAAACATACAAAAATCCTTCCCGCTATCACTTTTTTTCCGAATTGAATTGTATTCGGATAGAAAGTGGAGGGTATCATACCTCGCCCGACTTTAGCCTTGTTATACACTCCACGAGAGTATTATGTCTTTGTGCATTTGTTTGTAACACCCAAAAGGAAGGGAGATGGACCCATTGTTATACACTCCACGAGAGTATTATGGCTTTGTGCATTTGTTTGTAACACCCAAAAGGAAGTGGGATAGACCCATTGTTAAGTATACCGATCGACTTAGAATCACTTCCTGAGTCGATTTAGCTATGTCCGTCTGTCTGTCCATCTATTGTTGTAATCAAACTACAGGTCGCAATTATAGTCCGATCTTAACAAAAATTGGCACAAGTAAGTTTTGTGGATCAAGGACGGACGGAAGATCGGTTCAGATTTAGATATAGCCCCCATACAAATGTCGCTCCCGATTTGACATTTTCCGCTGTAGAAACTACATATTGCACTCGATTTTCTTTAAATTTGGCACAACATCTTATAATCCAACTAGAAACACCTATGCAAAAATTGGTAAAGATCGGTTCAGATTTAGATATAGCCCCCATACAAATGTCGCTCCCGATT
Source organism: Polietes domitor (assembly GCA_947397865.1). Classification (NCBI taxonomy): domain Eukaryota; kingdom Metazoa; phylum Arthropoda; class Insecta; order Diptera; family Muscidae; genus Polietes; species Polietes domitor. The sequence goes on from OX377619.1 coordinate 144,603,877, forward strand.
TGACATTTTCCGCTCTAGAAACCACATATTGTATCCGATTTTCTTTGAATTTGGCACAACATCTTATAATCCAACTAGAAACACCTGTGCAAAAATTGGGTAATATCGGTTCAGATTTAGATATAGCCCCCATACAAATGTCGCTCCCGATTTGACATTTTCCGCTGTAGAAACTACATATTGTACCCGATTTTCTTTAAATTTGGCACAACAGCTTATAATCCAAGTGAAAAACCTATGGTGAAAGTGGCTAAGATCGGTTCAGATTTAGATATAGCGCAAATACAAATGTTGTTCCCAAATATTTAACCGATTTTGGCCAAACTATACATATTATATTTCACCTATTTCGTTCCAGATTTCAATATACCCCATACAAATGTCCTTTCCGATTTAACATTTTTTGTCAAACACACACATTTACAGAATGTAAAAATCCTGCCCGTTTTCACTTTTTCACCGAATTAAACTGTATTCGGATAGAATGTGGAGTGTATCATAGAGTCGGCCCCGCCCGACTTTAGCCTTTCCTTACTTGTTAATTATACCGATCGGCTTAGAATAGCTTTCTGAGTCGATTTAGCAATGTCCGTCTGTCCATCTATTGTTGTAATCACGATACAGGTCGCAATTGTAGCCAGAACCAAACGAAACTTTGCACAACGAAGTTTTTCGGGACAAGGACGAACGCTATTTAAATTGAAGAAAATCGGTTCAGATTTTCACTCCCGATTTGACCCTTTTCACTCTAGATGCCACATATTTTAACAGATTTTCTTCAAAATTGGCAAAACACCTTATATTTCAACTGGAAACACCTGTGGTAAAAATGTGTTAGATCGGTTCAGATTTATATATTCGCTCCCAATTTGAACTTTTCCGCTCCAGAATACACATATTTTAACAGATTTTCTTCAAAATTGGCAAAACATCTTATATTTCAATTAGAAACACCCACGGTGAAAATGGGTCACATCTGTTCAGATTTACATATAGCTCTCATACAAATTTCGTTCCCCCAGAAACCGCGTTTTTTCAGAGAATTTCTTAAAATTGAGCATAGCACGTTATAATTCATCTGGAAGAACTTATGTGAAAGTTAGTCACTTGTTTGGATATAGCTCCGACACAAATATTATTCTCGATTTGACAAATTGGACCAGTTCATATCAGCCTGTGATTAGGAAACATACAAAAAATTTTCCCGTTTCACTTTTTTACTGAATTGAATTGTATTCCGATAGAAAGTGGAGTGTATCATATAGTCGGCCCCGCCCGACTTTAGCCTTTCCTTACTTGTTTTAAATATAAATATGTGTACATATCGAGCCCTTAGCGCGGAATGATCGTAAGCGACATTTTCTGAAAATATTTTTTATTTTTGAATTTAAAATTTTATGGGCTGATACATAAATAAAAATTGTCAAAATGTCAAAATTGTTAACGTTTAAATAAAAAATGGGGCTAAGATTTTATCGTAAGTCGATGCTCACATTTTCAAAGAAAGCAATTTTATCGTAAGCGACAGTTCATGAATTTAGGTAAAAACTGTCAGATAATGAATACCTCTTACATTATCTGACAGTTTTTACTTAAATCCAAAATAAATGTTTTAGATAGGTCTATCAATATATTGATGCAATAATAAGTGTATTTTTATACCCTCGACCATAGAATGAAGTGTTCGTCTGTTGGTTGAAAGTACGATAGGTTACGAACGAACTAAGCTAAGAAGAAGAGAAAAGTTTACCCACAAGAACTGAAAGTAGCTCTAAATTATTGTCTTTTTGGAGAACACAAAGCCTTTTTGTATGATTTGTTCCTTATATACAATAATTTAATATACTTCTTGGACTATTCGTATATTAAGCCAAATACTATATATATGGTTTTGGTATCATTTCCCTATTATTGTGGGTAAACGTTAACATTTATTTAATTCAAATAGTGGTAAATTTGACAAAAGAAACATAATATTTAGCTTAAAATAGTGATCAAAATGGGCACACAATTATATAGAGTTATAGAGTAAACAAGTAAAAACGGCGTTAAGTTTGTCCGGATGGAACTTTATATAACCTCCACCATGGATTGCATTCCACAGAGGCTTTCGATTTTCGTAGAAGTGTAGTAATATTACAGGAAAATATAATTTTTTAATATAGCCAATAAATAAAAATATAGAAAAAATAATTTTATAAATAAATATAATATTTTTATTATTTCAAACCACGCTTATAAGGCAAGGCTACCAACACGTTTACACTAAAAAAATAAAAAAATAAAAAATAAATGTTCTTATATTTATATTTTCAAAAAAGCTTACATACCATAAATATTGTTAGTGGATGCTACAGCTGGTTGTATTTCCATTATATTTTAATGTACAAATTATGAAAATCCATTATCTCACATAGCATAGTGCAAAATAATGATTCAACCAACTTTTTATTTTGCAGAACAATGTATACACCGAATTCCATGATTCTAGCATAGGTCATTTGGTTGGTACCATTTTTATCCCCCTTTACGTATTTTGCCCCCTTAAGAGTACGACTTTCCCTCTATACCCATTTTCGTGTCTGCACAGTCAGAGGAATGTATACTCCGAATTTCATGACTCCAGCTGCGGTTATTTTGTTGGTACTATTTTTATCCCCTTTTACCATTTTAACCCCAAACGGAATGACAAAGTTAGTATACCCCCATCCTGGAGGTGGAGGGTATAAAAACTTCAGATTTCGTTAAGAATATTAACATAACGTTTATGCTTTCCGGTCATACAATGATGCCAGTTGATTCTAAACACTATACAATTGAATCATTTTGTAAAGGAAGAATAATTTGGGCCCCTTCAGAGTGGCCGATACCGAAGTGTTATGAAAGTATTTTACTAAATCATTTAGATTTTAAGGACTGGAATTCATTTTCTACAGCATTTCTACCGCCAAATATTAAAATAAAATTTAATTGTTTGAAAAACTGTGATTTTGCGCAAAATTTAAATATGGATATTTTGCAGATAGTAGGGTGGATGAAATGAATATTAATTTAATTATTTGTTCAAAGAAAAATTCAATATCGATATTACCTAAAAACTTTTGTATGAAATTTAACTATTAATTATAGGAATTCAAATGTGTCTAAAATTGTTTTTTATTAACGGTTTGAATTACTTTACTGTTCATTTTCAAGTATTGCTATCCATTTTATTATTTTGATTTAATACATTTTTTATAATAAAAAGTGTGTTTTTACTAAAATTTCGAGGTTTAATAGAAAAAAACTTATATCGTAAGCGCCACAGTTTTTTCAGTATTTGTAGCCGCAAGTACAATATTTGTATCGCAAGCGCCAAAAGTACCGTTTGTTGTAAACAAATGATCAATTTTTAATAATAATTCGTTGGGTACGGCGGAATTAAAACATTTTGCATTTAAACATATTTCATTTTATGAAAATATTTCAAAATAATCAATAAAAACCTTCTCCTGTAAAATGTGTGTTTTGGCGCTTGCGATCATTCCGCGCTAAGGGCTCGATATAATTAATTAATAATAAATTAATTAATTAATAAATATTGTATACATATTTTTGAAACAAAATTAGAATTTTTAGAGTTATCACCAATTAAACAGTGAACAAAATACGATTTTTATACCAGCCACCGATTTGTATACCCCATACTAAGTTTGTCATTTCGTTTGTAACACCTTCTGGTATCAACATGAGACCCTATAAAGTATACATATTCTTGATCGTCATAAAATTATAAGAGTATCTAGCCATGCCCGTCCGCATGAGGAAAGCACTCAAGCATCTAAACGAAAAGAGCTACCAATTTTTCCCAGAATACGTCTTATAGTTGTAGATCTGTTGGGAATGCATATGGGCGAAATTGGTCCACAGGGAATTTCTTTCCTTCACGTAGTAATATTTAGAGTATTTCATCGTGTTTTTTTTTGAATATATCTGCTTATATTTGTTTTATATCTAGTATGCCCGTATAGCAAAACCGAGCACGATAATGTGATTTTTATTTGTAGGGGGTTAAATGGGGCAAAAAGGGATAGAACTGGTACGCATCAAAATACAACAGCTAGAAACGTGAAATTCGATGTGTACATTCCTCTAGTTGTGTCAAGACATAATTTCTAAATTCGTACTTTTAAGGGTTAAAATGGGAATAGTGGGATAAAAATGGTACCAACTAAACGGCTGCACCTAGAATAAAGAAATTCGGTATATACATTTTTGATCTGATTGCGATATCTTTCGATATTCGTACCTTCAGGATCCAAATTGGATTAAATATGGCACCAATCGAGCGCCATTCGCCCCATTTTCCGCTTAGAAGCACAAATTTCGAAAAAATCTTATTTTCCAATTACAACCATTAAAAGTATGAATTTTAAAAATCTCACTATTTTACGTATCTAAGCAATTAGAGGGACGTACATTCCAAATTTCATGTTTCTAGCTCTTGTTGTATCGTTGGTAGCATTTTAATCCCTTTTCGTCCCACTTCGCCCGGTAAAACTTTTATTTTCTTCTTGGTGCTTTCACGCTTCATGAGGAATGTACCCAACAAATTACTAGTGCATATGAATCAGAAATTTTAAAAAATTGCTTAAGGGATTTTTTCAGTCCTTGTTGGGGAAAAAATTTTCGATCTGGGGAAAATAAATAATTAAAACATTTGTATCATTTAGAAATTAAAAGTCCTGTAAAAAGTTCTCCTATATACCACATAAATGTGATCTTGTTCAGCTCCAAAAAGTACTGTCGCGCGGTGTTAATTATAAATATTATTAGAAATTAATAAATTCCTTATATATTCCACTTTTAACTTATTCAATGGATTCACAATAATATTTTACATCGTCATGCCCGTCTACATCCATCTAAGGCCTGAATAGAACAACCTATTTGAAAACTAACCGCAGAATTCTTGGTAACACTTAAAACTATGACATCTCCTGCCCCACAAACAACTCTATGATTTTCACATGATCTCGAAAAGAAGAAGTGGAAGAAGACGGAAAAATAAGAATAATGCTCCTCCATTTAGAGAAGCATGTAACATGATAATAGTCAGTCATTGCCATAAATAACACCGGCAGACTGACTGTGTTAATCTTCTCATGTTTAGTAATTATAATGATTTACGGTGGATTAAAAACTTTACTTTCATGTTGTCACAAAGTAAATCATTATCAAACAGAGAGCGGAGCGGAGAACAGCGAACCGCATACAAAACGGGAAACGAGACCATGGCTGCGAACCAGTCAGCCACCAACCACCACGGGAAGAATAAACAGAATCTCAAGAAATTACACAAAACCCGATGTTCTTTACTTAACACTTCACACCAGTCAGCCAGTCCGTCAGTGCTCTCCGGCCAACCCAAAGAGAAACCAGAATAACATATTCACCCGTAGTGGGTACTTATTGTCACTTGTGTGAAAAATAAAAACGGACGGGCTGGTCTGATGGTGGAAATCTCGGTGCACAGACGGCAAACAAAGCAGCGACCCCTACCCCCCGGCAAGGGCGTTATCAACACCTGCATTAAATAAGTCGAGTACTTCAGTTTCCAAGATACGACGAGTACTCGTCCATATGCAAGCACATCCGTACGTACTCGTTTTTTATGGATCCGAGTGTGTGCGTGGATGGTCTTTTCTTATTTATTGCATGGTTTTATGAAATTCCTTTGATCTGGCGGCACATTTTAAACATTTATGAGTTTATAGAGTTGCAATGTAGATATGTACATGTATGTACACATATGCCTCGGTGCAAGTACGAGTAGGCGAGGAGTTATGGCAACAAATAATAGTCAGTCGACAACATCATCATCCGACTTTTTCTGTTTTTTTTTTAACTGAAGTGCGAAGAGTAGTTTCACCGCCATCACCACTTCACGTCATATGTGCTCAGCTCTACTTTGTTCGTCTTCTGTATGAAGGCATAGGGCGAGTGCTACAGTTTTTGTTTCCTCTGTATAGAAAACGTCTATGAATGGTGCGTTCTGTTCTAAGACCAAATGTTTGATAATGTTCTAAATAAGTTTACCCATGTACAGTGGGAAATCATAGATGCGAACATTTTACGTATGTAACTGTATAAAGGGATGGGTTCAAGTTGGGCCAACTTTTTGTACATTCTGATGGAATATCAAGTCATGGCATACTTATGGTGACCCCATCTACCTTTTCGCGGGATTATATCGTTTTCTGATATCCAGTCCGGTTTAAATTGTTCATCCTATATAAACCAGCATAATTTTTCGTACTTTACATGTTAGTTTTTTTAATATTATCAAAATTGTCACACTTTTTTTGATAACCGACATTAATCTCTAAACTCGTTGACGAAGTGCTATTCTAGACTGGTTATTTAATTTAAAAAAGATTATTGAGGCATAAAAAAGTGCAATATTCAATTCGTTGCATTTTTATGTTTGAAAGTTACGTCAAACATTCCAAATTTCATGCTTCTATGTACAAGAGGAAGTTACGCAACAAATTTCATAAGCAGAAATTAAAAGAAAAAAATCAATCTTATATACCCTCCACCACGGAGTGCATTCCACAATATTACCAGCAGATTAAATGATGTCGACTTTACATAGAAGCACAGTACCATATTACGAAAATTGTGATATTTTTATGCACATTTACTATAATTGTCTACTATTTCAAACTATAATGTATACTTATGCGCACTGTTTAAAATCGACTAAATGTACAAGTCTTCATAGTCAGAATGTATACACCGAATTTCATGATTTCAACTTCAGCGGTTTGGTAGGCCCCATTTTTATCCCTCTTTTTAATTATATCCCTTAAAAGTAGGAATTTCGAAAAATCTCTCTATTTTACGTGTCTACGAATTATTGGGACGCACACACTGAATTTCATGATTCTAGCTGTTGTCGTATCATTGGTACTATATTTTATCCCTTTTTGTCCCATTTCGCAAGCTAAAACTTTTATTTTCTTTGTGGTGCTTCCAAGCTACAAGAGGAATCTCCGCAACAAATTTCAAATGTATGAAAATCAGAAATATAATTAATAAACCAAGGCTGCCAATATTTTTATACTATGTATATAATTCATAAAGTAAATATAAGGCATCAATCATAAATACCCTAAATATTGGGGGATAGAGAGTGTATTTTCAGCAACAGTCGTTTGGTTGGTTGTATTTCCATCCTATTTTAATTTCAAAAGTATAAATTTTGAAAATACCTTATCTCTCACGTACGCAGTATAAGACAACGTCATGATTCTATCATTTTTTTGTCGTAAAAGCAACAAAATAAAGGACGAATTTGTAAAAAAATATTTTATGTGGCTATGCAGTCAGAGGAATGTATACACCGAATTCCATGATTCTATCAGCGGCCATTTTGTTGGTACAATTTTTAACCCCTTTTTTCCAATTTTGCCCCCTCAAGAGTACGACTATCTAAACTCTGTTTATTTTACGTGTCTACATAATTAGAGGGATGTACGCACCGAATTTAATCATTCTAGCTGTATTCGTTTAGTTGGTACTACTTTTATCCCCTGTAGCCATTGTATCCCTTGAAAGTACGAATTTGGAAATAACGTTGGTAGGTACCTTTTTTAACCCCATTTTCCATTTGAACCACAAAAAGTACGAATTTTGGAAAGTTCTTTTATTTTACGTGTCTACGCAATCAGAGTAATGTATACACCGAATTTCATTATTCTAGGTGCAGTCGTTGTACTATTGGTATTTGGTTCTATTTTTATCCCTCTATCCCCATTTAACCCCTTAAATGTACGAATTTAGAAAAAATACTTTTATATTATGTATCTACTCTATTAAAGGAATGTACACGACAAATTTCGTGTTTCTATCTGTTGTCGTTTGATAGGTACCATTTTTATCCCTTTTTGTCCCATTTCGCCCCCTACAAATAAAAAACACCCTTTTATGCTATAAAGGGAATGCGCATTGCAAATATTAAGTAAATACATGCTAATATGTTCAAAAACAGGTTGAAATACTCTAAATATTAGGGGTATTTTCAGTCCTTGTGAGAGAAAAATTTTTCCCTCTGGGCCGATTTCGCCCACTTTCAATCCCAACCGATCTACAACCATAAGACACATTTAGGAAAAATTTGAACCTCCTAGCTCATTTCGTTCGGCCGCTATCGTGCTTTCAACAGACTGACGGACATGGCTATATCGTCTTGGTGTTACAAACGGAATGACAAAGTGAATATACCCCCATCCTGGAGGTGTAGGGTATAAAAAACAAGTAAAAACGGCGTTAAGTTCGGCCAGGCCGAACTTTATATACCCTCCACCATGGATTGCATTTCACAGAGCTTGTCGGTTTTCGTAGAAGTGCAGTAATATTACAGGAAAATATATTTTTTTTAATATAGCAAAACCAAAACAAATACAAATATTGAAAAAAATAATTTTATAAATAAATATAATATTTTAATTATTTCAAACCATTATTTATTTCAAATCAAAAAGTAAATATTAATACGTTTATTTTCCGTGTCTACGCAATCAGAGCAATGTATACACCGAATTTCATTATTCTAGTTACAGCCGTTTGGTTGGTACCATTTTTATCCCTCTATTCCTATTTTACTCCTTAAAAGTACGAATTTGGTAAAAATACTTTTATATTATGTATCTACTCAATTAGAGGAATGTACACACCGAATTTTGTGTTTCTAGCTGTTGTCGTTTAATATGTACCATTTTTATCCCTTTTTTGCCCCATTTCACCCCCTACAAATAAGAATCACTTTATGGAGAACGTTTTTGCTATAAGGAGAAGGCGCATACCAAATATCAAGCAAATATAAACACACATATTCCAAAAAACATGCTTAAATACGCTAAAATATTAGGAATTATTATGGGTATTTTTAGTCCTTGCGAGGGAAAATGTTTTCCCCTTTGGGCCGATTTCGCCCCGTTTCAATCCCAACCGAGCTACGACTATAAGACGCATTTATGGAAAATTTGAACGTTCTAGCTCCTTTCGTTTAGATGCTAGCGTGCTTTCAACAGACGGACGGACGGATATGGCTAGATCGTCTTAGAATTTTATGACGATCAAGAATATTTATACTTTATATGGTCTCAGGTCGATATTTCAAGGTGTTACAAACGGAATGACAAAGTTAGTATACCCCCATCCTGGAGGTGAATGGTATGAAAAATGCTTTAATAGTCTAAATATTAGGAGGTATTTTCAGTCTTGGTTAAGAAAAAATTTTCCCTCTGGGCCGATTTCGCCCACTTTCAACCGACCTGCAACCATAAGACACGTTTAGAGAAAATTTGAAACTCCTAGCTCATTTCGTTCGGCGGCTATCTTGTTTTCAACAGACATACGGACATGGCTAAATTGTCTCAGAATTTTACAATTTTTTGTTATGTTATTTCATTGAAGTATAAATAAAACAATTTGTATCCCCATTTCACTAAGTCTGATGATAATGGGATTTTATATATATAACTGATTGTAAATTTCCTTTCCAGAGTTAAATTGTTTTTACATTCAATTATATATTTTGCCAAAAATCTTCCTTTATATTTATTTAAGATATGTGAATTATTTGTTGTTATTTTTTATTTCAGACCCTGTTGTATGTGTTGTCTATGCAGTCGATGACCAATTTTAAAATAAACACATTCGGCTACTTTTAAAGAAAAAATAATTAAAACGAAGGAGGTATTTTTTCATAATATATATACATATTATTTTTTAATTTTTTATTGTCAAGAAAAATAATTTTTTAAATTTAAATTTATTTTTATAATCCCATAAGAAAATGCATTCAAACGCATCTCTGCTCGTCAAAATATCTTAACTATGTCACAAATTATGGAATTTAGAAAACAGTAGCCTCTATCATTTTATTTTTACTTTTTTGGTTAGATGTTCACTATCCCGCTTTTACCTACAAATTCACTTTTTGATTTCATACATACGTTAGTCATACTTCATTACAAGCATTTAATCTCTAATGTTTTTTAGCGTTCTAAACTCGAAAACTATACTATTATTATTTTATTATTTTTTTTTAATATTCGAAGGGTATCTTAAATATTTGTACTTTCATTTGGGAACTATAAGTCTGGTTATAGGTTCTGTCAAAGGTAATTACTATCGAGACACAATTGATTTGTTTAAGATCTTTTTTCTGACATGAAAACCCCAATAAACAATAGAACAAAATCAGAATATTTTGTTTTATTTTTAGCAGAGAGATCGTTCGATAACTTGGAACAAAGATGGACCACTAGATCTCAAGCCCCTCCTCAATTCATGGTTTAGGCCGTATTTCTGGAGCCTGGTTTTAAAGTGAATGTAATTGTGCACCACAAGTCTGTCTTAGAAGGTGCTCTTAAGCATTTGACATATAAACATTACGGCCATTATAGGCCTTATTCTTCCCATCAGAACTCTGAACCATCACATACGGCACGGGTGTATCCGGACTTGTGGAAAACAACGTTCCTCACATAAATTTTGCTGAAAAGTGGCTTTAAAATTCCCCACATGCCAACCCCCTGGATTTCTGTATTTGGGTCCTAACAGAAAATACTCTAGTATAAACATAAAATAAATTTCTCTAAAATAACAAATTTCTTTGCAAACAAATGATATAAATGAAACAAATTTTTAATAAAAAATACCACTAAAAATCTGTATCGCACTATCTCTTGGTAGCACTTCACTCTCCGCACCATGTAAGGCATTTTAATACCCGACTATATAATACCCATATATTTGACATACATAGTATGTATTCTTAGTTGAAATATGACATGATATGAAACATTATATCGAGATCTAATGCTAATGATGTGGGTTCTAGAGATGTAATAGAGTAGAATAAGGGGCCAATTTGTATGGGGGTTATACCAAAATATGGACCCATATATTTGACTTTCATAATATGTCTTCTTAGTTGAAATATAATACAAAATTCAAAATTTGATAAACATCCGATGTAAATTGAGGGTCCTAGAGGGGTAATAATAAAAATGGGGTGCCATTTATAAGGGCGCTACATTAAAAAATGGACCCATATAGATCACTTTCAAAGTAGATATTCTTAGTATGAAATATGAATATAATATAATCTGCAAAATTTGAAAAACTTCCGATGTAAAATGTGGGTCCTAGAGGGGTAATAATTCAAACGGGGCCCACTTGTAAGGGCGCTACATTAAAAAGTGGGCCTTAATAGATCGCTTTCAAAGTAGGTATTCTTAATTGAAATATAACATGATCTGCAAAATTTTATCAAGATCCAATGTAAGATGTGTGTTATAGAGCGATAATAGTAAAATAATGTTTAAATATAACACGATCCTGAAAATTTGATCCCACGTAAAATGTGTATTCTAGAGCAGTAATAATGTAAATTATAGGGATATTTGTATGGATGCTATATCTAAATCTGAACCGATTTTCTCAAAAGTCAATACCAATTGTCCTTGACAATCGGACCACAATTGCGACCTGCAGAGTGCGAACAAGTTTAGATGGACAGCAGACGGACAGACATACAACGTTAAATCGATTCAGCTGGTGATACTAAGCCGATCCGTATACTTAAATGTGGGTCTAGCTCAATTATTTCTTGGTGTTACAAACATTTGGCGCGAAACTAACTTATAATACCCTAGTCCACGAAGTGGTGTAGGGTATAACAAGGCCCATTTGAAGAAAATCTATGAATAAATGTAGAAGTTTGAGTTGTGTATACAAATCTACTTTTATCCAGTTTTCTTTATTAAAATTTTGGGCTAAAAATGTTCAATTTTTTTCTATTTTTATGGGCTTTCGCAAAGGAAAATTTCTTTCTTTTTTAATTTTTAGGGGACTTAACCGCATTTTCTATGTGAATGTCAAATTCACAACATTTATATAATTGTACATATAAGTGTGATCAGGACTATATTTCCGAAATGAGCGTAAAAGCATTAAATGTACCTTCGACGAAAATTGAAATTTTAGTAAAATATTTATATATATATTTTTGTGTTTTTTGTGTGTTGATTTTTTAACTCAATATGCATAGTGTAATTGTCATTGTGAGTGATTGACCAAATATGACCAGATGTGATTTATAACGAATATATTTTTATTTTTAGGACAAACAAGTAAAAACGGCGTTAAGTTCGGCCGGACCGAACTTTATATACCCTCCACCATGGATTGCATTCCACAGAGGTTGTCGGTTTTCGTAGAAGTGCAGCAATATTACAGGGAAATATAAATTTTGTAATATAGCCAAACTAAAACAAATACAAATATTGAAAAAATAATTGTATAAATATATATAATATTTTAATTATATGAAACCATTATCGATTTCAAATAAAAAAATAAATATTCTTATAAAGGGTGATTTTTTAAGAGCTTGATAACTTTTAAAAAAAAAAAAACGCATAAAATTTGCAAAATCTCATCGGTTCTTTATTTGAAACGTTAGATTGGTCCATGACATTTACTTTTTGAAGATAATTTCATTTAAATGTTGACCGCGGCTGCGTCTTAGGTGGTCCATCCGCTTAGTCCAATTTTGGCATTTCCACGTTTTTGAGTAACAGAGACCCAATTGGTGCGAACGGCGACGAATCGAAAATTGGTGGTCATCATTAACACTGGCCGATACAGCTGCGATATTTTCTTCAGTTCGCACTCTACGTAAGCGTGTTGGTGGTTTAATGTCCAACAATGTAAATTTGGTGCGAAATTTAGTCACAATAGCCCGAATAGCCGCTTCAGTGGGTCGATTAAACTGACCATAAAATGGAAGCGCGCAATGAACTTTCTTAACAGAGCACGCATTTTGATAATAAAATTCAATAATTTGCAAGCGTTGTTCGTTTGTAAGACGATTCATGATGAAATGTCAAAGCATACTGAGCATCTTTCTCTTTGACACCATGTCTGAAATCCCACGTGATCTGTCAAATACTAATGCATGAAAATCCTAACCTCAAAAAAATCACTCTTTATTTATATTTTCAAAAAGCTTACATACCATAAATATTGGAAGATAATGGGTGCTACAGTTGGTTGTACTTCCATTCTAATTTAATTCCAAAAGTACAAATTTTTAAAATATCAGACGTACAAATATCAGACGTACATGTGCAAAGTGCAAAATAACCTAACTTCATGATTCAACCAATTTTTGCCGTAAAAGAAAAAGTACGAATTTGGAAAAAAAACTTTTTATTTTTCGTGTCTATGCAGTCAGAGGAATGTATACACCGAATTCATTTAGTTGGTACTTTTTTTATCCCCCTGTACCATTGTATCCCTTGAAAGTACGAATTTCGAAAAATCCGTTTATTTTTCGTGTCTACGCAGTCAGAGGAATGTATACTCCGAATCGCATGACGCTAGCTGCGGTCATTTGGTTGGTACTATTTGTATCCCCCTTTTCCATTTTAACCCCAAAAAGTACGAATTTCGAAAAATACGTCTATTTTCCGTGTCTACGCAGTCAGAGGAATGTATACTTCGAATTTCATGACTCTAGCTGCGGTCATTTGATTGGTACTATTTTTATCCCCTTTTTTCCAGTTTAACCCCAAAAAGTACGAATTTTAAAAAATCCGTTTATTTTACTTGTCTATTCAATCAGAAGAATGTATACACCGAATTTCATTATTCTAGGTACAGCCTTTTGGTTGGCTACGGTCATTTGATTGGTACTATTTTTATCCCCTTTTTCCAGTTTAACCCCAAAAAGTACGAATTTTAAAAAATCCGTTTATTTTACTTGTCTATTCAATCAGAAGAATGTATACACCGAATTTCATTATTCTAGGTACAGCCTTTTGGTTGGTACCATTTTTATCCCTCTATTCCCATTTTTCCCCTTAAAAGTACGAATTTGGAAAAAATTTTTTTATATTATGTATCTACTCAATTAGACGAATGTACACACCGAATTTCGTGTTTCTAGCTGTTGTCGTTTAATATGTACCATTTTTATCCCTTTTTTGCCCCATTTTACCCCCTACAAATAGGAATCACTTTATGGTGCACGTTTTTGCTGTAAGGGGAATGCGCATACCAAATATCAAGCAAATATAAACAGGCATATTCAAAAAACATGCTTAAATACGCTAAAATATAAGGGATTATTATGGGTATTTTTTGTCCTTGTGAGGGAAAATGTTTTCCCTTTGGGCCGATTTCGCCCCATTTCAATCCCAACCGATCTACGACTATAAGACGCATTTATGGAAAATTTGAACGTTCTAGCTCCTTTCGTTTAGATGCTAGCGTGCTTTCAACAGACGGACAGACGGACGGACGGACGGACGGACGGACGGACGGACATGGCTAGATCGTCTTAGAATTGTATGACGATCAAGAATATATATACTTTATAGGGTCTCAGGTCGATATTTCAAGGTGTTACAAACGGAATGACAAAGTTAGTATACCCCCATCCTGGAGGTGGAGTGTATAAAAATGTCATTTCAGGCATTCACATTTGTCAGGTAAAATGGGTGAAGAGGAGGGGTCTAGGGAGCCAAATATTAAGGAATGTTCATGAAAAACAACCAAAAAAAAAACATTTCATAAAATGTATGAAACGTGTTTCATAAAGCACAAATCAATGAATAGTGTCAGAATTTATGAAACATTTCTTAGAAATTATGAAATACAGTATACAGAATACTTCATTCGAAGAACTTTTGTCATAAAAATTCATTATTTTTCGTTATATGAAAATTTCCATACATTTTGTGAAGAAACTTCGTTAATTTTATGAAAGTGTTTCATAACTAGTAGTAATTGAAGTTTCCAATATAAACAAAAAATCAAAAAAAAGGTGTTACTCGTTGACTAACCAATCAACACACACCCACATTGCGAGAGTCTTTGCAATGAATATGTTTTTCACCTAAATCAAATGAGAATTGCTAGCATTCAACGAATAAAGTCGACACACTAAATGTGTAGTTGTAAGTTATGAAACATTTCATAAAAACTATGAAATCCTGAATTATATTTATAAAGACATTTCATAGCACAAATATTTTATTGGTTACGACATATTTTATAATATTTAAGAATTGTTTATTTAATACTATGAAATCTTTCTTTGATCTTATGAAACTAAGTTTCACTACTTTAACAATTTTATTTTATAAAAATGTTTATGAAAAAATTGTATGAAGCATTTCATGTTATTTATGAATCTTTCATACATATTAAGAACAAATTCACTAAATTTATGAAAAACCTTTTATGAAATCGCTTCATAAACATTATGAAGGAAAATTCTTTCAGTGTATAGGATCAGGAATATCAAAATAAAACCAACATCGCTTCGGACGTAATGTATGAGACTCAAAGGATTAAATCAACATCAGTTGAAGTATAACTATATGAGGTTGTAGTAGTCAGGTTAGGGACAGAAGACATCATCAAGTTTCCTTATCCATATGTTAGAGCTTAGAATCATATCCAGGTGAATACATTTAGGTCAGAAGATCGGCCTGTTGCATGATCTATGCCCCATCAATTTCTTATGTGGATCAAAGTTCTGAGTATTTCAATACTTCCTTGTCAGGTCAACATGCTTCCACATTTGCCCTCCCATCACACTGTACCTAGAACAATTAACACTTCTTTTTCCTCGATTGTATGTTTATATTATGATGGATACCTGATGTTCCTGCACTCTTTCATGGAGGTTCTTTTATGACTCCACACATATGAACCGGGGGTGAAGAAAAGGGCCAACCATAATGCACTTTTTTCGCTTTGCCTGTACGTGAGTGTGTTTATGTGTTGTTTTTATTTGTTTATGTTTTAGTTTTTATGACGCTTGAAATAATGTGATAATTAGTTTAGACCAAAAGAAAAATACCGACAAATTTCCAACGCCATAAAGAAGGACGGACAGACGGACGGACTGAAAAAAAAGATAGACAACATACGATACCATAAAGACAGACACATAGACAGACAGGCGAGCGAGCGAACGGACAGACAAACAGATGTTTGGAAGGACAGACAAACAATTCATATAAAATGAATATGAAACCATTTCTGACATGGAATCATTTCACTTTTTCCTAGTCGTATTCCTACTCGTTAACATGCACTGACAGTCAGCGCACAGTGTTGCGGCCCTTACAATGAGTGAACAAATACATGTAGTAGGCTATATCGGAATCTGAACCGATTTTATGCACAGTCAATACTTTAACTAATTTCTATGTCAATCGTCAATAACGGACGAAAATGACGTCACTGACTCCATTTTTGTGAAATAATTTAATGCATAAATCAACCAAAATATATATAAATACTCTAAGACAAGAATCAACATTTTTATTTAAAGTGCTTTCAAGGGTCTATTATTTCAGAAAAAAATTGGGAAAAAATTTAACACAAAGAAAATTACAGCAGAAAAACATGATTTTTAGGGTTATTTTCAGGAGCGTATAGCTCACAGATGGCATGATCTAGGATCGAAATATTTTGCAAATCATCATTAAACCAATCTTTATTTTCGTGGGGTGACTGGAACTTGTTTTTCCATTTGTATGGACGTCGAACCAGCCTCATGTACACCATACGATCGTCTTAGAATCACCCTTTCCCTGCTGCGATTCATCTAAAGCTTGAGCTCATTTAGGCATCATTCGAAAGGTATTGATACCTCCTATTTATTTTTCATTACACCTCTTACAAAAAGATCCCAAGAAATATGAGTTTTTAGCTGTCACCTTGAAAACCAACAAAAAATCAATGTAAACGCCCAATAATTCTACCAATGACTTATTCTAAGACAGGAATTACAATTTTTATTTCAAGTGCTTCCAATTCTATTAATTCAGAAAAAAATTTTGGGCCAAAATGCAAAAAAAAAGCAAGTAAGGAAAGGCTAAAGTCGGGCGGGGCCGACTCTATGATACACTCCACTTTCTATCCGAATACAATTTAATGCGGTGAAAAAGTGAAAATGGGAAGGTTTTTTGTACCCTGTAAATGTATGTGTTTGACAAAAAATGTTAAATCGGAAAGGACATTTGTATGATATATTGAAACCTGGAATGAAATAGGTGAAATATAAAATGTATAGTTTGGCCGAATCGGTTAAACTTTTGGAAGCAACATTTGTATTTGGGCTATATTTAAATCTGAACCGATCTTACCCACTTTCACCATAAGAGCTTTTAGTTGGATTATAAGATGTTGTGCCAATTTTAAAGAAAATTGGGCTGTTGTTTGTATATATAGTTGGTCTGTTATGTTGTATGTCTTGTCATTTATTTTGGTTTAAGACCAAAGGTTGTGCTGAAGTCTTCAGCAGAACCCAAAAATTAGCAAAAAGGCAAGTGAGACCTTTATTGTTGCAGCTAAAAGTTGACTGCGCAGTTTCGATGGGCGCTACCCCATCTCATCAGAACTTGCGCAACGAATGTATGTCTTTGACTTAAATCAGGGTTCATATTAGTACCAGCGGTCACATATTTCCAATGAGAAGCGCTGATAAACCAAATATTCCACCGAACTAAGTCGACACACTAAAAATCTCACTTTGCCAATTCAAGCATGTGCTCGCATCGCTCGCAACAATGCAAAGGTTGTTGTTGTACGGTATGTCTTCTTTTAAATCGGCAAAAGTCAAATTGGGAGCGACATTTGTATGGGGGCTATATCTAAATCTGAACCGATCTTGCCCAATTTCTGCATAGGTGTTTCTAGTTAGATTATAAGATGTTGTGCCAAATTTAAAGAAAATCGGGTACAATATGTGGTTTCTAGAGCGGAAAAGTCAAATCGGGAGCGACATTTGTATGGGGGCTGTATAGTCCTTGATCCACAAAACTTAGTTGTGCCAATTTTTGTTAAGATCGGACTATAATTGCGACCTGTAATTTGATTACAACAATTGATGGACAGACGGACATTGCTAAATCGACTTAGAAAGTGATTCTAAGCCGATCTGTATAATAGACGATGGGTCAAACTCGTTTCCTTTTGGGTGTTACAAACAAATGCACAAAGACATAATAATCTCGTGGAGTATATAATTAAACGAGAAAAACATGATTTCTAGATGTGTTTTCAGCAGCGTTTAGCTCACAGATTGTTTGACCCAGTGACGAAATATTTTGTAGATCGTCATTAGACAATCCAATCTTCATTTCTGTGATGTGACCGCTGCATTTTATTATATTAATTTTCGTGACCCATCCTAGAGTACATGGCCACTCTTAAGGGAGCATCAAGTAGTGCCTTAAGGCACCGTTTTGATCACCTTTATTTCTTGGTGTTATACAATTTGGCGTGAAACTAACTTATAATATCCTATTACATATTTTCAACCAGATATATTAACCCATTCAACATTAATTGTTTTTTTCCATGCCGCAACACACTGTGCGGGAAGCCCTCTTACACATCCCAAATCCTTTGCTGCGTGTTTTTCGCCGCTCGTAGAACTATTTCTGGGTTTTTATTTTTCTGCTTTTCGGCGTTGGCGATGATTGTCTATGGCGGCAGCGGCGGCATTTCATCAAAAGGCTGTGATTGTAAATTGTTCCCGTCGTAATTGTTGGTGTTTTTGCTGTATTACATTTTGATTTTGAGCGTGTGTTGTTAATATATTGGGAATGCCATAATTTACATTTCTGCTGTTTAGATTTTTATTCGTTATTTATTATCGTTACAAGACGGAACCAAAGAATGAAAGAAAAAAACGGCAATGAATTTTCAACAACACCCACATTGTTTGCTGCAGTGCATTTTTGTTTGATGACTCTTGTTACTCGCATGTGTGCGAGTAGGGCATTAGCTATGATTTATTGCCCCATTACATGTTGAAGGAACTCGGCACGTTAACATGATTGGACTGTGCCACAAATATATATATATAAATATACGCAAGTACAATATCACCTGGAAATTCCAAGTAATGTGAAAACATGCAAGTTACTGGCATTTTCTCTTCATGAAACGTGGTTTGGAATGTTGGTAGTAATGATTGCCATAACTAAATTTCATGTGAAATACTACAAAATCTTACATATTTTATTACAAACATTTAAATATTGAAATCACAAATTTAAATTTCTATTAAATAGTAACCGAAAGATAATGTCCAAAATAATCATTACTGCTGTACGCAACCCTTTCGCCCCCGAATTTTTTAGAGTTAGATGCAAAAAATGCTGTATTTCTAAACATGATTTCTACAAAGATTTGGGGTTTCCAATTCATACAGAAGATGAGTAATACGAGGTTTTCTATAAGCATTAACCTGCAAATGTCGGTTAAATGAAAAGTATATCTTGCAATTTTTCTTCATTTTTATACCCTCCACCTCCAGGATGGGGATATACTAACTTTGTCATTCCGTTCGTAACACCTGCTGAAAGCACGCTAGCATCTAAACGATGCTATCAATGTGTCTTATAGTCGTAGATCGGTTGGCATTGCAACTGGGCGAAATCGGCCCAAAGGGAAAATTTATTCCCTCACAAGGACAAACAAAAACCATAAAACCCCTAACATTTTAGAGTATTTAAGCAGGTTTATTCAATATGTCTGCTGGTACTTACTGATATTGGGTATGCGCAATCCCCAAATAACAAAAACGTGCACCATAAAATTATTCTTATTCGTAGGGGGTGAAATGGGAATAGGGATAAAAATGATACCTATCAAACGACAATAGTTAGAAACACGTAATTCGGTGTGTACATTCCTCTAATTGAGTAGATTTATATTATATAAGAGAAATTGCAAAAGGGGATAAAAATTGTACCAAACAAATAACCGCCGCTAAAGTTATGAAATACGGTGTATACATTTCAAAATTTCAAATTTTCAAAATTTGCACTTTTTGAATTAACCCTCTAACCATATCAAAAACATTGCCGGTTATAGGGTTAAAAAAAGAATGAAAATACAACCAACTGTAGCACCCACAATCGAACAATATAGATAAATGTTTATCTAAATCTGAACCGATCTTACCCACTTTCCACACAGATGTTTCTAGTTATATTATAAGATGTATTGCCAAATTAAAAGAAAATCGGGTACAATATGTGGTTTTTAGACCGGAAAATGTTAAATCGGGTGTGATATTTGTATGGGGGCTATATCTAAATCTAAACCGATCTTACCCACTTTCAGCATAGGTGTTTCTAGTTGTATTAAATTTTAAGAATATCGTGTACAATATGTGGTGTTTATAGCGGAAAATTTCAAATCGGGAGTGACATTTGTATGGGGCCTATATCTAAATCTGAACCGATCTTACCCACTTTCCCCACAGATGTTTCTAGTTATATTATAAGATGTATTGCCAAATTAAAAGAATATCGGGTACAATATGTGGTTTTTAGAGCGGAAAATGTCAAATCGGGAGTGAAATTTGTATGGGGGCTATAACTAAATCTGAACCGATCTTACCCACTTTCTGCATGGGTGTTTCTAGTTGTATTATAAGATGTATTGCCAAATTAAAAGAAAATCGGCTACAATATGTGGTTTTTAGACCGGAAATTGTCAAATCGGGAGTGACATTTTATATGGGGGCTATATCTAAATCTGAACCGATCTTACCCACTTTCCACACAGATGTTTCTAGTTATATTATAAGATGTATTGCCAAATTAAAAGAAAAACGCGTACAATATGTGGTTTTTAGACCGGAAAATGTCAAATCGGGAGTGACATTTGTATGGGGGCTATATCTAAAGCTAAACCGATCTTACCCACTTTCTGCATAGGTGTTTTTAGTTGTATTACATTTTAAGAATATCGTGTACAATATGTGGTGTTTATAGCGGAAAATGTCAAATCGGGAGTGACATTTGTGTGGGGGCTATATCTAAATCTGAACCGATCTTACCCACTTTCCCCACAGATGTTTCTAGTTATATTATAAGATGTATTGCCAAATTAAAAGAAAATCGGGTACAATATTTGGTTTTTAGACCGGAAAATGTCAAATCGGGAGTGACATTTGTATGGGGGCTATATCTAAATCTGAACCGATCTTACCCACTTTCAGCATAGGTGTTTCTAGTTCTATTATATGATGTTGTGCCAAATTTAAAGAATATCGTGTACAATATGTGGTTTTTAGAGCGGAAAATGTCAAATCGGGAGTGACATTTGTATGGGGGCTATATCTAAATCTGAACCGATCTTACCCACTTTCCACACAGATGTTTCTAGTTATATTATAAGATGTATTGACAAATTAAAAGAAAATCGGGTACAATATTTATGATGTTGTGCCAAATTTAAAGAATATCGTGCACAATGTGTGGTTTATAGAGCGGAAAATTTCAAATCGGGAGTGAAATTTGTATGGGGGCTATATCTAAATCTGATAATCTTACCCACTTTCTGCATAGGTGTTTCTAGCTAGATTATAAGGTGTTGAGCCAAATTTGAAGAATATCGGGTACAATATGTGGGTTCTAGAGCGGAAAAGGTCTAATCGGAAGCGACATTTGTATGGGGGCTATATCTAAATCTGAACCGATCTTACCCCCTTTCTGCATAGGTGTTTCTATTTGTATTATAAGATGTTGTGCCAAAGTTAAAGAAAATCGGATACAATATATGGTTTCTAGAGCGGAAAATGTGAAATCGGGAGCGACATTTGTATGGGGGCTATATCTAAATCTGAACCGATTTGCCTCAAATTAAATAGCGTTCGTCCTTGATCCACAAAACTTATTCGACCGGTTATTATATTAAGTCGATCGGTATACTTAACAATGGGTCTATCTCGCTTCCTTTTGGGTGCTACAAACAAATGCACAAAGACATAATGCTCTCGTGGAGTGTATAAAAATCCAAAAATCTCCTCTCTTCTGCGGACTTGGAGATTTGTACACACCAATTTTCAATCACCATCCTCTTTTCTCGCATTTCACCCGCAAAAAGTACGAATTCTTCAAGAACATATTTGGTCGCGTCCATAAAAAATTGCTATATTCTAGGCCCGGTCGTTTGGTCGTTGCGGTGGTACCATCCACTTTAACATCATTTTACCCTTAAAAGTTCTATTGCGATCGCCGTTCAGGAAAGAAGAAGAAGTTTGGAACAGCGATTCCACTGGCAATGAGATTCCACGAAACATTGATATCACTATGTAACAAGATTTTTGTGCCTGAGTTGTAATTGTTATTTCCTAGTCAGTTAGGTCCCAAAAGTAAAGAAAACAGCTATTGTCGGAAGATAACTTTGCTTTTGTGACCATGGCAGCGCTTATCTGCGTCTATTTTTATACACTCCACCTCCAGGATGGGGGTATACTAACTTTGTCATTCCGTTTGTAACACCTTGAAATATCGACCTGAGACCCTATAAAGTATATATATTCTTGATCGTCATACAATTCTAAGACGATCTAGCCATGTCCGTCCGTCCGTCCGTCCGTCTGTCCGTCTGTTGAAAGCACGCTAGCATCTAAACGAAAGGAGCTAGAACGTTCAAATTTTCCATAAATGCGTCTTATAGTCGTAGATCGGTTGGGATTGAAATGGGGCGAAATCGGCCCAAAGGGAAAAAATTTTCCCTCACAAGGACAAAAAATACCCATAATAATCCCTTATATTTTAGCGTATTTAAGCATGTTTTTTGAATATGCCTGTTTATATTTGCTTGATATTTGGTATGCGCATTCCCCTTACAGCAAAAACGTGCACCATAAAGTGATTCCTATTTGTAGGGGGTAAAATGGGGCAAAAAAGGGATAAAAATGGTACATATTAAACGACAACAGCTAGAAACACGAAATTCGGTGTGTACATTCGTCTAATTGAGTAGATACATAATATAAAAAAATTTTTTCCAAATTCGTACTTTTAAGGGGAAAAATGGGAATAGAGGGATAAAAATGGTACCAACCAAAAGGCTGTACCTAGAATAATGAAATTCGGTGTATACATTCTTCTGATTGAATAGACAAGTAAAATAAACGGATTTTTTAAAATTCGTACTTTTTGGGGTTAAACTGGAAAAAGGGGATAAAAATAGTACCAATCAAATGACCGTAGCCAACCAAAAGGCTGTACCTAGAATAATGAAATTCGGTGTATACATTCTTCTGATTGAATAGACAAGTAAAATAAACGGATTTTTTAAAATTCGTACTTTTTGGGGTTAAACTGGAAAAAAGGGGATAAAAATAGTACCAATCAAATGACCGCAGCTAGAGTCATGAAATTCGAAGTATACATTCCTCTGACTGCGTAGACACGGAAAATAGACGTATTTTTCGAAATTCGTACTTTTTGGGGTTAAAATGGAAAAGGGGGATACAAATAGTACCAACCAAATGACCGCAGCTAGCGTCATGCGATTCGGAGTATACATTCCTCTGACTGCGTAGACACGAAAAATAAACGGATTTTTCGAAATTCGTACTTTCAAGGGATACAATGGTACAGGGGGATAAAAAAAGTACCAACTAAATGAATTCGGTGTATACATTCCTCTGACTGCATAGACACGAAAAATAAAAAGTTTTTTTCCAAATTCGTACTTTTTCTTTTACGGCAAAAATTGGTTGAATCATGAAGTTAGGTTATTTTGCACTTTGCACATGTACGTCTGATATTTGTACGTCTGATATTTTAAAAATTTGTACTTTTGGAATTAAATTAGAATGGAAGTACAACCAACTGTAGCACCCATTATCTTCCAATATTTATGGTATGTAAGCTTTTTGAAAATATAAATAAAGAGTGATTTTTTTGAGGTTAGGATTTTCATGCATTAGTATTTGACAGATCACGTGGGATTTCAGACATGGTGTCAAAGAGAAAGATGCTCAGTATGCTTTGACATTTCATCATGAATCGTCTTACAAACGAACAACGCTTGCAAATTATTGAATTTTATTATCAAAATGCGTGCTCTGTTAAGAAAGTTCATTGCGCGCTTCCATTTTATGGTCAGTTTAATCGACCCACTGAAGCGGCTATTCGGGCTATTGTGACTAAATTTCGCACCAAATTTACATTGTTGGACATTAAACCACCAACACGCTTACGTAGAGTGCGAACTGAAGAAAATATCGCAGCTGTATCGGCCAGTGTTAATGATGACCACCAATTTTCGATTCGTCGCCGTTCGCACCAATTGGGTCTCTGTTACTCAAAAACGTGGAAATGCCAAAATTGGACTAAGCGGATGGACCACCTAAGACGCAGCCGCGGTCAACATTTAAATGAAATTATCTTCAAAAAGTAAATGTCATGGACCAATCTAACGTTTCAAATAAAGAACCGATGAGATTTTGCAAATTTTATGCGTTTTTTTTTTTTTTAAAGTTATCAAGCTCTTAAAAAATCACCCTTTATAAGAATATTTATTTTTTTATTTGAAATCGATAATGGTTTCATATAATTAAAATATTATATATATTTATACAATTATTTTTTCAATATTTGTATTTGTTTTAGTTTGGCTATATTACAAAATTTATATTTCCCTGTAATATTGCTGCACTTCTACGAAAACCGACAACCTCTGTGGAATGCAATCCATGGTGGAGGGTATATAAAGTTCGGTCCGGCCGAACTTAACGCCGTTTTTACTTGTTTTAATTTTTAATTTTTTTTTTAATTTTGCAACGTTGCAATAAATTTTGCAACATTTTTGTGATTTATTGAGAGTTGTTTCTTATTTTATTACAGATAAATTCGTTCAAACATGGCATCACGAGGCTGCAAGTATCCTGCAGATGCATTTTGTTATGTCTGTGGATATTTTATCAAAACAAGAGCGAATAAGTACTCCTTGGAAACAGGTTTTAAAATATTTCGCCTGTGAAAACTGCAAAAGAACTTTGGAAGGTAAGACATTTTAAAACTATATTGCTTTGTTATGGGTAAAATAAATGTTGCTATTAACTTTTTTATTAGACGGTACTTTTCTTTTCTATTTTTTTTCAGGATGGTACAGAGGGGAAAAGAGAGCTATGAAGTTTGCTGTGCCAAGAGTTTAGAGAGAACCCACTGACCATTCAAGCAACTGCTTCTTCTGCATAATGGACCCTTCCAAACGTCGGACTGGCAAAAAAGCAAGTCAAATCATGTATCCTGACATTTCTTCATCCATGGCTCCAGTTCCACACAGCTCTGGCCTCCCCGTTCCTACTCCTCCAGAGAAAGAGCATGTGTCTTCCTGTGAGAGCCCTGATTCCAAGAGTGCGGAAGACAATGAAGGTGAAGGATTTTATTTACTAGCTGATAACAAAAACCCATAGTATCCCAACCAAAAGGACATGAATGATTTGATCAGAGATCTTGGTCTCACCAAGTCCAATGCTGAACTTTTGACGTCCAGACTGATGCAGTGGAATTTGCTGGATCCTAGTGTTAAAGTCTCATGTCAGAGGAAGCGTCACGAACTTTTTTCCAACTTCTTCATCAGCGAAGATTGGCTCTGCTTCTGCCACGACGTGACCGGTCTGTTCGAGGAAATCGGAATTGATTTCGAACCAAAAGAGTGGCGCCTCTTCATTGACAGCTCATGCAAGAGTCTCAAAGCCGTGTTGCTTCACAATGGCAACAAGTATCCGTCTCTTCCTCTGGCGCATTTAGTATCTCTCAAAGAGAACTACGACAATGTCAAGAAAGTGCTGAACGCATTGAAGTATGAGCAATATGGCTGGGAAGTGATCGGAGATTTCAAAATAGTGACATTCTTAATGGACCTGCAAGGCGGTTACACCAAGTTTCTTTGCTTTCTTTGCCTGTGGGACAGCAGGAACGACAGTGCACACTACAGTAAGCGTGAATGGCCACAACGAACTGAATTCACAGTGGGGAGGAACAACGTCAAGTGGGAGTCCTTGGTGGACCCCCAGAAGGTACAATTCGTTAAAGCTCTCGACAAAAATTCTTCAGCGTTCAAGTACCAAGTGTTCTCTAAGCTCTCTGAGGCGAAAGTTACAGCCGGTATCTTCGTTGGACCACAAATAAAGAAAATCTTCGAGTGTGAGGAATTCCCCAAGAAGCTCACTCGTGTTGAGAAAGCTGCTTGGATGAGTTTTATGTCAGTGGTACAGGGATTCCTAGGCAACCACAAAGCCGCAAACTACGTGGAGCTGGTCGAAAGTCTGGTGGAGAACTACGGCAAAATGGGCTGCAGGATGTCTCTCAAACTCCATATTCTGGATGCACATCTTGACAAATTCAAGGAGAACATGGGAGCATATTCAGAGGAGCAAGGCGAGCGCTTCCATCAGGATATAATGGAATTTGAGCGGCGATACCAAGGACAATACAATGAGAACATGATGGGAGATTACATTTGGCGATTGATTAGAGAAAGTGACTCGCAGTATAAACGCAAATGTCGAAAAACCACCCGCTTCTGATTTACTTTTATGTATTTGGTTTTCTGAAGTTTTAATAAAATCTAGTTTTGATTTATATGTGCTGTTCTGTATGATTTTCTATGTAGTGAAAGACTCAAACACGTTTTTCTCATAATTTTAGCATATTTTAATGAATCACATTGTCCTGGTCACAAAAGAAAAGTTTCAGAGGAATATTAGCTGGTTTCCATACTTTTAAGACATAACAGACTAGGAAATAACAATTACATCCCAAGGACTGAGAATTTTTTTATTTTTGTTACATAGTGTATTTTGTGGATGAACAGTTCCTCGTCAATCTCTCGTGGATTCTCCTCACTCCATAAATTTTTTAGTAATTTTGGTTACTTTGTTACCTGTAAACGCTCAATTTAATTATTGATTTTTGGATTTTAAAACTGCAGTGGACTTGGTATTTTACTGCTACGGACAAATACATTGATTCTGAAGTAGTCAATTAAATTAGGTTTCTTGATTTCTTTAAAATCCAATGAATCGATCGATGAACTGCAATAAAAAGATCAAGTGTAAAATATTTTATTCTCATACTGATTTAGCCCAAAAATAATTTTAAATTCCATTCATTCTATGGCATATCCATGGTCGTTAATCAATTACATCAAATGATGCCCGATTAAGAAGTGCATCATGATTTGTGGATTGTTTTCATTACACTGAAGATCAATTGCATGAGTACCCCAACACAACACATCACATGGCAGTCGATGTTTTGATTGGTATCGATCACTCAATCAATACTACAACATTGTATGCCATTGTAGATGTATGTAGACAACGCTCGGTAATTAATCACCCGCCACTTGAATCGAAAGCCAAACATTTCAGTTTGCTTTTATGTTTTTTTTTTGGTATCAGAGATGTTTGATTTGAAATAAAAAAAATCATCGGTTTATTTAACAACAACAAAAAACACAGCACAGCCGCCGTTTTAACTGCCAACCGTCCAATGAATGAAGGCATTCAAGTGCATCCAATGATCACTGGACGGATATCAAATTCAAATTCAGATTCAAATGCTATTCATGATACGATTTCTTGTTCGTAATAAATGATGTGTTAATGGCATCATGATGCGGGGCGATGAAGTGTTGCATGATATAATCACAATATTTTGAAAGCTTCATTCAAATATCTGCACCAAATTGAAGTGATGACATGGCTCGACATTAAAAACGTTTTTCAAGTCTCAAGTGGCGGCTCTAAATTGATGAAGGCGAAAAGTTTTGTGCGTATAAAATCCAATATTTTATGTGAAATTTAAATTGAAGGGGGAATACGCAGGGATAGAAAGTAAATTTGGTGCTGTTCAAGGACTGATATGTTGTATTACCACAGCAACACTCGTTGTACACTTTTTGGAACCACAGCTGAAGTGTTTGAATTTCTGAAGGGGATCATATGATGACACAAATGGAGCCAAAAACTATAATTTTAGAAGTTTCCTAATTATCAAAAGCAGTAGGGTAAGTCGAAAGTCATAGCAGCTCCACCTACTACTACATAACAAGGTTTTGAACACCAAATCTAACCGATAATAAAAATAAAATTAATTTTATAAATAAACATAACATTTTAATTATTTTAAACTACGCCTATAAGGCAAATCTACCAATATGTTTATACTATATATATTAGGATGGATTACGAAATGAAGATTGGATTGTATAATAATGATCTACAAAATATTTCGTCACTAGGTCAAGCCATCTGTGAGCTAAACGCTGCTGAAAACACCTCTAAATATCATATTTTTCTCGCGTAATTTTTGTGTGTTGAATTTTTGTCAATTTTCTGAATTAGAAGCACTTCAAAAAAATGTTTATTCTTTTCTTAGAATAACTAAAGCGTCGTACTATTGGACGTTTATATTGATTTTGTGTGGCTTCTCAAGGTGACAGCTAAAAACTTATATTTCTTGGAAACAGTTTGCAAAAGCTGTTATGGTAGATAGAAGGAATCAAGACCTTTCGAATGATGCTGATAAATAATGAATATCGGACGAAAAATGACGTCACTGACTCCATGTTTGTAAAATAATTTAATGCAGGAGATGGATTTTCAGAGCCAACATTTTAAAACTCTTATTACTAAAATGAACGCTGCGGCGTTAATTTCCATCCGATGTTCATCATTTAGGCATCATTCGAAAGGTATTGATTCCTTCTATCTATTGCACCTATTGCAAAATGCTTCCACTATAAAAAACACAAGAAAATACTACAAAGGTTCAACAATTCGACCAATAATTAACTCTATGACAAGAATCAAAATTTATATTTAAAGTGATTATTATATATTATTATATATTTGACTATTATTTCAGGAAAAAAATTGACAAAAAATGCAGCACAAAAAAAGATGCACGTGAAAAACATGATATTTAGGGATATTTTCAGGGCCGTTTAGCTAGCAGGCGACTCGATCTAGGGACGAAATCATCATTAAACAATCCAGACTTTATTTTCGTGGGGTGATTGGAAATTGTTTTCCATACGTATGGACCGCGACCTAATGTATATATATGTATATTTAGATATAATACTTCTACAGCAATCAGAGAGCAATCTTAAAAAAGCTTAAATATCCTAAATATTGGAAGGATAGTAGGAGCATTTTCAGCAGTTTGGTTTATTGTATTTTCATCCTATTTTAATTCAAAAAGTAAAAATTTTGGAAATCCATTATCTCTCATGTACAGTACGAATTTGGAAAAATCTTTTTATTTTGCGAATCTGCGCAGTCAGAGGAATGTATACTCCGAATTTCATGACTCTAGCTGCGGCTATTTGGTTTGTACAATTTTTATCCACCTTTTTATTTTAACCCATTAAACGCCCGAATTTCGAAAAATCCCTTTGTTTTACGTGTCATCGCTATCAGAGGAATGTATAAACCGAATTTCATTATTCTAGGTGTTTGGTTGGTATAATTTTTATCCCTCTATTCCCATTCTACCCCTTAAAAGTACGAATTGTTATATAGGGTCCGCCATCTAACGTTTTTTTTTTTCAACTATTCAACCGATGGACTATTATTTGTGGGGTGCTTAAGGCAGCCATTTGAATGAAATTATTTTCCATTATTAACCGGAAGGATTGTACTTTCAAATAAAAAAAGAAATTTGAGAAAATATTCAGTAGTTTTTTTATAGCATTTTCAAAAAAAAAGTTATTTGGCGGACCCTATATAATACTTTTATATTATGTATCCACTCAATTAGAGATATACATAAGACATGCCGAATATCGTGTTTCTATTTGTTGCCATTTGAAATATACCATTATTATCGAACAGTGTATACACAGAATTTCATTATTCTAGGCGCAGCTGTTTGCTTAGTACTATTTTTATCCCTATAGCCCTTTACCTCTTATAATTACGAATATGGAAAAATCCTTTTGAAAAATGTCTATTTCTTTTTTTCTATTTTACGCGTCTATGCAATCAGAGGAATGTATGCACCGAATTTCATGATTCAATCTGCGGCCATTTGACTGGTACCATTTTTATCCCTTTTTCCCATTTTAGTAACTTAAAAGTACAAGTTTTGAAAATCCCTTTATTATTCGCGTAGACGACGTTCTAGCTGTAGGCGATTGGTTGGTACCATTTTTATCCCTATGTTCCCATTTTATCCCAAGGAAGCATGCAATTTGGAAAAATCTTTTTACTTAGGTATCTATGCAGTCGCAGGAATGTATATGCCGAATTTCATTATTCTAGGTGCAGCTGTTGGGTTGGTACCATTTTTATCCCTTTATTTCAATTGTACCCCTTAATAGTACGAATTTGGTAAACATGCTTTTATATTATATATCCTCTCAATTAGAGGAGTATACACACCCAATATCGTGCTTCTAGCTGTTGTCGTTCGATGGGTACCATTTTTATCCCTTTTTGCTCCATTTCACCCTCTATAAGTAAAAGTCACCTCATTGTGCACGTTTTTGCTATAAGGGGAATGTGCATACCAAATATCAAATAAATATAAGCAGAAATATTCAAAAAAACATGATGAAATACTCTAAATATTATGGGAATTTTCAATCCAGGTCGATATTTCAAGGTGTTACAAACGGAATGACAAAGTTAGTATACCCCATCCTGGAGGTGGAGGTTATAAACATTTTATTCATATTTGAATGTAAGGTTCTAGGTGTCAAGATTGGACATTCAGACAATTGCAATATAAATAATGCCACAAACATCTCAGAAGGAACAAGGGAGAATTGGTCCAAAATGTGACCGTCATCTCTATGCCAATGCATATAGATACTGAGAGTGGTCCATTTGTTGAAAATGATGCAGAAAGAATATTTCAGTCTAATTACGTCCGCTGAAATTTAAGAAATGAATATGAACACACAAGTCTTTAAAGATAACATGAAGTTTCAACGAGCTCGAGTTGCATGTCTGTTTCCCACTCCTTTAGTACCATGAATATGCTACCACAAAAATAATGTTGGCACTAAAGCGCCGCTTTATTCTTCCATTTGTACAAATTCCCATTATCCTTCAATGGTTTGGGCAAAAAGGCAGCGGAAAATTATTCCACTATAAATCATAATATTAGCAGTGTATTATTTATCGCGTAATATTTTATGAAGATAATACGAAAGTTTAAATATTAAAATGTAAACATAAATTGTATTTCATATTTGTATGATAAACATGTTTTCATGTCGGGATGCCTTTCATATCCACACATATACACGGAATCATAAGAGCGGGCACGGATACTCGAATATGCCTGAATGAAATCGCGCACAAAATATAACAAATACGGAAAACATCCTGTTGTGAGAGTTGATTATTATGTTGATAATGTAATGGTTATATTATGTGTATTAGCAGTAGTCATACATAGTTCGTTTCAAAGCGATTGTGGTATGGTCAGTGCGGTAAATGGGAGAAGCTTGTAGTTTGTTGTTTTCTAGGAGTATACCAATTGGTCACTCGCAATTCAGGAGATTATTTCGCAAGCTAAGGGGGCTAGTGACTAACTAACATCAATCGCTACTGTTGGCAATTGACTACCAAGTGTCGGTTACTGCACTAACGATTTGTGGTATGGATTTGCCTTTAGTTTAACATATATTTATCATATTTTCCTCGTCAAATATTTTAATGCCAGTACCAATTTGTGTAGTCACAATTTGTGTAGTAAGTACTGTGTGTTCATTTTTACCATAGACACTCGCAGCAACAATTTCGAAAAAAATATATGTATGGTTCCTAAGTAATTAATTAGGCCGGCTTATGTCATGTAGATTCGTTGCCCAACAAATTAAGATTGGAACATAATATTGACCCTATATATCTGAAAGATCATGTTGAGTAGATCATTTTTATAGAATAAACTTATACTCCAGCTGGTCTGAGTTTCTTTTTACAGTGAGTCAAAGTTTTCAGTTTTTGGTCGAAGGGAGCATCATATTACGTGAAAACAAGCAAATGCGGTGCTAAGTTTTTTACATACCCTCCATCTTGGAGTGCCAAAGTTGCTGCGAAGCCACCTGAACGCAACCTTTGACAGGGTGGAATTCATTATAGTGGTAGTCTGCAGCCAAGTAATAAATGCCACCATGCCATTTGTAAATAAATTTGCATTCTATTAAATATATATGCAAAACGGTCTTGAACTAGGACAATATCTCAGTTCACGCTTATAAAGGGTGGTTAAATTTTAAGAGCCGATGTTGATTTTGAATAAAAAACAAATTATTATTGTCATTTTTTTATTATGATAATATTGCTATGGTTCAATTATGTATGGAACAAAATATCGGCCAAATGGCCGCCGCGACCTCGGCTGCACACCACCATCCGATGGTCCAAATGTTCGATGACGCTGAGGCATAATTGAGCTTATATGCCGTTAATGGGCCGAATTATCTCATCCTTTAGCTCTTGTATTTTTGCTGGCTTATCGACGTACACATTTTCTTTCAAATAACCCCAAAGAAAGAAGTGCAACGGAGTCAATTCACATGATCTTGGCGGCCAATTGACATCGCCACCACGTGAGATAACACGGCTATTGAATTTGTCGCGCAAAAGATCCATTGTTTCGTTAGCTGTGTGGCAAGTGGCACCGTCCTGTTGAAACCACATATCGTTCATGTCCATATCTTCCAATTCGGGCCATAAAAAGTTCGTTATCAGCGAAGACTATTCACAGTAACTGCCTGACCGTCCTCATTAAAAAAAATACGGCCCGATGATGCCGCCAGTCCAGAAACCGCACCAAACAGTCATTCTTTGTGGGTGCATTGGTTTTTCGACAATCACTCTTGGATTATCATTCGCCCAAATGCGGCAATTCTGCTTACTGACGAATCCACTGAGGTGAAAATGTGTCTCATCACTGAAGAGGATTTTCACAATATGCATTTTTATTTGAGTGCCCCTTTTCATAATAAACCTGAATAACTTTAACGCTAATTTTGTATCTTTCCATGGTTCAAATTGAGTTAGTCTGAGATAGAGAAATGTCAAATGAAATACAAAAAACTTCACGTTTAGGTGTGGTTCACATTCAACATCGGCCCTTACAACTTAACCACCCTTTATAATAAGAGATAAAATTTGAAGTCAATTCAAAAGTAAATATAAGAGAATCTTCAAACACAACAGTTGGTTGTATTTAGAGTGATCAAAAACCCGGTTTTTCTGCAATGTCGGTTTTTAGGGTTTTTCGAAAACCTTGATTTACAAAATCGGTTGCCAGTTTTTTATAAAAAACCGGTCGGACCGTTTGTTTCTTGAATCAGTAAAAAGTGGGGAAAATTATTCATTATAGGGCAATTCCACAAAATGTTGACCCATTGTGCATAATTTACTAATTACCCCATTCTGCAATTCTGATATCTTTTAGAGAATACAATAAGCTAAAATACATAAAAAATAAGAAAATAAATCATATGTTTCATACGAAATTCAAGGATTATGCATATTTTTGGACTACTCGAGTTCATCAAAAGGGAAGTTGATTAAGCAATCAGAGGATGCCAACGATATCAAGACGTGTTCCAAAGTTATTGGGCTATCTCCTCACAAAAACGCCACAGAGTACCAACTTTGGGCAAGTGAAAACTTATAACCACGTTCAAGAAGTAAATATAAGACAATCTTCAAACACTACAGATGGTTGTATTTAGAGTGATCAAAAACCCGGGTTTTCTGCAATGTCGGAAGGGGAAGTTGATCAACCAATCAGAGGATACCAAGACGTGCTCCAAAGTTATTGGGCTATCTCCTCACAAAACGCCACAGAGTACCAACTTTGGGCAAGTGAAAAATTATATCCACCTACAACGATGACCTAAGTTAAGCGTCACATTACCAACGCATGTATAAGACTGGATCGAAAACAAATGCTCCGAAATGAGTATTTCTTCCTTGGATCAAACCGTCTGTGAGCTAAACGATCCTGAAAAAACTCTAAAAATAATCAATTCGTCAATTTCCTTCCAATTACGTTGTTGGTTTGCTCACATATATTCTTATGTATATCGGTGTTCTTCATCCGCAGCGGCAAATGGCGACGATTTTTCTTCTGCCCATACCAAATTCATGTGAAACCTAGAACGAACATCCCTATTTAAGATTCACAGTTTTGCTGTGTTCGTGAAGTTTCTTAGTTAATTTGCGGGCAATAATAAAAAGCGTACTGTGACGCTTGGAAGTGGCATATTATAAACAAATTCGCACCGAAAAAAGTTCTCTTGCGCTATGAAAACCCGGTTGATATCGAAATAAAAAAACCGGATTTTCCGGTTTTCCAACAAACGCTATTTTTAAAAACCCGACGGTCGATCTCACGAGAAATGGCCGGTTTTCGGTTTCGGGTTTGATCACTCGAGTTGTATTGCTAGTGCAAGATAACCTAACTTCATGATTGAACCAATTTTTGCCGTAAAAGTAAAAGATACGAATCTGGAAAAATCTTTTTATTGTGCGTGTCTATGCAGTATACACCGAATTCCATGATTCTAGCTGCGGCCGTTTGGTTGATGCCTTTATTATCCCCTTTTTCCCATTTTACCCCTTAAAAGAACGGTTTTTAAAATCTCTTTATTTTACGTGTGGACGCAATTAGAGGGATGTACACACCAAATTTCATCATTCTAGCTGTAGCCGTTTAATTGCTACCATTTTTAACCCTATGTCCCCATTTTATCCCTTCAAAGTACGAATTTGGAAAAACCTTTTTATTTTTCGTGTCTACGCCTTCCGGAAATGGAAGGTATAAAATTAATATTTTCAGTCATTTGGTAAATTTCGTCAATAGACTTTTGTTATCGATGCTAAGCCGGTTTAATGTTTACATCTGCATTTAGCAAATATAAACATATTTCATTATATTAATACTAGAGAGTATTTGACAAATACAATCTAGTTATTCTACAAATCACCGGAGCACGAGGATATTACAATAGAGAAATAACCAACCACTCACACACACATACATAAATAATTTATGCAAAATTAATCTGCTTTGGGGCCACTACATGTGTTATACGATTGGCATTTGTGGCATTGTTGAAACTGACTCTCGATAGTACCTATAATATGTGTACAATAATGGCCATTATTATGGTTATCTGACAAAGTATAAAAGTGCACTATTATGAATATTGAAAATTATTTTTATGTTGTAGCCTTTTTTGTTTACATATTTAACTAATTTATAACAGAGTGCATCCGGCAGTTGTAGTGAATTATGGCATTAGGAAAATGTGTTGTATACAAAGTGTAACCAAGGGGGTGGGAACTTTATTTATACAAATTAATAATGGTGGAAAATTGAGCCATGAATGCAGGAGAAATACATGCAATTGGTTTCCATTTATTTTTATGGCCATTGAAATGAAACATTGAAGGCAGCACTTTATCAGATGGAGCTACAGTTCTCATTATATACAAAAACTAATGAAATAGGTTTACCATTTTAATAATGTTGTAACTTTTCAGCTAAATATTCTACTCGTCTAAAAAACGCCCAGCATAAAGAATGTTAAAGTATGTCGTCTAGCGAATTTGGACTGAATGAATATAACTATGACTTTCCTTGCAGGAGTTTTTTTTTTGCAAAACAACCTAACATGACCTCATTTCTGTCAGTCCTTCAAGACAAACAAACGAAAAAACTCTACTATGAGCACATAAATTCCCGAAAAAGTATTTTCGCTGACAAAACCTAAAAACAAGTTAATCGAGAGCAAGTCATGAGCCAGACAAAAGTTGCCACACACGACATTAAAAACCATTCGCACTTTTATTTAAGCCATAAATTTCGCACAAGAGACTTGACAAAAAAAGGAACAGCACAAAGTGCTAAAAAGTGAAATATACTACTTTTTGTTACCAAAAAAAAAAAGAAAAATGGGAAAACACACAGACTCTGACAAACAACCCTCCTCGCAGTATGTTCGTATCAGCGAAAAGTTGAAATACCACACTCCGGGCACGGAGTCTGTTTATTTCTGTTCAGATACCAGTAAGTTTTTTGCGTGTTCTTTTTTCAATAGCGCCATAAATTTAACCGAAATATGTGTAAATTATAAATGCAAGCAATTATTTAAAACTCCACTTAACAAATTACTTTATCGCACATGGGGATACATATGTATTTGTTTATGTACGTATGCATACTACTTATATATATAGTCATAGGGATACAAGAAACGTTGTATCCCGTTGGAGTGAGAAGTCTGTTGAAATATAAACCCCATATGTGGTTATTTCGAGGTTATTCCTTATTTATGTCGGCTATTAAAAATATAAAATTTATTTTCTTTGCAACTAAAGTGGACAGAGACAGTTTAAGAAACATTTTAATTTTTTCGTAGAAATGTGGGTTTCCGTGGTCAATGTGATGATCAAGCGACGCGTCACTACGAACAAATACTGTATAAGAAGGCTTTTAAAAATTCAACCGAGTATTCTCGTTTTGTAATCAAATTTTGATTTAAATCATCATATTTTACGTGAAATGTTCTTTTCCCAGGATATTTGACTTCTTTTTCAACACATTTACTTCGAAGTATCAACATACGTGACGGTCATACAATTAGAAAGGATGCTCTAAAATTATACATTTTTACATAACTTTCTATTAAAGCGCCTCAATTTTGGATAAGTCCCGTTATATATTCTCTGTAGG
Organism: Polietes domitor; assembly: GCA_947397865.1. Taxonomy (NCBI): domain Eukaryota; kingdom Metazoa; phylum Arthropoda; class Insecta; order Diptera; family Muscidae; genus Polietes; species Polietes domitor. The sequence goes on from OX377619.1 coordinate 144,640,500, forward strand.
CCAATTAGTTCGTACGGGCCTAAATGTCAGCAAACACGTTAGGGTTTTTGTCATTGCAAAATCTGTCGTTACATGTGTTTCTAAGGTCGGATATATAATTAGAAACGCATAGAGGAAATTATAATTTTTTTGGGATGAAAAAAACATTCTGGGAAATTTAATTTTTAAATATACCAGTTTCCTATATTTTCAACCGGGTACCCATTCGAAGCTTACTTCGCGCCTTGGTTTATGAATACGGGTACCAATGCTTTAGCCTGGCTAGCCAAAGTGCGGACACAAATCCCATCGAAAACTTGTGGGCAGATGTTTAAGGGTTTAAGAAAGAAAACACCAAGAAACAATATCGAACACTTTTTGAATAGTAAGGAAGTTTGGGAGTCAATACCACCTTGACGATGTCTAACTTCGGTAGAAACTATGCCATCATTTTGTTTTATTATGTTTTCTACTAAAACTTTGAATAAAATAGCTTTTTATTCTCGTTTTTAATTGCGTGACGACAATCGCACCCACTTAAGTGTACTGTTTGGTGCGGTGTATCCTCCGAAAGGATAATTGACCCTTAATTATTTGAAATTTGCGAAAAGTTATGGAAAATATGTGAAAGTGTGTGGGAAACAGAAAATGGACATCACTTACAGTATATAATTCTTCAAAGCTTTTTGCAATAAAATCTCCAATAATACTGTATTAAAAAAGTTATAATAATCTCATAAATAAACAAGTAAGGAAAGGCTAAAGTCGGGCGGTGCCGACTCACTCCACTTTCAATCGTGGTTTCCAGAGCGGATAATGTCAAATTGGGAGCGAGATTTGTATGGGGGCTACATCTAAATCTGAACCGATCTTACCCAATTTTTGCATAGGTGTTTCTAGTTGCATTATAAGATGTTGTGCCAAATTTAAAGAAAATCGGTTACAATATGTGGTTTCTAGAGCGGAAAATGTCTAATCGGGAGCGACATTTGTATGGGGGCTATATCTAAATCTGAACCGATCTTACCCAATTTTTGCACAGGTGTTTCTAGTTGTATTATAGGATGTTGTGGCAAATTTAAAGAAAATAGGGTACAATATGTAGTTTCTAGAGCGGAAAATATCAAATCGGGAGCGACATTTGTATGGGGGCTAAATCTAAATCTGAACCGATCTTACCCAATTTTTGCATAGGTGTTTCTAGTTGTATTATAAGATGTTGTGCCAAATTTAAATAAAATTGGGTACAATATGTGGTTTCTAGAGCGGAAAATGTCAAATCGGGAGTGATATTTGTATGGGGGCTATATCTAAATCTGAACCGATTTGCCTCAAATTAAATAGAGTTCGTCCTTGATCCACAAAACTTACTTGTTCCAATTTTTGGTAAGATCGGACTATAATTGCGACCTGTAATTTGATTACAACAATAGATGGACAGACGGACAGACAGACGGACATTGCTAAATCGACTCAGAAAGTGATTCTAAGTCGATCGGTATACTTAACAATGGGTCTATCTCGCTTCCTTTTGGGTGTTACAAACAAATGCACAAAGCCATAATACTCTCGTGGAGTGTATAAAAAGTTTTAAACCATCTAAACCATATAGCTCATTCTGCTCCACCCTGTAGTAATAAGTAATGTTGGGTATACATGTTTGTTGTTATTGTTTTATGTAAACACACCTGATATAAAACACAAATCATAGTGATTCGTTTCTAATTACCACCCCTGCATATTTATATTTCTCAGTAAAATATATGGTAAATTCTCAAGGATATGGAATTATGAAATTTTCAAAGGACGTTACTTAAAATAATTCTTTATAAAAAATTAAAAAAAAAATAATTTCTACACCATTTCCACTTTAAATTAGGAAAATACCAATTGAAATAGAGAAAGCCCATTTATAATTGATAAAATTCTAGTTTAAATTAAGAATTTCCATACCACAGTGCTAAAATTCCAGTTGAAATTTAGAATTTTAATTAATAATTGAGAAAACTTCAATTGAAATTGAGAAAATTCCTGTTGAAATTAAGAATTTCCTTTTTAAATTGAGAAAATTTCAATCAAAAATTAGAATTTACATTTGAAATTGAGAAAAATCCAATTGAAAATGTGAAAATTTCATTTCAAATTGAGAAAATTCCATTTGAAAATGTGAACATTTCATTTGAAATTGAAAACTCAGAAATTTCTATTTTTAATCCGGAAAAATAATGTTGAGTTGTCCTTCTGCAATAAACTGTTTCAAATACATTTTTATACACTCCACGATAGTATTATGTCTTTGTGCATTTGTTTGTAACACCCAAAAGGAACGGAGATAGACCCATTGTTAAGTATACCGAGCGACTTAGAATCACTTTTTGAATCGATTTAGCAATGTCCGTCTGTCCATCTATTGTTGTAATTAATTTACAGGTCGCAATTATAGTCCGATCTTAACAAAAATTGGCACAAGTAACTTTTCTGGATCAAGGACGAACGCTATTTAATTTGAGCATATCGGTTCAGATTTAGATATAGCCCCCATACAAAAGTCGCTCCCGTTTTCACATTTTCCGCTCTACAAACCACATATTGAACCCGATATTCTTTAAATTTAACGCTACATCTTATAATCCAACTATAAATACCTATGCAGATATTGGGTAACATTTTTCGCTCTAGAAACAACATAGTGTACCCGATTTTCTTTAAATTTGACACAACATCTTATAATCGAACTAGAAATACTTATGCAGAAATTGGGTAAGATCGGTTAAGATGTATATATAGCCCCCATACAAATGTTGCTCCCAATTTGACTTTTGCCGCTCTTGAAACCACATATTGTACCCGATTTTCTTCAAATTTGGCTTAACACCTCATAATCTAACTAGAATACAATACAAATGTTGCTCCCAAATGTTTAACCGATTTTGACCAAACTATACATATTATATATCACCTATTTCGTTCCAGGTTACAATATACCCCCATACAAATGTCGTTTCCGATTTAACATTTTTTGTCAAACACATACATTAACAGGATACAAAAAACCTTCCGGTTTTCACTTGATTACCGAATTGAATTATATTCGGATTGAAAGTTGACCGACTGTGCAAAATTCTCCGCGGTCCTACATTTTGGTATCGCCTTGGCCTTGAACCTAATAAGTATACCCTACACCACAATGACTACAATGACTTTGTGCATTTGTTTGTAAAACCAAAAGGAAACGAGATAGACCCATCGTTTATTGTACCGATCGATTTAGATCACTTACTGAGTCGATTTGGCAATGTCCGTCCGTCCGTCCTCGTAATCAAAGTAGAGGTCGCAATTGTCATTTGAATTAAATGAAACTTTGCACAACGAAATTTTATGGGATGAGGACGAACGCTATATAATTCGAAGAAAATCGATTCAGAGTTAGATATAGCTCCCATACAAAATTTGCTCCCGCCATATATTTCCACTAAAAACAGCGCTGGTAAAAATCGGCCATATCGGTTTAGATACAAATATCGGTTCATACAAATGTCTCTCCCAATTTGACTCTTTCCGCTCTAAAAACAACATATTTTAACAGATTTTCCTCAAAACCAGCTCATATTTCAACTAAAAACATCTATGGTGAAAGTGGGCCACATCGCTTCAGATATATAGCTCCCATACAAAATTAAAAAATGTTTCCGCTCTAGAAACCACATATTTCAACAGGTTTTCTTCCAATTTGGCAAAACGCCATATATCTCAACTAGAAAAAGCTGTGGTAAAAATGGGTCTGATCGGTTCAGATTTATATATAGCTTCAAAATAAATGTCTCCCCCGATTTGATTCTTCCCGCTCTATAAATCACATTTTACAGATTTTCTTAAAATTTTGCAAAACAACTTATATTTCAACTAGAAACATCCGTTCTGATTTATATATAACTCCCATATAAATGACTGCCGATTTGAATCTTTCCGCTCTAGAAACCACATATTTGACAGATTTCCATCAAATTTGGGAAAACGTCTTATATTTCAACTGGAAAACCTATGCAAAAAGGGTTCAGATCGGTTCAGATTTATATATAGCTCCCATTCAAATTTATTTTACAAATACGGATAGAAATATGAAATTTATAGAATATTCTCCTATTGTAGCTGTATCGGACATCACCCGGTTCAAATGTAACGACCCTACTACACAGGTTGAATAGGTGTAGGGTATCATATAGTCGGCCACAACCGACTATAACATTCCTTACTTGTTTTTATAGTATTAGATACAAGTGGAGGTTTTCAAAAATTTCTTCCAGTCAACTACGAAATTAAGATTTATCGCATATAAAACAAGTTCCTTGAAATTACACATCTCAACTCATTATTTTGTTGAACGCGTTTTGAATGAACTGATTCTTATATCCAGTATAATAACTGTAATAGCTGTAATTACATGTTCGTTACAGAACTGTTGAAGGACCGCCATGATAAGCACCCAATCTGGATAAGTTATATTTTCTGTGGCACAATTGATTCAATTATGTAGATGTTGTCCATGCAATAAATTGTCACGTATATAACACACACGGAATATTCTCAATTTCAAATGGTATTTTCCCAATTTAAATTAGAATTTTCCCAATATTAAATGGAAATTCTCAATTTGAACTGGAATTTTCTGGTTACACTGAGTGTAATATTTGAAGTCATTGAAATATAACCATATACGGACACCACTACGTGATTTTGAGACCAAAATAAGACCCGTGTCTCCCAATTTTGCCCAAAGTCATGCACTTTTTTATGGGCCCCCAAAGATTTGGGGCCTCGGTGTCATGTTTGCAAAAAATGAAAATTTTCTCAGGCTCATATCGTGCAAACCGTTTGGAATTTTGATTTACTTTCTGAGGCAAAGTTGTAGCTCTTGTCATAAAGAAGAATTGTGAACAAATAAAACCTAAACGTTGTTAAGAATTATTCCTAAGACCAATTACAAATGGCTTCAAATTGATTGGGATATAAGTTCAGGAAAAATATAAATGAAAAATGGTCCTCCGCAACAATGGACATCGTTTCAGAACACAAAACCTTTAGACAACTAGTCTAATTTTATATCCAAATTTGGACTAAAATATTGTGGAAAATAATGCACAACTGTGATACATGTGACTTGATACAAAACTTCACCCAAACATGTATTGCGTATGAACATCAAACTTCCCAAAAGGATCATGTTTACGTTTCCGCCACTGAAATTTTATCATAGAATTTAGAAAAACTGTCCATCTAAAATATGTACCCTTTAAAACTTTGAAAATAACATCAAAACTCTTTTAATTGTTTCTGAAAAATGTGTCAATTTACGATAAAAAATTTATGGCAAATTGTGATGTTTCCACAGATTTTACAACATTTCTTCAACACTCAGCATCAGCATCATCGTCTGCGCCATCACTGAGCATCATCTTCAGACAAACCACAAAATAAGGAGACAGACACTCAAAGAAAACCAAACCAAATGAAGAGAATGAAATGTTTCCCGCTGTCTTCAAATTAATTATATGCGCTTAGAAAGAAGAAAAATCTCCAACAACTAACGATTTTTTATCATTAGCAAACAACACATCACACGCTGTACAGGAATCATAAGGAAAATCCTATTCCCCCCACTTGTGCCAGTCATCATCATCATCAACAACAACTGCAACAACACCAAACAGCAACAGAGTCAAAAGTCACTTTATACTTGTTTACAAATTAATTTAATTGATCAATCAAAGAGATCAAAAACATACTCGAGATCAAAGCGTTTTCCTCGCAATGTTGCTGATGCTGCATGCTGCTCTAGCTGATGTTGTTGCTAGTGTTGTACATGATGCAGTCGCCGCTGCCAATGATGATGATGTTGCTGTTGTTGTTGTCGTTGTGTTGGCAAACAACAGCGTTGGCGATGCATAAAAAATTAATGGTGGCAACGAGAATTGAGCAGCACCCATGTTGAGCGAACAAAATGAAAACATTAATAACACCAACAACATGGAGCATCTAACAATTACAACAAAAACGAACAGATGCACCACTAGGATAACCAGCGCAACCAACCAGCTACACTTACACACAGACGTTAGCAGATGCTGGGGGCGCATGTGGGCAAATAAATGCACTGTGAAGTTTTTGTTTGTAGGAAATAAAATTGCCATGTTGTAAAGGCAGTAGGGGTACAAGTGCACGGTGGCTATAACTAAATCTGGGCTGATATAAATGCACGCAGTATCTCAATTTATATTTGGATAAGTAAGGAAAGTTTAAAGTCTGGTAGGCCGTTTATACGACATCCTAGATCATTCTCTGCGCCTATACAGATTTTTTGATAGACCACATCATAACTTGGAGCTATTAATGTTTAACAAAATTCACAGTCATTCGGAAAATTTGAGAAAACAGAAAACTCTTGAATATGTAACTCCCATATGGGGCTGCATAAAAACAAGTGTTTCAACTTTTTTGTCAGTTTTCGCCGTCTGACAATGTTGAGAAAGATCCGATTTAATATTCAGGCTTTGAAAAGGCAAAGCTAACAAACTAGGTAACGCAAGCACTCTATACAGAAGTTCCACTGATAAGTTATCCCCTCACGTACGATCGGGTACGTATTGGGTAATAATTGCGAATATACTTAGCTCACAATAATTAGATGGACGACCAGACAGCGATCTTAAACCGTGTTGTATTTTCCAATTTTATCCAATTTGGCAAAACTCCATATATTTCAACTAGAAACAGCTCTGGTAAAAATAGGTCAGATCGCTCCCATACAAATGTCTCCTCCGATTTGACTCTTTCCGCTCTAGAAACCACATATTTTAAAAAATTTTCTTCAAAAGTAAGGAAAGGCTAAAGTCGGACGGGGCAGACTATATGATACCCTTCACCTTATATCCCATTACAAAGGAATTCGTGAAAAAAGTGATATCGGGAACAATTTTTGTATGGGTACTATATATGTGATCTATAGAGCGGAAAAAGTCAAATTAAAAGCGAAATTGTTATTAAAGTTATAACGAAAACGGATCCGCTCTTACCACTTAGAATGTCGGTCAAAAAAGTAGTCTCTAGAGCGGAAAAAGTTAAATCGAGAGTGAAGTTTGCACGGGAGCTATATCTAAATCTGAACCGATCTGACCTATTTTGACCATAGACGATTCTACTTCAATTGTAAGGTACTAAGTAAAATTTGAAGAAAATTGGTTAAAATATGTGTTCTCTAGAGTGGAAGAAGTCAAATCGAGAGCGAAATTCGCATAGGAGCTATATCTAAACCTGAACCGATCTGACCCAATTTCACGATGGATATTTCCAGTTGAATTATAAGGTACTATGTCAAATTTAAAGCAAATCGAGTAAAATATGTGGATTCTAGAGGCGCAAAAGTCAAATCGGGAGCGACATTTGTATGGGGTCTATATCTAATTCTGAACCGATTTAGTTCAAATTAAATAGCGTTCGTCCTTGTCCCACAAAACTTATATGTACCATTTTTTGTTAAGATCGGACAATAATTGAGACCTGTGGACAGACAGACGGACGGACAGACAAAAAATGCTGATAACGCAAGAACTCTATAGAGAAGTTTTACTGATAAATTATCATCTTAAAGGATACGATAATACAAAATTTCCTTGGAAAGAAGAACATGATCGAATATCATTCATTCAAAAAACACCTAAAAGAATGTAGAAGTTGTTGTATGGGGCCTATATGAAATGGTCTATTGATCTGATGTAAGATGTCGGTTCTAGAGTTGAAACAGTTAAATTACGGGCACTATATAAAAATATGAGCCCTATAGTTTACTTTCATAGTTGAAAATATAATATGATTTTGATCAAGTTCCGATGTGATGAGTGGGTTCTAAAGCGGTAATAATGTATATCTTCACATGAGGTGCAACAACAAACAAGTAAGGAAGGTTAAAGTCGGGCGTGGCCGACAATATAATATTCTACACCTATTCATTATACCCTGTGGTGTAGGGTATCAACAAGGTCGTTACATTTGAATATGTTCGCATACGATGCATATAAGAGGAGATGCATATAAGAGGAGGCATATAAGAGGAGAATATACTACAAATTTTATTCTTCTATCTGAATTTGTAAGAAAATTTGAACACAAACTTTGAATGGGAGTTATATATATATATATACCTATATGACCCATTTTTAACACAAGTTTTCTAGTTGAAATAAAAGACGCTTTCTCAATTTGATGGAAATTTGACAAATATGTGGTTTCTAGAGCTAAAAGAATCAAATCGGGGAAGTCATTTATATGCGAGCTATATATAAATCTGAACCGATGTGATCCACTTTCGCCATAGATGTTTCTATTTGAAATATCAGCTGGTGTGCCGAATTAGATGAAAATCTGTTCAAATATGCAACTTTTAAAGCGGATTCGGTGGCGAAATTTGCATTGGAGCTATATATACATCTGAACCGAGCTGGTCCATTTTCGCCAGAGGTGTTTCTAGTTAAAATATAATTTGTTTTTCCAATTTTGAAGAAAATCTGTATAAATGTATGGCTTCTAGAGAGGAAAGAATCAAATCGGGAGAGACATTTGTATGGGAGCTATATATAAATCTAATAAATAATAAATCGGTATCGATTGTCTATCTCATTTCATTTTTGTGGTGTAGGGTATAACAATGATAATTTGAAATTTATATACGGTGGACAACAATAGAAGTTCCACTGATAAATAATCCCCTCACAGGATACGAAAACACAAAATTTTCTTCGTAAGAAAAACAAGTAACGAAAGGCTAAAGTCGGGCGGGGCCGACTATATGATACCCTCCACTTTCTATCCCATTACAATACAATTCGGCAAAAAAGTGAAATGAGAAGGATTTTTGTATCCTGTAAATGTATGTGTTTGACAAAAAAGGTTAAATCGGAAAGGACATTTGTATGAGGGTATATTGAAGCTTTGAACGATGTGACTCGCTTTCACCACGTAAGTTTAGTAAGTCTGGCCAAAATCGTATAAAAATATATCTTACATTCAAAAAACTCCTAAAAGAATATAGAAGTTGTTGTACGGGGCCTATATAAAATGGTGTATTGATCTGATGTAACTAGCCTCTAGAGCTGAAACACTTAAATTATTTGCACTATATAAAAATATGGGGCCTATAGTTCACGTTCATAGTTGAAAATATAATATGATCTTTATCAAGATCCGATGTGATGTGTGGGTTCTAAAGCGGTAATATCGTATATCTTCACATGAGGTGGAACAACAAACAAAACTAGTAAGGAAAAGCTAAAGTCGGGCGGGTCGACTATATGAAATCCTTTACTTTCTACGCAATTCAATTCGGTGAGGAATTTGGAATTTGTCCTATATTATGATACCGACTTTCACAATGTATGTTTCCAGGTGAAATATAACTTGTTCTGACCAAAATCTGTTAAAATATATGTTGTCTAGGATACAAAAAGTAAAATCAGCGACATTTGTATATATATAACTGAAACGATATAATATTCACTATAGATGTTTCTAGTTAAAATATAAGGTGTTGTGCCAAACTTTTTTTTGATAATCGGTTAAATTATGTGATTTTTAAAGCGGAAAGAACGAAGTGGAATCTAAATTTGTGTGGAGATATATATAAATCCGAACTGATTTACTACAATTTAAATAGCGTCCGTCCTTGAACCATTAAACTTAATTGTGCCAATGTTTGTAACGATCGGCATTAAGTTGGATCAAATCTTATACGCCCTCCCCCACAGGCTGCTTTCCATATTATTATCGGTAGATTACAGTCTGTTGACTTTATATATAGGGTGTTTTTTATTGGGGTATAGAACTTTAAGTTGGCATCACTTTTTTAACTGGCGGTCATTTTGTCAGCTGTCAAGTGATTAATATTTAGTTTGGTTTGCCATTTCATCATGAAAAGGTTGACAAAAGAACAACGATTGCAAATCGTGCAAATTTATTTCGAAAGTAATGATTCAGTTCGGGAAGTTCACCGCAAGCTCCGTCCATATGGTCGACATAATCGTCCATCAGAGCAATTAATTCGGTTAACCATGGATCGTTTTCGCACTACGTTTACTCTATGTGATAATACGCATCCGCAGAGACGTCGTACAGTGCGCACCAAAGAAACAATTGCCGCTGTAGAGCAAAGTGTTGAAGAGGACCCGAATGAATCGATTCGGCACCGTGCACAGCAATTGGAGTGGTTGAAAATTGGACCTGTAGAATTGGCTATATTCGAGCCAGCCGCGGCCACATACCCGAAATCATATTTAAACATTAATGGCATAAAATTATCCTTCCAATAAAGCCAAATTGATGGACATTAAAACGATTTTCTTGTGTTTTATTTCAATTCGAAGTTCTATACCTCAATAAAAAAACACCCTATAGAAGTAATGTGTATGCACATTACGATATTTGTTTACAATTTCAAACTATAAGGTTGTATACTTATGCGCACTGTTTTAAGTAAATTGTGATTTTTCATTATTGTAATAATTCCCCCGATTTGCAATTTTTTTTGATTCCAGCTACAGACGAAATGTCTATATCATTTTGATAGGAAAGGTACTAATTTTGTAGACCCATTATGTTTCTCGTCCACAGTAGAATTCACACACCTAATTTCATGATTCAAGCTACATTCGCTTGCTTTGTACAAGTTTTATTCTTTTGTCATTTTGATCTTATTTAGAATTTCATGATATTAGCAGCAGCCGCTTGCTTGGTACCAATTTCAACCCGAATATCGAAAGCTATCTTTATCTTTCTCGTCTCAATACACATTGAATTTCACTATTCTAACTGCAGGCGTTTGTATGGTACTATTTTTATCCCCTTTCCCCCTGAAAGTAAAAATATAGAAAATTTCCACCGAATTTCATGATTTCAACTTCAGCGTTGGTACCACCATTTTTGTCCGTCGTTTCCAAGTGTATCCCTTTAAAGTACGAATTTCGTAAAATTACTCTATATTCAGGTCTACGCAATTAGAGGGATGTACATTACAAATTTCATGTTTCTATCATTGGTATCCCCTTTTGTCCCATTTCACCCGCTAAATATTTTATTTAATTCCTAGTGCTTTCGTGTTACGCAACTAATTTCAAGTGCATATAGAGCAGAAATTTTCAAAAAATTGGTTTAAATAATCTAAATATTGTGGGGTATTTTCAGTAAAAAATGTATATTTTGACCTTGTCGGTCATCTATTATAATTTGTGAAATGGGGTCTCGAGCTTTATAACCAAATTAAAAAGAAAATCAAGAGAATAACATAAGCTAAAATACAAAACAAAATAAAGAAAATTAAAGATATGTTTTTCAGGAGATATAAGGATTAAAATTATTTTCAGTTTTTGGAGTCCTTGGACCATAAGGACATTATAATTTTCATACGGAAAGAGGAAGTGTAATCTTTCAGATGGGATAAATATCGTTAAAATCTGATGACGCGATCCAAAGTTATGATATCGATAAGGAAGCCACTGTAAAACTTAAGCCACGTACTATTTTGAGCTACCGTCAAAAGTATATTGCCCGCAAACACTAGTAGAATGTATGTGCCAAATTGCATCAAAATCGATGATGGTCGAAATCCATGTTGGGTCGAAATCTTGTGGAATTACCCATATATAAAAGAGTTGGGTGATTGAGTGACTGATCACTCCCCAGACCAAACGGCTAGAGCTAGAAACATTTCTCTTACAGTGTAGAAGTGTGATAAGACGGGATTTTTCGAAATTCGTACTTTTAAGGGGTAAAAAGGGATAAAAATTGTACAACCGCAATGACCAAACGGCTGGACCTAGAATCTTGAAATTTGGTATAGGCATTCCTCTTATAGATCAGATATAAAGGGAGTTTTTCGTAATTCGTACTTTTAAGGGGTAAAATGGGGTTGAAAGGGATAAAAATGGTACCATAGCAATGACCAAACGGTTGGGCCTAGAATCTTAAAATTTGGCAAATTCAATGTATAGCCCACTAAAATATTTTTTTTAAATTCGTACTATTTGGGGGTGAAATCGGGTAAAACGGGATAAAAATGGTACCAATCAAACGGATGGAGCTGGAATCATAAAATTCGGTGTTTTCATTCATAAAAATGCTTAGAAACGCAAAATGAACGAATTTTATGAAATTCGTACTTTTAGAAGGTAAAAGGATAAAAAAGGTACCAACAACACGGATGACGCTACAATGATGAAATTCGGTACGTATATTCGTTTTACAGCGTAGAACATTTGTAAGAAAGAATTTTTAGAAATTTGTACTTTTAAGGGATTAAATGAGATAAAAATTGTACCCCATATCAAACGGTTGGGCCTAGAATCTTGAAATTCAGAGCGGGCATTACTTTTATAGTACGATTGCGACCAAGAAAATATTTTACCAAAATTCGTGTAAAATGGTACCAATCAAACATACGGATCCGGAATCATGAAATTCGGAGCTTACATCCTCACAAACGCAAAATGAACGAATTTTTCGAAACGGGAAAAATGGGATAAAAAAGGTACAAACAACACGGCTGAAGCAATAATCATGAAATGCGGTGTGTATATTCCTCTTACGGCGTAGATGCGAGATAAGATGGAATTTTTCGAAAATTTTGCAAAATACGTACTTTTTTGGGTGTGAATTGGATAAGAAGTGATTACAATGGTACCAATCATGAAATTCGATATCCACATAAGTAGAAATTAAGGCATTTTTAAAGAATAATGAGGAAAAGAGGGATTAAAATTGTACCAACAACAGGGCTGAAGCTAGAATCGAGAAATTCGGTGTATATATTCCTCTGACCTCTAAAGGATTTTTAAAAATTTATACTTTAAAGTCGATCGGAGCAAAAAGCGAGTAAGGTGATACCCACCAATGTATCGAATAAGGTGTATACGTAATTACTCTGACGTGCAATACAAATGTATTGTATCAAAATGTGTTCTTTAAATGTGGAAGCGGATCATAAGTGATAAAAATCGTACAAAGTAAATTGAGGCTATTATAAATTCGATGTGTACATTTCTCCGAGTACCTAGACGTACAACATAAATTAATTTTTTGAAATTTATGTAAGGGCGGCACAAAAAATGTACTACTTACTAACATAAATTAATTTTTAGAAATTTGAGTCAAAAAGGGATAAAAATAGTACCTACCAAAATAATGCACTAGAATCGTGAAGTTCTATGCGAATTATATTAAATTAAAAAATATATGATAAATTTTTGTTCTATGTAAAAGTTCAGATTTCAAGTCATGCACCAGTGTAGAAGTTATTTGTAAAGGATTTTATTTTACATTACAAAGGGTGTGGCAAAAGCATACATATTTTGTATTTTTAAAAACATTTTTAAATCTGAAATTGTAACTGATTGCGACTATCCGCATGGATAGTTTTATTTTGACCAAAGCTTATGCTAATTTGTGTGGGAAGTATCACATGGGGTGTGGAAATATCGCCTAAATTTCATATATGCTGCACAGCATATATGAAAATATTGCAAAATATGAAATTTCGCAGTATTGCGATCATCCGTATAGAATTTATAAAAGGTTTAATTTTCGTAAGTAATTGTGATTTGTGTACAAGAAGGGTCGCGACATAAACCTCCATATTTCGTACGCTCAAAAAAAAACTTTATCAAATATCAAAATATAACTGGTTCTAAATATTTTACTAGGAATATGTACCATTTGTGTGGGGTAACATAAGGGGTATATCAATTTAATCCATCTACGAATTTAAAGTAAGCCTGGGAAAAATAATACTTAGTTCAGAGTTTGAATAAATTTCTTAACTCCCTTCGAGAGTTACCGTGTACACTTACAAGCCAGACAGACGGACGTCACTCCTTCAATGCGTTACACTTTTTTCTATCCCAAATTATATAAAAGTTCCTACTATGTATGGTGAAGGTATAATTATCGCACCCTAAGAAAAAAACGCGCAAATAATTTTGTACTTTATATGGTTTTTTGTAAGAAAATTTTTTCAATCCATATATATATATAAATATATATATATATATATCATAATCATTGATATATATTTCGCTTCTAAAGATTCCGTACTATTTTGTAAACTCTTTTTTGTGTATTAATAGAAAATTTGCTATTCAATAAGTCTTTTTGGCTTATTGGCAAAATAAAATCTTGCTGGGGCGTGTCGGGAGGACCACATGTCATCCACATCTATTTCAACCATTCCAAATCCAAACCAAACCGTGACTTTCTGCTGGTACCATTGATGCCAGACGTGTCGATTTTACATCATTTTGACGATGTCTTCGAATACCTACAATTGTAAAACAACTAGAGAAAAATTTATTAATTGATGTTCAAGCTACTCTACACACAGTTTCGAAGATATTCCAAGACTTAAAAATAAAAAAAATGTTGTGCCCAATATGCCACCGTTTTATTGTTTCAAACAGTCTAATATCAATATTTTTCGGTTATAAATTTTGATACGTATTTTATTCAAAAAATTTCCTGTGAATGTTTCTCATTCCCCCCTTTCCAAAAAAGCGCATTGATCATTAATACAAAATCCATATCGGCACACTTTATTATGACATAAAACTGACAGGACCCATTTAGAGTTCAAAGTGTTTATATGCATTTAACATTTTTAAGATAATGATGATGTGATAATTACAATTTCTCATTCAAAACATTTGCTGTTAAATTATACCGTCGCCTGATGGACGGACGCACCGGCACGTCGGACTGGCTTGCTTGCTTGTTTGTTTGCAGGCTGCTGTCTGCCTTCGTTTTCGCACATTCGTGAGATTTGGAATCTGGCAAAATGTTCCCTTTTTGTTTGTGAGTAAATTAAGCTTTAAATCCACACGCAAGTCTTTATTGACGAAAACAAACAACAACAACAAAAAACAACGAAATGAAATCTCAAAAACGAAAACGCTTTTAAAAGATTTCAGTCTTCACATGGGGGTTTGCCTGTCATGCGGGTTCATCATAACATTCACAAAAAAATCCGCACATTACACCTGTACCACGACTCACAAGAGAGCTTGAGTCCACAAAGAAATTGAAAATGTATAACTTCTGATAATGTTAGATATAACAGGCAGAATTACCGCCTGATTAGATGTTGCTTACATTGTGTAGAAGAGTAGTACCATATTTGTAAAATTATAATATTTGCTATTCAAATTGTGGGACTTGTATATTGTTACAAATTAGCACGATCCTAAATGCACGAATTTGGAAAATCCTTTTATTTCAAGCTTGAGTCAGGCTGCAGACGTTTTGCTGGTACCAGTTTTATCCCTTTTTCACCCCTAAATGAAAATCATTCATTATTCTAACAGCGTCCATTTGGTTAGTACCATTTTTATCCCTAAAAGTAGAAATTAAAATATACACTTAAATATATATAACCCACATCACTTAAGAAATATTGTAACCGGCAGTGGTAAAAAAAGGCTTTTGGTATAATTAGTAATAGCAATAGAATGGATCAAAAATCTGAAAATCGTTTCAAAATCGGACAAAAATTGTGGTTTATTGGGCCAATCAATTTTGATTCATTTCTGCAGAACTCCAGAAAAAAACAAGGTGAAAAAATGTTAATATTCACAATTGTGTTGCAGACAAACTATCTCTTTAATTTTTTGGTGTCGTTTGGGGTATCCCTGGCTTAGAAACCCACAAATCACAGAAACAAAAAACAAGTAAAGAAAGGCTAAAGTCGGGCGTGGCCGACTATATGATACCGTTCACTTTCTATGTCATTACAATTGAATTCGTTGAGGATTTTGGCAGGTGCCCTACATCATGGACCGATGAGACCCACATTCACCATGTATGTTTCCAGATGAAATATAACGTGTTCTTATCAAAGCTGTTAAATTATGTGGTTTCTAGAGCGGAAAAATTCAAATCGAGAGTGAAATTCGTATGACAGCTTTATATAAATCTGAACCGATTTGCTTCAAATTAAATAGCGTCCGCTTACTTGCGCCAATTTTGGTTAGGATCGCAGAATAATTTCGAACTGTACTTGTCGCATCTCGCACACCGAGTGATTTTTTCGCATATTACAAAGCAAAATATTAAGAGTGCTACAACCGTCAGATTCCTGAAATTTTGTCAGAGTTCACTGGGTAATAATTTGTGCAGTTGTGCAAAAAAATGGTGCCTAGCTCATTTGCTTTCAATAGAATATTTCAAGGTGTTACAAACGGAATGACAAAATTAATATATTCCCATCCTAAGGTGAGGGGTATGAAAACTACGGATGGTTATCGGAGTTTCTTGAAATTATAGATTGATTGATTCTGTGACAAAAAGGTTGAGCATATATTAGACGATTTTTTTGAAAAAAATTGAAAGCTGTAGCAACCCTTGACGTTTTTTTATACCCTCCACCTCCAGGATGGGGGTATACTACCTTTGTCATTCAGCTTGTAAAACCTTGAAATATCGACTTGCGACCCTTTAAAGTATATATATACCTGATCGTGTTAAAATTCTAAGACGATCTAGCCATATCCGTCCGTCTCTTGAAAGCACGCTAGCATCTATGCGAAAGGAGCTAGGACGTCCAAATTCTCCACAAATGCGTCTTATAGTCGTAGATCGGTTGGGATTGCAACTGGTGGAAAGCGGTCCACAGGAAAAAAAATTCCCTAAAAACAACTAAAAAAACCAATAATATCCACCAATATTTTAGAATATTTAAGCTTTTTATACACTCCACGAGAGTATTATATCTTTGTGCATTTGTTTGTAACACCCAAAAGGAAGGGAAATAAACCCATTGTTAATTATATCGCTCGACTTAGAATCACTTTTTGAATCGATTTTGCATTGTCCGTCTGTCTGTCTGTCCATCTATTCTTGTAATCACGATACAGGTCGCAATTGTAGACAGAACCAAATGATACGTTGCACAAAGAAGTTTTTCGGGACAAGGACGAACGCTATTTAGTCAATTCGGTTGAGCTTTAGATATAGCTCCCATACGAATTTCACTCCCGATTTGACTCTCTCTCACTCTAGATACCACATATTTCAACAGATTTTCTTCAAAATTGGCGAAACATCTTGTAATTCAACTAGAAACACCTGTGATGAAAATGTGTTAGATCGGTTCAGATTTATATATAGCTCTAGAAACCACATATTGTATCAGATTGTCTTCAGATTTGGTAAAACATCTTATATTTCGACTAGAGACACCCATGGTGAATATAGGTCAGTTCGGTTCATATTTATATATAGCGCCCATACAAATTTCGCTCCCGATTTGACTTTTTCCGTTCTAGAAACCACATATTGTATCAGATTGTCTTCAGATTTGGCAAAACATCTAATATTGAAACTAGGAACATCTTTGGTGAAAATAGGTCAAATCGGTGCAGATTTAGATATAGCCCGCATACAAATGACGCTCCCGATTCGACATTTTCCGCTCTAGAAACCACATATTGTGCTCGATTTTCTTTACATTTGGCACAACATCATATAATCTAACTAGAAAAACCTATCCAGAAATTGGCTAAGATCGGTTCAGATTTAGATATATCCCCCAAACAAACGACACCCCCGATTTGACATTTTCCGCTCTAGAACCCACATATTGTACCCGATTTTCTTTAAATTTGGCACAACATCTTATAATCCAACTAGAAACACCTATGTAGAAATTGGGTAAGATCGGTTCAGATTTAGATATAGCCCCCATACAAATGTCGCTCCCGATTTGACTTTTTCCGTTTTAAATGCCACTATTGTACTCGCTTTTCTTTAAATTTGGCACAACATCTTATAATCCAACTAGAAACACCTATCCAGAAATTGGCTAAGATCGGTTCAGATTTAGATATATCCCCCAAACAAACGACACCCCCGATTTGACATTTTCCGCTCTAGAACCCACATATTGTACCCGATTTTCTTTAAATTTGGCACAACATCTTATAATCCAACTAGAAACACCTATGTAGAAATTGGGTAAGATGGGTTCAGATTTAGATATAGCCCCCATACAAATGTCGCTCCCGATTTCACTTTTTCCCCTCTAGAAACAACATATTGTACCCGATTTTCTTTAAAATTGGCACAACATCTTTTCCATCTAAACAAAACTATGGTGAAAGTGGGTAAGAGCGGTTCAGATTTAAATATAGCCCAAATAAAAATGTTGCTCCCAAAACTTTAACCAATTTTGGCCAAACTATACATTTTATATTTCACCTATTTCGTTCCAGGTTTCATTATATCCTCATACAAATGTCCTTTCCGATTTAACATTTTTTGTCAAACACATACATTTACAGGATACAAAAGACCTTCCCGTTTTCACTTTTTCACCGAACTGAATTGTATTCGGATAGAAAGTGGATTTTATCATAGAGTCGGCCCCGCATGACTTTAGCCTTTCCTTACTTGTTTTTCGAATTGTGTAAACGTATTGGTTGCCTTGCCTTATAAGCGTGGATAATAAAAATATTATATTTTTATACACTCCACGAGAGTGGAGGAAGCGAGATAGACCCATTGTTAGGTGTACGATTCCAAGTCGAATCACTTTTTGAATAGATTTAGCAATGTCCATCTGTCTGGCCGTCAGTCCATCTATTGTTGTAATCAAAGTACAAGTCGCAATTATAGTATGATCGTAAGAAAAATTGACAAGAGTTAGTTTTGCGGTACAAGGACGAACCCTATTTAATTGAGAGGAAATCGGTTCGGATTTAGATATAGGTTCCCTACAGATGTCGCTCTCGATTTGACTTTTTCCGCTCTAGAGACCACATATTTTACTGGATTTGCTTCAAATTTGGCACAGTACCTTGTAATTAAACTGTAATTATCTGTGGTGAATTTGGGCGAGATCCGTTTAGATTTAGATATAGCTCCCATACAAATTTCTTTCTCCATTTAACTTTTTGGGCTCTAGAGATCACATATTTTAACCAATATTCTTCAAATTTGGCATAGCACCTTATAATTCAACTAGAAACATCTGTGGTAAACGTTAGTCAAATCGGTTCTGATTTAGATATAGCTTCCATACAAATTTCGCTGCCAATTTGACCTTTTCCGCTCCAGAAATCACATCAGATTGTTTTTAAATTTGGCAATATTTTCTGGGATATCAGAAAAAAATGGAAATACTCATGTGTATTTATTTTTAATTTTCAAATTTCGGTAGCATTATCTAAACATTAATGGAAAATTTTAAAAAAATCTTACAATTGTTTCTCATGAGACTTAATAAAATTCCATGTGGGCCCGCCAAAAAATCAAAAGAATAAGCCACCCTAATATACACACTAATTTTCATGCATCTGGCAGTTGTCATTTGATTGAATGTTCATCCTATTTACCACTTTCACCCCTATAAGTAGGAATCACTAGCTTAAAAGTTCGCTTCTACACTATGAGAGGATTAAACTTATCAAATATCAAATAAATGTTAGACAGATATATTCATAAAATGTTCTTAAATATTCTAAATATTAGATGTTAGTACGGGAAATTTCTGTCCTTATTAGGAAAAAATTTCCCTCAGGACCGATTTCGACCATTTGCAATCCCTTGCCCAGAATTTTACGACGATCAAGAATATTTATACTTTATAAAGTCCCAGGTCGATATATTCAAGTGTTACAACCGAAATGTCACTGGCTGACTCTAAAAGTCATTATAAATCAATCTGTAAAATAAATTGTGGGGCCATTGTGCATCCTTTTCGTATTGCATAGAATATAAACAAATAGTATATAAACAGGATTACGCTTTTCGAGTGGAATTATAGTTTGTTGATCACTCATTTATCAGCAAAATTGCTGAAAAGTTGTTTCCGAAATATTCCAAAATTCACATAAAAAGCTGACTTTTATTTTGGTAATTTTTATAAAAAATCCTTGCAATTCGAGGCTTAGGTGTATTTCAGTTGATGTTGTTTTCTGTTGTTGTTGCTGTTGCTTTTATATTTTTGCTTTTGTTTGTTAAGCTTAAAGAGATGACGCTTACTTTGACAGTTAATACTGACATATAAACTGACAGTTTTAAATTGAGGCTGTTGTTATTTTGATGGCATGTCATGTCAGTTGTGTGTATTTTTCGAGTTTTTTCTCTTTCTTTCTTTCAGTTTTCTGTTGTTGTTGCTGCTGTGTGTTGTGTCTAAATCTTAAGAGCTTTAAATGGAATTGAAATGGCAGGAGATAAAACAACTCACACAAATCAACGGATTGTTTTTTTGTGTATTTCTTTCATTCGCCTGTCGTACTCTGCGTTCGTACGTAATGTGAGTCATTATAACAATCATTTGTCGGCTTAAACTACTGTCGCTCTCTCTGTGTGTGGCGTTGACTGACAGTCAAGGTAGTTGCGTTTTGGGGTCTGGCGTGTTATGCCTTTGATATGGAGTTTTTGTTTTTTTTGTTTTGGTATGATTATTTTGCTGGCAGTATTAACGTTGAAGAACTTACGTATGCACATGCATACGTACATAGATAATGCGTGTTGGAATGTTTGGGTATTTGTGAATACTAGGTCCTTAGAATAAGTCCACTTAATTCTTGTGATTTACCATATAAAGATGGGAATATCTTGCTTCATTTGAAAAATAATCCATAGTTTACCCAATTAAATATTGTTATTAAATGTTAAAGATAAAATGTACTCTATACCATATCCAATTCAATTAAAATTTAGAAATTCCATTTGAAATTGAGATTTTCCATTTCAATTTGGGAAAATTCCAATTGAAATTGGGATTTCCATTTGAATTTTATTTGAAAATTTCTCAATTTGAAATGAAAATTCTCAATTTCAATTGGAATTATACTAATTCGAAATGGAAATTTATAATTTCAATAGGAATTTTCTCATTTGCAAATAAAAATTCTCAATTTCAATTGGAATTTTCGCATATATATCCTCAATATCAATTGGAATTTTCTCATTATGAAATGAAAATTCTCAATTTCAATTGGTATTTTCTCAATTTAAAATGGAAATTCTCAATTTCAATTGAAATTTTCTCAATTATAAATGAAAATTCTCAATTTCAATTGGAATTTTCTCATTTTGAAATGGAAAATATTAATTTCAAATGGAATTATAATATGAAATGGAAATTCTCAATTAAAAGTGGAATTTTCTCAATATCAAATGGAAATTCTCAATTACAAGTGGAATTTTCTCAATTTCAATTGGAAATGGTGTAGTTATGAGAAGTTAATATAGTATTTTTCATTAATGTTTATAG
Source organism: Polietes domitor (assembly GCA_947397865.1). NCBI lineage: Eukaryota > Metazoa > Arthropoda > Insecta > Diptera > Muscidae > Polietes > Polietes domitor. The sequence goes on from OX377619.1 coordinate 144,661,786, forward strand.
CTTTGAAAATTGTATATACACCTGAGTGTTTTTACACTTTTGCTTATATCACAGAAATCAGAAATCACAGTATTTAAAATACAGATGTAGCTATTTGCCTAGATAAAGTAATAATAATTGTTTTTGTGCGTTACAAATGATCTAAATATATTTTACAAAACAAATTGTATTTGGTTGAATTAATTTTTTTTAAGATACAGCAACTGCTTTCATTTGTGTACCCTCCATCACATCAAAGTGGTATACTAAGTATGTAACACCGTTTATAACACCTTGGAATATCGACACTGAGACCCTATAAAAAGGGTTTTCTAATAAGGATTTGACAACTATTTTTAAATAAAACGCAAACCATTTTAGATATTCTCAAAACTTTATGATCGACTTGAAATACAATAAAAACATTTATGATTGGAACTCGACTTCGTTCATATGGCCACCGCGGGGACGTCGCACAGTGGCGCCATTTGAGTTTTTTCGTTGCAAAAATCATATCTTTTGAACCGAATAAGATAATTGAACAGTTTAAACAGCATATGATAGATAACTCTTCAGCCTATGAAATGAGCGTTTGGAAAGGGTGCTACGCTCTGTAGGGGCCTAATTAAGGGTTATCAAAGTTAAAATTAGTAGAAAAATCAATTTTATGGTAACTAAAAAAAATTATTTTTACATTTTTAGATTGTTTTTATTTTTTTCTTTAGGGTTTTATGTTTTAAATTATTACCCAACAAATTAAAAAAAATTATTACTTATTTGTTTAATTTATTTTTTCAATTTTCTGTAAAATATTCATCACAGTTCGTAAGAGTGTGGTGGGTTTATCTACTGCCAATATATCCAGGATGGTGTCTTCATTAAGCCAGTCCTCGTATTTGGAGTTGAAGTTCTGAATGGTTCGATTAGATTTCACCCATTTTGCCTTAATATTTGCATATATCAGATAAAATTAATTTTTTATAATTTCGCTTCTCTCAATATTTCCGTATAAGCTATCAAGTTCTTCTAAAGCAGCTTCCGTGAAAAAATTTGGTGTGGTTGACTTTCTAAACAGTTCAAATAATTTAAAATTGTTCAACGCCATGTTTTCAGTACTTAAATTGTTTAATGGTTTCAGTAATTGTTGCGCCAACTTTCAGTCGTAGAGTAATCCGGGCATTGTCCTTATTTTGCAATATATAGGCTTATGCTATCATGCCTAAAAATAAAAAATAAAAATAGGGACCATAAGTCAATTTTGTTCTTGACCAGTTGTACGCCAAAGTATTGTTTTTCAAACTATTAGATCAAACTACTGTCAGTCAAAACATATAAGGGATGGACGCCATACAATTTCTGCAACCATGTCTTTTTAACCTTTGTTACCTCTAGAAGCCAAACGGGCACGTACGGGCAGCTAAAATTTTTGAATTATGTAAAGAAATAATCAATGAACAGGTTTTGCAAATATAGAAAAATATAGATTTTTTTTATTTTCCGTCAAAGTTGAAAAATAGTGAAAAAACGGATAGTTTTTAAATAGTGATTTACCAGGAGAAACACAAAGCAAACAGTTAATTTTTTTTATCATTATACATTTAATAAATACATCAATCAATACAAACAAAAAATAAGGCGATTCGTTACCTATTTTTCGTGATATTACACCTGAAATCGCAACAAATTCACTAAAAATTGTGTGTTTTTTTTTTGAAAACCGAAAGTCGGTCAACTTTGAACGGCTATATCTTCTAAACTAAAAATGTGATATTATTAAGAGTGGCAGATTTCCGTATAAGCTATCAAGTTCTTCTAAAGCAGCTTCCGTGAAAAAATTTGGTGTGGTTGACTTTCTAAACAGTTCAAATAATTTAAAATTGTTCAACGCCATGTTTTCAGTACTTAAATTGTTTAATGGTTTCAGTAATTGTTGCGCCAACTTTCAGTCGTAGAGTAATCCGGGCATTGTCCTTATTTTGCAATATATAGGCTTATGCTATCATGCCTAAAAATAAAAAATAAAAATAGGGACCATAAGTCAATTTTGTTCTTGACCAGTTGTACGCCAAAGTATTGTTTTTCAAACTATTAGATCAAACTACTGTCAGTCAAAACATATAAGGGATGGACGCCATACAATTTCTGCAACCATGTCTTTTTAACCTTTGTTACCTCTAGAAGCCAAACGGGCACGTACGGGCAGCTAAAATTTTTGAATTATGTAAAGAAATAATCAATGAACAGGTTTTGCAAATATAGAAAAATATAGATTTTTTTTATTTTCCGTCAAAGTTGAAAAATAGTGAAAAAACGGATAGTTTTTAAATAGTGATTTACCAGGAGAAACACAAAGCAAACAGTTAATTTTTTTTATCATTATACATTTAATAAATACATCAATCAATACAAACAAAAAATAAGGCGATTCGTTACCTATTTTTCGTGATATTACACCTGAAATCGCAACAAATTCACTAAAAATTGTGTGTTTTTTTTTTGAAAACCGAAAGTCGGTCAACTTTGAACGGCTATATCTTCTAAACTAAAAATGTGATATTATTAAGAGTGGCAGATTTGAAATAGTTGAAAAGTTTCCTATAACATGGGTTTATACAAAACTTCGTCGGCGCTCATGAAAATTTTGATTTTTGCAACCTCGTCGAAGTGAATGTTTTGTTGGCGCGATAGCGATCGCCATTCACAGTAACGTGACGATCGTTGTTGTCGACGAGAAAATATGGCCCAATGACGCCACCGGCATGCAAACCGCACCAAACAGTTATTTTTTGTGGATGAAGTGGTGATTCATGAAGTATTTTGCTTATTGACGAACCCATTGAGCCACTGCGATGAAATACATCATTCTCCAGAGCTCAATCGAAGAACGTACGTCGCGTCAAATGGCTTCAACTCTTGAGTCAGCTTGATCTTGTATGGGTGTAAACCAAGATCCTTACGCAAAATTCGTCATAAAGTGGTCTTGGCGATGCCTAGTTCTTGAGAAAGCAGTGGATTTGGATCATTTGTTACGGACGCCTGCTCGGCAGCGATATTTTCGTCACTTCGACTAACCCGTTGTCACAATGAATATGTATACTCAAATTTTTGCACTAAACTTGTTATTGCTTGTCTACTAGGGCGAGAATAACGACCAAAAATGGGAGTTAACGCTCTTAAAGTTGCGGTCACCGACTCTGAATTTCGGTAGTACCTTTTAATAATTTGCATACGTTGTTCGTTCGTGTACTTTACCATGATGAAGATGTTGAGTTTATTAAAAGAAAGGTAAGTAACATTTAGATGATCAGTGAAATAATGCATTCACAAATTAAATTCAAAATTGTCAAGTACATATTGGAGAACCCCTTATATTCTTGACCGTCATAAAATTCTAAGACGGTCTGTTGAAAGCACTCTAGCTCTAAACGGAAGGAGCTAGGAGGTCCAAATTTACCATAAATGCACCTTACAGTCATATATCAGTTGGAATTGCAACTGGGCGAAATTGGTCCAAAAAATTTTCCCTCACAAGGACTGAAAATACCTCTAATAACCTCTAATATTTCGAGTATTTTTATTATACATGTTTATATTTAATTGATTTTGGGTATGCAAATAGCGCAAAAAGGGTTAAAAATTGTACCTATAAAACGACAACAGTTAGATACACGAAATTGTCTGTGTACATTTCTCTATGTAGGAGATTCTTAATATAAAAGCATTTTTCCAATTTCGTGCTTTTAAGCGGTAAAAAGATCTAGAGGTAGAGATATTGCACCAACCAATTGGCCGCAGCTAGAATCATGAAATTCGGTGTATACATTCCTCAGACTGCGTGGACACGAAAAATAAAAAAAATAAATTCGTTTTTTTAAGGGATACAATGGGTACAGTGGGATAAACATAAATGTAGCCGTACCTTGTAAACGTGGTTTAAAATAATTTAAATTTTAAAAATATATAAATATTTTTTTATATTTTTTTATATTTATACCCTCCACTAGTCGTTGTGCATTTGTTTGTAACACCCAAAAGGAAACGAGTTAGACCCATCGTTTATTTTATATAATCACTTTCTGAGTCGATTAGGCAATGTCCGTCTGTCTTGTAATCAAATTACAGGGCGCAATTATAGTCCCGTATTAAGAAAAAAAATAGCACATCTAAGTTTTGTGGATCAAGAACGAACGCTATTTCATTTGAAGCAAATCGATTCAGATTTAGATATAACCCCTGTGCAAATGTCACTCCAGAAACCACAGATTAAAGCCGATTTTCTTCAAATTTGGCTTAACACCTTACTATCCAACTAGAAACACCTATGCTGAAAAAGGGTGAGCTCGGTTCAGATTTACATATAGCCCCCATTCCAATGTTGTTCCTGATCTGTCTTTTTCCAATTTACAAAACACATATTGTACCCGATTTTTTTTTAATTTGGCACAACATCTTATAATCCAAATAGAAAGACCTATGCCGAAAGTGGGTAAGATCGGTTCACATTTAGATATAACCCCATACAAATGTCGCTCCCGATTTGACTTTTTCACCTATGCTGGAAGTGGGTGAGAACGGAACAGATTTAGATTTAGTCCCCATACAAATGTCGCTCTCGATTTGACTTTTCCTCTATAGAAACCACACATTCTACCCGATTTCTCTAAATTTGGCACATCATCTTATAATCCAACTAAATATAATCCAACAACTATGGTGAAAGTGGGTAATATCGGTTCAGATTTTGATATCGGTTACAATTTTGCTCCCAAATGTTTAACCATTTTGGCCTAACTTTATATAATATATTTCACCTATAAACGTGAAAGCGGGTCACATCGACCCAGGTTTTAATATACCCTTATAAAAATGTCCTTTTCGATTTAACGTTTTTTGTCAAACACATACATTTACAGAATATTTTTAAATATTTTACTTTGAATGTTCGACTCGTCCGAATTTACCGCCCTTTTTATTTGTTGTTAAATAATCATCACCAAATCCTTATGGATTCCCAACAAGCGTCATAATTGGCAAAGCTTGGTCGCCTCTCAAGATAGGCTTCTTTACAGAACTATCTTAGAGAGGAAGTAGTCATTTCGACCGCCTCGTTTAGAAGCCAAGAGAGACCTGTTTTGGTACACGACTTCAGCATGCTAAGATGTGCAAATATGGCCCCCCGACCAGCCTTTTTTCAGGAAGTCATGAAGGAAAGTTTTTCGAAGTATTTCATAGCTGAGTATAAGTATAAATAATGTAACATATGCATATATATCCTTCACATACTAAATAATTTCACTAGATAAATTGCCTTAATCCCCAACAGTGAGTGTTCAGCTTTCATGTTAAACTCACATTCATTTCTCAGATTTCTCTCTTGGCCATAATTTATTGCCGTCAATTTCAATACAAATGCAATGTTTCATCCAACCATCAAACACAAGCATCGGATACTGGCAGCCAGACAGGAACTGTGTGTTGCCTCTTTTGGACAAGACGGACACGAGCAGCACAGAAAACCCATCAATTTTCTTCCCAAATAGTTGATGATAGATGGGTTTGGCAGTGATTTTTCATTAGTTCGCCAGAAAGAAATATTCATTACAAATAACAGACAATATTCGATTGTTCAAAATATCCTACATCTATACAGACACACATGCATGTGTGATGTGTATTGTGGATTCGATTGATTCGAAGATAGTAATGATGTTGTTGTTTTTATGGTTATTTATCAAAGAAATAATAGAAGAAGGAAATTATAAAGGAAATTGATGTTTGTATTTATGTGTGTGTAGCATGTATCAAAGAAAATATGTTTGATAGCTCGCCCATCACTGGGGGCATGTGCCACATGCTGCATGCTGTCTAACTAATTGTGGGTAATTTGTTTCTTTAGCCAACTTCAAGGCGTGAGACTTGTGGCATTTGTGAATTTTGAACATTAATTGAAATAAATTGATAGACTTTTTAGACAAATCTATCTGTCAATGATTTGATGTATTGATTGGGAAACTATAATGGTGTAATTTTTGTTAATCCTTAAAGTCCGATCCAGTAACGAAGTTGAAGTAAATTTGGACAAAATATTATATATCATGTGATCCATACCTAAGGTATTAATTTACTTCGATGTATTACAATACACAGCAGCACAATAAAAATGTTGTGTTCGAAATCTAAGGGCCACTGATCCATAAAATAAACACAATTTTTTAATCCCATACAAATTTCGCTCTCGATTTGTCTTTTCCGTCCGATCTCTATATCACTTTTTCCCTTAATTTAGTTGTAATGGGGTAGAAAGTGGAGCGTATCGGCCCTTATTTGCTTGTGTCTCAATTTGTGTCGACTATTCCTAAACTACAGCTTCTACAAAAATTGTAATTTCAACATTAGAAGCATACACAGCGTTATGATTATATAGGTTGGGCAATTTAAAACTTTAAAGTAGAATCTGCATGGCCGATTCTACTGACTATTTTTATATAATTGTCATTTAATAATGGAACACAATATCATTCATATGACTACCACGACTGGCTCGGCAGTACCCCATCCGATCAACTCAATTTTTCAGTACAGCCCAAAATCCACACCACAGTGTACAGTGTATTATCAACGGCAAAAACTCCCAAATTTCATGCGCCCAAATCTCAACTTTAATGATTGAATTTTTCAATGAGCATTCCTATTAAGCACATTTTAAAAGATTTTGCCAATATCTCAGTTAATTTTAGCTGTGGATTCATTTAAAGTTCATAAATGTTAAAATAGTTGCAAATTTTATCATATGAGAGGTTATTTTATTGCGATGTATCTCGGAAACCATAAATCGTATTGAAATTTCGTATAGTTCGTAGAAAATAGGAGCTCTTGAGGTGTTCTTTTTGCATTTAAAAAAGTGTAATTAAGTTTATGCTTTCCTTTTTAGACAGAGGTTTACCTGAAGGTTGTATTTATTTGATTAACCGGTTTTTTGAAAAGCAAAAACATTTTTATTGTACTTACAACTCCTTGCACACAAAAATATGGAAATAGTGTTTACTAGCTGTGAAAATAAACTAAGACGACTGGATTGAGTGAAGGAACTTGGTTCGAGATTAGATTGAAGCAAAACGATTTTTTATTTTTTCAATTTACCTTGTCCTTGAAATAAAGCATCATATATCAAGTAACTCTTTTGAAGTATACGTAATCATAGAACGTCGAACACTTTTTGAAATTCTTTTGATTCTTATATCTATTCAGTAATCATTGGCGTAGGAGGGATATCCTTTTTGTTAAAAAGTAAATAAATATATATAGCCGCACGGATAATAGGGCTGTTTTTTTTTATGACTGGATTACTAAGCTTCGATAAAAAATCTAAACAAAATGTTAAAATTTCACTCAAAATAAAATTCATATTTTTAATATTTCCGCCAACAGCTATATCAATGTGTGTATGAAAACAATATTTATCCAGTGTAAGACAAATTTATATTAACGAGGCTGAGTCCAAAAAAATCAAAACAAAATATTTTTTAAAAAATTTGTTTTGATACAAATATTTAATTGTTGAAATTTGAAAATATTTTTTTTTGGACAAAAAATTAAATTTATATTAACGTTTTTGTTATTGCAGCTTGTTATCCCTGATTAAAGAAAAAAGGCCTGTACCTCTGGTCAGTACACTGACGGTTTTAAGTTGTTTGTGTAAATACTACAGTAAAAGGAATCACAACCATTGAAACATTAGGTGTGTTTACACATGAATATGTTTTGTATTTATTTATTAATTTTTAATAAAATTTTGGTAAATAAACCACAATGCAAAAATAACTTAGAAGCGGTTGTAGCCCTTATTTGCGATATTATAAAAACCGATGAAACAACTTTAATTAAATCCAAACCTTTTTATACCTTCCACCTCCAGGATGGTGGTATAATAACTTTGTCACTCCGTTTGTCATACCTTGAAATATCGGAATATCGTCATAAAATTCTAAGACGATGCAGCCATATCCGGAAAAAAATACCCATAATATTCCCTAATATTTTAGATGATTTAAGCACATATTTTTAATGTCTGATTGTACTTACATAATATTGGGTGTGCGTATTCCCCCTATAACAAAAATGTGCACCACAAAGTGATTTTTATTCGTAGGGGCTGAAATGGGCCAAAAAGGGACAAAAAATGATTTTCAAACGGAAGCAGCTAGAAACACGAAATTTGATTTGTACATTAGGGCGTACCTCAAAAAAAAAGTTCGCCGTACACCTTCAAATATGAAGTATTATTGAAAGGTAGTTTCAAAAAAAATTTTTTTATTTTTTTATGCCGAACGTAGGGGTCGCGCTTTTACATTTTTCTATATAACTTCTGCATTTATAAACAGATTTTAAAGTGTGATACATCGATGTTTTTATCTCGACGAGGCCGATTTTTTGTCTTTGAAGTCATTGAGCTCAAGCACCCCCTTCTGGTACTTACCCATCATATCTCAGTTGCTACTACCCTAATGTACCACTCTAATATCAGAAAATTAAAGCTCGCATAAAATCATGAAACTCTTCCTAAGGAAGTATGTCGATTTTCCCAGCAGAAAAAGTGTTAAACTAGTTTTTTTCTTATTTTACCGAGAGCATTGCATGTATTTATAAGTTGTTCTTTGAATCTTCGATGTTTACAGTCGGTTGTCAAAGTGTAATACATATATTGGTGTTTTTGGCCCATGCGTTGCTCATCGGTGACCGCCATAGCTGATTCATGCACAACATGAGCAAAACTACTTTGTCACATTGTTTCCCTATTGCAAATCGTTTTACCTGTGAAGTAACGGTCTATATTTTATTGTAACAATAGAAGAAATTAGTTCAGTAATAAGGCGTTGGTGGCTCAACAAAGCATTATTAAATATTTAAATTTCCATTATACAACGATAAAAAAACTAAAAAAATGTCTTTTACGATCAGTGCATTAAACAACACTATGTTACCGACTAAGTACGATGTTATTAATTATTTCTTGTATCTGCGGCATAACACTAATCCCAATAGAAAATTGAGTGCTTTTAAACAAGAAGCTTTCAGAAGCATTACCCTTTTATGGGAGCGGGCAGGCATTCCAATTATATCGGTATCAGGTGTTCGTAAACGGTTGGATAAACTTCTAGACGATTACTATAAATTGGTAAAAAGTCCATTGAAATGCAATGTAAATGAGTGGAATAAATTGTTCTCAATTTCGCGTTGTAAGTGTGGCATAGAAAGAAATGTTCCATGCAGTTGCACCGCCTCTGATAAAATCCCAGACGATGCGAAAGACTTTTTCATCGATCAATGGGGTCCACGGCTGATGACTTTGGATAATGTTTATCATATGATGTCGATGAAAAATTGCGGTGTTCAAACGTGCTCAATTGTTGCACCATCAAAAGCGGTATATACCGAGTTCAACAGTATTGGGTATCAACCAGGCAGCGATGAAGAGCTAGAATTTGAAGAAAATGTTGGCGATTCCTCAGAGAAGATTAAAACAACATTTACGGTGGCGGACATTTCTTTGCGTAATTTTAGTTCGGCTTTGGATCGCAGCGATACTTCAGTTCGCTACGGTGCCTTGCTTGCGACCATGTTAATAAAAGATTTAAAATTGTCTATTGCCGCAAAAGCCAAAGAAGAGTTATCTGCAGAAACAGCCGAAAATATATGTCAGTTCTTTGAAGGGCTTATCATCAATAAAAATAAAATATTTCGAGAACGTGTGAAGTTCCGTAAGGAAGCAAAAGCGGCGGCCAAATGCCATCAATTATTAAAGTGTATCTCTTTCGATTGCAAGAAAGAGCCAACTTTGAAAAAAGTAACCGAGGCAAATGTGACGCGAAATATTGTTTTAAATGAAGAACACATCACCATTGTAAAATAGCCTGACTCCAAATTCATTGGTTATGCTACGCCCACTGATAGCTCTGCTTTGGGGATCCAGAGGAGCATCGTGGATTACTTGAGTCGTGAAAACTTCAATTTGGATGACTTAGTTGCCATAAGTTGCGATGGAACTGCTACCAACACTGGGTACAAAAGTGGAGTCATTGTGAGAATGGAACGCCATTTACAGAGACCGCTGCAGTGGTTCGTGTGCCTTTTCCACTTCAACGAGTTACCATTTAATGCGCTGTTAAGATCATTGCTTGGAAAACAGAAAGGACCTGGAATCTGGCCCGGAAGTATCGGAGAAGGCATTCAAAATTGCATACACTACCCTGTAAGTTTAATATATTAATAGTGTTTCGTGTCCGTGTGTTCCGTATACTTTACTTGTGAGCATTTTATTAATTAATAATTCGCATATTTTGTTGCTTATTCCGTTTGGTCAGGTCAAACAAAATTTCGAACGCATTACAATGGGAGAAATGCCAGCGAACATAGATGGGTGGAATATTCGAGGCGACCAGCTTTACTTGTATCGTATGGTTCGAGCCGTTCATATCGGAGAATGCGATGAAAAATTAGCCAGCGAGAAGCCCGGCGCTATTTGCAAAGCGCGCTGGCTAACAACAGCCTCTCGAATTCTGCGCTTTTATATGACGTGTACGCAACCCTCGATGGTATTGAGAAAACTGGCTCAGTTCGTTGTGAAAGTGTATGCACCATTCTGGTTTCTTGTAAAAAGCCAACCACTGGCAATTCACGGAAGTCGGAATGTTTTCCTTTATATATGTTGGATTCGTCAGTTGCCAAAAGATATTCAAGAGGTCATCCGTCCGTTCATTGAAAATAACGGATATTTTTTCATCCTGAAAATATTTTGTTATCGATGATAACAGACCCAGATCAACTAGTGCGTTCAGATGCCTATGATAAGATTTTATCAGCCCGCAATGAAGCCACGGGAAGCATTCGACAAATGTTCGGTCCACCAGTTCATAATTTTATCAATTTTGATAGTGACTCATATTTCAATATGATCGATTGGAAACAATTTGAATTGACTGAGCCGCCATGCTTGCAGTTTTTTTCGCAAGAACAGTTAGAAGCATTCCAATTTTCACAAGAAATTATCGATTTACCAGGTTAGCACAAGAAAAACTTAATTTGATTGCTTTCTTTGCTGAACTCATTTATTTTCACAGATTATCCATGCCATTCTCAAAACACGGAGCGTTTTGTTCATGTTGTGCATGATTCAGCTATGGCGGTCACCGATGAGCAACGCATGGGCCACATCTTTTCTAAACTTGAGAGCCGCCAAAAATACACCCAACTTGAATCGCGTCGAAATAAGGTTGATTAAAATTTTAATTGTACCTTAATTTTTATATTTATTGTTCTAAGAATTGAAATATGATGCATAAATAGTAGAAGGGGGTTGTTGAGGTCAACGACTTTAAAAACTGAAAATCTGGTATGTGCGGGACAAAAACTCCAATATATGTATTACACTTTGACAACCGACTGTAAAAATCGAAGATACAAAGAACAACTTATAAATACATGCAATGCTCTCGGTAAAATAAGAAAAAAAATAGTTTAACACTTTTTCTGCTGGGAAAATCGACATACTTCGTTAGGAAGAGTTTCATGATTTTATGTGAGCTTTAATTTTCTGATATTAGAGTGGTACATTAGGGTAGTAGCAACTGAGATATGATGGGCAAGTACCAGAAGGGGGTGATTGAGCTCAATGACTTCAAAGACAAAAAAATCGGCCTCGTCGAGACAAAAACATCGATGTATCACACTTTAAAATCCGTTTATAAATGCAGAAGTTATATAGAAAAATGTAAAAGCGCGACCCCTACGTTCGGCATAAAAAAATAAAAAAAATTTTTTTGAAACTACCTTTCAATAATACTTCATATTCGAAGGTGTACGGCGAACTTTTTTTTTTACTTGTAACCTGGTACGCTCTATTGTACATTCCACTAAATCATTCCTGTAAGTAGACACATAATATAAAAGTATTTTTCCAAATTCGTACTTTTAAGGGAATAGAGGGATAAAAATGGTACCAACAAAACGGTTGCACCTAGAATAATGAAATTTGGTTTACACATTCCTCTGATTGCGTAGACATAAAATAAACGGAGTTTTCGAAATTCGTACTTTTTGGGGTTAAAACGGAAAAAGGGATAAAAATAATACCAACCAAATGACCGCAGCTAGAGTCATGAAGTTCTAAATTCGTACTTTCAAGGGATACAATGGGAACAGAGGGATAAAAATGGTAATGGCTAACCGGATACAGCTAGAATGATGCAATTCGGTGTACATCTCTCTTATTGCGTAGACACGAGTAGACACGAGATTTTAGAAAGTCGTACTCTTAAGGTGGTAAACTAGGAAAAAGGGGATACAAATGGTCGCCGCTAGAATCATAGAATTCGGTGTATACAGTGTATACGGTGTATACGGTGTATGACTGCATAGACACCCAGAATAAAAAGATTTTTCCAAATTCGTACTTTTTTACTTTTTTGACAAAAATTGGTTGAATCATGACGTTAGATTATTTTGCACTATGTACGTGAGATAATAGATTTTTAGCACCCACTATCTACCAATATTTATGGTATTTAAGCTGAAAATATATATATAAGAATATTTATTTTTTGAATTGACTTGAAGTATTATTTCGATATATATAGTGTAAAGGTATTGGTAGCCTTGCATGTAAGCGTGGTTTGAAATAAAAAAATATTATATTTATTTATAAAATTATTTTTTCAATATTTGTATTGGTTTGGCTATATTAAAAATATATATTTTTCTGTAATATTACTGCACTTCTACGAAAATCGACATCCTCTGTGGAATGCAATCCATGGTGGAGGGTATAACGCCGTTTTTACTTGATCACGTTCAATTTGAAAACTTATATCTTTTCTTTTTATGTTGACAATGATTTTTAATTTTTCCAACACTGGAAAAATTAAGTACTTACAAAATAAGATTTTAGTGTGACGCAGACAAATAGTATTATACTAATTTAAAATTCTGGGTGCCTAAAATTTGTATGGGGTGGGCTTAACCCCCCAAAATAAAATTAAAAAAATAAATAAACGACAACAATGACAAATGTATCTACCTAGTATGAAATCTCAGTACCAGAGGTAAAGCAATTGAAAAAATTCCACCTTTTAAAGATTTACAATGAATGCGAAATCCCGCTCCTAGAGGTAAACGTGTTTTGTGTAAAATGTACAGGGACCAAACTTATCCAGGTTCGAGTGTAAAAGATTACATTTTTCCAAATATCAAAAAAAAAAACGGTTTGAAGTTATGATTTGTCGACCAAACCGAAAACCGATTTCCTGAAAATGTCGGTTTTTGACATCCCTACATGTGTGCTTCATTACTTGGTTCGAGTTTTAAAAAACGGATATTCGGCAAGTGAGTTGTGCTTCTCGTTCGTTTGTGATCATTTACTTAAAGAGGCCGGTTATGTTGTCGAAATGTCGCTGCGAAGCCACTTGAGAAAACCTTTGTCACCATGCCATTTGTAAATAAATTTGCATTCTATTAAATAAAGATGCAAAATGGTCTTGAGCCAGCACAGTTGAAATCAAATATTGATTACAGACCAAAAAATACAAACGAAATAAACTAAAAACCTTAATTTTTATTTGAATTTTAGTTTTAGGTTTATGTTTCACATTTGCAAAATGGGACGCTACACTCGAACAAAATTGGAAAATATTACAAACATACTTTCAAAGTAGTGAGTATTTAACGCAGACTGTAAGAAATTTACGTGGAAAATTTTCGAGAAGAGAAGCTCATTGTCAATAAGCAAAATTGTCGAGAACCCACTCGTGACTACTGAAAAGACAATGCATCCACAACGCACTTTCATAAAATGCAATTATTTACAAATGTTATTTAAATTAATGCTATTCTACCTTTCAAAGTCAAAATAATCGGTATAATCAAATTTCAAATGGGCCATATATATGTATATATGTCCTTTATTTGAATGTTATGATAACCCGCAATTGAATTGCCTTAGCAGCAATCATAGCATTTCTGTATCAATTATATGTCTTAACTGAGTGTAGTTAAAATATGAGCGAAATTTGAAGCAAATCTTCTAATATATGTGATTTCTAGAGCGGAAACAGTGAAACCTGGAGTGACATCTGTATTTTCAAATTCAAAATAGATTTTGAATATACAAAAATAATGGGAGTTGCACATACATTTGACCAAACTTCAACACGCTTGTTGCACGGCAATTTTCAGCTGATCGAGCTCACATTTTTAGCCTATCCTTACACACATTGAATATACACCTTAGGCTGAATCGATTCAGAGTGGATGGGCATAACAAACGATGGGTATATCTCTCTTAACTTTGGAGGTTACCAGAAATGCACAAATACATAAAACCTAGTGGTGCGTATACAAATATTATCATTATTCCCACCTCCAGGTAATTTTGTCATTCCGTTTGTAACACCTCGAAATATCGACCTGAGACCCCCCTATAAAGTATATATATTCTTGATCGTCATAAAATTCTAAGACGATCTAGCCATCTCCGTCCATCCGTCCGTCCGTCTGTTGAAAGCACGCAAGCATCTAAACGAAAAGAGCTAGACGTCCAAATTTGTCGTAAATGCGTCTTATAGTCGTAGGTCGGTTGGGATTGCAATATGGCGAAATCGACCCAAAGAGAAAAAATTTTCCCTCACAAGGACTGAAAATACCCTTTATATTCCCTTATATTTTACTGTATTTAGGCATGTTTTTTCAATATATCAGCTTGTACTTACTTGATATTGGGTATGCGCATTTCCCCTATAACAAAAAGGCACACCATAAAGTGCTTCTCATTCGTAGGGGGAGAAATGGGACAAAAAGGGATAGAAATGGTAGCTATCAAACGACAACATCTAGAAACACGAAATTTGATGTGTACATTCCTCTAATTGAGTAGAAACATAATATAAAAGTTTTTTTTTTTAAATTCGTACTTTCAAGGGATAAAATGGGAATAAAGGGATAAAAATGGTACAAACCAAACGGTTGCACTTAGAATAATGAAATTCGGTGTATACATTCCTCTTATTGCATAGACACATAAAATAAACGGACTTTTCGAAATTCGTACTTTTTGGGGTTAAAATGGAAAAATGGATAACAATAGTACCAATCAAATGACCGCAGCTAGAGTCATGCAATTCGGAATATACATTCCTCTAAATTCTTAGACACGAAAAATAAAAGTTTTTTTTCCAATTTCGTACTTTCAAGGGATACAATGGGTACAGAGGGATAAAAGTAGTACCAACAAAACGACTTACTAGAATGATGAAATACGGTGTGTACATCCCTCTTATTGCGTAGACACGTAAACTAAAGAGATTTTAGAAAGTCGTACTCTTAAGGGGGTAAACTAGGAAAAAAGTGAAAAAATTATACCAATCAAATGGCCGCAGCTAGAATCGTAGAATTCGGTGTATATATTCCTCTGACTGCATAGACACGCAAAATAAAAAGATTTTTCCAAATTCGTACTTTTTACTTTTACGACAAAAATTGGTTGAATCATGAAGTTAGATTATTTTGCACTATGTACGTCAGATAAGGATTTTCAAAATTTGTACTTTTGTAATGTAAATGTAATGGAATGGAAATACACCCATCTGTAGCAGCCACTATCTACAAATATTTATGATATTCAAGTTGTTTTGAATATATATATATATAAATATCAGAATATTTATTTTTTGAATTGACTTGAAGTATTATTTCGATATAAATAGTGTAAAGGTATTGATAAACTTGCCTTGTAAGCGTTTTTTGAAATAATAAAAATATTATATTTATTTATAAAATTATTTCTTCAATATTTGCATTTGTTTTGGTTTGGCTATATTAAAAAAATATATTTTTCTGTAATATTACTGCACTTCCTCTGTGGAATGCAGTCCATGGTGGGGTTATATAAAGTTCGGCCGGGCCGAACTTAACTCCGTTTTTACTTATTTATCCTATCCTTACACAAAAGTGTTCCAGATTTCAATAGAAAATTGAGAAACGTTGGCCACTGTGTTGAGCAATAAATAATATAATGCCAAGAATTGTGTTTTCCCGCTCCGAACATCTACTCATCGAATTTTCCTCGTAACTAATGACTCAGTGGATTTACGCTTTACAAAAGTGTGAACGCGTGCCAGGGTTTTTTTTTGAGATTTTTCTACCTACTTCATTCGCATTTCATATGACTATAATTCATTGCCTTTTTTAGTAAATTGCCCAACAATTTCTTACGAATTTTCTGCCCTTCTCAAAAGGGAGTATAACAAATCTTACTAAATTAACACCAAAAACATTTCCGATGCCTTAACTAACATCCATAAATATCAAAAGTAATTTATTTTGGCACCAAAAACCCACCACCAAGCCTAGTCAGCGAATGTAGAGGACTAGACTAGGATGAATGACTACTTGGCTACCAAGCAATGACTTGGGGGAGGGGAGATGGAGCGAGAGCGAAAAACCTTCCAACATGCGATGTTGTAAATTTCATTGATGTTTCTATTTTCCAAATAGAAATAACCGCAAAATACTTATTTTATTTTACGATTATGTACATACTTACTTACCCACACTCTCGTAAACGTAAACACCATTCAAATGTTGGCTTGAATGCTCGTGAAGGATATTCAAGCGGCTGCGGTCGTGTTAGTTGTCGGTGTTGTTTATGATGGCGTTGTATGAGTGGCCCGGTCCGGGCCGGATCGCTTAAACAACGAATGGCACGGAACGAGAACATAAAAACTTAAAAACCGGAAGTAATTTGTAGTCCAACGTTAAATTTACTCCGGCTAAGTCAATACACATACTAACACAAGTACACAAATTCATTTTCCATCTGGTTTTCCTTGTTTCTTCTTCAGGTTTCTGCTACCATAAATGTCTGGTGTAATTGCAATTTTTCTCGTTACGATTTTTTCCTTCGACTTTGCCATTTCCCGTAGAGCATTTAATAACATACGGGCGTATGGGGCTAAAACAAATTGGAGTTGTTACCGTGGCTGTTTACAACACATTTTAACTCTTTTTAAAACCTTGATTGCCGAAAAACACAGTAAAATATTTATTTGACATGAACGGAAATGAAGTCGAAAGAAATTGTGTAAATATCCTGCAATTCCTTTAGAGTTTCTCCTCGGCGAAAAAAAATCTTAAAGAAAACGGAATAGTTTACAAATTGTTGTTAATTGAGAATAAGTGTAAAAAGGGAAGGATTTAAAATAAAGGGCCGGTTGGTAGAATGTTTCACGTCCAGAAAAGGTTGGAAAATATACATACAATGAAAAGTTCCCAAAACAAAAAATGTTACCATTAAATAAAATTGAATGCCGTCCGTGTGTGCTCGCATCGTTCGATGAAAGCGTAAAATTTGAAGTATTTTTAACAGATGCTCTTCTCTTTCGTTTGATGCCCATATCGCCTTCGAATGACTATAAAAAGATTAACATAATCACCAAATGAAGAAAATGAGTTGTTCTACATACGATCGGATTTGAATTATGAATAGGGTTTGGGGTCCGGGAATTCCCGAATCGTTTTTCCCGGGAATTCCCGGAAAAATTTGGACGGGAATTCCCGGGAAAAAAATTTAAATTTCCCGGGAATACGGGAAATATTAAAAAATAGTTTATTGATTATTTTGAGCACTAACTTAGTTTTACTGTACAATTGTGAAATTATTTTTTATATATTTAATTATATTTTATATATTTAATTATATTTTAAATTCATATATTTACATTATTGACAATTAATGTTCATTAGAACATTTCTTTACATCATATTACTGCAAAAAAAATTTTAAATTCGCTAAGTCGCTATTTTTTGCTAGCTAGGGGAATACACACTTTTTATTAGGACACTTGCAGGATTTTTAATAAAGGGTGATTTGTTTAAAAACTATAGGAAAGTTTTTCAAAAAAAAAACACAAAAAATTCAGAAAAATGCATGAAATCTTTATTTGAATCGATAGTACGGTCCATATAATTTAATGTTTGAAGATTATTTCATGGAAATGTTGACCTTGACTGCGCCTCAAATGGTCCACCCGCTTAGTCCAATTTTGGCATTTCCACGTTTTTGAGTAACAGAGACCCAATTGCTGCGAACGGCGACGAATCGATAATTGATGGTCATCGTTAACACTGGCTGATACAGCTGCGTTCGCACTCTTCGTAAGAGTGTTGGTGGTTTAATGTCCAACAATGTAAATTTGGTGCGAAATTTAGTCACAATAGCCCGAATAGCCGCTTCAATGGGTCGATTAAACTGATCATAAAATGGAAGCGCGCGATGAACTTTCTTAACAGAGCACGCATTTTGATAATAAAATTCAATAATTTGCAAGCGTTGTTCGTTTGTAAGACGATTCATGGTTAAATTATAGACCAAACTGAAGATGTTTGACAGTGAAACAAAACACGAAACGTGCATCAATCAGCTGTTTAAACCAGTGTTGCCAAAAAGATAATAGCTAAAAAATCACCCTTTATAAATCGAAAATATCATACTGACAATACTATGGCTGACTTGGTGTCAATACTTAACCCCTCGTGCTATCTGGTTTAACTTTAAATTTCTTGTTTTACCAGAAGAATCTACGAGATAGAAGGTGAAAATATTCTTAATGAAGAATTTATTTTACATATGAAGCCAGTAAGAAATGGTATAAAAATAGGGAAAACATTAAAATTGTTCACCTGGAATCTTTCGAGAGAAATAAAAATATGTATATCGTACGGTATATTTAAATGACCTTCTGTAAGAACTAATGACTCAACTATTTCAATGTTTTAATTTTTTATGAATTTATTTAATTAATATTAATGTTTTATAATGTTTCTATTGATTTTACAGTTTAGAATATTTCCCCCCGTTGCTGTTAAATATGTTCGTCTCTAGACGAATGAATTTTCTAAATTAAAGACGTTCTCAACCATACGAGTTATTGTTGTCAGGCACTAGTGCCTATGCTTTAAATGTCCAAATTTATGACGACAATTAGTCTAGAATAAAATATTTGTAAAATGTAAAATATTTTGACAAACATATTCGCTTTTAATTTGTAATATGACAGTATTTTTAAAAAGCACACCCGTTACTAAATATTGTTATTTTAAACCATATTGGACATACCTAAAATAAATTACTTTTTTCCCGGGAATTCCCGGGAATGAAATTTTTCATTCCCGTTTTCCCGGGAAATGAAAAAAGTCCGGGAAACCCCAAACCCTAATTATGAATTATGTATTGATTATCTAACCAAAATTGCTGTCGAACAGAGATAAGTGAGTTTGAACTTTGGCTGATTTTCTTCTGTCCTATGGAATTTCATTAAGAATCGACTGGATTGCTTTCTTTTATCATCGACATAAAATGCAATTCAATTTACTATTAATTAAATCTTACTTAATATGACAATAGTGATTGCATTTCATGTAAGGTTATCAAATATTCCTGATAGGTCACATGTGCTGACTTCTAGCGAAAAAAAGTATTGATTTGAAATGGGTTAGCTCAAGACCATTCCGCATCTATATTTTATAGAATGCAAATTTATTTCAAGTTAGAGTCTGCCTCTGTCGTTTGGAGTCCTAATGCTGATATTCACGTGAATATGACTGAACGGATTCAAAACTCATTCTTGAAATTTGATTTGGTTTCTTTGAATTTTACTACATCATACGAAAGTAGATATGTATTTCTTTCTCTAAAGTCATCTAATATCATCTAAAGATATATTGTGTATTTAAAGTTTTTAGATGTTTTAATTGTGACAATATTTATAATTCTGAAATCAGTTTAACGCTTCATCTCGTTCTTTTATACACTACTGTCCTCTTAATATCGAAAATAATGTTACTAATTATACAATAAATTAACCTTTACTTAAATCTATGCAGTTGCCCTTCTATATTAGTTTTAAACAATCATATCTTAATTTATTTAATTATACTTTAGTTATAATTTAAACAAGTCGGCCGGGCCGTCTATATGATACACTCCACTTTCTATACGAATACAAATCAAAGCGGTGAAAAGTGAAAACGGGAAGGATTTTTGTATGTTTACTAATCATATGCTGATATGACCTGATCCAATGTGTTAAATCGAGAAGAATATTTGTATCGGGTCTATATCCAAACATTGAATAACGTGTTATGATCAATTTGAAGAAATTCGGTGAAAATAAGTGGTTTCTGGGCGGAAAAACTCATGTCGGGAGCGGGGATTTGTCTGGGAGCTATATATAAATCTGAACCGATCTGACCCATTTTCACCGTGGCTATTTCTAGTGGAAATATAAGATATTTTGCCAAATTTGAAGAAGATCTGTTAAAACATGTGGTTTCTAGAACAGAAAAAGCCAAATCGGGAGCGAAATTTGAATGGTTCCTATATATAAAACTGAACTGATCTGACCTATTTTTACCATAGGTGTTCCTAGTTGAAATATAAGATGTTTTGCAAAATTTGAAGACAATCTAATAAAATACATAGTTTAGAGATTGGAAAAAGTCAAATTGGGAGCGAAATTTGTATGGGAGTGAAATTTGTGTGGGTGTTATACATAGAACCGAACCGATCTGGCCTACTTTTAACATAGGCGTTGCTAGTTTAAATATAAGATGTTTTGCAAAGTTTGAAGACAATCTAATAAAATATGTGATTTCTAGAGCGGAAAAACTCAAATTGGGAGCAAAATTTGTATGGGAGCTATATATAAATCAGAGCCGATCTAACACATTTTCACCACAGCTGTTTTTATAAAAATGTTTTGTTAACTTTGAAGAACATCTGTTCAAATATGTCGTATCTAGAGTGAAAAGGGTCAAATCGGGATTGAAATTCGTATGGTGCCTATATCTAAATCTGAACCGATTTTCTTCAATTTAAATAGCGTTCGTCCTTATCCCGAAAAACGATGTTGTGCAAAGTTTCATTTGGTTCTGGCTTTAATTTCGACCTGTGCAAGAATAGATGGACAGACAGACGGACTATGCTAAATCGATTCAAAAAGTGATTCTAAGTCGATCAGTATAATTAACAATGGGTCTATCTCGCTTCCTTTTGGGTGTTGCAAACAAATGCACAAAGACATAATACTCTCATGGAGTGTATACAAGTATATATTTAAATAATTTAATTTATTGTATTTTTCTAGCCTGTATAAGTTATTTACATTGCTGACTCAACACAACCTTAAAAGAAAAACTTAATTAACGTAACTCAGCGCTAAATTCTCTTCATTTTTTGTATTTGATATGAGTGTGTCGTTAAACCATTGCTTCCCTGAAGAAGAACTACGAATTATTTTCACGATCCTTTAATAATAAATTTACAACAAATCTTGAGAATGGTAGTACTGTTACATCGAATAAAAAGATTTCTGTTTATTGCAACTTTTAAATCAAGGTCGCAGCGCATTAAAGAATAAACAAAGCCGAACTCGATTTGACACCAGATCAAATGCTGATGAACTCGACTCAATATTATAAACGATGTCGCAAAAGCACATGTGGGTTTCAAGAAATCAACATCGCCTGCATCTGATATAAACTTTTTTAAACCATTTATTATTGTAAAATCATGAAATCCCAAGCCGATTATAATTATTCGAAGTTCGATTATACATTTGTTCAAGTTGCAATGGAATGATTACTGTCATTCAAAATACACTGATATTCTTCAGCCAATGTACCAAAATACAAGTTGTCATTCGCTATAAAGAAGTGTTGGATAGTGTTGATGTATTCCAGTGATCACTGGACTGATAAGGACAATATACTAGGTAGTTAGAGCTGCACTCATGAATGAAAATTAAATCTTTGCATCTGTTGCCAATTATCTTCACGAAATTACTGTCGAAAACTTAATTTCAAATAATGAAATCAATGATTGGATATTTGAAAATTTATATTACGATTAGGGTTTGGGGTTTCCCGGACTTTTTTCATTTCCCGGGAAAACGGGAATGAAAAGTTTCATTCCCGGGAATCCCGGGAATTGCCGGGAAAAAAGTAATTTATTTTAGGTATGTCCAATATGGTTTAAAACGACAATATTTAGTAACGGATGTGCTTTTTAAAAATACTGTCATATTACAAATTAAAAGCGAATGTGTTAGTCAAAATATTTTACATTTTACAAATATTTTATTCTAGACTAATTGTCGTCATAAAATTGGACATTTAAATCACAGGCACAAGTGCCTGACAACAATAACTCGTATGGCTGAGAACGTCTTTAATTTTGAAGATTCATTCGTCTAGAGACGAAAATATTTAACAGCAACGGGGGGGGAATATTCTAAACTGTAAAAGCAATTGAAACATTATAAAAAATTAATATTAATGAAATAAATTCATAAAAAATTAAAACATTGAAATAGTCCAGTCATTAGTTCTTACAGAAGGTCATTTAAATATACCGTAGGATATACATATTTCTAATCTCGAAAATTTCCAGGTGAACAATTTTAATGTTTTCCGTATTTTTATACCATTTCTTACTGGCTTCATATGTAAAATAAATTCTTCATTAAGAATATTTTCACCTTTTATCTCGTAGATTCTTCTGGTAAAACAAGAAATTTAAAGTTAAACCAGATAGCACGAGGGGTTAAGTATTGACACTATGTCAACCATAGTATTGTCAGTGTCAGATATTTTCGATTTATAAAGGGTGATTTTTTAGCTATTATCTTTTGACAACACTGGTTTAAACAGCTGACGCACGTTTCGTGTTTTGTTTCACAGTCAAACATCTTCAGTTTGGTCTATAATTTAACCATGAATCGTCTTACAAACGAACAACGCTTGCAAATTATTGAATTTTATTATCAAAATGCGTGCTCTGTTAAGAAAGTTCATTGCGCGCTTCCATTTTATGGTCAGTTTAATCGACCCACTGAAGCGGCTATTCGGGCTATTGTGACTAAATTTCGCACCAAATTTATATTGTTGGTCATTAAAACACTAACACGCTTACGTAGAGTGCGAACTGAAGAAAATATCGCAGCTGTATCGGCCAGTGTTAATGATGACCATCAATTATCGATTTGTCGCCGTTCGCAGCAATTGGGCCTCTGTTACTCAAAAACTTGGAAATGCCAAAATTGGACTAAGCGGATGGACCATTTGAGGCGCAGTCAAGGTCAACATTTGCATGAAATAATCTTCAAAGATTAAATTATATGGACCGTACTATCGATTCAAATAAAGATTTCATGCATTTTTCTGATTTTTTTTGAAAAACTTTCCTATAGCTTTTAAAAAATCACCCTTTATTAAAAATCCTGCAAATATCGTAATAAAAAGTGTGTTTTCCCCTAGACAGCAGATTTGACACCAGATCAAATGCTGATGAACTCGACTCAATATTATAAACGATGTCGCAAAAGCACATGTGGGTTTCAAGAAATCAACATCGCCTGCATCTGATATAAACTTTTTTAAACCATTTATTATTGTAAAATCATGTAATCCCAAGCCGATTATAATTATTCGAAGTTCGATTATACATTTGTTCAAGTTGCAATGGAATGATTACTGTCATTCAAAATACACTGATATTCTTCAGCCAATGTACCAAAATACAAGTTGTCATTCGCTATAAAGAAGTGTTGGATAGTGTTGATGTATCCCAGTGATCACTGGACTGATAAGGACAATATACTAGGTAGTTAGAGCTGCACTCATGAATGAAAATTAAATCTTTGCATCTGTTGCCAATTATCTTCACGAAATTACTGTCGAAAACTTAATTTCAAATAATGAAATCAATGATTGGATATTTGAAAATTTATATTACGATTAGGGTTTGGGGTTTCCCGGACTTTTTTCATTTCCCGGGAAAACGGGAATGAAAAGTTTCATTCCCGGGAATCCCGGGAATTGCCGGGAAAAAAGTAATTTATTTTAGGTATGTCCAATATGGTTTAAAACGACAATATTTAGTAACGGATGTGCTTTTTAAAAATACTGTCATATTACAAATTAAAAGCGAATGTGTTAGTCAAAATATTTTACATTTTACAAATATTTTATTCTAGACTAATTGTCGTCATAAAATTGGACATTTAAATCACAGGCACAAGTGCCTGACAACAATAACTCGTATGGCTGAGAACGTCTTTAATTTTGAAGATTCATTCGTCTAGAGACGAAAATATTTAACAGCAACGGGGGGGGAATATTCTAAACTGTAAAAGCAATTGAAACATTATAAAAAATTAATATTAATGAAATAAATTCATAAAAAATTAAAACATTGAAATAGTCCAGTCATTAGTTCTTACAGAAGGTCATTTAAATATACCGTAGGATATACATATTTCTAATCTCGAAAATTTCCAGGTGAACAATTTTAATGTTTTCCGTATTTTTATACCATTTCTTACTGGCTTCATATGTAAAATAAATTCTTCATTAAGAATATTTTCACCTTTTATCTCGTAGATTCTTCTGGTAAAACAAGAAATTTAAAGTTAAACCAGATAGCACGAGGGGTTAAGTATTGACACTATGTCAACCATAGTATTGTCAGTGTCAGATATTTTCGATTTATAAAGGGTGATTTTTTAGCTATTATCTTTTGACAACACTGGTTTAAACAGCTGACGCACGTTTCGTGTTTTGTTTCACAGTCAAACATCTTCAGTTTGGTCTATAATTTAACCATGAATCGTCTTACAAACGAACAACGCTTGCAAATTATTGAATTTTATTATCAAAATGCGTGCTCTGTTAAGAAAGTTCATTGCGCGCTTCCATTTTATGGTCAGTTTAATCGACCCACTGAAGCGGCTATTCGGGCTATTGTGACTAAATTTCGCACCAAATTTATATTGTTGGTCATTAAAACACTAACACGCTTACGTAGAGTGCGAACTGAAGAAAATATCGCAGCTGTATCGGCCAGTGTTAATGATGACCATCAATTATCGATTTGTCGCCGTTCGCAGCAATTGGGCCTCTGTTACTCAAAAACTTGGAAATGCCAAAATTGGACTAAGCGGATGGACCATTTGAGGCGCAGTCAAGGTCAACATTTGCATGAAATAATCTTCAAAGATTAAATTATATGGACCGTACTATCGATTCAAATAAAGATTTCATGCATTTTTCTGATTTTTTTTGAAAAACTTTCCTATAGCTTTTAAAAAATCACCCTTTATTAAAAATCCTGCAAATATCGTAATAAAAAGTGTGTTTTCCCCTAGACAGCAGATTTGACACCAGATCAAATGCTGATGAACTCGACTCAATATTATAAACGATGTCGCAAAAGCACATGTGGGTTTCAAGAAATCAACATCGCCTGCATCTGATATAAACTTTTTTAAACCATTTATTATTGTAAAATCATGTAATCCCAAGCCGATTATAATTATTCGAAGTTCGATTATACATTTGTTCAAGTTGCAATGGAATGATTACTGTCATTCAAAATACACTGATATTCTTCAGCCAATGTACCAAAATACAAGTTGTCATTCGCTATAAAGAAGTGTTGGATAGTGTTGATGTATCCCAGTGATCACTGGACTGATAAGGACAATATACTAGGTAGTTAGAGCTGCACTCATGAATGAAAATTAAATCTTTGCATCTGTTGCCAATTATCTTCACGAAATTACTGTCGAAAACTTAATTTCAAATAATGAAATCAATGATTGGATATTTGAAAATTTATATTACGATTAGGGTTTGGGGTTTCCCGGACTTTTTTCATTTCCCGGGAAAACGGGAATGAAAAGTTTCATTCCCGGGAATCCCGGGAATTCCCGGGATAAAAGTAATTTATTTTAGGTATGTCCAATATGGTTTAAAACAACAATATTTAGTAACGGATGTGCTTTTTAAAAATACTCATATTACAAATTAAAAGCGAATGTGTTTGTCAAAATATTTTACATTTTACAAATATTTTATTCTAGACTAATTGTCGTCATAAAATTGGACATTTAAATCACAGGCACAAGTGCCTGACAACAATAACTCGTATGTCTGAGAACGTCTTTAATTTAGAAGATTCATACGTCTAGAGAAGAAAATATTTAACAGCAACGGGGGGGAATATTCTAAACTGTAAAAGCAATTGAAACATTATAAAAAATTAATATTAATTAAATAAATTCATAAAAAATTAAAACATTGAAATAGTCCAGTCATTAGTTCTTACAGAAGGTCATTTAAATATACCGTACATATTTCTAATCTCGAAAGTTTCCAGGTGAACAATTTTAATGTTTTCCCTATTTTTATACCATTTCTTACTGGCTTCATATGTAAAATAAATTCTTCATTAAGAATATTTTCACCTTTTATCTCGTAGATTCTTCTGGTAAAACAAGAAATTTAAAGTTAAACCAGATAGCACGAGGGGTTAAGTATTGACACTATGTCAACCATAGTATTGTCAGTGTCAGATATTTTCGATTTATAAAGGGTGATTTTTTAGCTATTATCTTTTGGCAACACTGGTTTAAACAGCTGACGCACGTTCACTGTCAAACATCTTCAGTTTGGTCTATAATTTAAACATGAATCGTCTTACAAACGAACAACGCTTGCAAATTGTTGAATTTTATTATCAAAATGCGTGCTCTGTTAAGAAAGTTCATCGCGCGCTTCCATTTTATGGTCAGTTTAATCGACCCCCTGAAGCGGCTATTCGGGCTATTGTGACTAAATTTCGCACCAAATTTACATTGTTAGACATAAAACCACCAACACGCTTACGTAGAGTGCGAACTGAAGAAAATATCGCAGCTGTATCGGCCAGTGTTAATGATGACCATCAATTATCGATTCGTCGCCGTTCGCAGCAATTGGGCCTCTGTTACTCAAAAACTTGGAAATGCCAAAATTGGACTAAGCGGGTGGATCATTTGAGGCGCAGTCAAGGTCAACATTTTCATGAAATAATCTTCAAAGATTAAATTATATGGACCGTACTATCGATTCAAATAAAGATTTCATGCATTTTCTGATTTCTGATTTTTTTTTGAAAAACTTTCCTAAAGCTTTTAAAAAATCACCCTCTATTAAAAATCCTGCAAATATCGTAATAAAAAGTGTGTTTTCCCCTAGACAGCAAAAAATAGCGACTTAGCGAATTTAAAAAGTTTTTTGCAGTAATATTATGTAAAGAAATGTTCATTACTATTGTCAATAATGTAAATATAGGGTGATTTTTTAAGAGCTTGATAACTTTTTTTTTAAAAAAAACGCATAAAATTTGCAAAATCTCATCGGTTCTTTATTTGAAACGTTAGATTGGTCCATGACATTTACTTTTTGAAGATAATTTCATTTAAATGTTGACCGCGGCTGCGTCTTAGGTGGTCCATCCGCTTAGTCCAATTTTGGCATTTCCACGTTTTTGAGTAACAGAGACCCAATTGGTGCGAACGGCGACGAATCGAAAATTGGTGGTCATCATTAACACTGGCCGATACAGCTGCGATATTTTCTTCAGTTCGCACTCTACGTAAGCGTGTTGGTGGTTTAATGTCCAACAATGTAAATTTGGTGCGAAATTTAGTCACAATAGCCCGAATAGCCGCTTCAGTGGGTCGATTAAACTGACCATAAAATGGAAGCGCGCAATGAACTTTCTTAACAGAGCACGCATTTTGATAATAAAATTCAATAATTTGCAAGCGTTGTTCGTTTGTAAGACGATTCATGATGAAATGTCAAAGCATACTGAGCATCTTTCTCTTTGACACCATGTCTGAAATCCCACGTGATCTGTCAAATACTAATGCATGAAAATCCTAACCTCAAAAAAATCACTCTTTATATGAATTTAAAATATAATTAAATATATAAAATATAATTAAATACATAAAAAATAATTTACCAATTGTACAGTGAAACTAAATTAGTGCTCAAAATAATCAATAAAATATTTTTTAATATTTCCCGTATTCCCGGGAAATTTAAAATCTTTTCCCGGGAATTCCCGGACCCCAAACCCTAATTACGATACTAATTATCTAGCTGATTCAAGTGGAAGAAATCAGTAGTGCAGACCAACTCGTTGTTACAATATTATCGGAAATTGATACTAAGCCTGCCATTAATAAAGGACATACTTCTACTTCAATATATTCGTGAAATTATGTGTTTTAATTTTATAAAATTTTATATTTATGTTAAAGAAAACAAAATTAAGTTAAATGTTTACATAAAATTGACTCACTTCATCAATCGAGTATTGGGACTGACCTAGATACATTTTTGACTCGGTTTTTGCACTACTACTTCTGTTTCTGCAAATTACTCGATTTCCACTGTATCTAAATGTGAACCGACTTTCTTCATTTGTATGACGCTATGGCAGGCGTATGAGTAATATAAACTGGCAGATTGTACTATGAGGCGTATTAGTAATCTGTACAATAAAAGCACTATATTTGACCGCCATGTCGTATGATTAATATTCAACGGATTCTGCGATGCAGAATTGATATAACCTATTTGAATTACTTGGATTTAAATGGAATTTGACACGTGTCTTCTGAAAGGGTTTCACCTCATCTTACCGAAAAAATAAAAATATCTTAATCCTTGTATAACCTGAAAACTTTAATTTATTATACCCTACACCACTTCGTGGTCTAGGGTATTATAAGTTAGTTTCACGCCAAATGTTTGTAACACCAAGAAATAATCGAGCTAGACCCACCTTTAAGTATACCGATCGGCTTAGAATCACCAGCTGAGTCGATTTAACGATGTCTGTCTATCCGTCCGTCCGTCTGCTGTCCATCTAAGCTTGTTCGCACTCTGCAGGTCGCAATTGTTGTCCGATTGTCATGAAACTTGGCAGAAGTTAGTTTTTCTGCCCTAGGACCATCGGTATTGAATTTGGAGGAAATCGGTTCAGATTTAGATATAGCTCCCATACAAATGTCGCTCCCTATTTCAGTTTTTCCGCTTTAGAAACCACATATTGTACCCGATTTTCTTTAAAATTGGCACAACATCTTACAATCCAACTAGAAATACCTATTCAAAAATTGGGTAAGATCGGTTCAGATTTAGATATAGCCCCCAAACAAATGTAGCTCTCGATTTGACATTTTCCGCTCTAGAAACGACATATTGTACCCGATTTTCTTTAAATTTTGCAGAACATCTTATAATCGAAATAGAAACACGTATGCAAAAATTGGGTAAGATCGATTCAGATTTATATATAGCCCCCACACAAATGTCGCTCCCGATTTGACATTTTCCGCTCTAGAAACGACATATTGTACCCGATTTTCTTTAAATTTTGCAGAACATTTTAGATTCGACCTAGAAACACGTAT
The DNA here is from genome assembly GCA_947397865.1 of Polietes domitor. Taxonomy (NCBI): domain Eukaryota; kingdom Metazoa; phylum Arthropoda; class Insecta; order Diptera; family Muscidae; genus Polietes; species Polietes domitor. The sequence goes on from OX377619.1 coordinate 144,691,122, forward strand.
GCAAAAATTGGGTAAGATCGGTTCAGATTTAGATATAGCCCCCATACAAATGTCGCTCCCGATTTGACATTTTCCGCTCTAGAAACGACATATTGTACCCGATTTTCTTTAAATTTTGCAGAACATCTTATAATCCAAATAGAAACACGTATGCAAAAATTGGGTAAGATCGGTTCAGATTTATATATAGCCCTCACACAAATGTCGCTCCCGATTTGACATTTTCCGCTCTAGAAACGACATATTGTACCCGATTTTCTTTAAATTTTGCAGAACATTTTAGATTCGACCTAGAAACACGTATGCAAAAATTGGGTAAGATCGGTTCAGATTTAGATATAGCCCCCATACAAAAGTCGCTCCCGATTTGACATTTTCTGCTCTAGAAACGACATATTGTACCCGATTTTCTTTAAATTTTGCAGAACATTTTAGATTCGAACTAGAAACACCTATGATGAAACTGGGTAAGATCGGTTCAGATTTAGATATAGACCCAAACAAATGTCACTCCCTCCGCTCTAGAAACCACATCTTGCACCCGATTTTCTTTAAATTTGGCACAACATCTTATAACCTAACTAGAAACACCTATGCTGAAAATGGGTATGATCGGTACAGATTTAGATATAGCCCACATACAAATGTCGCTCCCGATTTGACGTTTACCGCTCTAAAATCCACATATTGTACACGTTTTTCTTTAAAATTGGCACAACATCTTATAATCCAACTTATGGTGAAAGTGGGTAAGATCGGTTCAGATTTAGATATCGCCCTCATACAAATGTTGCTGCCGAATGTTTAACCGATTTTGGCCAAACTTTACATATTATATTTCACCAATAAACATACATGGTGAAAGCGGGTCACATCGTTCCAGGTTTCAATATACCCCAAATGTCCTTTCCGATTTAACATTTTTTGTCAAACACATACATTTACAGGATGCAAAAATTCTTCCCGATTTCACTTTTTTACCGAATTGAATTGTAATGAGATAGAAAGTCCGTCCGTCTTTCGCCTTTGCTTACATGTTTGGGAGATGCCCATATGTCCATACTTTGGTATAACCCAAATGGGGCCCCATTCAGATCTATTACATCTCTAGAAACTACATCTTACATCGCATCTTCATCATGATATTTTTCAACTAAGAATACCTACCGTGAATGAGAAATATATAGTCCCGTGTTTTGGACCAGGCCCAAAATATTATATTATATTATATTATATTATATTATATATTATAATATTATATTATAGGCTCCCTTTTGAAATGTCGTTCCGATTCATCCTATTACTACTGTATAATTTGTATTTGTCTGTCGGATTGGATCAATTACCATATTATTAACCATATTCGTTAAATATGACTAAAGATTAATTTATAGTATAATTTATATGAACTACATAAAATTGCTTCCATGAAATAAATGGGTTTAGTAATCAAAGCGAGGTACATACGCAGGGAGTGGTGTAGGGTATTATATAGTCGGCCCCGCCCTACTTTAGCCTTTCCTTACTTGTTTTTTATATACATATGTATCCCTATTATCCCTGTTAATATTATAAAACCTTAGTGTAAGTCTGTCTGTCTGTTTGTTTGTTCCGCAATCACGTGTAAACGGATGAACCGATTCAGTACAGATAGATGCAGGTCTGGAAGGAATTATAGGCTATAGAATTTTCAAAAAATTAGCTCTGTGGGCGGAGGGGGCGTGGCAAAAGTGTTTTTGAGAGCTAGAAGGCTGAAAATTGGTACATATATTTTACTGACCACAAGAATGAAAAATATGACGCCGAAACTTGGATTTTCATTTTGTGGGCGGAGTGGCCGTGGCAATAGTGTTTTTTGAGCTAGAAGGCTGAAAATTGGAACGTATATATTACTGAGCACGAGAATGATAAATATGATGCCGAAATTTGGATTTTCGTTTTGTGGGCGGAGTGGGCGTGGCAATAGTGTTTTTTTTGAGCTAGAAGGCTGAAAATTGGAACGTATATATTACTGAGCACGAGAATGATAAATATGATGCCGAAATTTGGATTTTCGTTTTGTGGGCGGAGTGGGCGTGGCAATAGTGTTCTTTGTGCTAGAAGGCTGAAAAATGGAATGTATATATTACTGACTACGAGAAAGATCAATTTGATGCCGAAATTTGGATTTAAATTTTGGGCGTGGCAATAGTGTTCTTTGTGCTAGAAGGCTGAAAAATGGAATGTATATATTACTGACTACGAGAAAGATCAATTTGATGCCGAAATTTGGATTTTCGTTTTGTGGGCGGAGTGGGCGTGGCAATAGTGTTCTTTGAGCAAGAAGGCTGAGAAATGGAATGTATTTATTACTGACCACGAGAAAGATCAATTTGATGCCGAAATTTGGATTTTCGTTTTGTGGGCGTGGCAAAAGCGTTTTTGAGAGCTAGATGGCTGAAATTTGGTACATATATATTACTGACCACGAGAAAGATAAATATGATGCCGAAATTTGGATTTTCGTTTTGTGGGCAGAGTGGGAGTGGCAAAAGCGTTTTTGATAGCTAGAAGACTGAAAATTGGTACATATATATTACTGACCACGAGAAAGATAAATATGATGCTGGATTTTTAATTTTCGTTTGGTGGGCATTGGGCGTGGCAAAAGCGTTTTTTTTATCTAGAAGGCTGAAAATTGGTACATATATACTACTGACCACGAGAATGGTAAATATGATGACGAAATTTGGATTTTCGTTTCGTGGGCGTTGGGGCGTGGCAAAAGTATTTTTGAGAGCTAGAAGGCTGAAAATTTGAACGTATATATTACTGATAACGAGTAAGATAAATATGATGTCGGATTTTGAATTTCCGTTTCGTGGATGGTGGGGGCATGGCAAAAGTGTTTTTTAGCTAGAAGGCTGAAAATTGGAACGTATATATTACTGACCACGATAATATCAATATGAGACCTGATTTTAATTTTACCATTTGTTTTTTTGCCTGGCGAAGCGGGCGGGGTTCAGCTAGTAATAGAATATTTTATTTTCTACAAAATTATAAGATCTTGCGGTTCAACGACTCCAAAAATTAATTAAGTCTCTTTTCAGACTGACTCGGAAAGAGGAGAAATGATACAAATATCGGTTAAATCTGGAGATGCGATCCACTGTTATGATATCATAAATGAAGCTATCTCTTCAGAATAACCTCCCAAGAACACCAAATTGGGACCACTGTAATCCTTAGACCACGAACTAGTTTGAGCTACGGTAAACGCTATATTACCCGCAACCACTAGTAGAATGTATGTGTCAAATTTCATCAAAATCGGTACATATTGGACACTAGATAATATTAATAATAACGATTTGTCAAGCATTGGGTATTGTATTGGTTTTTTATAACTTTTTATTTAGTTATTTTATTTATTTTGTTTATTTTATTATATTTTGGGCGGAATGTCCTGGGCAAAAATCTGCATTTTCTCGATAAAAATTCAAAACAATTGAATGATTATTATGAATTCCAAATAAGTTTTCTTTTATTGTTGGATAATGTTCAACTTTGCTAGATTCATATATTAGAATTTAGATAATAACAATAATGCAAAACAAGCTCTAGTTTCGTTTTAATTTATTTTTGGAAAATAATCAATTTAATGAAATTTATTTTTGGAAAATATTCAATTGTTTCAAATGCTCAATTCCATGCTGGGGGGTAGATAAGCTTCGGTCAAACATAACATATTTTTTTATGTTTATTTCACAATTCAATTAACCAGACAACTAATGCACACATTCATTCACCTATCTTAGCCATGTAGCTATGTCGGAAATTGCTTGCAAAACCTAATCACTACAGTTCCACAGAGACTTGTTAATGACCGTACAAAGTAATCGTGTTCCAGTAATAAATCGTACATATCCCATAAAATCCAACGATAATACTAAGTCATTTGCCTTTTTACCAATTACTCTGACAGCGTTCGTCATCCACAACATTTTGGACAACAAAACATAATCACGAGTTTCCTATAAAAAATTGTCATACCATAATAACAATAACGACGACGATTACGAATATGTAAAGCTTAACGTAAATGTTCGAAATTATAGCAAATCTAATAAATTACAATGTTTCGCAGGCAACAGCAACAACAATAACAAGAGCCAACAATAAACAACATTTGATACTCGAGCAATAAACAATTTCCACCCAAAAAAAGTCAAGAAAAAAGTTTGTCGGAGTAGAAATAAAGGCGGTATACATATCTCTATGTTGGCTGTCTGTTTTTTTAACTGGCTTTGGTGGTGGCTCAAACACGATACACACTGTGTCGTACACCGAGACACACATACACATCCTGCCAAACAATAAAGCAAATTTACGTTCATAAATAAACGATTTTTTGAACATTAAACTGAATTTGAATTTATAGATATTTTGTGTTAAATATTGTAATTCATGAGCGGCAGCGTACTTCTTCGATAACACACATACATACAGCTGTATTTCTGCTTATTTGAAGTGTGAGTGTATTGGAATTCACTCGAAGAAAAAAATCAATTGAACAACTACGAAAATTGGAGTGGAATATGATCTACGCTGAAAGAGTTTTCAATCATAATATTTATGAAGCGATTTCATAAATTTAGTGATTTTTTTTCATAATATGTATGAAAAATTCACAAATAAAATGAAGTGTTTCATACAATTTTTATCATAAACATTTCATATTTCATAAAACAAAATTGTTAAAGAAAGATTTCATAGTATTAACGAAACAATTTTTAAATATGTCATAACCAATATAATATTTGTGTTATGAAATATCTTCATAAATATAATGAAGGATTTCATAGTTTTTAAGAAATGTTTCATAGCATACAACTACGTTTTTAGTGTTTCAACTTTTAATGAAAATGTTCACTGAGGTTAAGACAAAATCATAATTAGTATGAATATAATTCTTTCAGTGTAGTCCCAATACGATCATTGTAATGAGCTCGCAATATGAAATTTGCGGTTATTTGGCACCGAATAAAAGGCGTCATCGAAATGGTATACTCAATCTAAGAACCCATTACATGTGTTCAGATTCTAAAACTGAGGCTGACCAGACATTTGGCTACAGAGGCCAGACAAATATATATATACAAATATACAAAAACACAGCTCGTATTGCACCAATGGATAATTCATTCACAACTTTTCCCACTAGTCCCTAGATCTAGTCTAGACTAGTCCTAAATCTACGATCTAGGCGGCCAATTGACCGGTCCCGAACATGAAATAAAATGTTCACCGAACTCTCCTCACAATAAGTCCATTGTTGTGCGTGCTGCGTGGCATGTGGCACCGTCTTGTTAAAACCACATGCCATGCAAGTCAAGCTCTTGCATTTTGGGCAAAATAAGTTGGATATCATTTCACGGTAGCGCTTACCATTCACAGTTACGTTACGATTCGCATCATCTTTGAAGAAGTACGGTCCAATGATGCCACCAGCCCATAAACCGCACCAAACTGTGACTTTTTCTGGATGCATTGGTAGCTCTTGCAATGCTTCTGGCTGATATTCACTCCAAAATCGACAATTCTGCCTATTTACGTACCCATTGAGCCAAAAATGAGCTTCGTCGCTGAACACAATTTTTCGGTAAAAAAGTGGATCTTCGGCTTTCTTGAACTTTCTTAACAGAGCACGCATTTTGATAATAAAATTCAATAATTTGCAAGCGTTGTTCGTTAGTAAAACGATTCATGGTTAAATTATAGACCGAACTGAAGATGTTTGACAGTGAAACAAAACACGAAACGTGCGTCAGCTGTTTAAACCAGTGTTGCCAAAAAGATAATAGCTAAAAAATTACCCTTTATAATAATAATTTTATGAAAGATTAGGAAAGGGTGGGGAAGGAGTGACAATATTAATTTTAGGTCAGCAAAACATGTCTTTCAGTACCACAAAACTACGGCCTCTGGAACTTACTGGGTCCACAAAAATATAGCATATATGAAATCTACAGGAAATTTCCTTTTATTTGAGTACACACACTTGTATGGAAGTTTGCGGGCCTATTATGCCGAGCGCATAATTTAGACTTCATTTTCTTGGTTTTTGGATCAAACATAACGAGAATATTTTTTATTTTTGTAGCTGTGATCCATAAACTTCACACACTGTGCACTGTTAAATTCGTCGTAACTCATGTGAAATTGTTTTCCAAAAATACGTATAAAATATTTTTATGAGAAAAATACATACAGACATAAACAAACTTTCGAAATAATCCAAGCAGTCGAACTCGCAAATCGTACCGCTTGACATGGAATGACTCATATCCGTCATGATCAGAGTTTTTCCTTTGAGTGTATTCGGATTCCGCGCTGCTTGCAAATTGGGAGTACGTACATCCACGTTTGCTGTTGTTGTTGTTGTATGCGAAAGCACACAACAACTCTCGTAAAAAGTGTAATAAAAAGGTGCAGGAAACTTTTTAATAGCTACGATCATAATCGTAAATCTTGAAAGCGCATTCATTCATACAATGCCGAACCGAAAATGTTCAAATATTGGCTGTTAAATCCAACACAACTTCATTTCGTCTACGATACGAGCGAGCACAGTTTATATATTTTTTCCATTTTATGATTATAGTGTTGCTGGTGGTAGTGGGTACTGGTGTCGACTGGCTGCTCAGCGGGTCTTGAGTCTGCCTGGACATTGTGTGCGATTACAGCAAATGTCTATAAAATGATTTGTTGACAACGTCAACACTTGTAATGTTTACGAGCAGCAAGTCAGAAAAGCAGCATTGGAATTTATTGAGATGTTGTTTGGTGCATAACGCCCACTCAAAGTTAGAGTTGGTGGTGGCGGTCGTAGTGGTGGTGGTGAGATGAGTAATTGTGGGATTTTATGTGGCGTAGACTTCAAAGTCGCTAAACGAAGACATTGGGAGACATGCTTGGGATGTACATATGCAGGAATGCCCAAAACAAGGAGGTGATTTGTTGCAAGTTCCTCCTTATATTTTTCACAAAAATTGACTAGACAACCGCGTTACTGCTGTAAGAAGTCATTGAAATTAAAAGTAAGAATCTGCCAATAGATTGTAAATCAAAGGGATACATTTTATTAAATTTAAATATTATTCCGTTGCGTATTTTAATCATACGCTTCAAAATAATCATACAAAATACTAGCAGTACCCGCTGCTTCGCACGCGAAAAAGCCAGCTATTTGTTAATTTTATCCTTTTCTGTTTTTGGATAGTATTTTTTTAATTTTCATTTGGTGGATATAGATACATTTAAAATAGTAATTTTGGAAACCTCCTATTAGCTAGCACTCACACACAGTCAAAGGAATGTGCTTGTCGATATGCACTATTTTAGCTGAACTACTTCGTATGTGTAATTTTTATCATTTTCTACCAAGTTTTGAACAAAATATTACAACCATTTATATCCTCGATCTCATGTTTCTAGATTCAGCCAGCCAGTTTATAACTTTTAGCACTTCATTCCCAAAAAGTACACATTTTGAAAAATCACTATAGGTAAAATGTGTTTTCGCTTTCCCTAAAAATATGTACTTTATTTTGTAAAAATTTTGAAATATCCATTTATGTTCCGCGTTTACGTAATTAAAGTATTGTACAGCATTTCTATCCCTTTTCGTCTCACGCACCCTTTAAAAGTACAAATTTCGAAAAATCTAACTACTGCGCTTCTATATGGTCAGAGGAATTTACAAACTAAATTTCACGATTCTAGCTGTAATACTAAAGTTGGTACCATTTTTATCCCTTTTTGTCCCGTACAAACTTCGAGAAATCCATTTATGTTGGAAGTCTACGTTGTCAGAGAAATTTAAACACAAAATTTCACGACTATAGCTGAAATATTTTAGTTGGTACTATTTTTATCCCGCTAATTCTTTATAAGTACAAAATTCGAAAAATTCGTTTAGATTTGCTCTTCTCGTTGTCAGAGGAACTTACACACCACATTTCACGACTATAGCTCCAATACTTTAGTTGGTACTACTTTTATCCCTTGTTGCTCAACCCTATAAGAAAATTTAGAAAAAATCCATTTAGATTGCGCTTTACACACAGTTTACACTCCAAATTTCCTGACTATAGCTGCAATTCTTATATTGGAACACTTTTTGTCCCGCCTATCGCCTAAAAAGTAAAAATTTCAAACAATCCAATTACACTGCGCTTCTACATGGCCAGAGGAATTTACGTACCAAATTTCACGATTCTAGCTGTAATACTTTAGTTGGTACCATTTTTATCCCTTTTTGTCCCGCTCGCCCCTTAAAAGTACAAATTTCGACAAATCCAATTTTACTTTGTTTCTATATGGTCAGAGGAATTTACATACCGAATTTCACGATTCTAGCTGTAATACTTAAGTTGGTACCATTTGTATCCCTTTTTCCCGCTCGCCCTGGCTTCAGCCGTTTGGTCTGGGGGCTGGTCAATGATAAGTCAGTCAGTCAGTAACGCAACTCTTTTATATATATATAGATCTAGAGTGGAAACAGTCAAATCGGGAGAGAAATTCGTATGTGGGCTATATATAAATCTGAATTGATCCAAATTTGAAGAAAATCGTCGAATATACGTGATTTTAGGGGGGGGGGGGGGGGTGGAAATGAAGCCGGTAGCGAAAATTGTATATATATAGATTAAAAATATTTCATTTCATTAGATTTTCTATTGTTTTCAAACCTTGTGTTCATAATCCATTAAAAAAATCATTCTGATGATTTTTCGTTGATTTTGCAAAAAAAAATCGTAGAAAGACACCATCATTTCGTCACATCCAAACTCACAGAGTCATCTAAGAACACTACATTAAATTTTCAAAAGAATTAATTAATCATTTCGATAATCAAAAAATATATATATAAAATGACGCTTAAATATTTTAAAAATAATTGAAATTGCCTTAAAATCGGTCAAGTATTCCAGGAGTTACAGGTGATTGAATGAACACAACTTTTTGAAAAAAAAATATATTTTTTCACTGTTAAATTTGTCATAACTCTTGAAAAAAATCTATCTTTTTCCAAAAAACTTATATTTATGAGAAGAACTTTCTATGCAATTGCAGCTATCGAGGTCAATGGAATGAATCACATGCAACTTAGTTGAAGGAAAAAGTTCCGCTGGAAATTGTAAATATTCTGCAACTACGTGATAGAACATGATGTTATTGTAATAAAAGATTACATCTCTTGCGGAAACACAACTAAGTCAGAAAATATGCGAATTTTAATCTCCTTCATTTGAATTTTTGCACATTTCTTTGAAATTTCCTCTACACTCATTTCCTCTAATTGAGTAGATAAATAATATAAAAGTATTTTTTCGAAATTCGTACTTTTGAGGGATAAAATGGGGATAGAGGTATAAAAATGGTACCAACCAAACGGCTTTATCTATATGGTATATGGGTACAGAGGGATTAAAATAGTACCAACTAAACGACTACAGCCAGAATGATGAAATTCGGTGTGTACATCCCTCTAATTGCGTATACACGTAAAATGAAGAGATTTTAGAAAGTCCTACTCTTAAGGTGGTAAAATAAGAAAAAGGGGATAAAAATTGTACCAAAGAAATGACCGCAGCTAGAATCATGGAATTCAGTGTATACATTCCTCTGACTGCATATTTATTATTTGAATTTACTTGAATATATTTCGATATGAAGTATTGAAGCATTATTTCGTTTCGGTTTCAAATATTAAAAATATTATATTTATTTATAAAATAATTTTTTCAATATTGGTATTTGTTTTGGTTTGGCTATATTAAAAAAAAATATTTTCCTGTACTATTACACTTCTACGAAAATCGACAGTTTCTGTGGAATGCAATTCATGGTGGAGGATATATAACGCCATTTTACTTGTTTTGCCTAACGAAGCGGGCGGGGGTTCTGCTGGTTATATATAAAATCGGTTAAACATGTAGGAGCAACATTTGTATGGGGTCTATATCTAAATCTGATCCTATCTTACCCACTTTCATCAGTTGGATTATAAGATGTTGTGCCAAATTTAAAGAAAATCTGGTACAATATGTGGTTTATAGAGATTAAAAAGTCAAATTGCAAGCGAAATTTGTATGGTGGCTATATATAAATCTGAACCGATCTTATCCTTTTTAAGCAAAGCACACTGGTCCCAAATTGATTTTTTATGGCATAAAGTCGAAAAATAAGATACAATCTTGTAATTTTGAACATTTGCTAGACATAACATACGTAAAATATAAAAAATAAAATTGGGCCGATCGGACCACCTCCCATATAAACATAATATATAACCAGAATAATTATCACCCTGTATTAGTACAGGGTGACGAAAAACAAAATTTTATGAAAGCTTAAAAGAATGAAATTTATTTCGCTTTGATAAACAATGTTTTTCTGAACATTATTACAAAAGCAAAATGTAGCATACAAATATTCTACTTGACACTGCAATTTAAATAATTATTTCAAGAAATAAAATAAAATTTCTACATGTGTACAAAAAGGTGAATGATGTTGTATGACATTTTAAAGGTACTTTCAATACCTTTTAAATAAAATCTAGATGTATCTCGTACACAAAACTGATTCAGAGATATAATCATATATATGTCTATGGCTAATCAAAAACTGGGCTAAAATAAAATGACAATTGTTGGAGTTTGCCGATAAATGCTGACGAGATATTAATTCCACCATAAACTACAACTTCAGACGAACACTTTCACATTTACACTTTGAGTCAAGTTGAGTCATACATATAACTTTTGGTCCACGATATTTATAGATTATGTTCTCTACAAATCACGAAATTACAATAACTATGAATACTGACAACACCATAATAATCATAAGATGTTAAATATAATTTTTCAACTACTAACTCTTGCCGGTAATTTTCATAATATAGTCACTTTATTATTTTCTTTTTAAGTCTTGATTTTACTTAATTTGAAAAACTGATTTATATCAAAACAAGTAAGGAAAGGCTAAAGTCGGGCGGGGCCGACTATATGATACACTCCACTTTATATCCGAAAACAATTCAACTCGGTAAAAAATGAAAACGGGAAGAATTTGTGTATGTTTCCTAATCATAGGCTAATATTACCTGGTCCAATTTGTCAAATCGGAAATATTTATATCCAAACATGGAATATAGTGACTAATTTTCACAATAAGTTCATCCAGTTCAAATATAACGTGTTAAGCTCATTTTGTGAAAATTCGTGCTTTCTGGTGCGGAAAAAGTCTATCCGAAACTGGTATGGGAGATTTTTGGGGCGAAATTTGTATGGGAGCTATATGTAAATCTGAACCGATGACCCATTTTCACCATGGGTGTTTCCAGTTGAAATATGAGATATTTTGAGAGATTTGTAGAAGATCTGTTAATACATGTTGTTTATAGAGTGGAAAAAATCAAATCGGGAGTGAAATTTGTATTAGGGCTATATCTAAATCTGAACCGATTTAATCAAATTTCAAGACAGATGTTTCTAGTAGAATTATAAGGTAATGCAAAGTAGTTTGAAGCAAATCAAGTGAAATATGTGGTCTCTAGAGCGGAAAAAGTCAAATCGGGAGCGAAATTTGTATGGGAGCTATACATAAATCTGAACCGATTTTCTTCAAATTAAATAGCGTTCGTCCTTGTACCGAAAAACTTCGTTGTGCAAAGTTTCATTTGGTTCTGTCTACAATTGCGACCTGTATCGTGATTACATGAATTGATGGACAGACGGACGGACATTGCTAAATCGACTCAAAAAGTGATTCTAAGTCGATCGGTATAATTAACAATGGGTCTATCTCGTTTCCTTTTGGGTGTTACAAACAAATGCACAAAGACATAATACTCTCGTGGAATGTATAATTAATAATTTTTTTGAACCGCAAAGTTTAAGTACCATTCAGACTTGTAGTGTTGCCATCTAATTTTCTCCGGAACATTTTCTTGATTGCTTGGAGTGTTGGCATAAAGAAAATATCTACATATAAAAATTTAATACATCAAATTGTTGGTCATTTCATATTAATATCATCATATTATACAGCCAGGCGGAAGTACAAACAAGCCCATCTTAATGTTGAACATAGAAAGCTAAATCATTTTTACATTCTTAGTCCGCAAGGAAAAACTTGTCCCTCACAAGGACTATTTTTTAGAGTATTTCAGCATGTTTTTTGAATATGTCTACTTGATATTGGGAATGCGCATTCCCCTTATAATGGGTGGTTAAATTGTATGGGCCGATTTTGAATGTGAACCACACCTAAACGTCAAGTTTTGTTCTGCATTTCATTTGACATTTCGCAATTTCAGACTAACTCATTTTGAACAGTGGAAAGATACTCAATAGAGCAACGCGTTAAAGTTATCCAGGCTTATTATAAAAATGGGCGTTCAAATCAAAATGCATAGCGTGCACTTCGTGATTTTTTCGGTCAATTTAATCGGGATAGTGTGGCTGAGGAGCCGTCCACCTCAACTCATCGTCATGCCCAACAATTGCACCTCTCACGCTCGTCATTGATGAACATTATGCATAAAGACTTGCATTTACACGCTTACAAGGTGCAATTGACCCAAGAACTAAAGCCTCTTGACCATTCCAAACGTCGCCAAAGGTCAGAATGGTGGCAAGAAATGGTAACAGTTTATGATCAATTTTCGAAGAAAATCATATTCAGTGATGAGGCACATTTTCACCTCAGTGGATTCGTCAATAAGCAGAAATGCCGCATTTGGGCGAATGATAATCCAAGAGTGATTGTCGAAAAACCAATGCACCCACAAAGAGTGACTGTTTGGTGCGGTTTATGGGCTGGCGGCATCATCGGGCCGTATTTTTCCAAAATGAGGCCGGCCAGGCGGTTACTGTGGATGGTTAATTGGCCACAAAGATCATGAGATTTGACACCGTTGGACTTCTTTCTCTGGGGTCATTTGAAAGAAAAGATGTACAGTTGTGGTCAAAACAATAGCAGCCACCACATCTTAATATATATTTTCATATAATTACTTGTGTGATAATTTTTTATTGCTACTTCTGCATTAACTGCTGCGTTATGAGGTTACAAACACGAAATAATTGTTTATTTGGTGATATGATTTTAATTACTTAAGAAATTATAAATTTTTTGGATTATTTGACATTTTGGACCAGTCAAAATAATAGCAGCGTTCAAAAAATATCAAGAAAAATTAATTTTATCTAAATTTTTCAATTCGATTTGATGTTATAAGTAAGATATTGTGCAATGTACACTACTTCTGAAATGTTATTGTATTATTTTTCTTCATAAGATGAAAAAATTCGTTTATATCACCTACAACGATTCGCCGAATATTAATGTCTAGTACAAAAAACCAACTACCGCCCGTCACCGAAATAAAAAACAATGTCTGTCCCTCTTTGAGAATTTAAAATGTTCGTAGAATACTAAGAAAACATAATCTGTAAGCCAGAATTCCGAAAAAAGTCTAACTTAAAAATAAAACACATGGCTAAAAAAATTGCAATTTGCAAAAACACAGCTGGTGTAGCCAACCAAGAAGTGGGTGATCAGTTGAATCAAAAATTGTTTTGTATGGTGGGACAGTCCCTCGATAGGTTGTAAGACGTCCACAGAACACGGAGTACATCTCCAGGTATAATATCAAAACAGTCAAATAAGGAGGATCAAGCGTAATGGCTTGGACGTGTTTTTCATATTATCATTATCATTATCTATACATTGGTCCAGAACTACCATGGACTCTACCCAGTACATCAAAATACTACATAATATTATGCTTACGTATACAGAATACTCCATAAATGCGTTTTCTAGCAGCTCAATTATCCCGAAAAAACAGCCGGCTCGCAAACAGATGGATTTAAGTCAATAATATCGATGTTATTGAATGGTTCGGCCAGACACCGCACCTAAATATGATCAACAACTTTAAGTGTGATGACTAAAATGAGGTCTCACTAGCAATACTGAAAAACAATAACGATGTTTGACACGTAATTATAGAGGCATGGTCCAAAATGCCGCATGAAAAAATGCAAAATAATAGTTGCATCAATGAAATCACGTTATGTAGCAGTAATAAGCAATAAAGTCAGTGCAACTAAGATTAAATTCAAGAAAATATCGTTATTTAATTAATAATTCAAAAAAGTTTAAAGTGAATTGAAACAAAATATTTATAGTTTTTATTAGCGCTGCTATTTTTTGACTGGTCTCATTTTTGACATAAATGGTTATAAAGGCCTAATCTCAAAATTACAAAAACTTAATTTTGTATTTAAAGCCAGATTAAGAGTGGCACAATACCACATTTCAATCGCCGTAAAAACTTTTAGGATGTTCGAAGTAAAACTGATATATTTCTTAGTCGACATTTTTTATGTCGTCGCTACTATTTCTTTGACCGCAGCTGTACGTCGATAAGCCAGCAACAATTCAAGAGCATTAACAGCATAGAACCTCAATTATGCCTTAGCGTAATCGAAAATTTGGACCATCGGATGGAGGTGTGTTGCCGATATTTTGTTCCATACATAATTGAACCATACCAATATTATCATAATTTTAATCAAAATCAACATCGGCCCTTAAAATTTAACCACCCTTTAGTATAAACGCGTACCATAAAATGGTTTTTATTTGTAGGAAGTGAAATAGGATAAAAATGGTACCTATAAAACAATCAATCAATCAAATAAAAAATTATTTTTCAAAATTCGTACTTTTAAGGAGTTCAATGGGAATAGAGGGAGAATACATATGGTACTAACCAAACTAAATGGTAATAATCAAAATGATACTAATGAAATTTGGTGCATACATTCCTCTGATTGCATTGAAACGTAAAATAAATGGAATTTTAGAAATGCGTACTTTAAGGGGGGAATGCAAAAATGGGATAAAAACAAATTTTTTCAATTCAATTCGATTTATTGTTTTATAATATACAAATTTGTTTATAACTATAATTCAGACAACTCAAAGAGTTTAAGGATTTTTCCTTTTTCTGCTTAGATATTACAATGTGTTTTTTGAAATTGTAGATATAATTTAATATTATAAATGGAGGCAAAAACTTATAAAAAACCTGTATGACATTTTTTGGTATATGATAAAAACTTTATGAACTAATTAAAACTACTTGATATACTAAAACGAGGCCAGCTCGACAATATGATTCTGTTCGGAATAAGAACATTTGGTATTAAAATTTGCAGTAAGTTTGTCAATTTTAACAACCACAAGATCGACATTTGCGATCTTGTGGAGTCGTGCCGTAGAGTACAATCTTGGAAAATTATATATTAACTTTAAAAGTTTGTTCTGCAGTAACTGGAGCCTTTTTAAATGATAATTTGCAGTTTTTGCCCGAACAGGGGCTGCATAAAATATCACAGCGTGAAATATTAACTTAAATATTAACATTTTGTTTTCAATATTTAATGCCGATGATCTGTTAATAAATGGGTATAGAGTTCTTATCAAAATGTTACATTTATTCACAATGTATGAAATATGATCTTTATAGCACTCTTTCCTTTTCCTGGAAAAATATATCGCCTGACTTTTTTCGCAGTTTATTGCTATTTTCCACTTTGCGAAAAATTCAATTAATTTTCCAAGTGGTAGCTGTAGGTTGGCAATAATCTCGGAAGATAATTTTGCCGAACACAATATTGCTGTGTCGTCTGCAAATGCGGATATGACACAGTTGCCAATAGTAGGAATATCTGCAGTATATATGTTATAAAGTACTGGTGATAAGCATGATCCCTGTGGACAGCCAGCATTTATATTAAATGAATTCGAATGTTTAGATACGATGTGAACCCTAAAAGTCCTGGACCGTAAGAAATTTTGGACAATTTTTATTATATTAGGAGGGAAGTTTAATTGTATTAGCTTACAAATCAAACCATCGTGCCAAACTGAGTCAAATGCTGCTTTTATGTCCAATAAAATCTTACCGGTTGACTCTTGTTTTTCAAAATTTGACTTGACAATATTTCTTATTCTGACTAATGGATGTATAGTGTTGAGTTCCCTACGAAATCCAAACTGTTGAGGTGGTAAAATATCGTTTGCATCTAAGAAGTCTGAAAGTTTTTCCTTTATTACCTTCTCTAGCACTTTGCTTATGGAGGACAACAAACTAATGGGGCGATATGATGATGGGGAGTCTGGCGGTTTATTGGGTTTTCTAATGGCAATTACCTTTGCTTCTTTAAATTGTTCCGGAAAGTAACCCAAATTAATACAACAGTTTATGAAAATAGTTAAAAATTGTATGCCTTTTCTAGACAATGCTAGACTATGCCTTTTTGAGACAATCATTATTTGTACCGTCAACACCTGGTGATTTCTTAGATTTTAGTCTCTTAATTATAGCTGTAATATTGTCGTATGATGTATGAACTTGATCCAATCCTGAGCTAAAATTAAATTCGAAAATGGCGTCTCTTACTTGACTCTCCGTAGCAGAGTCAGACAAATTTGCGGAGTAGGAGTGATTGTGTGAAAAGGTATTACCCAATATTTCAGGATTGGATTGTTTTTAGATTTTTTCCTTATGATTTTTGTCAGGTTCCAAAAAGGAGGAGACCCTTTATCCAATGTAGACAATAATTTATTCCATGACGAATTTCTGAAACTTTCAATCTGCCACTTTATTACAGAATTTAAAGTCTTGAATTCATAGTAGTCACTAGTGTCTCTATAGTGGATCCAATTCCGACGATAATAGTTGCGCCTCCGAATTAGAGATTGTATATTTCTTGGCAACTGTTTGTTGGCACTTTTCTTACGTTTCAGAGGCACGCTATGAACAACTGCTTCATTAAGAGTTTTAATAAAATGTTAAAATGCTGAGTCAATTGACTCTATGCTGGAAACTAAGCCCCCAACGGGAAACAAATGGTCGCTGCTAGAATCATGAAATTCGGAGTATAGATTCTTCTGACTGCGTAGAAACGAAAATAAAAAATGTTCTCCAAATTCATACTTTCAATGGGAACAGAGGGATACAAATGGTACAAACTTAACCTCTAAAGCTAGAATGATGATATTCGGTGTGTACATCACTCTAACTGCGTAGACATGTAAAATAATGATATTTTCGAAAGTCGTACTTTTAAGGGCTAAAATGGGGAAAAACGAAGATAAAAATGGTACCAACCAAATGACAGCAGCTAGAATCATAGATTTTTGTGTATACATAACAAAATAAAATATTTTCCATATTCGTACTTTATTTTGTTGCTTTTACGACAAAAATGGCTAGAATCAAGATGTTATTAATATTTATATTGCACTGTGAGAGATAATGGATTTTCAAAATGTATCCCTTTGGAATTAAAATAGGATGAAAATACAACCAACCATACGGCTGTAGCTGGACATGCACCCACTATCCCCTAATACTTAAGGTATTTAAACTTTTTGGAAAACGCCCTTTTAACTTGTTTACAATATCAAATATTTTTTGCACATATTTTTATTTTAACAAAAAAAGGTTATCTTCACCCCTTTTTTGTTAAATTTCATATATTTTTCATAGTATATCCACAACAATGGTTCACACGGTAACATAACGCGTATTTTTACAAGATGTGGATGTACAACAAAATGACTCCATAATATCTCAAAATCCATAAGGGATAAGGATAAGGATTGCACAGATCGATAGATATAAAAAAAATATCCCGAGAAATGGTATAATCTCGATTTTGCGGTTTTGTGATATACGCGAAGATAACTTCTGACTGACGATATGCTGTGAATTTAACTACAAACGAAACATTTTTACGGCCAACATAATAATCCTTAAAAGAGACCAGCTTTTTTCCAAAGGTGTCTTTCCAATAATATAGGCAGAAATGCCCTCTTTTTGACAGGAATTAAAATAGCCTGCGAGGATTTCTGGGTAGGCAATAACATATTGTGTAAATCTAGTGACCCACTCTGCCATACTCATGTGATTTATTCCTTTTTATACACTCCACGAGAGTATTATGTCTTTGTGCATTTGTTTGTAACACCCAAAAGGAAGCGAGATAGACCCATTGTTAATTATACCGATCAACTTAGAATCACTTTTTGAATATAGCCCCCATACGAATGTCGCTCCCGATTTGACATTTTCCGCTCTAGAAACCACATATTGATCCCGATATTCTTTAAATTTGACACAAAATCTTATACTCTGACTAGAAACACCTATGCAGAAAGTGGGTAAGGTAGGTTCAGATTTAGATATAGCCGCCATACAAATGTCCCTCCAGATTTGACATTTTCCGCTCTAGAAACCACATATTGTACCCGATTTTCTTAAATTAAATTGGCATAACATCTTAGAATCCAACTAAAAACACTTATGGTGAAAGTGGGTAAGAACGGTTCAGATTTAGATATAGCCCCCATACAAATGTCGCTCCCGATTTGACTTTTGCCGCTCTAGAATAAACATATTGTAAATTAAAATTGGCACAACATATTATAATCCAACTAGGAACACCTATGCAGAAAGTGGTTAAGATCGGTTCAGATTTAGATATAGCCCCATACAAATGTCGCTCCCGATTAAACATTTTCCGATCTAGAAACCACATATTGTACCCGATTTTCTTTAAAATTGGCACAACATTTTATAATCAACTAAAAACACCTATGGTGAAAGTGGGTAAGAACGGTTCAGATTTAGATATAGCACCCATACAAATGTCGCTCCCGATTTGACTTTTGCCGCTCTAGAATCCACATATTGTACCCGATTTTCTTTAAAATTGGCACAACATCTGATAATCCAACTAGAAACACCTGTGGCTAAAGTGGGCTAGATCGGTTCAGATTTAAATATATCCCCATACAAATGTCGCTCCCGATTTGACTTTTGCCGCTCTAGAATAAACATATTGTAAATTAAAATTGGCACAACATTTTATAATCCAACTATAAACACCTATGGTGAAAGTGGGTAAGATCGGTTCAGATTTAGATATAGCCCCAATACAAATTTTTGCCCGATTTGAAATTTTCCACTGTAGAAACCACATATTGTACCCAATTTTCTTTTAATTTGGCACAACATCTTATAATCCAACTAGAAACACGTGTGGCAAAAGTGGAGGGATTGGTTCAGATTTAGATATAGCCCAATACAAATGTCGCTCCCGATTAGACATTTTCCGATCTAGAAACCACATATTGTACCCGATTTTCTTTAAAATTGGCACAACATCTTATAATCCAACTAGAAACACCTGGGGCTAAAGTGCGCTAGATCGGTTCAGATTTAAATATAGCCCCATAGAAATGTCGCTCCCGATTTGACTTTTGCCGCTCTAGAATAAACATATTGTACCCGATTTTCTTTAAAATTGGCACAACATTTTATAAACCAACTAAAAACACCTATGGTGAAAGTGAGAAAGATCGGTTCAGATTTAGATATAGTCCCAATACAAATGTTGCTTCCAAATGTTTAACCGATTTTTGCCAAACTATACATATATATTTCACAAATGTCCTTTCCGATTTAAAATTTTTTGTCAAACACACACATTTACAGGATACAAAAATTCTTTCCTTTTTCACTTTATTACCGAATTGAATTGTATTCGGATAGGAAGTGGAGTGTATCATATAGTCGGCCACGCCCGGTTAAAAATAAAATTCGATAATTCAGTAGCCATTCTTAAAAGGACTAAATCTACATATCTTAAAGACTGAGATCTGCAGAAAAAATTTCAATGCCAACAGATGTTGAAACTGTCCCATAATCTCAGAATCAGATACTATATACTATAGGTTAGGTAACTTAGTGCGACTTACATTTACCAAAAGCTATAAAACATCGAATAATTTTGGACATGGAATTTTCTTTCGTTTTCGAAAAATATTGACAAGCACTTTCGAACCTAGTGATGTAAAAAATCGTATCGTTTGGCATGGAGTGACTCATATGTGTATTTCAAAATCTCAATCAATATCACAGTCATGCCATCGAATTTCCCCTAGCTCACATTACATAAAATATATTTATATACGTCAAATAAAATAACAATCAAAATCAATTAAAATATACATTGGCATTCGTATTCTTAAAATCATGAGAAATTCATAAAAAATCATAGAAATCCAAACACAACCACTCATATTATATAGATCTCGTGTCATACACAAACGAATAAACAGTGTTCCGTTTTTTTCGAAATTTTGAATTATATATTCATCGGACGACTATGAGCCATTTAAATGTTACAAACTCATGGTTTTCAGTTGATGTCATACACGTGTATATTCATTCTTAAACTTTTTATTCGACGCTTACCAATATTTGGTTCCTTTGGCGTCAAGTAATCAATTAAAGTTTGATTATAAAGAAGGATTTATTTATATGTATATCTGTAATCCATTCGAGCTGTATTTATTTAATAATAAATGAATGATTCAAGTGCCGCCATTCTTCAAAACCCATATGAAACCCCACTATCGAATGGGGCGTCGTTGCAACGCAGCTTCATGTTGGCAGCTTTAAGTCTAATCTGTCATTTAATTATTAATAAAAACGACATTTGTCGTCTCACAAAGTGACAGTTTTAATTGAGATTTGTTTTGTGCTGTCGACTGTCGGTTATTTTATGATTTCTAAACGTTCCTTTGCTTAAGTGGTTTTAATAACTTTTGCTGACGTTCAATTGTGGTTTATTGACGTTTTCATTTGCTTTTGCACTTCACAACAAGTTCTAATGGTGGTTCTGTGATTTCTTTGATTTGATCAAATCAAATCAATAAATATGAAACAGAAATGAAATGAAGAAAAAAATTGCCAATTCACAGCACAAAGGCAGTGTAGACTTTGGAATGCCCTACACTAGCACAAGAGATAAAAAATAGGGCAAAAGAAACGCATGCATGTCACGAATTTCCTTTCTAGCCAATAAATCCAACAATCGTGTTAACCCTAATATACCCAAAACTTTTGGTGTAGAGCCCACACGATATGTTTGGGTTTGTCAGTGATAGCAAACGTTTTTTTGTTCTTATTTGTATGTTGTCAACTGTCTGTTGCAGCTCGTTGTGACAGTAATGGCTAAAATGGTTGTCAATATTCCGCTGTTGCTGTTTCCTTCCTGTTAAATCTGAAATGTGTTCGATGGATTGATTGGAACAAACATGACCTAAAATGAATGAAATAGCAACTGGGATAAGTAAAGGTATTTGTACTGGCAGGGACGAATTTGCGATGCCCTGCAAAAATTGTCTTCAACGGAAAGGGGAAAAAATTCAATTCAATCAAATATTTATTGACTTTTGAACTTTACTTGCACCCAAAAAACTGGGGTAGCCATTTTTGACGATATTTTATTTCTAAAAACCATTTTGAGACTTACTTTTCCCGTTTTGTGGAATTTTTAATGAGGTGTCACCAAATCTGTTCTTGAAAACAAAAAAGCACCCAAAAAACTGACGATATTTTATTTCTAAAAACTATTTTGAGACTTACTTTTCCCGTTTTGTGGAATTTTTATATTGGGTGTCACAAAATCTGTTCTTGAAAACAAAAAAGAATTTGTGATACCTCAAATAGCGAGCGAATTATTGTAGTTATATATTTCCTCATTTTTTTGTATTTATCTAATCTCTTTCTAAGATGTATATACAGGGTGGCGCAGAATAAGCTATATGGTTTAAGCTATTTTTAAGCTATATTATTTATCATACCCTCTTTCAATAATCTTTAATAAATCAATAAGTTTTGGATATTTACCACCTTTATGGAAGTAATCATATATAATCCCCCCTTTTAAATCTGGTAGTAAAATTGAAGTATCAAATTACAGAGGCATTGCAAAATTAAGTGCCATTCCGAAGCTATTAGAAAAAATTATGACTGATATGTTATCGCACCATGTTTCCTCATTGTTGCCAACATGGATTCCGTAAATATCGATCAACTATAACGAATGTTTTGGAACTCACTACAGTTATAAATGATGGTTTTAGAAACCGAATGTATACTGATTTCATTTATACAGACTTTTGCAAGGCTTTTGACAAAGTAAATCACAACCTTCTGCTAATGAAAATAGATATGATGGGCTTTAGTAAAACATTATTATCATGTTTAAAATGTTATTTAGATGGTCGAATTCATAGAGTAAAATTTGGAAAAGCTCTCTCACGAAATATAGTTGTATCATCCGGTGTACCTCAAGGAAGTCATCTTGGTCCGATTCTATTTATAATATTTATTAATGATCTTCCCTTTGTAGTTCGTCATTCTAATATTCTATTGTATGCTGATGATATAAAAATATTTCGATCCTTTAAATATCCCACTGAACAATGTTTTCTACAGTCTGATCTTAATAGTTTTCATGAGGGGTGTAAAATTAATTTAATGGAACTAAATATGTTGAAATGCAAACATATGTCATTTTCTAGAGCTAGAAATTTAGAAACTAATTATTTTTTGGTGATCATAAACTCGAGTCTGTAGTTTCCTTTTTGGATCTTGGAATTCTATTGGATCAACGTTTGAACTTCAGGTCTCACATTTCTATGGTAGTAAACAAAGCTTATGGTGCTCTTGGCTTTATGAAACGTTGGAGTAAGGAGTAAGGAGTTTTCCGATCCTTCTGTCACTAAACACTTATGTTATGAATGTTATCCAGGGCAACATCCATTCCGAGCTTATTCTGAGTAGAATGATGATAAATATTCCGACAAGACCAACTAGATATTTTCAGTTGATCCACTATAATTATTTCCGTTCAAACTATGCCAATAATGATCTTTTGCGCCGCCTGTTTGTTCAATTTAATAAATTCTATCACATTATTGAATTATCAGAAAATAAAAACTCTATTAAAAGAAAAATTATCCTGTATTTAAATACTTAATTTGTAGTATCTAAGTGTATATATGTGTATGTTTTTAGTCTGTAAGGATATTTGTATCTATAGATTTAATAATAATAAAAAAAATATTCATTTATATGACACCGAGAGTCTTGACCTTTTATATGAGTTCATATAGTTTAACCTTTGAAGACGAGACAAAAATGGGCGATATTTGAAATATGGGCGTGGCACCTCACAAAAACCTACTGCCATAAAACGAAGGATACATTTGTGTTTGTTCAAAAATGGATGGTATTGGAAAAGTGAGCCTGACACCTCCTACTATTAATATTATACATGATTCTGCAAGTTTTTTAAATCAACACAGATAGTGTCACTTGTATATGGATGTATAGAATATATATTTAAGAAACTTGAATTGTGGGTGGATGGGGGGGTGGCAAAACTTTACCTTGATGAAAATTGGTACATATACATTACTGATCACGAAAATAATCAATATTTATATTTTCTATTTCTGGATTTGTGTTTTTTGTCTGACGTAGGGCTGCGACATATTTAGGAATATTTATAGGGGAGCCAACTTTTTATGAATTGGGGCAAAAGATAAATATGTCAGCGAATATCGACCGGAGTCGATGATTGGGTTCTGATATTAAAGATGTAATTAATTAAGAGATTATTAACATTGGAGATTAAACATACAAGGCATGCAGCCGTAAATGGGACCCTTTTTGGACGGTATGTTTTTAGAAGAGTATAACTGATAAAGATTTTATTTTAAATTTACACATGTCAGCACATCTTTTGTAGGTATTGGTAGTTTTGCAAGTTATCTCAAAATTTGATATGCCCAAGGTGACCAACTTTGGAGGGAGGCCCCCATACCAACTATGTACCTTTCGAAATCATATGGAAAACACATATAATCTATACATCTACAATTGCGTTGCGATATCTCTTCCCGTTCAAAAGTTACAGTAATAATTGCAACAAAATCGATTTGGACAATTGTGCAACTGTGTGTATTTAAAGTAATTTGTCAGTATTAAGTATTTTATATTATACTAGCTGAACCCCCGCCCGCTTCGCCAGGAAAAACAAACGGTAATATTAAAATCTGCTTTCACATTGATTTTTCTCCTGATCGGTATTATATATATCAATTATAATCATGAACGTTAGTTTACGGCGAATAATGGAAGAAAGGTCAAAAATCAAATTCTCCTCCTTTCCATTACCTAAACAAAATACTTCATTCGTAAGAAGAAATTACATTACATGCAAAACACAAAGAAAATCAATCAAATTCTTCACTAATCAAACAACACAAAAACTAACAAGTTAATATAATTTCCGCTTTCTTGACTTAAATCGGCTGTTGACGAAAGAATATTTCTCTTTTTGTAATATTTCTTTACTATTGTGTTAAGAAAATCCAGAGAAAACGTGAAATTTTACAAAATTCAAATCAAAAATGCCCAATTTTCAAATCCCGCCCATTGTCTAAGCATATAGGAATCTCGGTGTCGAATATACTCAAAACCGGTTTTAATTTCGTATGGGAAGGGTCACGGCCACTTTCCGCCCATCTTTGTACAACTATTTCACTGGATCAACTCACACAAAATGTCAGCACTCTAGGTGTCATAGAACTGACCATATTCGATAATATGTTTTAAATTCGTATGTGAGATACCACGCCCACTTTCCCAATACCGCCAATTTTTGCCACAGCTACGCACATTGATGCTGGATGCACTCACACCAAAGATAAGTATTGTAGCTGTCAGAGAACTGAATATATTCGATAATAGGCTTTAACTTCGTATGGGAGGTGCCACGACCACTTTTCCAATACCGCCCATTTTTGGGACAGCTATATACATTAATTCTAGATGCACTTATACAAAATTTCAGCACTCTAGGTGTCATAGAATTAACAATATTCAATAATAGGTTTTAACATCGTATGGGAGGTACCATGCCCACTTTCCCAATACCGTTCATTTTTGGCACAACTACGCACATTGATGCTGGATGCACTCATACAAAAGTCAAGTATTGTACCTGTCATAGAACTGTATATACTCGATAATAGGTTTTAACTTCATAAGGGAGGTACCACGCCCTCTTTTCCAATACCGCCCATTTTTTCGCACAGTTACGCACAATGATGCTATATGCACTCACACAAAATTTCAGTATTGTATCTGTCATAGAACGGAATATATTCGAAAATGGATTTTAACTTCGTATGGGAGGTGCCTCGTCCACTTTTCCAATACCGCCCCTTTTTGGTACAACTGTGCAGACTAATAATTAGTGAACTTTCACAAAAATTCAAGACTCTAGCTGCAACAGCATTCCGAATATGCTAATTTATAAAACAAACTAATAAATCCCCAATTTGTGTGGGAGGTGTCAGTCCCACTGAAAATATCAAAAAATTATATAGCCTCTTTTCACCTCCGCTTCATATTGTGAAAATTTCATGAAGATCGGTTCAGTAGTTTAGGCTGCTATAAAGAACAAACAAAGAAACTTACAAACACAGATTCATTTATGTATATATAGATTGGGACATACCTAAAAGAAATTAGTTTTCTCCGGGAATCCCGGAATTAAACTTTCCATTAAACGAAGCCTAAAGTCTTCTGGTTTATGGTAAAAAATCCAACTTTTCAGAATCTAGAAGAAACAGCTTAGAGCTTAAGGCCTTCCTGCTATATTGTAATTCAAAATGAACTCACATCAGCCAATGCACACTCTGATGTAGGGTATAAAAGGCACTCTAGAAAGCAATCATTGAATGAAATATAGATATATCTATATATCTATCTATCTGTCTATCTATCTAGCTATCTACATATGTATGCACATCTATCTGTGTATATCACTGAATACAAATGGAAGCATGACTTACAGCAACAATACCAACAACAACATCAAGCAGCAAATAAAGACTGGCTAGAGTAACGATGCCGTTTGTATATGACATAAATTTCAATATGTCGCAAAACTGTCATGACGATAAATTAAGAAATAAATTTCAATTTTCAGTTTGACCATTTGTTAAAAATTTAATTCTCTGTCCGTTCGGGCAACAAACACACAAATTGTTGTAAAATGTTGTCGTCGTTGCTGTTGGGTTGCGTTGTGTTTTTTGTCGGTTTGTTACATTAACTTGAATATATTTATGTTGTTCATGGCGTTGTTGCTGGCGTAGTTGTTGTACACAATAACATTTGATTGTCGAGTCATAAATTTTATTTAACTTGAATTATATTTATGTCCCAATGAATGAATGGCGGAATGCCGGAATGGAATTGGAATTGAGAGTCCGTGCGAGAACTGTGTGTGCCACATGGTGGTATAGCCCGACAGACGGCCATACTCGCCAGCAAATGTTGAAGGTAACACGCTGTACGTTGCTGGGCGGTGTAAGTACGCTTGCTGAGCAGATGTAAATTGCCCTAAGTTTTATGCATAGGAAGTGGGTTTATGTTTTTTTGTTGGCTTTCGATGGGAGTCGTGAATGAGAGATGATTGTATGGATAATTGCGGATTTCATTATGCAGTTGTCCAAAGATTTTGTAAGACATGCTGGAGGCATATAAAGCTCTTAAATATATGAGTTAAAGGAAGTTTGTACCACCAAGCCAAGAGTTTATACTCGTTATTCTCTCGTTATAAAGCACAAACCAGTGCGAATAGGGTCCTAAATGAGAAATAAACCTTAAAGAGTATTAAGTCCAGCGTATCTGTAGTTGTTAATGAGGAATTCCATGTAAAACCAAATAGACCCTCTACCGTTGTTGTTCTAGTATTTCGAAAAATAATAGTATAATTCAAAATACAATGCCAGTCATAATCATTGGCATTGAAGGGACATTTTTCTTTTTTTGTTAAAAAGTAAAAAAAAATATTTATAGCTGCACGGATAATAGGACTGGATAACTAAGCTGCGATGACAAAAGTCTACACAAAATGTTAAAATTTCACTCAAAATAAAAAAAATATATTTTTTTAAATTTCCGCCAACAGCAATATCAATGAGAAAACAAATTTTGAAAAAATTATTTTATGTTACAAATTTCGGACTTAGCCTGGATAATTAGCCAGTGCAATTTAAATTTATGGTTATCAAGGCTAAGTCCAACAAGCAAAATGGCGTTAAGTTCGGCCGGGCCGAATCTTATATACCCTCCACCGCGGAGTGCATTCCTCAGTATTACCGGTAGATTAGAGGCTTTCGACTTTACAAAGTAGTGAAGTAACATATTTTGAAAATTGTGATATTTTTAATGCGCTTTACTATATTTGTTTACTATTTCAAACTATGCGCACTGTTTTAAAGAAATTCTATCGCTTCATTATTATAATATTAATGGTCTACTACTATATATAATACTGCAAAGTAATCCAAAAGTGAACATGAGGGAGCAATCTTTAAAAATCTACTCTAAATATTAGGTGTATTGTCAATTGTCATTGGGGAGGAACAGTTTTCCTCAGGGCCGATTTCCCATATTGGAATGAACGCATTTAATTTCATGATTTTAGGTTTGGTTGGTACCATTTTTATCCTTCTTTTGTATCCCTTAAAAGTACAAATTTCGAAAAATCTGTCTATTTTACGTGTCTACGTAATTATAGGGATGTACACAGAATTTCATGTTTCTAGCTGTTGTCGTATCATTGGTACCATTTTTATCCCTTTTGTCTCTTTTCACCCTCTAAATCGTTGTTGTACTTTTTGGGGAATGTACGAAACAAATTCCAAGTGTATACAAATCAGTAATTTTCAAAAAAATTGCTTAAATAGTCTAAATATTAGGGGTATTTTCAGTCCTTGTTAGGGAAAAACGATCTGCAACCATAAGGCACATTTACGGAAAATTTCAACATCCTAGCTCATTTCGTTCCGCCGCTATCGTGCTTTCAACAAACAGACGGACAGACAGACGGACATGGCTAAATCGTCTTAGAATTTTACCAGGATACAGAATATATACACTTTATGGGGTCTGCGATGAATATTTCAAAGTGTTACAAACGGAATGACAAAGTGAGTATACCCACATCCTGGAGGTGTAGGGTATAAAAAAGTCAACACATAATTTTTTTAAAAATTTGTTTTGTTTTTTAAATCATTACAACGATTTGAATCATTAGGTGTGTTTACACATGAATATGTTTTGTATTTATTTATTCACACACAGCTAGCTGTTTGACAAATTAATTATGCGCTCACTCTACAGAGTAGGAGGGTATATATCATTTGGGACAGAAAAAATGTAACGCATTGAAGGAGTGACTTAAGACCCCATGTATGTTTGGACCAGATCCGTTCCACGACTTTTTGAACCATGTCCCTCCGTCCGTCTGTCCGACCGTGTACACGATAACTCTCGAAAGGATTTAAAGAATGAATTCAAACTTTGCACATGGTAATATTTTTCCCAATTGTCACGCCCCTTCTGGTACCTCCCACACAAATGACAATTATATCCAATTTGTATTTTTTGTTTACCGCGCTCTACCGAAATATCCACATAATTTTGTCGAAAAAGATCGTTCTTCCAAAAAATATGGTCCCATTTTAACCATAGTAATTTTGTTGTATAAGCTGGCGGGTAATTTTGCTATTTAAGCGGGAAGAGAATTATTTACAACTTTGGTGTCTTCGGTGACACCCAATCAAACTTTTTCGTAGACTATTTTAATACTTAAATTTCGTTGTTTAAAAAACTTTCTTTAATTTTCTCGAAAAAAATGGTAAAATTGACCCATAAAGAGATGAGCTAGGCTAGGGTAAGCTAGGTTTAAGCTCTTCCACAAAAATAATCCACATAAAATTCCACAATATAGTTCTGACAATAAAAATTCTCTCAGACATTAACTTACAACAGTTTTTACACCCTCCACCTCCTCCTGAAAAATATATATCCTTGAAAGTCATAAAATTCTAAGACGATCTACCTGTGTCCGTCCATCTGAACGTTAGCATAAACGAAAGGAGTTAGGACGTCCGAATTTTCCATATATTCCATATATATTTAAGCATGTTTTTCAATATGTCTGCTTGATATTGGGTATTAGGCATTCCTCCTATAACAAAAACGTACACCATAAAGTGATTCTTATTAGTAGGGGGTGAAATGGGGCAAAAAGGGATAAAAATGGTACTTATCAAACGACAACAGCTAGAAACACGAAAATTGAGTAGATACATAATATAAAGGTATTTTTTCCAAATTTGTACTTTTAAGGGAGTAAAATGGGAATAGAGGGATAATAAATAGTACCAAACAAACGGCTGCACCTAAAATAATGAAATTCATTCTTCTGATACAAACATAAACATTCCTCTGATTGTGTAGAAAGGTAAAATAAAGGGATTTTCGAAATCCGGAGTATACATTCCGAATTTCATGAAAAAAAGTTTTTTTTCCAAAATCGTACTTTGAAGGGATACAATAGGAACAGAGAGATAAAAATAGTACCAACTAAACGGGTACTGCTAGAATGATGAAATTCGGTGTGTACATCCCTCTAATTACGCAGACACGTAAAATAAAGAGATTTTATAAAGTCGTACTTTTAAGGGTGTAAAAAGGGGATAAAAATGGTACAAACCAAATGACCGCAACTAGAATCATGGAATTCTGTGTACACATTCATCTGCATAGACACGCAAAATAAAAAGATTCCAAATTTGTACTTCTTTACTTTTACAAAAATTGGACGAATCATGAAGTTAAGTTATATAATGGATTATCAAAATTTGTAGTTTTGGAATTAAAATAAGATGGAAATACACAATATAATAACACATTTTTAGCATAGGTTTTCTGAAATAAAGGGTGATTTTTTAAGAGCTTGATAACTTTTTTTAAAAAAAAACGCATAAAATTTGCAAAATCTCATCGGTTCTTTATTTGAAACGTTAGATTGGTCCATGACATTTACTTTTTGAAGATAATTTCATTTAAATGTTGACCGCGGCTGCGTCTTAGGTGGTCCATTCGGAAAGTCCAATTTTGGGCAACTTTTTCGAGCATTTCGGCCGGAATAGCCCGAATTTCTTCGGAAATGTTGTCTTCCAAAGCTGGAATAGTTGCTGGCTTATTTCTGTAGACTTTAGACTTGACGTAGCCCCACAAAAAATAGTCTAAAGGCGTCAAATCGCATGATCTTGGTGGCCAACTTACCGGTCCATTTCTTGAGATGAATTGTTCTCCGAAGTTTTCCCTCAAAATGGCCATAGAATCGCGAGCTGTGTGGCATGTAGCGCCATCTTGTTGAAACCACATGTCAACCAAGTTCAGTTCTTCCATTTTTGGCAACAAAAAGTTTGTTAGCATCGAACGATAGCGATCGCCATTCACCGTAACGTTGCGTCCAACAGCATCTTTGAAAAAATACGGTCCAATGATTCCACCAGCGTACAAACCACACCAAACAGTGCATTTTTCGGGATGCATGGGCAGTTCTTGAACGGCTTCTGGTTGCTCTTCACTCCAAATGCGGCAATTTTGTTTATTTACGTAGCCATTCAACCAGAAATGAGCCTCATCGCTGAACAAAATTTGTCGAACCGAACATTTCGAACCGAACACTGATTTTGGTAATAAAATTCAATGATTTGCAAGCGTTGCTCGTTAGTAAGTCTATTCATGATGAAATGTCAAAGCATACTGAGCATCTTTCTCTTTGACACCATGTCTGAAATCCCACGTGATCTGTCAAATACTAATGCATGAAAATCCTAACCTCAAAAAAATCACTCTTTATAAGACGCTTTCCCAAATTTGATGAAAATCTGTTAAAAATGTGGTTTCTAGAGCGGAAAGAATTAAATCGGGGGAGTCATTTATATGGGAGCTATATATAAATCTGAACCGATTTGACCCACGTTCGCCATGGATGTTTGGAGTTGAAATATGAGCTGGTTTGCCAAATTTAAAGCAAATCTGTTCAAATATGCTATTTCTAGAGCGGAAATAATCAATTCAGTGGCGAAATTTGTGTTGGAGCTATATATATATATCTGAACCGATCTGGACCATTTTTACCAGAGTTGTTTCTAGTTGAAATATAAGTAGTTTTGCCAAATTTAAAGAAAATCTGCTAAAATATGTGGTTTCTAGAGCGGAAATTAATTCCGTGGCGAAATTTGTATTGGAGCTATATATTAGACCGGTCCTTATTTCTTTTTTTTTTTGAATTCGTATGACGGCAAGCGCTAAAACTACTCTATTTGAACCTAAAAATACACAAAAAAAATGTGAGCTTGATTGGACAATTTTTAGGCGTGCCCCCGCCAACAATTGTTTGTCATTAAAGTTAGTTACTATCATATAGGGGAAATTATCACCTTTGGTGCTCTTTTTTTGACATAACTCGAGAACCACTAGTCCGATTTCGTTTAAATAAATTGAAAAATAATTAAGAATTAGAATTCCTTTAAAATGTGTATATATAGCGTTTTTCTATATAATCAACAGTTTCGCCGGTAAAAATAAATGTATGAAGAAAATAAATATTTTTTGCCTAAAATATTAATATTTTTTATTTTTTAAATTCATAGAAAATCCAAAACGAACAAATACATTTTAAAATTAAAAATCTAAAGCGATGACAACCAAAAGACTTCGATCGGAGGATGACATTATGTTAATTGGCGTAATGGACCACCAAATTACTGGAGCTAAATTACCAGGAAGAAAACAAGTGCTACAAGTTTTATTTTATAATTTAAGAATAGTTGGCTTAAATTTAAGATAAAGTTCTAGATTAGTTGTTGCTGAGGTCAGCACGTTTTGGCAAAAAGCACGAATTCCAACACACCATGAAAAGCACTGCATTGAGAAGCTGGAAAAATTATACAACAAGTGGAGAGATATTACAAAGCATCATGGTCGAAAAACAGAATGTCAAAACAGGAAAGAAACTGAATTTCAAGATAAATTAGATGATTTATTCGATATCGCACATGCAAACGCGTTTGAATTAATTAAAATACAAGAAGACAAAGAGTTCTTAAAAAAGCAACGAGAAAAAGGAAGACCAGGTTGTGTACTAGGAACGGATAAAATTGTAATGCAGAAAGAAAAGCGAATGGCAGTCCAGAAAGAACAAGAAAACCAGCGTCGAATAAAAGAAGATGAACGAAAAGAGTTATATGAACAACAGATTCAAAGAGGTATACAATTAAATATTCTATCTTTTAAGCAAATCAGAATTATTGTTGTAAAACAGGTATGATTGACATTGACGACGAAAACGATATTGAAGTTGTAGCATCAACATCAACATCTGTATCAAATCCAAATCCAGGTATATCAGGTATCTCCAGAGGTAAAACAATTTTTTTTACACCAATATAATACAGGAGTTCAAAGCGGTACTGCTGCTCTGCTTGAAGGAAAACTAGGTCGCGATTTATTATATTTTCCCTGCAGACACCATATTTCCGAGTTGTTGATCCGTAAAGTGTTTGAAATTAGAGTGGCTACTACAGCCGGTCCAGAAGTGCTAATTTTTAATCGCTTTAGCAAATACTGGATTAATATTGACAAATTAAATTACAAGAGTTGTTTAGAAGATGAACACATTATTACAGTATTGACTGCTGAAGAACGTGGAACAATTTTAAATTACTGTCTAGATAACTTAAAACAAGCTCATAGCAGACGCGACTACAAAGAATTATTGCAATTAGTTGTCACTTTTCTTGGTGGTACGGTGCCGAATTTTAACACCTTTCGTATACCTGGTGCAACTTCTCATGCTCGATGGATGTCAAAATGTATTTATGCACTTAAAATGTATTAGTTTCGTAATGAATTCAATATGACTATATTTGGATGCACTAAAGCAATTGAAGCACCAAATCAAGACTTAAATTTAATTAAAAATATTATGGCTTATCCTGAAAGGGATATAGCTCTTGCTTTGCTACAAAAAATCAGCAATCATTTGTGGTATTTGTCGGAAGAAGCAGTCGGTCTTTCATTCTTCGATCCTAATGTAAGTGTTGCAATTAAAAAAAATGGTTCAGGCAATTATTGTTGAAGCAAATACAGAAAAATGCAAGCGAATAATAACTAATCCAACAAATATCGGCACATTTGCGCAAAAAGATTTAAGCGATTTTGTAAATTCCAATACACGCGCATTCTTTGATCGTTTAGAAATTTCAAAAGAATTTTTGCAAGTCGATCCATCGGATTGGAATGAAAGATTTGACTACGCTCACGGATCACAAATTTGTAAAAACCTATCTGTAGTGAATGATGCAGCTGAAAGAGGCGGCAAATTCATTACAGATTATAATAATAAATTAACCCACAACGAAGAGGAGAAACAATTCCTTTTTCAGGTGGTTAAAGAATATAACATGAATTATCCCACTTTTAAAAAGACTTCACTATTAAATTAAAATAATATTATTGTTACTATGAGTATGTAATTAATAAAAATATTTAAGTTTATTCTTAATTTTCAAATAAATGTAAATAAAATAAAGAATATATATATTTTTGCCTTATTTCTCATAATAAAAACAAAAAGGTGCTTGGGGCACGGCTAAAAATTATCCAATCGTTGTCAATTTTTTTATGCTTTTTGGGACTAAAACGAATATTTAGAGCTTGCCGTAACATATATTCGAGAAAATAAATTTGTCCATATAAATAAGGACCGGTCTACTATATATATATATATCTGAGCCGATCTGGCCCATTTTTACCAGAGTTGTTTCTAGTTGAAATAAAAGTAGTTTTGCCAAATTTGAAGAAATGTGCTAAAATATGTGGATTTTAGAGTGGAAAGAGTTAAATCATAGGAAACATTTATATGGGAGCTATGTATAAATCTGAAGCGATCTGGCCTATTTTCACCAGACCTATTTCTATTTAAAATATATGACGTTTTGCTAAATTTGAAGAAACTCTGTTGAAATATGTGTTTTCTAGAGCGGAAAAAGTAAAATCGGAAGCAAAATTTGTTTGGATCTATATCTAAATCTTAACCGATTTGCTTCAAATTGAATAGAGTTCGTCCTTATCCCATAAAACTTCGTTGTGCAAAGTTTCATTTAGTTCTAGCAACAGTTGCGACCTGGACTTTGATTACAAGAATAGATGGACAGACGGACGGACATACGGACGGACATTGCTAAATCGATTCAAAAAGTGATTCTAAGTCGAAAGTGATTCGATAATAAACGACGGTCTATCCCGTTTCCTTTTGGGTGTTACAAACAAATGCACAAAGACATTATACCCTGTGGTGTAGGGTATAAAAACGTTAATAAAAATGTATTTTTTTTTGCTCAAAATAAAAAATATTTTTTTCCTCAAAATAAAAAAATATTTTTTTTCACGTTGTCGCCAATTACAATTTGTATCAAAAACAAGTAAAAACGGCCGAACTTTATATACCCTCCATGGATTGCATTTCATAGAAGATTGCATTTCATGATTTTCATAGAAGTGCAGTAATATTACAAGAAAATTACAAAAAAAATAATTTTATAAATAAATATAATATTTTTATTACTTAAAATCTCGCAAGGCTACCAGTACGTTGACACTATATATATCGAAATAATACTTCAAGTCGATTCAAAAAATAAATATTCTTATATTTATATTTTCAAAAAAAGCTTAAATACCATAAATATTGGTAGATAGTGGGTGTTACAGTTGGTTGTATTTCCATTCTATTTTAATTCCAAAACTGCAAAATAATCTAACTTCATGATTCAACAAATTTTTGCCGTAAAAGTAAAAAGTACGATTTTGGGAAAATCTTTCTATTTTGCGTGTCAATGCAGTCAGAGGAATGTATACACCGAATTCCATTATTCTAGCTGCAGTCATTTGTTTGGCACAATTTTTATCCCCTTTTTCCTAGTTTACCGCATTAAGAGTACGACTTTCTAAACTCTATTTGTTTTGCGTGTTCAAGCAATTAGATGGATGTGCACACCGAATTTCATAATTCTAGCTGTAGCCGTTTAGTTGGTACTATTTTTATCCCTCTGTGCCAATTGTATCCCTTGAAAGTACGAATTTGGAAAAACTGTACCAAAAAAGTAAGAATTTCGAAAAATCCGTTTATTTTACGTGTCTATGTAATCAGAGACACGTACGTTTTTGTTATAGGGGAATGCGCATATCCAATTTTCCCTCTGGGCCGATTTCGCCCAGTTTCAATTTCAACCGATCTACGACTATAAGACGTATTTATTCAAAATTTGGACCTCCTAGCTCCTGTCGTTTAGATGCTGGTGTGCTCTCAACAGACGGACGGACGGACATGGTTAGATCGTCTTAGAATGTTATGACGATCAAGAATATATACTTTATAGGGTCTCAGGTCTATATTTCAAGGAGGTGGAGGGTATAAAAAATATTTTGTGTTGACTTTTTCGACTTAGCTTTGATTTTAAATAAATTTGACTTACACGGAATAATTATCCAGGGTAAGTCCAAAATTTTTAACACAACATTATTTTTTCAAAATTTATTTCCACACACACATTAATATTGCTTTTGCCGACAATTTAAAAAAAGATTTTTTTTATTTTGACTGAATTTTTAACATTTTTTTTAGATTTTTAGTTATAATGATGTTTAACCAGCTTACTATTGGCTAGAATTTCATGAGTCAATATTTTGTTAAAAATAGAAAAAACGCTCTAAAATTGAACCAGTCAACCAAACTAGTGTCATTATGGTTTCCTTTCATAAACTGTATGACATTCTATGTCTTATTAATATATGTTTTAAATAATCAATTGAACAACGCAGCATTTAATTACATTTTATCAAAGTATAGATTAAATTAATATTAATAATCTTAAATATTCATTTACACTAGAGCCAAAGTTTAGAACTGTGGACTTTTGTCGGTTACAAAAAAATATTTAAGTGACAATTTGTAATCGACTACGTTCCAAGCTACTGTAAGACGAAAAAGCAGGACTTTTTGTAAAATTTAAGCGAGACTGGGCATCAAAAAGCGGGCTAGTCCCATGAAAAGAGGGATGGATGGTCAATTTATCTATGACTGATCCAGACTCCCCATTTTAAATTGGATCTTGCTCAAATTTCCCATATCATGTTACATTTAAGCTACAGTAAAAGTGGGACAGGTGGAAAAAGTGTAATGTACAATCTTTGTCCAATTTTTGATATGGGATATGAGATAAAATCGGTCCAACGCACAGTTTTTCCATATCGTTTTTAGTCAATTCTGCAACTTTTAAACGGAAAGGTATATCTCGACCAAATTTCACATGTCCAGAGCAGAAGTATTTGCAAAAGTTTGGATCTATAGTGGGTATTGGGTCAACTGGTTGAGCTTCCAAATTGCTGCAATGAAGCACCGATTGCAAAGATATTCTGCGCAGTGGTCATATGGAGCATATGCAAGGATTTAAATGAAAAATTATGATAGTTATGACAACTGCGCAAAATATCTTTAGTGCTCGTAAATATATCAAAATATCAATATCTAGATTAAGATATGTTAGTTATAGAAAAACGTCATATTTTTGATGAGGATGGTGTCGTATTTTTAACCTTCCGATCCCATTATAATTATAAAGTTGCTATTTTAAATAGTTGATTTTCAAAAAGGCGACAACATTACTTATTTTTTTAGAAAATATCATAATATCCTTCTTGAATCATTCTGTGAGCTGATTCTCTCCAAAATTACCCATACAAAAAAATATTTATAATATTTCTGAAATCGCAATGAACCGATTAGATAATGAATGTCGTACCTTCGAAAATTCTTACGATGCGAATACACTTACGTTTGCGAATGCCGTGATTAGGTCAGCTTCTTCATCCGAAATAACTTTTTCTACATCCGCTTTTGAACAAAACCATGGTCCATGTTGTAATGAATCGTAAATCTCTACTAAATCGTTCAAAATTCCTTTGGTTTCATTCCAAATTTCAGGGAGTTAATAAAAATGTATATTTTTTCATTTGAAATTTGTTCAAAGAAATAGCTATGTGCTACTTTTGATAATAGTTTTTATGCCTGAAACACATAGCTACTTTTGCTAGAATCTGAACCAATTAAGATATCGAAAAATGCATTGGTGGATAAACGTATCATGAAATTAGATTTAAAATGCAACAATAACAAATTTATAGAAAAATTACTCATAGCTACATTTGCTACGACGGGGACGATATGCTTTTTGTCGAGAACAATAATTTTTATCACAATTTCCTTTAATAAATTTCAAAAAATTTTAAAAATATATTTCACTGACTATATTATATGATTTCACATAATTACAAACCCATCCTTTAATCCCATCCCAACGTATAGCGAACCACTTCTTCACGCTCATTAACTCTAAAATATCATTTTCAATTCGGAAATGTTTGCCACAAAGTTCCCTTGCCATAGTTGCATACTCAACTCACAAGTTGCTTCAAAGTGAAATGTTATGCTTAAAATACTTGTTGCCACCCTTTTCTGATGTCTGCTGGCTGTTATTATACGACCAGTAGTATGTCTAAGTTTATAATGATATTTATAATTTCTTTTGATGTTAATTTTCTTCTTACTCACACAGAATGGCCGCCAACAAGCCCTGTTTGCTAAGTCAACCATTTAACTGAAAAACTACAAAACATAATTCAAAATTTTCTAAAGGCTATTATCATAATTCACGAGGCTTTGTGAGGTAACGTAAATAAGGGCAAATGTTTATTGTTGTTCATAGAACAGTGGGCATGAAAAGTATGTGTAAGGGGTACAACTGCGATGGAAGTATGCACGAACTTAAACAAATCTGTCGGACGTCACGTTTAATCTAGGGGGGAATATTTTTGTATTTTTATACCCTCCACCACCAGGATGGGGGTATACTAACATTGTCATTCCGTTTGTAACATCTTGAAATATCGACCTAAAGTATATATATTCTTGATCGGCATAAAATTCTAAGCCATGTTCCTCCGTCTGTTGAAAGCACGCTAGCATCTAAACGAAAGGAGCTAGGACGTCCTAATTTTCCACAAATGCGTCTTATAGTCGTAGATAGGTTGGGATTGAAACTGGGCGAATTCGGTCCAAAGGGGAAAATTTTACCCTCACAAGGACTAAAAATACACATAATAGAGTATTTAAGAAATTTTTTTAAATATGTCTGCTTAAACTTATTTGATATTGCATATGCGCATTCCCCCTACAACAAAAACGTGCACCTAAAAGTGATTTTTATTCGTAGGGAGTGAAATGGGGCAAAAAGGGATAAAAATGGTACCTATTACATGACAGCAGCTAGAAAGACGAAATTTGGTGCGTACATTCCTCTAATTGAGTAGATAAATAATATAAAAGTATTTTTTTCCAAATTCGAACTTTTAAGGGGTAAAATGGGAATAGAGGGATACAAATGGTACCAACCAAACGGCTGCACCTAGAATAATTACATTCGGTGTATACATTCCGCGTAGACACGTGAAATGAACGGATTTTTACTTTTTGTGGTTGAAATGGAAAAAGGGGATAAAAAGAGTACCAAGTATATGACCGCAGCTAGAATCAGGAAATTCAGAGTGTACATTCCAATGACTGTGTAGACACGCAAAATAAAATGTTCTTTCCAAATTCGTCCTTTAAAGGGATACAATGGATTCAGAGGGATAAAAATAGTATCAACTAAACGGCTGGAGCTAGAATGCTGAAATTTTGTATGTACATCCCTCTACTTGCGTAAAATAAGAGATTTTAGAAAGTCGTACTCTTAAGGGGGTAGACTAAGAAAAAGGGGATAAAAATGGTACCAACCAAATGACCGCAGCTATAATCATGGAATTCGGTGTATACATTCATATGACTGCATAGACATGCAAAATAAAAAGATTTTTCCAAATTCCTACTTTTGTACTTTTACGGCATAAATTGGTTGAATCATGAAGTAAGGTGATATTGCAGTGTCAGATAAAGGATTTTCAAAATTTGTACTTTTGAAATTAAAAATACAACAAACCAAAAGACTGTAACTGAAAATGCAGCCACCATCCATAAATATTTAGGGCACTTAAGCTTTTTTGAAGATTGCTGCCTTATATTTACTTTTTGAATTAATTTGAAGTATAATTGCAAAATATATAGTATAAGCTGAATCGCGCTCGCTGCACCAGGTAAAAAAAACAAATGGTAAAATTCAAATCAGATTTCATATTGATCTTTGTCGTGGTCAGTAATATACACGTTCCAATTTTCAGCCTTCTAGCTCAAAAAACACTATTGCCACGACCACTCCGCCCACAAAACGAAAATCCATATATCAGCATCAAATTGATCTTTCTCTCAAAAACACTTTTGCCACGCCCACAAAACGAAAATCCAAAATACGCCATCAAATTTATCTTTGTCATGGTCAGTAATATATACGTTCCAATGTTCGGCCATCTACCTCAAAAAACACTATTGCCACGCCCACCCCGCCCACAAAGCGAAATTCCAAATATGGGCATCAAATTGATCTTTCTCGTGGTCAGTAATATATTTACCAATTGTCAGCCTTCTACCTCTCTAAAACACTTTTCCCACACCCCCTCCGCCCAAAAACGAAAATCCAAATTTCGACATCAAATTCATCTTTCTCGTGGTCAGTAATATATATGTTCCAATTTTCAGCCTTCTAGCTCTTTAAAACACTATTGACACAGAGCAAATGTTTAAAAATTCTATAGCCTATAGTTCCTTCCAGACCTGCATCTATCTTTACTGAAAATTTCAACAACATCGGTTCAGCCGTTTACGCGAGTTTGCGGAACAGACAGTCAGACTTACACTAAGGTTTTAAAATATTAATAGGGATAAGTATAAGGATAAATATATTGGTATCCTTGCCTAATAAGCGTGGTTTAAAATAAAATATATTTATTTATTTATAAGATTATTTTATCAATATTTGTATTTGTTTGGTTTGGCTATATTAAACTTTATCATTTTTCTGTAATGTTACTGCACTTCTATGAAAATCGGCAGCCTCTGTGGAATACAATCCATGATGGAGGGTATATAAAATTCGGCCCGGCCGTTTTTACTTGTTTTTGATTCGAAATATCTTCTGCACAATGCCTGAACATTTGTTAATGGACTATGCTCGCTATATAGACGTTTTAGACGAAAGGTCAAGTTACAGGCTTAGGAGGTACGCAAAACCGATTCTTTACCCACCAGTCAAAATTTTCTCATTTGCAGTCCAATAATAAATACCTTAGGAAATCCGATTATATATATTTTCAATTAATGCTTACAACAAAAACACCACCAATAATGTTGTATACCAGGCGCTGTCCAAAGACATTTTTGATGAACATACGTAATAGCTGGGATATTTTATTCACAGATGGGTCGAAACACTTTTTAATACATCTTTTGCAGCTGTATCAGAAAATGGCAACATCCAATCAACAGGAATTCTTCCTGATATCTCATCTGTATTTGATGCTGAAGCCCTTGCAGTCCTAAAAGCCATGGAAATATGTAAAAAACGGCGTACCAAAACTTTGATTTGCTCGGATAGTCGTTCAGTATTTGTAGCATGTACAAACTACTGGAATAGAAACGAGACAATAACAGCTATTCAGCAATTGATGCTAGAAATGAAACATAAAATAAAGCTTATGTGGGTACCTAGTCATGTAGGTATATCGTGGAATGAGGCCGCAGATAAGGTAGCCAAAAATATTTCCCACCGTCTCCCAACATTCACCTTTATACCACCATCTAAGAAAAATATTATTAAAATGGCAATGATTTATGCTAATACAAAATCCGAAAATCAGTGGAGAGGTTATAACCATATATACAAAAACATAAATCCTAACCGAAAACCCTTGGAGCTGCCTCTAACTACGACATGCAAACAGAATAAATGTTTTTCAAGATTACGCCTTAATCACTGCAGACTCCCTCTCGAACATATCATGACAAAGGAGCCATTTTTGTAATAACTCTAATATAACAATATTTCACATACTTTCTGATTGTTCAGCAGTTCAAGCGATCCGCCACAAAACCTTGCAAACATCCAATGCACTTGACCTATTAAGACACCCATCTAAAGAGAATATTACCAAAATGTATCTTTATCTCCAAGCTTTGAATTTACACAATAAGATATAATTTTACTATTTTACGCAGTATCCAAACTACATACATAGTAGTAGATTAGTTGTAAGCCGATAGCTTTAATTGCTAGTGCTTTTTTCTAGTTTATTATAATTTTAAATTGTAATAAATAAATAAATAAATACCTTAGGAAATCCGATTATATATATTTTCAATTAGCCCCCCTTTCCCTTGAAGTGGACCTGCGACCCTTTGTCCCCTCCTCCGAACCTTTAATTTTTATCAAATTAATTATCAATGAAATATTTATTGTGGCGGCGAAACAATTTATGGAAATTCCAAATATTTTCGTGTATGTTTCTCTGTCGGTTACAAATAGTTTATCAATAACCGAGAAGAGCCTGCTGCTGGGCCCTTTCCACACTTATGCACGTCCAGTACTATATATTGCCCCATACGCGTTGAACGGTCCAAACTCCCCCCCCCCCCCCCCCCGCTAGATAGACATTTCTTGCACTTAACTACCCGTCTTGTGCATGCGTAAGCGTGTGTGTGTGTGTATGCGTAAAGCTTTTATGTTACAATTAAAATGAGTTTTTTATGGCCAAATAAAATTCTTTTTAATGGAGGGCGATGAATAACGTAAACAACGATCACAACAATTTAGGACTGAAAGCCAAAAGCGAACACGTAATGACAAGCGCGAAGAGCGTGGAGCGACAATGTCTGCGACAGTGATGAACAAAAGTGCGTGTTAATGTCGTTGTTTACCGAATGAATTGTGTCATTTTTGTGGTTGTTTCATTTTGTTTTATTTAATTATCATCTTTTGTGTATAATTATTCGTCTGTTGTTTTCATCAGCATTTTCAGTATTTTATGTTATTTTATGACATGATGGCCCTTCTGCACCACCAGCACTACCATCCCTCACTCCACTGGGGCTACGATGGTCTGTCTTCACCAAACGACATGTACACATGAATGTCTCTCACATGTTGTTCATTAAAATATGCTTATTTATGTTTATTATGTTGCAACGATTTTGTTTAATGCCATTCATTTTGGATTGGACGAGTGAGTGAATGACTGACTAAATGGATGCGTGCCTTTCTTTGTATGTATGTATGGCTGTGTGTGTGTGTGTGAGAGGGCACAATATTTATGTTCGTGTTAATTACCCCGATGAATATCGCTGCGCAGAGGTGTGACACAAAGTCAGCCGGAATTGGCAGGTGTGCCGTAAGCAACTGTTATAGGTATTCCCTACAAAAACTATTTTCGTTTGGTGAAAAGAACCTATAAAGACTGGACTTTAAAGTACATAATACAAACAATTATTCGTCACTGTTCTGTATCTCTATAATTATTTCATATAATAATTAGCATTTATTATAACCGAATGATTACTATAGGTTAGCTCCGCTCCAAATGAATGAAACATCAAAAAATAATGTCCCTCCTATTCACACTATTGCCTCCCTAGAACCTACTAATTACATCGCAGCTCGATCACATTTAGATCATGTTGGATTTTATTTAGGAATATTTTCGAATTACACATCACATTCATACGCCATACGAAGTTCAGTTTTCTTTAAATTTAGTTTATTTAGTGATAACTTTCTGGAACAGAAAGTGGGGTGTAGTAGGATTTCTTACTTGTGAGTACTTCCATGGGAAACTGATAAATAATTTCATGTTAGGTTTGCGATTTCAATGAAAATGTGTACGTAGGTTCTGTTTGGGGTTATAAGCAAGATTAAAAAAATGTTTAAAATTCAAAATCGTGAAAGTTATGTCATTTTTAAAAATTTCAATGCATTCAATGCAGGGTATCATTTCACCGTTTATTGCAATTTGTATTCCAAGTTATTGACTATTATAAAAAAGGCGTTAAGTTCGGCCAGGCCGAACTTTATATACCCTCCATCATGGATTGCATTCCACAGAGGTTGTCGGTTTTCGTAGAAGTGCAGTAATATTACAGGAAAATATAAATTATGTAATATAGCGAAACCAAATACAAATATTGAAAAAATAATTATATAAATAAAAATAATATTTTAATATTTCAAATCAAAAAATAAATATTCTTATATTTATATTTCCAAAAAGCTTAAATACCACAAATATTGGAAGATAGTGGGTGCTACAGTTGGTTGTACTTCCATTCTATAATTCCAAAAGTAAAAAATTTAAAAATCCATTATCAGACGTACATGTGCAAAGTGAAAAATAACCTAACTTCATGATTCAACCAATTTTTGTCGTAAAAAAAGTACGAATTTGGAAAAAAACTTTTTATTTTGCGTGTCTATGCAGTCAGAGGAATATATACTCCGAATTGGTACTACTTGTATCCCCTTTTTCCATTTTAACCCCAAAAAGTACGAATTTAGAAAAATTCGTCTATTTTCCGTGTCTACGCAGTCAGAGGAATGTATACTCCGAATTTCCTGACTCAAGCTGCGGTCATTTGATTTGTACTATTTTTATTCCCTTTTTTATTTTTAACCTAAAAAAGTACGAATTTCGAAAAATCCTTGAAAGTACGAATTTGAAAAAAACCCTTTTATTTTTCATGTCTACGTATTCAAAGGAATGTATACTCCGAATTTCATGACTGTAGCTGCGGTCATTTGGTTCGTACTATTTTTATTCCCTTTTTCTATTTTGACCCCATAAAGTACGAATTTCGAAAAATCGGTTTATTTTCCGTGTCTACAAGTCAGAGGAATGTATACTCCGAATTTCATGACTCTAGCTACGGTCATTTGATTGGTACTATTTTATCCCCTTTTTTCAGTTTAACCCCAAAAAGTACGAATTAAAAAATCCGTGTATTTTTACTATGCAATCAGAGGAATGTATACACCGAATTTCATTATTCTAGGTACAGCCGTTTTGTTGGTACCATTTTTAACCCTCTATTCCCATTTTACCCCTTAAAAGTACGAATTTGAAAAAAATATTTTATATTATGTATCTACTCAATTAGAGGAATGTACACACTGAATTTCGTGTTTCTAACTGTTGTCGTTTAATATTTCACCCCCTACAGATAAGAATCACTTTATGGTGCACGTTTTTGATATAAGGGGAATGCGCATACCAAATATCAAGCAAATATAAACAGACATATTCAAAAAACATGCTTAAATAAGCTAAAATATTAGGGATTATTATGGGTATTTTTTGTTCTTGTGAGGGAACAATTTTTCCCTTTGGGCCGATTTCGCCCCATTTCAATCCCAACCGAAAATTTGGAAAATTTGAACCTTTCCTTTCGTTTAGATGCTAGCGTGCTTTCAACAGACGGACGAACGGACGGACATGGCTAGATCGTCTTAGGATTTTATGACGATCAAGAATATATATACTTTATAGGGTCACAGGTCGATATTTCAAGGTGTTACAAACGGAATGACAAAGTTAGTATACCCCCATCCTGGAGGTGGAGGGTATACAAAAAAATAAATTTAA
The DNA here is from genome assembly GCA_947397865.1 of Polietes domitor. NCBI lineage: Eukaryota > Metazoa > Arthropoda > Insecta > Diptera > Muscidae > Polietes > Polietes domitor. The sequence goes on from OX377619.1 coordinate 144,735,679, forward strand.
AAAATAATAAAAAAATTTAGGAAGCTTTTTCAGTTTTTAATACTATGACAAAGGAAATTTCCGATTATCTTAACTACAACCAAAGATATGAGATATTTAAAAAATGACATTTTTAAAAATGACATAACTTTCACAATTTTGAACTTAAAACAATTCTTTTTAAATTTTGCTTATAATCTCACAAGACCTAACATGAAATTATTGATCGGTTTCCCATGGAAATACTCTTGTTAAAATTGTATTGAAAAATTATTAATTTTGGGAAGGCGATCCGCTGACCAAAACTATTTGAGGATTATAATCACCTAACTTATATACTCTTTAAAAAATGTACACTTACGTTACAAGCGAGTATATTTAGAAAAACAGTTCTCTCTGTCTGAAATACTTACAAGTGACCTTTTAAAAGGATATGTATATTAGGGCGTACCTCAAAAAAAAAGTTCGCCGTACACCTTCGAATATGAAGTATTATTGAAAGGTAGTTTCAAAAAAAAAAATTTTTATTTTTTTATGCCGAACGTAGGGGTCGCGCTTTTACATTTTTCTATATAACTTGTATTTATAAACGGATTTTAAAGTGTGATACATCGATGTTTTTGTCTCGACGAGGCCGATTTTTTTGTCTTTGAAGTCATTGAGCTCAAGCACCCCCTTCTGGTTCAGTTGCTACTACCCTAATGTACCACTCTAATAATCGAAAATTAAAGCTCGCATAAAATCATGAATCATGTTTGAGCTCAATGACTTCAAAGACAAAAAAATCGGACAAAAACATCGATGTATCACACTTTAAAATCCGTTTATAAATGCAGAAGTTATATAGAAAAATGTAAAAGCGCGACCCCTACGTTCGGCATAAAAAAATAAAAAAAATTTTTTTGAAACTACCTTTCAATAATACTTCATATTCGAAGGTGTACGGCGAACTTTTTTTTTTTACTTGTAACCTGGTACGCTCTAATGTATATGTGTATGCAAATAAAGTTAAGTAAATAGAGGTTGTATTTATTGCTGATATCACATTTACTTTATTGATCTTGGGCAAGACAATATACATACATGTGAAACTAGAGGTCGTATGTAGAAAAACTGTGTACTAAATTTTTCATTTGGTGGTCCTTTCTCCTTTTAATTTCAAAAGGATATAGATGTTTAAATAATTTATTTTATATATTGTAAATAAATAAATAATTTATTTTCACACTTTAACGAGGTGTACAAAGGCGACATGAACATCAAATAAAAGAGAGGAACATCCGTTAAGAACACTTTAAATATAATGCATCTGTCTGTATTAGTTTAGTACAATAGGTATTCCTAGATCAAATATAACATGATCTGGAAAACTAGATCAACAAATGAATGTTTTGCAGCGGTAATAGGATAAATCGGAGGGACATTTGCAGGGGCCTATAACAACATTTAGGGGATGCACCAAAACATGTTTCATTTTTACAGCAAAATTTGATACGTAATTGATGTCAGATGTGAGTTCTACAGCGGTAATAGTGTAAACTGTGGCCCCTTGGTATGGGGATTACACCTAAACATTGGCTATATATAAATCTGAACCGATTTCCTCGCAGTTCAACAGCGATTGTCTATGGCAACAAAATAATTCTGCCAAATTTCATGGCAATGAATAACAATTGCGACATGTATAGAGCAAAAAAGCTTTTGATGGACAAACAGACATCGATAAATCGATTCAGCTGCTGATTCTAAGCCGATCGGTATACACGATATTACAAGCATTTCGCGTGTGCACTGAAAGAAGTATCTTCATAATATCTATGATTTTGTCACAACCTCAGTGAAAATTTTCATTAAAAAGTCGCCAAAGAAGCTCTCCATAAACGTGTTTCATAAAGAAAAAATCAGTGAAAGGTGTCATAGAATTTATGAAACTTTTTTTAGAAACTATGAAATTTTGTCGTACAAGTTATTTATTTTTCGTAATATAATATGATAATATATGACAATTCTCAAAGATTTTAAAGGCTGATTTTTTAAAAGCTATAGGAAAGTTTTTCCAAAAAAAATACAAAATTCAGAAAAATGCATGAAATCTTTATTTGAATCGATAGTATGGTCCATATAATTTAATGTTTGAAGATTATTTCATGCAAATGTTGACCTGCGCCTCAAATGGTCCATCCGCTTAGTCCAATTATGGCATTTCCACGTTTTTGAGTAACAGAGGCTCAATTTCTGCGAACGGCGACGAATCGATAATTGATGGTCATCATTAACACTGGCCGATACAGCTGCGATATTTTCTTCAGTTCGCACTCTACGTAAGCGTGTTGGTGGTTTAATGTCCAACAATGTAAATTTAGTGCGAAATTTAGTCACAATAGCCCGAATAGCCGCTTCAGTGGGTCAATTAAACTGACGATAAAATGGAAGCGCGCGATGAACTTTCTTAACAGAGCACGCATTTTGAAAATAAAATTCAATAATTTGCAAGCGTTGTTCGTTTGTAAGACGATTCATGGTTAAATTATAGACCAAACTGAAGATGTTTGACAGTGAAACAAAACACGAAAAGTGCGTCAGCTGTTTAAACCAGTGTTGCCAAAATGATAAGAGCTAAAAAATCACCCTTTATAATGAAACTTCTTATTTTTATGAAAATATTATACTGAAGTTTCCAATATAAACAAAAAATGGAAAAAAACTTTTGACTCATTTCAGTTGTGATTTATTGGTTGACTGGCCAGTCGGGGTGTGTACCCTTGTTATGAATATGTCGTTGACCTAAATCTGGAGACATACTTATGTCTGAGTTAACGTAGGAGAAATGATAATGGCTAGTAGTATTCACGCCAATAAAGACAACATACTAAACACGTATTTGTAAGTTATAAACCATTTTATAAAAACAATAAAATCCTTCATTATATTTATTAAAACATTTCATAAAACAAATATTTTATTTGATGTGAACTGGGATATTGTCCTGGCTCAAGACCATTTCGCAACTATACTTAATAGAATGCAAATGTATTTACAAATGACATGGTGAAATTTATTACTTGGCTGCAGACTACTTATGATTTCCACCCTGCGACTTCGCAGCGACTTTTCAACATCAACCTCTTTAAGGAAATGATTCTCACAAACGAACGAGAAGTACACTCCACTTGCCGAATTTGCGTTTAAAAAATCGCACCAAGTAATGCAATACATACGCCATCTTACAAGCATTTCATTAAGTTGCATATGAAAGTATGTGTATATGCAGGTATAGTTACCCAGCAATACTTCTGTCGTGCCAACGCCCTGTTTCAATCCCAACCGATCGAGACGCGACTATAAGACGCATTTATGGAAAATTTGGACATCCTAGCTCCTTTCGTTTAGATGCTAGCGTGCTTTCCTCAGACGGATGGACATGGCTAGATCGTCTTGGAATTTTATGAAGTTGAAGAATATATGGGTCTCAGGTCGGTATTTCAAGGTGTTACAAACGGAATTTTGATATACCCCCATTCTGGAGGTGGAGGGTAAAAAAGGTGTCAAGTCTTATTGGAAAACCCTATATTACTTGGAGGACGTTTACCTTAACTCAAGTTGTATGGTTCTAGTTTCTGAATGAAAAAAGAAAAGTAGTGATGGGGTTTAATAGCACTCTGAAAGTACATTAAAACTCAAACTCTAAAAAATCTTCTATGCGCTGAATATAATTATGATATTCGAATTTACCGAATAGCATGTATGTACCATATTCAATCAATATCAAGGAAGGTCAAGCAAAATCCACACTGAGTCAAAATCTATTGAAATCACCCAAAAATTAAAATTTCTCTCCATTTTTTATTATTTTAAGAAAACCCCAAAAAACCGGAAATCAAGGCTTTCGAAAAACCTAAAAACCCGACATTAAAGAAAACCCGGGGTTTGATCACTCCAGTGATGATAACATCATTTATGACTTATGACGATATCACTTTTTCCCCCGAATTCAAATGTAATGGTGTAGAAATGGAGGGTATCATATAGTTGGCCCAGCCCGTCTTTAGGCTTTCCTTACTTGTTTGTTCTATTGAGTAATCAAAGTAGATCTCACACTCGCCTGCTCGTTCGTCCCTAAAAAAAATCCGTATGTCCAGGCATTCGTATAAGATTGACTTCAGCCAGGAAGCTCAGTCTGGACAGCTTATCAACGCACTGACTTATTAATCTAGATGTTATTCGGTTAGATCTTAGAGGCAAAAGAACAGCTTGACTGTCTAGTAATGACTAATCGCCAAAAAATTCTGGGCGTTTCTTGTTAAGGCCATTTTCACATTTGTTGGGTGTTTAGGTGCATTTTCAGATATTTTTTTCGTTATGACGAATCACCCAAATTTTTTTGGGCGATTGTTCCCTTTTAGTTTTGGAAAAACACCTCAGCCAGTCTAAATTTGACGATGTGTTCTTTTAAGTCCAGTTACAAAATTATTTCCAAAAGAAGATTTTTTTCGATAGCTGCAAATCCAAAAATTGCCTGTTCCTTTTTGGTACTCCCTTTATTTAAATATTTGACTCTAGAGTGCCCCAGAGCGGCGATTGGTGAAAAGCCCACTATATTGATAGTGTATATCCATGTTCCCAAGCAAGTCCATGGAAAATAGGTTGTACATGCCTGCTTTCAATTTTAAAAATGACTTTCTAATGTTGCCCCTCTGCTCTCCCTCATCATCGCTTGACATTTCAAACAAATTTGTAAAGTAAAAATATAAATTTTATTATTCATATGAATATGGCTGACTGCCGCTGACGACCGGGTCTAACATTCAACGAAGAATCACTCTAAAGTGGCTGCCACATCGAGTTACAACAAATGCTTGTGGTGATGGTGGTGGTGGCAGCGCCGACGATGATGGTGGTGGTTCGGATGTTGCTGTTGATGGTGATGGTGAGGGTGGCACCGCTCTAATGGTATTTACAAGCTTTAGATTTAATGTTGGACATGCTTTTCACAGTCCCAAAAAATGGAAAACAAAATGTTAAAATTTAACATAAATTTATGGTTGACTGATTGCTGACTCCGCGCGCAGAGAGCGCGCGAGTGTGAGTGTAATTAGCTAAAACGGAAGCTAATTTATGTTTTGTCAGTTATGTTCACAATTAATGGTAACACAAAATTAAATGCTCATAAATAATTCCAACTAAGGGACTGGAAGGGACTCCCCGACACACACATACCCAGTGCTTTGTTGCTTTTAGTTGTTTGCCCTGCCAAAGACATCAGTTCGAAATGAATGTTTTCTAATTTCGAAGAGACTAATGGCTCTGTGATAGGATGGAATGCCATCAGTTGGCGAGCCAAGGGGGATGGATGGTGGAGATTTTCCCTAAAGATAAACATCATTCAGCTGATGCACACCAATTAATGATAATGTATTAATGAATTTTCATTAAGTTTATTTAACAAATGATGATGAGCACAACGACGATGGATAAAATCATGGTGATTAGGCTGCTGCTGAATGGCGGAGATAATCTAGAATAGGTATTTAAATTTAAAAGTGATTTAGAAACTTTCGAAGCGTAGCAGTGGTTGGTAACATGAAAAAGTGAAAAGGGCTTCATGTCGCATTTCCGCCCCATCATAAATCGCCTTACACAGTGCAAACAGATATTTAATATAGTCCACTATATGGCGTAGCTTGATTACGTCTACTTTGATATCCTCCACCTGGGTATAAAGTCTTTGTGTACCCAAAAGGAAGAGAGAGATAGACTGATCAATCGAATTCAAATCACTTACTGCACTTATTTATCCATGTCCGTCTTTTCATCAATTCCTATAATAAAGCTACAGATCGCGATTGTTGTCCGATCGCACATAATTTTCAACTAGACACATCTATGGTGAAAGCTGGTCACATCAGTTCACATTCATATATAGTTCTCATGATGTTACCTTTTTTGCTTCAGACCACAAACTTTTACCGATTTTGGAAAAATTTGCCAAAACACGTTACATTTCACATATGGGCCACATTGGTCCCTATTTTAGTATAATTTGGCAGAAAACCTAGATCATATCCCAGCAAAAAAAAAAAACAAGTAAAAAGGCGTTAAGTTTGGCCGGGCCGAATCTTATATACCCTCTGCTGTCAACATTGTAGTGCACTACCATAATAGGAACATTTTGATACTTCATTATTATAAGATGAATAGTCCTCTACTATTTATATATAAATATTAGGCAGCAATCTTCAAAAATGTGCCCTAAATATTACTAGGTAGAAACAATTTCCTCAAGCCCGATTTTCCCATTTGCAATTTCTTGATTCCATCTACAGCCCAGCAAAAAAAATGGAAGTACTTCCCTAGGAAGTACATTTGAATATCATCTCAAAATCCATTTTTCCCGCTTTTGAGGAAGTTCTTTTAAACAACTTCCAAAACATTAGATAAAATGTTATTATGCAATAACATTTTATGAATAGCATTTTCAAAAGTGAATGAACATTAATTTTTAGTATGGGGTCACAAAGGTAAGGAGTCCGCTTTGCACCTAGAAGGTCTCGGATTCGAATCATGGGTCGGAAAAAAACTTTTTTTTATTGCTTTTATAAATAAACAATGTTTAATTTTGTATGATTTTAATAATTGAAAAATTTTTGCTTAAAAAATACAAATTTATTGTTATTAATTATTAAGACTACATAATATCAGTAAAATTAAGTAGTGTTAATTTGTTTAATACTAAATTAAATTAGTATTTATTTGATGTATATATTTGCTGTCATTATATAAATATATTGTTAAGTTCCCTATTGTCAGTTCTAATGACCACAATGGTTTGTTTTTGTTATTCAGCACTCACAACAGAGGATAGCTGAGATGGTTAGAGTGCCGTAGTAGCAACCAGAAGGTTCACTGTTCTACCCCCGGTAGCGGCGGATTTTATAACCTAGTGAAACAGTGGTTTCTTTGCTACACTTTAAAATAACTTTTAAGTCTTTCAAAATAAAGGACAACTCGATGTTAAATTTATTAGTGAAAAGATCCCAATTTTTACTACTTCCGAATCACAAGATGACCATCTTTGTCACTTCTTTACGTTCTTTCTTTTTGCTGGGAGCAAATGTTTGTACCATTTTGATAAGAAATTTGTAATATTGAAGATATGTTTCAGAGAGTAATGAGCACATCTAATATCATGATTTTAGCTAAAGCCATTTGATTGGTATCAGTTTCACTCCTTTTTCCTTTTTGACCCTAATAGTATGAATTTAAAAAACTTCGTACCTCTTATTTTCATGATTCTAGCTACAGCCGTATGATTTTAGCCAAATTTAATCCCATTTAGATCCTGATGTTACGAATATCGAAAGATCTCTTTGTTTTTCCATCCCTTTTTTTCCATTCGCCCCAATTTTCCGCCTTAAATTAAAAATTTTGAAAATAATCCTTTTTCTTTCGCATATTCACAGTCAGATAAATGTGCAAATTTAGTGATTTCAACTACTGCGGTTTAGTTGGAACCACTTTTATCCCTCTTTTCCAATTGTATCCCTTAAAAGTACGAATGTTGAAAAAATGCATATAAAGTAGAAATTTAAAAAATTCCTTAAATATATTAAATATGATACACTCCACTTTCTATCAGAATGCAATTCAATTCGGAAAAAAGTGAAAACGGGAAGAATTTTGTATGTTTCCTAATCATAGGCTAATATGTCCTGGTTCAATTTGTCAAATCGAGAAGAATATTTGTATCAGGGCTATATCCAAACATGGAATGAAGTGACCCATTTCACAATAGGTTCTTCCAGTTCTCAATTTGAAGTAATTCGGTGAAAATACCCACGTATTCCTGGGGCGGAAAAATCAAGACGGGAACGAAATTTGTATCGGAGCTATATATAAATCTGAACCGATCTGACTCATTATCATCTTGGGTGTTTCTCATGGAAATATAAGATATTTTGCCAAATTTAAAGAAAATCTGTTAATATATGTGGTTTCTGGAGCGGAAAAACTCAAATCGGGAGTGAAATTCGTATGGAGGCTATATCTAAATCTGAACCGATCTGGTTCATTTTCACCGTGGGTGTTTCTAGTTGAAATATAAAATGTTTTGCCAATTTTTGAAAAACATCTGTTAAAATATGTGGTTTCTACAGCAGAAAAAGTCAAATCGGGAGTGAAATTCGTATGGGGGCTATATCTAAACCTGAACCGATCTGGCTCATTTTCACCGTGGGTGTTTCTAGTTGAAATATAAGGTGTTTTGCTAATTTTGAAGAACATCTGGTAATATATATGGTTTCTACAGCAGAAAAAGTCAAATCGGGAGTGAAATTCGTGTGTGGGCTATAACTACATCTGAACCGATCTGACCTATTTTCACCATAGGTGCTTCTAGTTTTGCCAAGTTTGAAGAAAATCTGTTGTAAAAAGTGGTATCTAGCGTGAAAAAGAGTCAAATAGGGAGTGAAATTCGTATGGGGGCTATATCTAAATCCGAACCGATTTTCTTCAAATTAAATAGCGTTCGTCCTTATCCCGAAAAACTTTGCTGTGCAAAGTTTCATTTGGTCCGGGCTACAATTGCGACCTGCACTTTGATTACAAGAATAGATGGACGGACGGACAGACATTGTTAAATCGATTCAAAACGTGATTCTATGTCGATCGGTATAATTAACAATTGGGTGTTACACACAAATGCACAAAGACATAATACTCTCGTGGAGTGTATAAATATTGACAAAATATTTTTGTAAATAAATATAATATTTGTATTACTTCAACCAACTCTTATAAGGCAAGGCAACCAATACGTCACTATCGAAATAATACTTATATATATTTATATTTTCAAAAAACCTTAAATACCACAAATATTGGTAGATAGTGGGTGCTACAGTTGGTTGTATTTCCATTCTATTTTAATTACAAAAGTACAAATTTTGAAAATCCATTATCTCACGGACATAGTGCAAAATAACCTAACTTCATGATTAACCCAATTTTTGCTGTAAAAGTAAAAAGTACGAATTTGGAAAAATCTTTTTATATTGTGTGTCTATGCAATCAGATTAATGTATATTCCATGATTCTAGTTGCAGCCATTTCGTTGGTACCATTTTTATCCCCTTTTTCCAATTTTACACCCTTATGAGTACGACTTTCTAAAATCTCTTTATTTTACGTGTCTGCGCAAATGAACGAATGTACACTCCGAATTTCATGATTCTAGCTGTAGCTGTATAGTTTGTACTATTGTTATCCCTCTGTCCCCATTATATCCCTTGAAAGTACGAATTAAAAAAAACTTTTATATTTCGTGTCTACGCAATCAGAGGAATATACTCCGCATTTCATGACTCTAGCTGCTGTCCTTTGTTTGGTACTATTTTTATCCCCTTTTTTCCATTTTAACCCCGAAAAGTGCGAATTTCCAAAAATGCGTTTATACATATGTATACATCGAATTTCATGACTTTAGCTGCCGCCATTTGGTTGGTACGATTTGTATGCCATTTTTCCATTTAAAAAAATGAATATCTAAAAATCATTTGGTTGGTACAATTTGTAACCCCTTTCTTCTATTTTACCCCATAAAAGAATGAATATCGAAAAATCCGATTCTTTTATATGTCTATGCAATCAGATGAATGTATACACCGATCGTCATTATTCTAGGTGCGGCCCTTTGGTTGGTACCATTTGTATCCCTATATTCCAATTTGACCCCTTAAAAGTACGAATTTGGAAAAAATACTTTTACATTATGTATGTAGGTACCATTTTTATCCCTTTTTGCCCCATTTCGTTCCCTACGAATAAAAATCACTTTATGGTGCCCCTTTTTTATTACAGGGGAATGCGCATACCCAATGCCAAGTAAGATAGATTGAAAAAACGCGTTTAAATGTTCTAAAATATTAGGGATTATTATGGGTATTTTTACTCCTTGTGAGGGAAAAATTGTTCCCTTTGGGCCGATTTCGCCCAGTTTCAATCCCAACCGATCTAGGACTATAAGACACATTTATGGAAAATTTAGACGTCCTAGCTCTTTTCGCTTAGATGCTAGCGTGATTTGAACAGACGGACATGACTAGATCGTCTTAGAATTTCATGGCGATCAACAATATATATTCTTTATAAGGTCTCAGGTCGATATTTCAAGGTGTTGCAAACGGAAGGTGGAGGGTATAATATACAGATACGAGCAAAATAAAGGAAATTTTCGAAATTTTTACATTTGGGGCGAAACGGCGAGATTGGGGATAAAAATGGTAACTATCAGAACGCTTTAGCTACAATAATGAAAATCGGTGTATACTTTGCGCTGGCTCCATAGTCTCGCAAAATAGAGCGATCTTCGTACTCTTAGGAGTCAAAATGGAAAAAACCCGACCAAATCATTCATTCATTACATTCATCTGATTGTGTAGACGCGCACTTTTGCAAATTTGTCCGGTGGAAAGGGGATAAAAGGGTACTAATCAAACGTAGTGGTATAAAATAAAGAGCTTTCTCTAAATTCGTACTTTTAGGGCCAAAATGAAGTAAAATAGATAGATACACTGGCTGGCAAACGGCTGAAGAAAGAGTTGTAATCATCGTGTATATTCCCATTTGAATGCGAACGGTAATGGATTTTCGATAAGATCAAAATGGAATCAACCTATTGGCTGTATGTGGAACAACTGTGTGGGCTAAATAGGTTGAAAGAGAAACTTTCTTCCCTGACAACGAATATTTGTTTTGGGTATATTTTTTTTTTAAGATTAGTTGAGTATGTTTTGGGTATATTTTTTTTTAAGATTAGTTATATATATTCAGGAACTATTATTCTATAAAAAACATTTTAAAAGACTCGCCATATCAGTGGACATGGTCGTTAAAATTATATATTTAATTTTAATTCAAAATTGTAATAGTGAAACATCACAGTTATCAATAAAACATCATGATTTCAAGCGATGTCCTCAAATATGCCGGTAATGCCATAGAGATTCTCTAAGATTCGTTCAAACATTTCTTGGCTTGTTATTCCGTTCACTAAGTTACTATGTCTTTGCGCATTTGTTTGTAGCATGCAAAAGGAAACGTTTATTATACAGATCAGCCTAGAATCACTTTCTGATTTTAAAATTATAAACTTTTTATCATTTTATTTATTATTTGAAATTCTGAAGGACACATTACATTCTTGGCCTTTTCAAAAGTCTGCTTGCCTTTCTAACTGCCGTAAAGATTTATAGAGTTTTCCTCGTTACTTTTCGTCGTTAGCGTCACTGACGTCTGCAACATTTATCATTGTGTCGGTCGTACGAGAGGGTGTAAGTTTGGTGGTTGTTAGGCCGAATGAAAAAGGTGTTTGATGTTGGCCATAAATTATTTTTGTTGCTTACAGATGCTCTGCCTGATATATGCGAACTTGAGAGAAAGATGAAACTTAACAAATCATTTGTAGAGCGTCATAGATTTTAAGGGTTGCCAAAGAATCGGTCAGAGGGGAGAAGTTCACAATGAAAGTGCTATAGGGATGCAAACGTCTGTCTGTGCCATTTCTTAGGCCTTAGTTTCTTCTGCGCCTCTTAGTTTTCTGCATATTACCATTTCCCAGGTAATAGTTCTGCATAATACCTTATACGGGAAGGAAAAATTAATACGTCTCGTCGATCACAGTAGCGATCATATATTTCCTAGAAAATATATATTTCTTCACATTGGCAACTCTTATGCCCATCACTTTCTCTTCCTTGACAATGCCAAACATGCCACAAACATCTTTCTCTCAGCCTTCCAATATAAGAAGAAAAGAAAAATCATAAAGATTGAATAACATCATAAATATTAAAAGCAGCACATCACAGTCAGCAGTCAATGTGTCTGACTTTATGCTATGCAAAATATACGAGCATGCTCCACAGCACTCACACACACTTTCACTTACAAATCCTAGAGCCAGGCAGCCAGCACACATACACATACGCATATGAATAAACCCAGCGGGAAAAGTTGGAAGGCCTCCGGTTAGAAGGCCTTCTAAAATGCCTTCTCTTCGGATCTGAAACACATTCCTGTATGCCTTCTGAAAATTGGCATTCCAGAAGGCCTTTTTCGCACATGAAAAAAGTTTCGGGCCACATTCTCACCTCGCTTCTCTAAGAAGGCCTAATCATTAGCATTTAGAAATCCGATACTCATTCTTGACTGCCTTCTTTGAGAAGGCATTTAGAAAGGGCTTCTCATTTCATATTAGATAGAGATAGAATGGGCATTTTTCATTGCCTTCCTTTAGAACCAGGATGCTAGGAGAATGAAGGCAGTACGGAGGGTGTCGATTTTGATATTTTTACGAGTTTTATGAAAGATATTTTCACAATTCTCCTGATTTGAAGTCAATTAAAATAAATTTATAATATTAATTAATGGAAATTATTTATATCAAATTATTTTTTAAATGCTTTGTTTGTTTAATGATAAAAATATTTGTTGTTGTTGTGTCTTTGATCGGCATAGTGCCACTTGCTGAGACGATTAGAAATGTCTGTCTGTGCATCTATTCTTGTAATCAAACTGCAGGTCGCAATTCCTCACCGATTCAAATGAAACGCTATTTTATATTAAGCAAATCGGTTCAAATGTAGATATAGCCTTTATACAAATGTCACTTCCGGTGTGTATTTTAGCCGCTTGGGTTCCCATTTGGCATTATATTTCATCCGTCCATGTTTTCATATAGACCCCATACAAATATCCAATATGATTTATTTACGCTCTAGAAGACAGATATATGTGATAATTTCCCGGTGTTACAAAGTGTATAATTAATTATCAACAGCAACATCCACGACCCTATATTTATCGGCTACTCCTATTTTTGTACTATGGACAATTCCAATTCGTATAGGGGATGGAGCAAAAAAATAGTTAACTTCTCTTACTTTTTACGAAAATATTTATCATATCCTTCATAATTTCTTAATATTTCATAATTTTACACGTCCGACACCCATTCCTGAAGGCCTTCTACGAAAAGGCATCTTAGAAGGCCTTCCCTTTAGATGCTACACGATCCATAACTCATGCTTCTTCCTTCTTCGGATAGACATGCTAGAAAGCCTTGCGAGAGAAGGCATCGCGGAAGGTGTTCTATTTATAGATAGATATTTTGTACACACTTTTTGTTGTAAAAACATAACTAAATTTTTTGGCTCATTCAAACTTCCCTTCTTTCGCGAGACATGCTAGAAGGCCTGCCAAAAGAAGGCAGTGGCGAAGGTGTTCGCGTAATCGAATGGTCGTGTGTTCCTGTAAGCTTTTTGTCGTAAACAGACAATAAAGTTCTGTGGTTTAGAAGGTAGCACGTCCGATTAGCAATGCGAAGATCATGAGTTCAAATTCCAGCCGAGGCAAATAAAAATGTTGAAAGAATTTAATTGAAAAGTAATATACTGTCAATAACAAGGCCAGAAGTATTGAAAAAATGCTGGTCCATTGGTTCGTCATATATATATTTTTAATTTTGCGCCTTATTTTTTACCTTCTAGAAGGCCTTCTGGAAGCGCTTTGGTTGCAGGCATTCCAGAAGGTCTTTGGTAGGATGCCTTCTAGATGGCCTTTTGTCAGAGCCCTTCTAGAAGGCCTGCGAATAGAAGCGAGAGGGGAAGGCCTTGCTCTCCAATCTTACCCTGTGTTAATTTTAAATGAGTGTGGAATGCAGCAAGCATGCCTTGCGCCTCCCTAAGAAGGCCTGTGAGAAGGCCTTGCGTACGCCTTCTTTTTCCCGCTGGGAATGTCTACACAGACTCTCTCAATTGAATTGAATTGCTGCCACACTCGCACACATTCTAAATCTCCACAGCCAAGACATTCTTTGTACATGTGCTCCAATGAGCAATGGCATAAATGAAACTGTCAAGCACACACGCCTCACACATGCAGCCAAAACACACGGCAATGTGTTTGTTGAGAGAATACAACAGGCAGTGAGTGTCCTGACACTCACACGAACCCTCGTATTGTGTGGACGTGTATGAATGTTCATACACCCATACGTTTACGCATACAATGTGAATGGAAGGAATGCATGTTTTGTTAGAAATTTTATGATGAAACACTCAGAGAAGGCCAGGAAGGAATTTTATTCACACAAAAACAGAAATGCCATAGGCACAAATATGAACTACAGGACATGACTCAAATTATATCTCAATGTTCTCATATGCAAACATGTTTCTAGGGACAATGGGACATTACTTCGGTATATTGAAAATGATATTGATAGCCTACCCTAGCGTTGCTAGATTGACTCTTAAAAAAGTTGGATTTTCAATGAAAACGCTCAAATAATTGAAAAATTCGCTTTATAAATATTAATGTATAAAAAACTTTTAAAGGATAAAAGAAGGATGAATATATGCACCTAATTTCAACATTTAAACTTCAGCGGTTTGGTTGGTACCATTTTTATCCATCTTTTCCAATTGTATTCCTTAAACGTTCAAATTTCAAAAAGTCCCTCTATTTTACGTGTCTACGCAATTGGAGGAATGTACACACCGAAGTTCTAATCTAAATATTGGGGGTATTTTAAGTCCTTATTAGGGAAATTTTTCCCTCTGGCCGATTTCGTCCATTTCAATCCCAACCGATCTTGCACCTCCTAGCTCATTTAGTTCGGCGGCTAGCGTGTTTTAAACAGACGGGCATGGCTAGATCATCTTAGAGTTTTATGACGACCTAGAATATATATACTTTATAGGGTCTCAGTTCCAGAGATACAAAGCGACCCAGAATTATCGGCGAAGGCGGCGCTACTAAAAATGGGTCGGCGGCTGCGGCTTTTGACTGATTTGTCGGCTATTTCTATCATTGGGGAAGAGAAGGAACAATTTGTATTTTTTTTTAATACTTTTTCTTTATTTATTTTTTTAAGTAGTTCAATATTCGTTAGCCGATTTCCCATAATTCCACATTATTATTGGTAGTGGGAATCCATTTCCATAATATGGATGAATTTAATACATTTTTTGCAATCACAGATTTTCATGTGAGCCATTTTTGACCAGACATCTTGGAGGGTATATAGGTTTTGGCCCGGCCGAACTTAACATATTTTTAATTGTTTTTCATTTAAATTCCTATTAAAGAGAAATTGGATAAATATTTTTATCAAGCCTTTTTTAATGTCGTACAGGGTATTAAAGATACCTTTATAATAATAAATAAAATAAAACCGGAAGCTACATTCAAATCAATCAATCGATTGCTTTAGCTATTGGAATACTTTTAAATATGAACTCCAAATTTGCTAAAATATTATCAATTATTGGGGTTGCCAGTACGGAAATGCAAAGACAAATGTACTTTTTGGCTTTTACCTATTGTTAAATCAAATAAAAGAAATAAAAAAGCGTTAAGTTCGACTGCGTCAAATCTTATATATCCTCCACCACGGAGTGTATTCCACAGAATTATCGGTAGATTAGAGGCTATCGACATTACATATTAGGAAAATTATAACGTTTCATTATTATAATATTAATAGCCCTCTACTATATATAAATATAGGGTGTTTTTATTGGGGTATAGAACTTTAAGTTGGCATCACTTTTTTAACTGGCGGCCATTTTGTCAGCTGTCAAGTGATTAATATTTAGTTTGGTTTGCCATTTCATCATGAACAGGTTGACAAAAGAACAACGCTTGCAAATCGTGCAAATTTATTTCGAAAGTAATGGTTCAGTTCGCGAAGTTCACCGCAAGCTCCGTCCATTTTATCGACATAATCGTCCATCAGAGCAATTAATTCGGTTAACCATGGATCGTTTTCGCACTACGTTTACTCTATGTGATAATACGCATCCGCAGAGACGTCGAACAGTGCGCACCGAAGAAACAATTGCCGCTGTAGAGCAAAGTGTTGAAGAGGACCCGAATGAATCGATTCTCCACCGTGCACAGCAATTGGAGCTGCACAGCAATTGGAGAAAGTGGTTGAAAATTGGACCTGTAGAATTGGCTATATTCGAGCCAGCCGCGGCGGCCACATGCCCGAAATCATATTTAAACATTAATGGCATAAAATTATCCTTCCAATAAAGCCAAATTGATGGACATTAAAACGATTTTCTTGTGTTTTATTTCAATTCGAAGTTCTATACCTCAATAAAAAACACCCTATATTAATATAATTATTAGTCAGAAATCTTCAAAAATGTCCCCTAAATATCATTACGTAGGAACAATTTCCATCAAGACCGATTTTTCTCATTTGTAATTTCTTGATTCCTTCTACATCCTAAATGTCTGTACCATTTTGATAGGAAAAGTTGTAATATTGAAGATCCAATATGTTTCAGAGTGGAATGTACACACCTAATTTCATGATTTCAGCTATAACCGTTTTATTGGTACCAGTTTCACTCATTATCCACTTTGAACTTAAAAGTATGAATTTAGAAAAATCCGTACCTCTTATTTTCCGCATCTACGTAGACAGACGAGTGCAAACACTGAATATCATGATTCAAGCTAAAACCGTTTGATTGTAGCCAAATTTAATTCCATTTAGAATCTGATGCCACGAATATCGGAAGATCTCTTTATTATTCGCGTCACCTCAGTCAGAGAAGTGTACACACCGAATTTCATTATTATAGCTGCAGCCGTTTGATTGGTACCATTTTGGTACCTTCAAAAAGTACAAATTTCGAAAATAATCGCATATTCACAATCAGATGAATGTATTCACCGAATTTGATGATTTCAACTTCAGCGGCTTGGTTGGTACTACACAATAAGAGGGATGACCCATTTCGCCCGCCAAAACTTTTATTTACTTTCTGGTGCTTTTATACTACAAGAGGAATGTATGCAACAAATGTCAAGAGCTTAGAAAGCTGAAATTAAAAAAAAATACTCAAAGAGTCTAAATATTATTCCAGTCCTTGTTAGGGAAAAATTTTTCCCTCCCACTTTCAATCCCAAGCAATCTGCAACCATAAGACATATTTTGGGAAAATTTGAACCTCCTAGCTCATTTCGTTCGTTTGCTAGCGTGCTTTCAACAGACAGACTGACGGACATGGATAGATCGTCTTAGAATTTTAACACTACCCAGAATATATATACTTTATGGAGTATCCGATGAATATTTCAAGGTGTTACAAACGGAATGACAAAATGAATATAAATGTGTTGTGCCTTTCCCTGTTTATACACTCCACGAGAGTACTATGTCTTCGTGCATTTGTTTGTAACACCCAAAAGGATGGGAGATAGGCCCACTGTTAATTATACCGATCGACTTAGAATCACTTTTTGAATCGTTTTAGCAATGTCCGTCTGTCCATGTGTCTGTCTGTCCATCCATTCTTGTAATCACGATACATGTCACAATTGAAACCAGAAGCAAATGAAACTTTGCACAACGAAGTTTTTCGGGACAAGAATGAACGCTATTTAATTTGAAAAAAAATCGGTACAGATTTAGATATAGCCCCCATACGAATTTAACTCCCGTTTTGACTCTTTTCACCCTAGATGCCAAATATTACAACAGATTTTCTTCAAATTTAGCAAAACATCTTATATTTAAACAAGGAACACCTACGGTGAAACTAGGTCAGACCGGTTCAAATTTAGATATAGTCCCCATACAAATTTAACTCCCGATTTGACTCTTTTCACCCTATATACCATATATTACAACAGATTTTCTTCAAATTTGGTAAAACATCTTATATTTCAACTACAAACACCTGTGGTGAAAATGTATTAGATCGGTTCAGATTTAGATATATATCTCCCATACAAATTTCGCCGCCGATTTCACTGTTTCCGCTCTAGAAACCACACATTGTATCAGATTGTCTTCAGATTTGGCAAAACATTTGATATTTAAACTAGGAACATCTATGGTGAAAATAGGTCAGATAGGTTCAGATTTATATATAGCTTCCACACAATTTTCACTCCCGATTTCACTTTTTCCACTCTATATTAACAGATCTTCTTCAAATGTTGCAAAATATATTATATTTCAACTAGAAATACCTGTGGTGTAAATCGGTCAGATCGGTTCATATTTTCATATAGCTCCCATACAAATTTTGCTCCCTTATTGACTTTTTCCGCCCCAGAAACCACGTATTTTCACCGAATTTCTTTAAACTGAGCATAACTCGTTATACTTGAACTGGTAGAACCTATTGTGAAATTGGTTCACTTCATTCCATGTTTGGATATAGACCGTATTGAATTGTACAGAAAGTGGAGTGTATCATATAGTCGGCCCCGCTTGACTTTAGCCTTTCCTTACTGGTTTGAAATTTTTATTAGATCCGCTGTATCTTTTCAAATGTTATTAAAGGTATTTTCACATTCTTTAAAAGCATTTGTAGATGTCGTAACTAGAGATGTGCGCGTGAGTGATTATTGGCTCACGTTCACGCACGCTCACGAAGGAAAAAAATTTAATCACGCACGTTCACGCACGAAGATTTTTTCGCTGCTCATGTTCACGCACGCTCACGTGAGTAAAATAAATTTTGCTCACGATCACGCGTGATTCACGCGTGAATCACGTGATTCACGTAAATCACGCAAACAATTTCCACAAAGATATACTTTTAAATCGAAATGAGTAACGCACCGCAAATCCGAAAATTATTTAATTTAATTATTTAAAACACTACGTTTGCGTTGTTTGTTCTAAATTCATAGTTTTAAAATTGTATACAATATTACGGTGGTATACCGTAAAGTTTAACACAAAATAAGTTAGAAATCGGACACTGACATAAAATCCAAGTAAAAATAAAATCGGGGTATAATACCAGTTGTGTGGTTTTTTAATTGAATTAACACTAAGGATATAAATTCAGTGCCTAGTGTTGGTGCAGGGAATGCTTACTTAAATAATAGAAAAAAATAGATATTATACCTACACTGAAGCACTCTGCTTTAGAAATAAATATGTCTATGACTTTTATTTTGAATGGAAAATTTCACATTTTTAAACGAAATTAAATGAAAATAAAAGAATTAATAAATATGTGCGACTCACGAAAAAATCACGTGATTCACGCAGAAAATAGACTCACGCACATTCACGCACGAACATTTTTTCGTTCCTCACGTTCACGGACGCTCACGTGAGTAGAATAAATTTTGCTCACGTTCATGCGTGAATCACGCAATTCACGTGAGTGGCGCCCATCTCTAGTCGTAACCGTTTCGTATGCAACTCCGAGCGTTTCATTTGTTGTTTCAACATGTTTGTTTAGCGCTAAATAAGTAAACGTATAAAAACGAATTTTGTATTTATTTATTATTTGAAGTCCATTCCCACATTACATTTGCTCCATCATAAGAATTAGTTGGACATTCTTATGATGGAGCAAATGTAATGTGGGAATATATTTTACAGAACAATCCACCAAATCGTTCTTCTGCATCCAAATTGATTGCAAATCTTGTAGTAATTGTAAGTAGGTCTACTTTCTAACAATCAGAAAAATCTACACGATCTGACTTTTGGAGTTATGAGATTGAATAGCATTAGCAGAATCATTTTTATTGAATATGCTGGTCCGATTGGCAATATTTTGTAACTTGTGCAATTGGGGACAATCTTTGTAGAGCATCGGTTTGGGTTAGCGGTTTCAAATTAAAACAAGGCGTTATAGACAAGGTTAAATACGACCGGACTTATCTACCTTCCACCACGGAGTGTATTCCACAGTAGTACCCACTTAGAGCCTGCACATAGATTGGAGTCTGTCGACTTTACATAGAAGTGCAAATTATAATATCTTGTAAATCAATTGCTATATTTGGTTACTATTACAAACTAACACGCTTCCTTATGCACAATTATTCTGATATGTCATTAATTTAACATTGAACAAATTTAAATGACATACATTATTTGTTGGTTTCCTCGATGAATGAATGAATGAGTTGACCAACTGAGTGAATTTTGGGTGGTGAGGTGATTTTTAAAAGCTATAGGAAAGTTTTTCGAAAAAAAAACACATAAAATTCAGAAAAATGCATGAAATCTTTATTTGAATCGATAGTACGGTCCATATAATTTAAATTTTGAAGATTATTTCATGCAAATATTGACCTTGACTGCGCCCCAAATGGTCCATCCGCTTAGTCCAATTTTGGATTTCCACGTTTTTGAGTAACAGTGGCCCAATTGCTGCGAACGGCGACGAATCGATAATTGATGGTCATCATTAACACTGGCCGATACAGCTGCGATATTTTCTTCAGTTCGCACTCTACGTAAGCGTGTTGGTGGTTTAATGTCCAACAATGTAAATTTGGCGCGAAATTTAGTCACAATAGCCCGAATAGCCGTTTCAGTGGGTCAATTAAACTGACCATAAAATGGAAGCGCGTGATGAACTTTCTTAACAGAGCACGCGTTTTGATAATAAAATTCAATAATTTGCAAATGTTGTTCGTTTGTATGACGATTCATGGTTAAATTATAGACCCAACTGAAGATGTTTGACAGTGAAACAAAACACGAAACGTGCGTCAGCTGTTTAAACCAGTGTTGCCAAAAAGATAATAGCTAAAAAATCACCCTTTATAAACGAAGTGCTCGGCGTTAATAAAGAAAATATGATCAAAACTGTATTGGGTAAATTTTCTCGACGAAGAAAGGGAACAGAATCGCTGATGCAATACAGAGGACGTAGAAATTCTAAAGAATACCGTCATAAAAACACATGCCTTTCATAGGTTTTTCTCTACAGATACTGACCTTTTGTACACTGAAACTCCCCGCCGTCACACCACCGAGCACCACCTCCACACAAAACAAAGAAGAATTTCTCGGCAGAGCTAATTAGATGACATTTTGTGTAAATTATTACATTTTCAAAATAGCTGGACATAATTTATGGTCATGTTTGTGGCAAAGTTCACGCAGAGCATGAGCGGGTCGAGGACTAGAATTTGTTGTTGAAAAAATATTTTTCAATAAAATTGTTGAACAACAAATCATAACTCAATGTCAACACCAAACATCAAAACAATCGTATATCATTAGCGGACGACGACCGACCCCATGTCGCGCATTCCCTGGCATTTTTGGAAATGACCACCAACACAACAGCACTCCTAATTTACATTTATTAATTACAGCTCATTAGTGTTGGATTTTTCGGAGGATGATCAATCAAGCTGAAACAACGCCAAATTAACAACACACAGCACACACATACGGGGTATTAAATATTGATTAGAAGATATCGAAATAGCTAGCTATGTATGTACAATGTATTTCGATTAAGTAATAATGAGCATGAAGGTCCTACACAAAATATTTTAATTACTTGCTTCAATTATGTTATTATTTAATTCTGTAACTATTGAATTATTTAATTATTTAATTATTTAATTATTTAATTATTTAATTATTTAATTATTTAATTATTTAATTATTTAATTATTTAATTATTTAATTATTTAATTATTTAATTATTTAATTATTTAATTATTTAATTATTTAATTATTTAATTATTTAATTATTTAATTATTTAATTATTTAATTATTTAATTATTTAATTATTTAATTATTTAATTATTTAATTATTTAATTATTTAATTATTTAATTATTTAATTATTTAATTATTTAATTATTTAATTATTTAATTATTTAATTATTTAATTATTTAATTATTTAATTATTTAATTATTTAATTATTTAATTATTTAATTATTTAATTATTTAATTATTTAATTATTTAATTATTTAATTATTTAATTATTTAATTATTTAATTATTTAATTATTTAATTATTTAATTATTTAATTATTTAATTATTTAATTATTTAATTATTTAATTATTTAATTATTTAATTATTTAATTATTTAATTATTTAATTATTTAATTATTTAATTATTTAATTATTTAATTATTTAATTATTTAATTATTTAATTATTTAATTATTTAATTATTTAATTATTTAATTATTTAATTATTTAATTATTTAATTATTTAATTATTTAATTATTTAATTATTTAATTATTTAATTATTTAATTATTTAATTATTTAATTATTTAATTATTTAATTATTTAATTATTTAATTATTTAATTATTTAATTATTTAATTATTTAATTATTTAATTATTTAATTATTTAATTATTTAATTATTTAATTATTTAATTATTTAATTATTTAATTATTTAATTATTTAATTATTTAATTATTTAATTATTTAATTATTTAATTATTTAATTATTTAATTATTTAATTATTTAATTATTTAATTATTTAATTATTTAATTATTTAATTATTTAATTATTTAATTATTTAATTATTTAATTATTTAATTATTTAATTATTTAATTATTTAATTATTTAATTATTTAATTATTTAATTATTTAATTATTTAATTATTTAATTATTTAATTATTTAATTATTTAATTATTTAATTATTTAATTATTTAATTATTTAATTATTTAATTATTTAATTATTTAATTATTTAATTATTTAATTATTTAATTATTTAATTATTTAATTATTTAATTATTTAATTATTTAATTATTTAATTATTTAATTATTTAATTATTTAATTATTTAATTATTTAATTATTTAATTATTTAATTATTTAATTATTTAATTATTTAATTATTTAATTATTTAATTATTTAATTATTTAATTATTTAATTATTTAATTATTTAATTATTTAATTATTTAATTATTTAATTATTTAATTATTTAATTATTTAATTATTTAATTATTTAATTATTTAATTATTTAATTATTTAATTATTTAATTATTTAATTATTTAATTATTTAATTATTTAATTATTTAATTATTTAATTATTTAATTATTTAATTATTTAATTATTTAATTATTTAATTATTTAATTATTTAATTATTTAATTATTTAATTATTTAATTATTTAATTATTTAATTATTTAATTATTTAATTATTTAATTATTTAATTATTTAATTATTTAATTATTTAATTATTTAATTATTTAATTATTTAATTATTTAATTATTTAATTATTTAATTATTTAATTATTTAATTATTTAATTATTTAATTATTTAATTATTTAATTATTTAATTATTTAATTATTTAATTATTTAATTATTTAATTATTTAATTATTTAATTATTTAATTATTTAATTATTTAATTATTTAATTATTTAATTATTTAATTATTTAATTATTTAATTATTTAATTATTTAATTATTTAATTATTTAATTATTTAATTATTTAATTATTTAATTATTTAATTATTTAATTATTTAATTATTTAATTATTTAATTATTTAATTATTTAATTATTTAATTATTTAATTATTTAATTATTTAATTATTTAATTATTTAATTATTTAATTATTTAATTATTTAATTATTTAATTATTTAATTATTTAATTATTTAATTATTTAATTATTTAATTATTTAATTATTTAATTATTTAATTATTTAATTATTTAATTATTTAATTATTTAATTATTTAATTATTTAATTATTTAATTATTTAATTATTTAATTATTTAATTATTTAATTATTTAATTATTTAATTATTTAATTATTTAATTATTTAATTATTTAATTATTTAATTATTTAATTATTTAATTATTTAATTATTTAATTATTTAATTATTTAATTATTTAATTATTTAATTATTTAATTATTTAATTATTTAATTATTTAATTATTTAATTATTTAATTATTTAATTATTTAATTATTTAATTATTTAATTATTTAATTATTTAATTATTTAATTATTTAATTATTTAATTATTTAATTATTTAATTATTTAATTATTTAATTATTTAATTATTTAATTATTTAATTATTTAATTATTTAATTATTTAATTATTTAATTATTTAATTATTTAATTATTTAATTATTTAATTATTTAATTATTTAATTATTTAATTATTTAATTATTTAATTATTTAATTATTTAATTATTTAATTATTTAATTATTTAATTATTTAATTATTTAATTATTTAATTATTTAATTATTTAATTATTTAATTATTTAATTATTTAATTATTTAATTATTTAATTATTTAATTATTTAATTATTTAATTATTTAATTATTTAATTATTTAATTATTTAATTATTTAATTATTTAATTATTTAATTATTTAATTATTTAATTATTTAATTATTTAATTATTTAATTATTTAATTATTTAATTATTTAATTATTTAATTATTTAATTATTTAATTATTTAATTATTTAATTATTTAATTATTTAATTATTTAATTATTTAATTATTTAATTATTTAATTATTTAATTATTTAATTATTTAATTATTTAATTATTTAATTATTTAATTATTTAATTATTTAATTATTTAATTATTTAATTATTTAATTATTTAATTATTTAATTATTTAATTATTTAATTATTTAATTATTTAATTATTTAATTATTTAATTATTTAATTATTTAATTATTTAATTATTTAATTATTTAATTATTTAATTATTTAATTATTTAATTATTTAATTATTTAATTATTTAATTATTTAATTATTTAATTATTTAATTATTTAATTATTTAATTATTTAATTATTTAATTATTTAATTATTTAATTATTTAATTATTTAATTATTTAATTATTTAATTATTTAATTATTTAATTATTTAATTATTTAATTATTTAATTATTTAATTATTTAATTATTTAATTATTTAATTATTTAATTATTTAATTATTTAATTATTTAATTATTTAATTATTTAATTATTTAATTATTTAATTATTTAATTATTTAATTATTTAATTATTTAATTATTTAATTATTTAATTATTTAATTATTTAATTATTTAATTATTTAATTATTTAATTATTTAATTATTTAATTATTTAATTATTTAATTATTTAATTATTTAATTATTTAATTATTTAATTATTTAATTATTTAATTATTTAATTATTTAATTATTTAATTATTTAATTATTTAATTATTTAATTATTTAATTATTTGATTATTCAATTATTTAATTATTTATTTATTTACTTACACAATTATCAAAAATAACTTATTTTTTGTAGGTCATCCGTGGCATTTTATGGCTTCCTTTTTTGTCACACCAACTCTTCTAGCTAATTTGTACCACATAAATTTTCCCTCACATAATTTCCCCCCATTTCTTACCTTTCAAAGACACATTTTTCACATCGTTGTCTGAGTTCATGATAAATTTTCGTTAGACCTCCTGTTGTACTTCTTTATGGCTTAATTTAATACTGACTGTCTGACCAAGTTGTTGTTCTTATTGTTGCTGCCATTGTAAATGGCCGGTGTTAACGTTTTAGGCTGTCGCTGTTGTTGTCATTGTGCTGTCAGTGTTTGTAGGCATTATCGCTAAATTTTAATCGCATCAGCTGCTTCTCTACCCTCTGTCAGGGTACTCACGCCGAGACACATGCAGACACATTCCGAATATAATTAAGGCTCATTTATAATAATTTGAATTTCATAAATAATGCTTAGAATATACACCACAAGAAATTTGTGAGAGAAAAACTAAACATTGGGGAATAAATATGGGAGAAAATATATTATATTAAAATATATGCGACGACAACCATTATTTTATTAGAAAAGAAATTATTACTATTATTAGACAAATACTATAAAATATTTGGCCTATGGAAGACTACGAGATTACGTTGGAGTTTCATATTTTATTTGCATGCGCTAGTTTAGAATATCAGGTATTCACCTCAATGTCTGTTGAGCTTTGGAATTTCTAAATAATTCCGAAATATTTGATAATGTCAAATGTCGACCCTTTTTCTTCGAGTGTAGTTAGTAATTTTCTCTCTTTAAAAAATTACGATACTGGAACCACTGTCAACTTTCAGGTCTTCTAACAAATGACTATTATGGGGATAAGTTGTCGTCTTGTGTGACAAATTGTCAAGTAGCCATGGCGCGACATATTTTGGGTAGTTAAGGCGTCTTTTGTTTTAACTAATTAGTTGATATTTATCATTTATTAAGGCGCCTTTTGATATCTAAACACACGAAAACACACTCGAACCCTAACTCCAAACCATCATCATCCACTGGTGATGACGCAGAGTGGTCAAGACCGCAATGGTTAGTGGTGGACGCAGACACACAACTACAAATACACGAAAAAAATGAAAGAAGACACTATAGAAAGTTAAAATTTATGTTTTGTAATTTATACAGCAATCACTTAATCATTTTATTAATACATGGACCTATCATGACCATCTAAATAAATAAATTAAGTAAATTTTCTGAAAACGAGTAGGAAAAAAACTTACTCACACCACGCAAATGCAAGGCACAGAGCGTCAGTTGGACCCTCCGCCGAAAAATCGCCCGAACAATCTCCACATCAATCGAAGCCCAGCAAGAGAGAGATGGAAAAAATCACTTCTTTCAAATATCACAACAGCCCAATCTCTGGGTACTTAAATAAAAATGTTTTTGCTGTTGGAAATTTCTTTCGGCTTTCATCATTGTAAATTGAACTCAATTATAAATGACAGCAGACAAATTGAAGTGGAAATTGAGATCTTCTTTCAGTTGTTTTTTTCCTTCCTTTTTCGTGTCTGTTACAAGGCAGCAGCAGCCAGCCGCTGTGAGTCTGGGCAAACATAGCCGTACTTGAAAAATCATTCGTTCACTCACACACAAAGAGTACTTTTACTGCTCGATGGAGTTGGAGCAGCCCAGACGGCAAAAAGGGGGAAATCAAATTGGATGGCAGAGTGTCAGACAAAATAAGCGGGCGTAACAGCTGTGGCATCTCTCAGGGATGTCAAAATCCTGAATTTGCTTTAATTATTGAAAATAAGGCGCTTACAGGGATATCATAGGATGTATGGTTGGCATGAAGAAGAATAGTTCACAGAAGAATAGTTATATTTATATAGGGTGGGCAATGTAACATTTTAAATTTCAACTACCGATTACTTTGACTTTTTATTTTCAGATTTATGTTTGACATTTGAAAAGTGGGAAGCTATATATTAAAAACTTACCTCCAAAGTAGTGAGTCCCTAATTAAAGTGTAAGAAATTTACGTGGAAAATTTTCGTGTTTTCAGATGAAGGCCATTTTCATATCAATGGCTATGTCAATAAGCAAAATTGCTGCATATGATGTTCAGAGAACCTACACGTGACTATTGAGAAGCCAATCAGTGGCATCATTGGATCATGTACTGAAATATTGGGTTAATCGGATGAGGTACTGCCGAGCCAGTCGTGGTAGTCATATGAATGATATTGTTTTCCATTATTAAATTACAAAGTTCAACCTTTTCAATAAAACCAGAATTGAAAATTGTTCAGTACTTTCGTTTATAGCCGATTGTAATTTAAAATTTTAAATGACCCACCCTGTAAAAGGTTGTATAGAAAACTTTTATTGATTGTTCGATTTCTGCACCATTACCAATAGCAATTGCGAACTGGAGTTCTCCAATATGAAATTGAGAAAATATTCATTGAAAATTTCCATATCCTGAATGAGATAAATAATAGACAAAAATCTAGATTTAAAATTAAATATAACATGAATATCAATTTAAATCACCTCAATGTATCTCAAATTCGGCCACATAAATTGATGTGAACTAAATTGATATTCATGTATACGAACATTAAAACAACGTCAATAATACTCAATGAGTTACAGTACTACTTGTGTTCACTTTACTTGTATTAGATTGATTTGTCTGCAGAACCAGTTAGTATTAGGGGTTTTTGGTATAGTTCCTGCAAATGAACTCCGATTGAAATTTGCTAATCTTCTTAGCTGCGCACTTACTTTTCAAACGTTAATTTGGACTAATTTCTAAAATATATCCGATCAGGAGCTGGTGCATGAAACGTTGAGATGCTCGTTTCATGCACCAGCTCCTGATGCGAATTCTGCACAAAGAGATCGCAGTATTCTCTGACTCCTATTACCAATTGACCGAACAATTGAAAGCAAGCGCTCCTTGGCTTCGTTTTCGCTTTTTGAGCCTTAGAGCATTTTCTTTGCAAATTCTGCGAAGACACCATTTTGGTTGACTGTTAACGCAACAGAGGCATGAAAACCATTTTTTTATTATCAGGAATTAAAGACATTTGCCTGGACCGTCTTTGATTTCAGCAGAATGACGCGCCATGTGACAGGGACCACGCCACAATCGATCTTTTGCGCGCCAAGTTGGGTAATCGTCACGGAGATCTTAATTGGCAACGGAGCTGCGATTTGAAGCAGTTAGATCTTTTGTGGGGTACCCTGAATGACCTATATTATACCAACATTGTATTAATAATTCAGGCACTTGAGGCGAATATTGAGCAAGCCATTCGAGAGATAGTGCCAAAAACTGACATCAAGGACTTTTATAATTATACTGATCAAATCACTTTCAGTGTCCGTCTATCCATATATTCTTGTAATAAAAGCACAGGTCCAAATTGTAGACCGATCCCAACAGAACTTTACACAAGTAATTTTTTGATGAATGATATTTCGACGCTTCCGAACGATAGTAATCTATGTCTGAAAAGTGAGTTGTGCAGGAGAGATTATTTTATTTTATACATCTAAGTTAGTTATAAAGAACATTTTTATACCCTCCACCTCCAGGATGGGGGTATACTAACTTTGTCATTCCGTTTGTAACACCTTGAAATATCGACCTGAGACCCTATAAAGTATATATATTCTTGATCGTCATAAAATTCTAAGACGATCATAGCCATGTCCGTCCGTCCGTCCGTCCGTCTGTTGAAACCACGCTAACATCTAAACGAAAGGAGCTAGAACGTTCAAATTTTCCACAAATGCGTCTTATAGTCGTAGATCGGTTGGGATTGAAACGGGACGAAATCGGCCCAAAGGGAACCCATAATAATCACTAATATTTTAGAGTATTTAAGCACATTTTTTTCAATATGACTGCTTGTACTTACTTGACATCGGGAATACGCATTCCCCCAATAACAAAAACGTGCACCATAAAGTGATTATTTTTTGTAGGGGGTGAAATGGGGCAAAAAAGGGATAAAAATGGTACATATTAAACGACAACAGGTAGAAACATGAACTTCGGTGTATACATTCCTCTAATAGAGTAGATACATAATATAAAAGTATTTTTTCCAAATTAGTACTTTTAAGGGGTAAAATGGGAATAGAGGAATAAAAATGGTACCAACAAAACGGCTGTACCTAGAATAATGAAATTCGGTGTATACATTCCTCTGATTGCATAGACAAGTAAAATACACGGATTTTTTTAATTCGTACTTTTTGGGGTTAAACTGAAAAAAGGGGATAAAAATAGTACCAATCAAATGACCGTAGCTAGAGTCATGAAATTCGGAGTATACATTCCTCTGCCTTGTAGGCACGGAACATAAACTGATTTTTCGAAATTCGTACTTTTTGGGGTTAAAAAGAAAAAAGAGAATAAAAATAGTACCAAACAAATGACCGCAGCTAGAGTCATGGAATTCGGAGTATACATTCCTCTTACTGCGTAGACATGGAAAATAGACGGATTTTTCGAAATTCGTACTTTTTGGGGTTAAAATGAAAAAAGGGGATAAAAATAGTACCAATAAAATGACCGCAGCTAGAGTCATGAAATTCGGATCATACATTCCTCTGACTGCGTAGACACGGAAAATAAACGGATTTTTCGAAATTCGAACTTTCAAGGGATACAATGGTACAGAGGGATAAAAATAGTACAAACTAAACGACTACAGCTAGAATGATGAAATTCTAATTGGGTAGAAACGTTAAATAAAGAGATTTTAGATAGTCGTACTCTTAAGGGGGTAAAAATGGTACCAACCAAATGACCGCAGCTGGAATCATAGAAATCGGTGTATACATTCCTCTGACTGTATAGACACGCAAAATAAAAAGTTTTTGAAAATATAAATAGAAGAATATTTATTTTTTGAATTGACGTATTGGTAGCCTTGCTTATAAGCTTGGTTTGAAATAATAAAAATATTATATTTATTTATAAAATTATTTTTTTAATATTTGTATTTGTTTTGACTTGACTATATAAAAAAATTATATTTTCCTGTAATATTACTGCACTTCTACGAAAATCGACATCCTCTGTGGAATGCAATCAATGGTGGAGGGTATATAAAGTTCGGCCCGGCCCAACTTAACGCCGCTTTTACTTGTTGATTATCGGTTTCAATTGGATTGGCCAATTATAACCAAAATTTGAGAGAATTTGAGTTAATGGCAGCAGAATCTAAAAACTTAGAGAACTTGAAAACAATTGAACTGAAAAACAAACTATTGTTTGGAGTTTAAAAATTCGGCTCACATGTAGATATTGCTCCCTTACAAATGTTACTACCGATTTCATTATTCTTTTCAAGAAACCACACATTACAAGCGTGTTTTGTTCAACTATGGTAGAGCACGTTATATTTCTGCTGGATCATTTAAAGTGATGGCACATCGGTATTTCTTTTGATATTGTTTAGATATGACTTCTTACCATTCTAGAAGTCACATATTACAATCTATTTTGATCAGTTTATTACATACTACTAACTTATTGAGTTGGGAACACCAATAGTAATAGCGGACCACATAGGTCGAAATCTGCATATCGATTAGACTCCTTACCCCTATAGACGATTTTGGTGAGATTCTACACATACCATTACACTTCACCTGACCCAGCAAGCAAAGTAATACGAAACCGAATAGAAGTCGTAATGCCTAAAAGAATATAATATTGCGTCAACAACATTTCGGAAGTAACCTCAAATGAAGATGTTTGTTCGGCCAAGGCGATACGACTGAATGATAAAACGGCGATATGGATATAGATTATCATCCAGAATAAATCAAAATGATATCGCCAAAATATCACCTGGAAGATACAACAGGGATATCGTCAGACAAGAGGGATATAGTAGACAAAAATTAAATTTTCCATATTTTAGTTCAATAAAAGTTAATAATTACGTGAAGTGGTAAATAAAGAATCACAACAACAACACAAATGATAATAAAATATAAAACAATTAAGAGTAGTAATGTAAATAGTTGGGCATCGTACAATATATAATACAAATATTTAGCTTTAATTATACCACAGTTACTTTCGCCTTATTTCCATCATAAATTCTGACTTTCGCGTGAAAAATTGTATCTGATAATTAAATTGACAATTTTTGGAATACAGGCTTTAGTTCTGCCTGTATGTACTTTAAAATAAAATTCATATAAGACAAGATATTTTATTCAAAATGTCTTATACATACATATATACCTTTAATAGCAGAAATTAAGTATTAATTTTGAATCGATGAAATTTCATTGATAAAAATGATCACTTTTACAACTAGAATCGTGAAATTTGGTATGTAAATTCCTCTGACCATATAGAAGCGCAGTAAAACTGGATTTTTCGAAATTTGTACTTTTAAGGGGCGAGCGGGACAAAAAGGGATAAAAATGGTACCAACTAAAGTATTACAGCTAGAATCGTGAAATTTGGTATGTGAATTCCTCTGACCATATAGAAACGAAGTAGAATTTGATTTTTTTTCGAAATTTGTACTTTTAAGGGAAGAGCGGGACACAAAGTGATAAAATATGGTACCAACTAAAGTATTACAGCTAGAATCGTGAAATTTGGTATGTAAATTCCTCTGACCATATAGAGACGAAGTAAAATTTGATTTTTCGAAATTTGTACTTTTAAGGGGCGAGCGGGATAAAAAGGGATACAAATGGTACCAACTAAAGTATTACAGCTAGAATCGTGAAATTTGGTATGTAAATTCCTCTGACCATATAGAGACGAAGTAAAATTTGATTTTTCGAAATTTGTACTTTTAAGGGCGAGCGGGACAAAAAGGTATACAAATGGTACCAACTAATGTATTACAACTATAATCGTGAAATTTGGTATGTAAATTCCTCTGACCATATAGAGACGAAGTAAAATTTGATTTTTCGAAATTTGTACTTTTAAGGGCGAGCGGGACAAAAAGGTATACAAATGGTACCAACTAATGTATTACAACTATAATCGTGAAATTTGGTATGTAAATTCCTCTGATCATATAGAAGCGCAGTAAAATTGGATTTTTCGAAATTTGTACTTTTAAGGGGTGCGCGGGACGAAAAGGGATAAACATGCTGTACAATCCTTTAATTACGTAAGCGCGGAACATAAATGGATATTTCAAAATTTTTACTTAAAAGGGGTATACGGGACAACAGGGAATAAATGTGTTACCAAATAAAGTAAATATTTTTAGGGGAAGCAAAAACACATGTGATTTTTCAAAATGTGTACTTTTTGGGAAAGAAATGCAAAAAGTTATAAACTGGCTGGCTGAATCTAGAAACAAGAGATCGAGGATATATATTTTTGTAATTTTTTGTTCCAAACTTGGTAGAAAATTATAAAAATTATACATACGAAGTAGTTCAGCTAAAATAGTGCATATCGACAAGCACATTCCTTTGACTGTGTGTGATTGCTAGCTAAATTAATAAATACTATCCAAAAACAAAGACGGATAAAATTAACAAATAACTGGCTTTTTCGAGTGCGAAGCACCGGGTACTGCTAGTGTATCTATGACTTCGTAACCTCCACACAATCGAGGCAAATTCCCGAATTTGTGATTTGTGTGCGTGCACACAACTTGCTTTTGAAATCACGTCACACTATCCCATATACACTTCATCGCAAATCATCTTTAAAATCAACACATTTGTGACAACAATTTATTAAAGCAAGAAAAAAATATTATTTTTTTTTAGATTTTCTGAACAAAACGAGGGTCTACGTTTTTCACAGTTTGTCTTCCAACAACAACAAGAAAATCTCACATATTCATGATGTGATTGTCAGCAGCGGTGTTGTTGTTTTTGTTGTTGGCGGTTTATGTTCGTTTTTGTTTCTTTGTTCATACATTTGACAGTTTTTATTTAGTCTGTCAGAGATTTTGATATGTTATTTGTCAAATGCACTCTTCTCTGTTATTATGTATTTACATACAGACGTACATACATACATACGAGATGATGATGAGTACACACACAA
Organism: Polietes domitor; assembly: GCA_947397865.1. Taxonomy (NCBI): domain Eukaryota; kingdom Metazoa; phylum Arthropoda; class Insecta; order Diptera; family Muscidae; genus Polietes; species Polietes domitor. The sequence goes on from OX377619.1 coordinate 144,768,812, forward strand.
ATTGTTACACATGGGCTCTCGAACAAAATCACTTGCATACATACCCGGGCAGACGTAATTTTTTAAGACGAGGACAATGCAAGCAGTTGCGGAAATATGGGATGGAACAGTATGCGACACGACTTCAAATATTTCTGTTGGTACGAAAGATGTTTTGCATATACAAATGAAGATTACTTTTGCGAAAAAATGACCGCAGAAAACACGGCTCTGCAAACACGAATTTTTGTCAGTCATATTTGGTACAAAACGTCATATAACACCTAGAAACATTTATGACGAAGTTAGGGCCCATAATCAGACCATTTTTTGTTATAAATGTCATTCCGTTTTTACATTATCTTAAGAATTTCACATTTTATCCGATTTTGATTTTTTTACATCTAGCAATATCTATCCATACATCGTATCCATAGTATCTGTCCATATTGATATCATCACTCTACAAATTATCCATACAACATTTGGGACAGACAAAAAGTGTAACGCATTGAAAGAGTGTCTCACGACCCTAAGTATCCGCTTCAGGACTTTTGTTGTTTGAGCCACGTCCGTCCATCCGTCTGACTGGCTGATGTACATTAGGATGGGTCACTAAAATAAATGGCTGCGGTCACCCCCCAGAAATGAAGATTGGATTGCTTAATGATGATCTGCAAAAAATTTCGTCGCTGGGTCAAAAACTCCATTGGATGAACGCTATTTAATTTGAAGAAAATCGGTTCAGATTTAGATATAGCCCCCATACGAATTTCAGTCCCGATTTGACTCTTTTCACACTAGATGCCACATATTTTAACAGATTTTCTTCAAAATTGACAAAACATCTTATATAGGGTTCGCCAAATAACTTTTTTTGAAAATGCTATAAAAAACAAGTAAGGAAAGGCTAAAGTCGAGCGGGCCGACTATATAATACCCTACACCATTCCCTGCGTATACACCTCGCTTTTATTACCAGGTGTTTCATGGGAGCAATTTTATGTAGTTCATATAAAATATACAGTATATTATAAATTCACCTTTTGTCATATTTAACGAATATGGAATAATATGATAATTGATCCTATTTTCCCGCAGACAAATACAAATTATGCAGTAGTAATAGAATGAATCGGACCGACATTTGAAAGGGGGCCTTTAACAATACTTGGGGCCTGGTCCAAAACATGGGTCTATATATTTCTTATTCAAGGTAAGTATTCCTAGTTGAAATATATCATGATCCGATATAACACATATATTTGACTTTCATAGTATGTATTCTTAGTTGAAATATAATATAATCTGCTAAATTAAAAAAAATCCGATGTAAAATTTGCGTACTTGAGGGGTAAAAATTAAAAAGGGTCCATTTGTTCCATATAGATCACTTTCGAAATAGGTATTCTTACTTAAAATATCACATGATATGCAAAATTGTATCGAGATCCAATACACGATGTGGGTTCTAGAGCTGTATTAGAGTAGAATGGGGACCCAATTTGTATGGAGGTTATACCAAAATATGGACCCATATATTTGACTTTCAAAGTATGTATTCTTAGTTGAAATATAATATAATCTGCAAAATTTGAAAAACTTCCGATGTAAAATGTGGGTCGTAGAGAGGTAATAATTCAAATGGGGGCCCATTTGTAATGGCACAACATTAAAATGTGGGCCTTTATAGATCACTTTCAAAGTAGGTATTCTTTATTGAAATATAATATGATCTGCAAAATTTTATCAAGATCCAATGTAAGATGTGGGTTCTTGAGCGACAATTGTGTAAACTGGGGCCCATTTGTACTTGGGCTATACCAAAACATTGACCTATATAGCTGGCTTTCAAAATTCGTCTTTCTAGTATAAATATAACATTGCGTGGAAAATTTGATAAAGATCGGATGTTAAATGTGAATTTTAGAGCAATAATAGTGTAAATCGGAGGTACATTTGTATGGCGGCTATATCAAAACATAGACCTATGTGGTCTACTTTCCTGTGAGCTATTTCTAGTTCAAATATAGCACGAAGCTGAAAATTTGGTCATGATCCCATGTAAAATGTGCATTCTAGAGCAGTAATAGCGTAAATTACAGGGATATTTGTATGGAGACTATATCCAAATCGGAACCGATTTCCTCCAAATTCAATACCAATCGTCCTTGGCCAAAAAAAGTAACTTCTGCCAAATTTCATGAGAATCGGAAAACAATTGCGACCTGTAGAGTGCGAACAAGACAGACATCGTTAGTGATTCTAAGCCGATCCGTATACTTAAGGGTAGGCCTAGCTCAATTATTTTTTGGTGTTACAAACATTTGGCGGAAAACCAACTTATAATACCCTAGTCCACGAAGTGGTGTAGGGTATAATAATTATTATACAAATTCAAATTTCAGTATTCATCTCCTGTTATTATCTGGTTGTCCTTCATTCTGAAAGTAAAGATACATTTTACAAAATATTAAAAAAGTTTGCTTATTTACTTACTATAAAAAATACACAATGTTCTTCTAGTTCAAAATATTCATCTTCTGAAGCAATAACCTCAAGTCCATCTAGCGCATTCGTAATAAGAGTTTGCCCGACCCACTTTATTTGCTAACGGATAATGACAAGTGATTTCTATTAAAGGGTGATTTTTTAAGAGCTTGATAACTTTTTTTTAAAAAAAAAACGCATAAAATTTGCAAAATCTCATCGGTTCTTTATTTGAAACGTTAGATTGGTCCATGACATTTACTTTTTGAAGATAATTTCATTTAAATGTTGACCGCGGCTGCGTCTTAGGTGGTCCATTCGGAAAGTCCAATTTTGGGCAACTTTTTCGAGCATTTCGGCCGGAATAGCCCGAATTTCTTCGGAAATGTTGTCTTCCAAAGCTGGAATAGTTGCTGGCTTATTTCTGTAGACTTTAGACTTGACGTAGCCCCACAAAAAATAGTCTAAAGGCGTCAAATCGCATGATCTTGGTGGCCAACTTACCGGTCCATTTCTTGAGATGAATTGTTCTCCGAAGTTTTCCCTCAAAATGGCCATAGAATCGCGAGCTGTGTGGCATGTAGCGCCATCTTGTTGAAACCACATGTCAACCAAGTTCAGTTCTTCCATTTTTGGCAACAAAAAGTTTGTTAGCATCGAACGATAGCGATCGCCATTCACCGTAACGTTGCGTCCAACAGCATCTTTGAAAAAATACGGTCCAATGATTCCACCAGCGTACAAACCACACCAAACAGTGCATTTTTCGGGATGCATGGGCAGTTCTTGAACGGCTTCTGGTTGCTCTTCACTCCAAATGCGCCAATTTTGTTTATTTACGTAGCCATTCAACCAGAAATGAGCCTCATCGCTGAACAAAATTTGTCGATAAAAAATTTCGAACCGAACACTGATTTTGGTAATAAAATTCAATGATTTGCAAGCGTTGCTCGTTAGTAAGTCTATTCATGATAAAATGTCAAAGCATACTGAGCATCTTTCTCTTTGATACCATGTCTGAAATCCCACGTGATCTGTCAAATACTAATGCATGAAAATCCTAACCTCAAAAAAATCACTCTTTATAATGCTTTCGGCTTAACCAGCTCAGCACGACTAAACACATATTGTACTAGATTCGGACAAAAATGATTAGATTTTTATTAATCTGCATACTTTGGTTAAAACTTTTCATTTACAACTTTTTGCTTTGCCAATGCAAAAGTACTGATTCACAAAACACAACTGCACTTGTTAGGCTCATTCTAAAACAAGTAAGGAAAGGCTAAAGTCGAGCGGGGCCGACTATATGATACACTCCACTTTCTATCCGAATACAATTCAAGTCGGTAAAAAGTGAAAACGATAAGAATAACAACGACATAAACATTGATACACTATAGTTTTACATACCTGGACAATCGTTTCCTGTATCAATCCTTTTCACTTTTGTGTAAACTTTCGACAGAACAAACAATCAAAGTTGCAAAATTATTTCCGCAATTTCACACAAATCGTGTGGTACATAATCAACTGACTTTGGCAGCGCGCAAACAGAACAGTATTGCCCCATATGTTAAAGTTAAATAGTTTTATATTTATCTAGGGTATATAAAAAAAAAAACTAAATTTTAAAATATTTCACAAAAAAAAAATGATTTTATGCCAAATAAAACGAAAAAACATAGTGTGATGGAGCATTTGCTGAAACACGACAAACTCGTATCAGGCGCACTTATACACGGTTCACACCACTGATCATACCACCCTTGCGAAAAGCGCTCACATCACAACACATTTGCTTACTTGCCTCTACAGGCACTTTCTCAAAAAAAAATGTAAAAGTGTAAAATAAAGCACAAATCTATGCGGGTGAAAATTTGTTTGTAACATCCCATTCGTTATGCGCTCCATGTCCCTGCAGCCGGTCTGCCTGTCTATCTGTCACTTTGTTGGCTCTAGGTATGCATGTGTAAGCAGTGTGAATGAATGTGAGTGTATGTGTATGTCTGTGTTTTGTAACATATGCCAAGTGGTTGGTGTGACAATATACCCTTAAGATGTCTACTTGTAAACACATGTCATTTTGACATGTGTGTCATTTAGTTGAATTGGATGGATGATTATTATTATTGTGTTGTTGCTGCTGTTGTTGTTGGCTTTGCTATTGTGAAAATGTTTATCCGACAATTAGTCACCCGCTGACCACATAAAACACTCTCTCACTGACATGCACACCCACCCATACAGACACACGCACAGTCACTTGACAGGCGACATTCATTGTCATCTTTTTGTGAGGAAATGAATGGTATATTCACACATATGTATATATACATATTTATATGTGTTTGTGCAAATGTTGTAAATATTAATTAGGGTAAATTTATGAATGTGTTGTGGCATAGAAATTGTTATTAACACAAAAACAACAAAGGAAACAAAAACAGGAAATGTCAAAATGGTTAAAAGTTTCTTTTGCGTTTTCTGTGGGTATTGTTTACTTTGCTTCTTCATAATTGTGTCTTAATGAATGAATGTTTTTGGAACATACTCGTAACATGTTTATTAATAACACTGGTCTTCAAATAAGATACATATTCTCAGTGGAAGCAATATATAGATATATTTTTTATACATATTTGGTTAGAATCACTTTCTGAATCGAATACAGGCTAAATATTGGTCACAGTAAATCACAACAAGGACAGTTCTATAACTAGCGAGGAGTCTGAGTTATTTCGCAATACGATAGACAAAGAAGCTGCCTGCATAACACTTTACATAGTAGGTAGTCGTACGACGATTTTTAATCTATATATATATAAAAAAGTTGCGTTACTGACTGACGGCTGATGCCAGGGTCATGAAATTTTCAGGGTAGTTCCCAAATATGACGTAGACGTCGCACAGTGGTCAATTTCGCGAGATAGCGGTCAAAACTGTATAACTTTTGGCCGGATTGGTATTTTTTTACGAAATTTGTTTTGTTCAATAGGAGGGACTTTAAGCTTCAATTTGCGTGTTCAAGCGTAAAAATCGACTGATAGGAACGTAAGTAATGTGGAGTTAAAAATGCATTTTAATTTTTTGTTGAGTTTCCATGTAAAAGTTGAATATTTTGACATTTTAAATAGGTATATTTTTTATAATTTCTTATTTTCTTCAATCGTATTTTACAACCAATACTTATTTATTATTCCTAAACTTAATTTTGGTCAGAATATGCCAACATTTGGCCCCTGACATTGATTTAGTCTCAATATTCACAGGGGCCAAAGGTTGGTTTTTGTGGAAGAAAGCTAATTCTTGTGAGGATTAAACTGAAAAATAACACTGAAATTCCCAACAATATCAATACCATTTGGATATATTATATACAGAACACAACATCGATAAAATTTTAAGTAAACTTTTACTATTGATTTAAAGTGCACATATATTTTATTTAAATGTATTAATAAAAATTTATACTAAAATTAGAAACAAATTATAATCTTTAAACTAGTGTTAATTAAACAATATTAGTAAAAATTTCTTCCAAATAGCTTTGATTTTCATTTTGCAGTAGTTGTTTAGCTTCTTCATCTAACTCTAATGAGGTTGATTTCCATTTTTGTCGAATACTGGACATATATGGGTCTGATGTGCACAACAAAATATTAATAAGATCTTCATTAGTACAATATCTGGAAATTTTTCTTGTATTGTGCTCGCGAAAGAATCTGTAGTCTTTGTTCCTTTTTTCTTGCGCTTCTTCTGAGAGATCTCCAATTGGAAGCATATTGTGCTGAATTATTTGTTCCCCATGGAACAAAATTTTGTGAACTGTGGTTGGCATATGTCTCCAAGAATATTTTTGGTTATAAAGGGTTGCTGTCTCATTAGCATACTGACCAATTTTTTTGCATTTTTTTCATTGGTTCGCTTCCGCAATTCTGTATATTGGTTTTTAGTCATTTTCAAATCCAAAAATAGTGCAAATGCTTCTTCTGGAGTAAATTTATTTTCTTCAGTTGGTGTCGGCATACTTTCTAAAATCCTTTTTGTGCGTCTGGGGCTTGCTTCCACTATTTTTTCAATGATAGCAATTTTACTCTTTTTAGTTTTCGATGGTTGAATTTGATGCAGAAATGAATCCTATATGATGCTACAAGAAACTTCTTCATTGGTATGTTTAAGCTTGCGTCTTCGTGATCTTTCACTACAATTATCAATTGGCTTTGCTGGTCGACCACCTTTTCCAGTTTCCGTGGTAGTTACTGATGGCTTTTCAAAAATAAGTTTATTTCTTAGCCATTCTTGGTTGCGTGAGTAAAACAATTTCTTGTTTCTGGAACATTGATTGTACCGTTTTCTTAAAGTATTTAAAAAGTTTTTTATTTTTAACTTATGAATTTTAATTTCTTGTTTGTCGGATATTTTGAAGAATGGATTATTCATTATATGTAAAATAATGTCGTTTTCATCTTTCCGTTCAAAATATATATCAGATAGAACACTATAACTGAATTTAGCCATTGTTTAAACAATAATGAATAATAATGACTTTGGATGATATGTACGTCAATCGTTTCGTTTGTTTTCATGCACTGGATAGCACTAAGTTGTGACAGTGCTGTTGTATCTTTCATTTTTGTGATGTCCATTTTATGTTCTTTCATTCTCGTTTCTAATGTTCTCTTCGTTGTGTTCTGTCGTTAATGTCGGTAAAAATTGAATTTAATGTTCTATTTGGTTTGTAAGCAAAGCGAATGTTGTCAGATTCTATTGTCATTTTTGTCAAAATTTTGATACACCCTTCTATGTGGACTAGGTCCAAATATGGGCCAAATTCTCCTAATTTCAACAGAATTTTTTTTTGGGTCAATAAGAACTCTTGTACAAAATTTCATCAAAATATATGCATAATAGCCACTTTCACATACAAATAACTTCTCAAAAAATATGACGTGCATTTGTACCGAATATCTTACCTTGGGTCAGAAAAATTGCTGTAGCTCAAAAAGTGCAGTCCCGATGCATGGACATGTATATATAGGAATGTAGGGGAGGGTTAGGACTACAAAATAGTAAATTTGTGTTTTGACTCAGCTTGACTCACAGTAGGAAATTTCCGATAAATTAGACCTTTTTTAAAAAATATATTTAAATTGTTCTGAAAACAGTAGAGCTTCATTTTTTTCTACCAGTGATATTATTTCCTATCACTGGTTAAGTTACAACAAAAAAATTATTTCGTCCAAAAATCTTGAAAAACAAAAAGTTATGATCATTTCAACTTTAAAAATTAACTAAAAATATCATAATTACTAAATTCTGAAAAAGCCCATTTTGGACCACCCTGTTCTCAGTGAAATAGTTAAAATAAAGTTCTAATTTTTTGGCACCCGAGGTTTACTACTGTCTACTTTCATATGAGTCTAATAACTTTAAAATCGGAGAACAAAAATCAAAAGGAGTTTTGGCCGCTATCTCAAAATAATGACCACAGTGCGTCGACTAAGAAAGGGTTTTACGAAATTCTACATTTCTCTGACAACGTAGACTTGCACCATAAATGATTTTTTTGTACTTATAAGGAATGAGCGGGAAAAAAGGGATACAAATGGTACCAACTAAAGTATTACAGCTAGAATCGTGAAATTTGGTGTGTAAATTCCACTGACAACGTAAAAGTGCGAATTTAAATTGATTATTCGAAATTTGTACTAATAAGGGGTGAGCGGAACAAAAAGGGATAAAAATGGTACCAACTAAAGTATTACAGTTCGAATCGTGAAATTTGTCTGACTTTACATGGTGATTTTTTAAAAGCTATAGGAAAGTTTTTTAAAAAAAAACACATAAAATTCAGAAAAATGCATGAAATCTTAATTTGAATCGATAGTACGGTCCATATAATTTAATGTTTGAAGATTATGTTGACCTTGACTGCGCCTCAAATGGTCCATCTTAGTCCAATTTTGGCATACTCTTTCCAACATTTCGGCCGGTATATCACGAATAAATGCTTCAATGTTGCCTTCCAATGCGTCAAAAGAAGCGGGCTGAGCTTTAACATCCAATTGACCTGTCCCGAACGTGAAATAAAATGTTCACCGAACTCGCCTCTCAATAAGTCCATTGTTGCGCGTGCTGTGTGGCATGTGGCGCCGTCTTGTTGAAACCACATGTCATGCAAGTCAAGCTCTTGCATTTTGGGCAAAAAAAGTTGGATATCATCTCACGGTAGCACTCATCATTCACAGTTACGTTACGATTCGCATCATCTTTGAAGAAGTACGGTCCAATGATGCCACCAGCCCGTAAACCGCACCAAACTGTGACTTCTTCTGGATGCATTGGTAGCTCTTGCAATGCTTCTGGCTGATATTCACTCCAAAACCGACAATTCTGCCTATTTACGTACCCATTGAGCCAGAAATGAGCTTCGTCGCTGAACACAATTTTTCGGTAAAAAAGTGGATCTTCGGCCAACTTTCCAAGAGCTCATTCAACAAAAATTTTACGTTGCGGTAAGTCGTTCGTTTTGTTCAGTTCGCTCTCTACGTAAGCGCACACAGAAAACAGATTCATTACCACAACCGAATTTTTGTAGTTCTACGTACTATCGCAATATTGCATGGGTGATTCCATCAGTATAACCGATTTTTTATTGCAACAATAGCATTTTCAGTAGTGTGAACTGAAATTATTTTTTGCAGAGACCTTGAATATAGAATGAACTATCGAACTATCAAAACGGTATCTGCAGCTAAATTGTTATATATATATATATATCTGTTGTTATTATCATTTGTTGGTTATGTGTTGTTTTGTTGTAGTCCAGATTACGATTTTCGGTTGTTGCGACCATTTGTTGATTGGATAAATTTTTTGTATTCGATTATCCTGACTAAAATTCATTACAAAAACATGATTTTACTTTTTGAATGTTTTATTTATTGCATTTTAAAATACAGTATAACTAATATTTCCATATAAAAAATTCCAAATATGTGATGCGAATTTAAAATTTAGGATTTTTAATTAAACATAATTAACTCTGTAGGGGAAAAATGTCCATCGAAGTACCATGTTTGTATAATTTTAACACGCTAGAATTTTCACATTTCAGAATAATATGCTCAATTAATCCAAAAACAGGGGAGTTATTTTTAAATACATCCAAACAAAACACTACATTCCTTTTCAAAAGTAAATTACCAGACATGACATTATTATTTCTGACATTATTTCTTTAGCTAGTAGTTTTCATTTTAATGTACAAAAAAATCGATTGCTTGTAACGGGACATCAACAAAATATTTCTTATCACATCAACTTTCTTGAATTTCGTTTTTCGAAACTTTCGCCTATTTTCCTTGTGGGTTTCGTACGACCGTCGAAGGAAACATATATGACAGTAATAGGAAGCTATTGCTATTCTAGAATATAAAGTAAAAATATATTCGAACAAAATTAAAAAAAGCTACCTTCGTTTAATCTTTCAGAACTTCTAATAATTTTTTTGAACACTGCCATCTTTGATATTGGACAACTGTTTGATATAAACGTCCCCAGCAACTGATTCCACCGTAAATTGGGTAAAGAACATTTATATAAGATTTTGAGGAGTCTGAAAATTGAAACGTCTTAGAATTAAACAATTGAAACTGCTTTTAATAATCTTTCTGGCAAACCATCACATATTCTTCATTTATGTAGGCGCTACTTTGTATATGAATAAAGTCATCTGATTCATCTGAAAATTTTGAATTAATATATTAGTATTTTCTTTTTATTTTGTTGTAATGCGTCTTACCTCATGTATCAGCACCCACAATATTTTTGCTTATGTAGTCTATTGGATCTTGAGATAAAATTATTAATTCAGCGAAAAGCAAATAATCTTGACGAGTTGCTCTAAAAATTAAGACAATATTCCTGTAGTACTATTTATTAAACCAAAAGTAAAGTGCAGTTTTGAATTTTAGGGTAGTTTTGGTTTATATCGCTAATTTCTTGCTAGAATTTCACATCTTTACTTGACAATTTTTCAATATATGTTGTTCAAAAATGTTAAAATTTCAACTGAGGTCATCAAAAATTATGTCCATGATGAATCGCCTTTGATGTATACAGCTTGTACATTAAAGAAGACAACAATTTCATATATGCAATTCCAACTTAATTCTTTTATTTAGTTTCCAAATGTCCTCACTTATTTTGTTAATAATTTATGGCGTTTTGTTTTTCATTACGATTGTTCTCTTTTTGGGCTTGTGTTTGACAGCCGAAAGAAATTTTTGTATTCGTTTATTGTAACAACCAATTATTGTATGTGAATTCAAATTTTTGGTAGGGTTATCCAAATTCATTTAATATCTTGTATATTTATGAAAATGATTACTACGACCAACAATATTATTATAGTTTAATACCTTCCGATGTTGGGATAATTATCAGAAAGTGATGACAAAAAACCAAGCTTTTTTGATGTATATTTCATTGTTAGAAATAAATTATTTGTTATCATCACTAATTATTGATACTAAAGTATTATTTTCTGTATAAAAAGTAGTTGTCACAATTGTACGAGCTAATAACAAAATATTTTTATTGTCTTCGATTGATATATCCAATGTTTTGCTGCCTTTACTTTCTTTTGGTTTTTACATTGTTTTTATAGTACATTAAACTAGATATCTATGAAGAATATGGAAATATGGTGTTTTCAATAAAAATAGTTTTGGTTATATCATTATTTATTGGTTCTGATGGATTTCTAACAATCTCATTCTCTGTGTGCGTGTTAGTGGTTTAATGTCCAACAATATAAATTTGGTGCGAAATTTAGTCACAATAGCCCGAATAGAAAATGGAAACGCGCGATGAACTTTCTTAACAGAGCACGCATTTTGATAATAAAATTCAATAATTTGCAAGCGTTGTTCGTTTGTAAGGCGATTCATGGTTAAATTATAGACCAAACTGAAGATGTTTGACAGTGAAACAAAACACGAAACGTGCGTCAGCTGTTTAAACCAGTGTTGCCAAAAAGATAATAGCTAAAAAATCACCCTTTATAAGAGCATTAAAATTGGATTTCTCAAAATTTGTACTTTTAAGGGTTGCGAGGGACAAAAAATTGATAAAAATGCTACTAATTTAAGTATTCCACCTATAGTCGTGAATTTTGATGTGTGAATTCCTCTGACTACGTAGAATCGCAAATCTAAATGGATCATTCGAAATTTGTTCTTATAAATGGTGAGCGGGATAAAAATAGTACCGACTAAAATATTGCAGCTATAGTCGTGAAATTTTGTATGTAAATTACTCTGACCATGTAGAAGCGCCATCAAAATGGATTTTTTTTTAAATTTGTTCTTATAAGGTGGTATTTTTTGTTCAACATGGTAGAAAATGATTATAGTCTGAGACAATTGTTTAAAGTTCAATTTGGGGTTTGTTTATCGCAACTATTCGGTTATTGCCACAGGCGTGGGCAGTAGTTAGTTGCGATCATCGAGATAGTACAGTATATAATTTAAAAAAAAGGCGTCAGTTTATATTTTTTTTCATGTATATAAAAATGTATTTCATGTTTCGTTAAGAAGACATAATTTTTTACTAATTATTTTTTATTTATTGTCCTTTCCAAATTACCAATTTTTTAATACACAAAAAAAATTGTTTGCTAAATTTCTCAAAGCACCGCTTAGAAAATTTTAATAAATTCTCAAAAAGTATTACCGTAAAAAGAAATGCCGACCTTTTTAATATAAAATCCCAAACATAACATAAAATCCCAAACATAACAACATAATACCCTAGTCCACTTCGTGGACTAGGGTATTATAAATTAGTTTTCCGCCAAATGTTTGTAACACCGAGCTAGACCCACCTTTAAGTATACGGATCGGCTTAGAATCACTAGCTGAATCGATTTAACGATGTCTGTCTGTCCGTCTGTTGTCCATCTAAGCTTATTCGCACTCTACAGGTCGCAATTGCGGTCCGATTGTCATGAAATTAGGCAGAAGTTACTGTTTTTGGCCAAGGACGATTGGTATTGAATTTGGAAGAAATCGGTTCAATTTAGATATAGCGTGATACATTTGAACTAGAAACAGCTCACGGGATAGTCCCCATACAAATGTATCCCGATTTACAATATTACTGCTCTAAAGTGCACATTTTACTTCGGATCTTGATCAAATTTTCCACACAATGGTATATTTGTAGTGGAAACACGTATTTTGAAAGCCAGCTATATAGGTCAATGTTTTGGAATATGCCCCATACAAATGGTCCCCCAGTTTACACTATTATCGGTCTAGAACCCACATCTTACATTGGATCTTGATAAAATTTTGCAGATCATGTTATATTTCAATAAAGAATACCTACTTTGAAAGTGATCTATATATCTTTTTAATGTAGCGCCCTTACAAGTAGGCCTCTATTAGAATTATCACCTCTCTAGGACTCACATTTTACATCGAAAGCTTTTCAAATTTCGCAGATTATATTATATTCATATTTCATACTAAGAATACCTACTTTGAAAGTGATCTATATGGGTCCACTTTTAAATGTAGCGCCCTTACAAATGGCCCCCATTTTTATTATTACCCCTCTAGGACCCACAGTTTACATAGGAAGTTTATCAAATTTTGCATGTATTATATTTCAACTAAGAAGCCATATTATGAAAGTCAAATATATGGGTCCATATTTTGGTATAATCCCCATACAAATTGGGCCCCCATTCTACTCTATTACATCTCTAGAACCCACATCGTGCATTAGATCTCGTTATAATTTTGCATATCATGTCATGTTTCAATTAGGAATACCTACTTTGAAAGTGACATATATGAAAACACTTTTTAATATAGAGCCCTTACAAATGGCCCCATTTTAATTTTTACCCCTCAAGGACGCAAATTTAATTTTTTTTTAAATTTTGCAGATTATATTATACTTCAACTAAGAATACATACTTTGTAGTGTACAAATAACTCTTTGGAAGTAATACTTCCTACAACTCAATCCTCAGATCAAATCAATTCTGATATAACCTGATTTGAAGACAGATGGAAAAGAAGACGATGGGAGCCATGTAATTGCTAGCTAACAGTCGGGTTTAGGGGGGTTCGTGTCTCCTCTTCTCTGTCTCTGTTCTACTACAAAGTACTTTTTATATAGACTCCCGAAAATTAATAAGTTATATTTAAGTTATATGGACCAGGATAAACATAGAAATCAAATACAAAAAAAACCCTCTATGCTTACCAAAAAGAATGAGAAAAAAAATATACAAAGGTATTGATCATTAATTACCTAAAGTTGATCTCGAGATGTATTGAGATTCACGCCTCATAACCCACACCTGCCTTTTCCTATTGGCGTATTAAGTGGTTGTTCATAGGAACCCGTAATTTAACAAACCTTAACTCATCAATCCATACGGGAAAACATGTGATTTAATTTAGCATTTCATATTCAAAGAAGTTCTAACTTTTATTTCAAATGTTAAACATAATTTCGAACATCTCGTTCGTATCGAAAATATAGCTTAAGTACTATGAACAGAATAAAGAACTAGAAAGATATATTTACATGAGATTTTTTAATTCACTAATGGGATCATTTTTTTTCTCCCTAACTCTAAATGAAAAATTGTACCAATGAAATTTAATTAGTTCATTGATGTATGTGACACATTTTAATTATGACTATTATGATGTCGGAATAAACCTATTATTAATTTCATGTAACGATTTTAAATCGAATTATGGGTATATAAAATAGTAAATAAATGTAAATAGAAACATTGAGAAAAAACTGGAGAATGGATATCGGACAGACAGATCAAGGGAGCAAAAATTACACAAGGAAGGAAAGAGATCCAAATAAACGAAAATGAGTAAATAAACGCAAAATGAACACATATAATCTCTCCTATTTCTTCACATTAATTGTTACTCCCCGAATGTCCCCCTTCGATCCCCATGGGTATATGCAAGAATTGTATGTACTTATGTCAATCTATTACAATGGTTGTTTACTCACCAATCATTACTCCAGAGCGATGAGGCCTCAGCGATCAGTTGCGGTGATGGTTGTTACTCTATTTGTGTGATGACGTAGAAGATGAGGAAGAAACAAATTCTTGCATATACGTAATACAGTGCTGAAGTTTCGATTATGATCACTAACTACTCATTGAGAAAAATATTACTAAAAAAACAGGAAACTTTTGCTATGTTTAATTTTTTTTAACTCGTATCCCAACTAATTCAATATGTCCTGGGTAACTTTAAGTTGAATTAGTGGACGTTGTGATGGTCCACCATTGAATTTATAAAAGTGAAATTGGTACAGGTTACTATTCCTTAGGCTTTTGAGGAGATTTTTAACTGGAAGTTGATCGATGTATTTAACTTGTGCAATTAGATCTGGCCTTCTTCAAGTTTATTGGAGTGTACTATAAGCTTTAAGGCCTGCTTCTCCTTCCTTGAACTTTGCCAGACTACTTTTTGTCTGCCGTGGTAGATTCGGTTGCGAGTTGGTAGAATTGATGCCTTATTCTTTTCTTTTTAATTGGCTTGAATGGTTATTAAAGCAATTTTTATAGGTTCCCTTTAGTCCTTGCTTCAGGAAACACGTTGTTTGTGGTTTTACTATGACCTGGGGCGTAAATAGGTATGTCCCTAAGGCTTATAACCTCTAAACACACATGCAGGAACATTTGGTGATCAATGAAAGACCTAACGAAAAGTATAGTCATTTAAAGTCGTCTTCTTAATTTTGAAGTCAAGTGGTTTCTTACCCCAAATGTTACCATGCCATGGTAAATCACAAGAAAAAAATGTGATTTTCACAGTTTCACCGGGAATGTATGACTTAAAGCTTAGCATACGTCGAGAACTTAGACTTTATTTCACCTTTTTTTAAAAAACGACACATTGCAATTATATATATATTTTTTTAATTTGCGTAAAGTTTACCTTTTTTATATGTACGTATTTGCCTTGTTAATAAAAAGATAATTTTCGATTTAAATGCACTTATGATGATATTACTTTTTTTAGATTTTTCAGAGTGAATTTTATGATGTACACTGGTTAAGGTAATAGGCAGAAAGGAAGTTTATAAAATTAGTTCTTAACTTGAAAGGTAGGTAGGAGAAGAACAATAAAATAATGACATGTCTATGTTTGAAACCAAATGATCTTGTGCGTGACAGATTACCCCTTTTCGTTATTTGAGTTAACTCTTTTCATTCTGAAATGTTTATAAACATCAGATGTTGATATACATTAAGTGTGAGAAGCAAGTATAGAAACAGTCAAATTCTGTGAGGGCGTATAAAGAAAAAATAGAAAAAAATTGTAACAAAGTAAATGGATCACTCAAGGAAAAATGTTCGTGTTTGACATCGTTTATTACAACTTTGAAAGTCAAATATATGTGTCCATACTTTGGAATAAGCCATTCTACTAATTACTACGTCTTACATCGGATCATGGCATATTTCAACTAGGAATACATACAGTGAATGAGAAATATATAGGCCCATGTTTTGGACCAGGCCCCAAGTGTAGGTCCGATTCATACTATTACTACTGTATAATTTGTATTTGTCTGCCCGGAAATTGGGTCAATTATTTGCCATATTTGTTAAATAGGACTAAAGATGAATCCTGTATAATTCATATGAACTACATAAAATTGCTCCCATGAAACTCCTGGGTTTAGTAATAAAAGCGAGGTATATACGCAGTTAGTGGTGTAGGGTATTATATAGTCGGCGCTACCCGACTTTAGCCTTTCCTTACTTGTATTTTTAATTATTTTTGTTTGAATATATTTAAAAAATAGCTATATTTTAAAACTGGAAAATATATTTCATGTAATGTTACTGTACTTCTGTAAAAACAACTGCCTCTGTGGTTCGGTCCGGGCGAAATTAACGCCGTTTTTACTTGTTTAAAATAAAATTTTTATTACCCGCTTATCAGTAAAACGCTTTAATGTTTTCTTGTACTTACTCCACAGCAATTATAAACGTGATTGCAGTAGAAATTAATAATATTTAATATAAATAATTAAGAGAACATACTTTAAGCTGACATAAAAAAAGTGTTGGATGTTTCAGACCCAAAATAATTCGGCACTATCACTGTCCATTCGTGAGCTAGCCAGCTTATAGTTAAAAGTATGACGGCTACAAATGAAATCAATGGTTGAGGAACAGTCACCTAAAAATGACGAAAAAATGATTTTATTTTCCCATAGAAAAATTGTTGGCTGTTTTTTATACCCTACACCACTTCGTGGTCTAGGGTATTATAACTTAGTTTCGCGCCAAATGTTTGTAACACCAAGAAATAATCGAGCTACACCCACCCTTAAGTAAACCGATCGGCTTAGAATCACCAGCTGAGTCGATTTAACGATGTCTGTCTGTCCGTCCGTCCGTCTGCTGTCCATCTAAGCTTGTTCGCACTCCACAGGTCGCAATTGTTGTCCGATTGTCATGAAGCTTGGCAGAATTTATTTTTTCTGGACAAGGACCATCGGTATTGAATTTGGAGGAAATCGGTTCAGATTTAGATATAGCCCCCATACAAATGTCGCTCCCGATTTGACATTTTCCGCTCTGGAAACGACATATTGTACCCGATTTTCTTTAAATTTGGCAGAACATCTTATAATCCAAATAGAAACACGTATGCAAAAATTGGGTAAAATCGGTTCAGATTCAGATATAGCCCCCATACAAATGTCGCTCCCGATTTGACATTTTCCGCTCTAGAAACTTCATATTGTTCCCGATTTTCTTTAAAATTGGCACAACATTTTATAATCCAACTACAAAACCTATGATTAAAGTGAGTAAGATCGGTTCAGATTTAGATATAGCCCTCATACAAATGTTGCTTCCGAATGTTTATCCGTTTTTGGCCAAACTTTACATATTATATTTCACCAATAAACAGACATGGTGAAAGCGGGTCACATCGTTCCAGGTTTCAATATACCCTTATACAAATGTCCTTTCCGATTTAACATTTTTTGTCAAACACATACATTTATAGGATGGGCCAGATGCAAAAATCCTTCCCGATTTCAATTTTTTACCGAATTGAATTGCAATGAGAATTGTTTGGGTGATGCCCATATGTCCATACTTTGGTATGACTTTGGTTAACTACTGTATAATTTGTATTTGTCTGTCAGACAATTGGATCAATTACAATATTATTTACCATATTCGTTAAATTTGACTAAAAATTAATTTATAGCATATAAATTATATGAATATAATTTATATAATTTGTATGAACTACATAAAATTGCTCCCATGAAATACCTGGGTTTAGTAATCAAAGCGAGGTACATACGCAGGGAGTGGTGTAGGGTATTATATAGTCGGCCCCGCCCGACTTTAGCCTTTCCTTACTTGTTTTTTTTTTATTTTATTACCTATATGTAAAAGATCTATAGCTATAGAAAAGTTATGCCCTTCTTTGTAAGCGCACAAGAGTTTTAAAGAGGTTATGATCAAAATATGTTGCTATCACAAGTACCTTTAATTGAACGCAATTCCAAAATGTCGGCACAAATACTAAAGGTACCTTGGAATTGGAATTTTAGTATTTTTAATATATTCATAAAATAATTTTGTAATATCGGCTTCGAGAAAGGCAAAATGCGTTGGAAAATGTTATACATAGCCCTTCGACAAAATTTTTGTTGCATAGTGTTATTAAAGCAATATATACCAATGTACTGAAATATATATATATATATATATATATATATATATATATATATATATATATATATATATATATATATATATATATATATATATATATATATATATATATATATATATATATATATATATCTGTTGCTGTAGTTCCTTTTGCCAATCATGTGCATGTGTCACGTTTGCTGCCAACATATTTCTGGTTGGCGTGCGAGAAATAAACAATTTAATTGACCACTGAGCCGTGTTAAGAAATTTGTGTTTTTGTGGGTTATGAAATGTTGCAATTTCGGCACATCTCACTGAAATTATAGTACTTTTTCCCGTTGAGTGCATGTTGGTGTCATACGTTTCTTTTCTTTTTCTGTCAGCTGTCAGTCGACGATTTCAATGAGCCTTACATTTTTCGGGCAACATTGTGGCATCACATGAGAAATCTCTTGTCCGCCTGTTGACAAATCAACACAATGTTGCACAAATGTCGATTTAGAGAATGTCAATCAGAATTACAGTTTTCGAAAGAAAAAAATACTTTTTGTTATTTTTACATTGACATAAAATAGAAATTACTAAAGACAGATCCCAGTTGGTAAAATCATAGTACATGAAATGTTGGCTAATGATTCGTCCATGGATTTTTTGAATAACTTGATGACAAGATCCACCCAACACGTTTGTGGGGATAATGCCGCTGACGATAAATTAGATGTTAATGCCTGAATAAATGCCGTGAATGAAAATATTCAATGTGTTAAAATGTGTTTCAGATAATCTGATATTAATATAGTCGTAAGAAGGGGGTGGCTGGGGTGGTCGGACAGAAATGTACCAGAATTACAATATCTTTTCGTGTCTATATGATTCAAAATCTCTGTACAATTTTAAATTTATCTTCCTAATTTAATTTGATTACTTCTGAATTTCAAATGGGAGGTTCTGAATTTCAATTGATGTGATCTGCATTTTAAATAAAAATTTTTTAAATTTCAAGTGGAATCTCTGAAAATGTAATGATAAGTTCTGACTTTCAAATGGAATTCCTGAATATCAGTTGATGAATTCTCAACTTCGATTAGAATTTCTAAATGTCAATTGATGTTTTCTGAAATACAATTGGTATTTTCGTAATTAACCTTGCAAATGGTGTAGATAGAGTTGCACATACGAACATTGTAAGTCGATCATAACAAACTATGATGATAAAAAATCTGTAGGAGGAAGCAAGTGTAGTGAAGGCTTTAGAATCTATTCATTCGGAGAAGAATACGAAACGTTTGCGGCATCTATAAATGGCGGAATGAAAAAATACATTTACCGACATTTGGAAATATATTGAATATTTTGCCAACAAAAATTACATTCCCTTAGAAACCAAAGGACATTTAACAAAGATTTGTTGTTTGATTTAACACACACAATAAAAAACCAGTAAGGAAAGGCTAAAGTCGGACGGGGCCGACTCTATGATACACTCCACTTTCAATCCGAATACAATTCAATTCGGTGAAAAAGTGAAAACGGGAAGGTTTTTGTATCCTGTAAATGTATGTGTTTGACAAAAAATTTTATATCGGAAAGGACATTTGTATGAGGATATATTGAAACCTGGAACGAAATAGGTGAAATATAAAATGTATAGTTTGGCCAAAATCGGTTAAACTTATGGGAGCAACATTTGAATTTGGGCTATATTTAAATCTGAACCGATCTTACCCACTTTCACCATAGTTTTGTTTAGTTAGATTATAAGATGTTGTGCGAAATTTAAAGAAAATCGAGCACAATATATGGCTTTTAAAGCGGCAAAAGTCAAATCGGGAGCGACATTTGTATGGGAGCTATATCTAAATCTGAACCGATCTTACACAATTTCTGCATAGTGTTTCTAGTTGGATTATAAGATGTTGTCCCAAATTTAAAGAAAATCGGGTACAATATATGGTTTTTAGAGCGCAAAATTCAAATCGGGAGCGACATTTGTATGGGGCCTATATCTAAATCTGAACCGATCTAGCCCGCTCTAGCCAGAGGTGTTTCTAGTTAGATTATAAGATGTTATGCCAAATTTAAAGAAAATCGAGTACAATATGTGGCATTTAAAGCGGAAAAAGTCAAATCGGGAGCGACATTTATATGGGGGCTATATCTAAATCTGAACCGATCTTACCCAATTTCTGCATAGGTGTTTCTAGTTAGATTATAAGATGTTGTGCCAAATTTAAAGAAAATCGAGTACAATACGTGGTTTCTACAGAGGAAAATGTCAAATCGGGAACGACATTTGTCTGGGGGCTATATCTAAATCTGAACCGATTTGACCGATATTCACCATTGGTGTTTCTAGTGGAAATATAAGATGTTTTACCAAATCTGAAGACAATCTGATACATTATGTGGTCTCTAGAGCGGAAAAAGTCAAATCGGGAGCGAAATTTGTATGGGAGCTATATATAAATCTGAACCAATCTGACCGATATTCACCATTGGTTTTTCTAGTGGAAATATAAGATGTTTTACTAAATCTGAAGACAATCTGATACATTATGTGGTTTCTAGAGCGGCAAAAGTCAAATCGTGAGCGAAATTTGTATGGGAGCTATATATAAATCTGAACCGATCTGACCGATATTCACCATGGGTGTTTCTAGTGGAAATATAAGATGTTTTACCAAATCTGAAGACAATCTGATACATTATGTGGTCTCTAGAGCGGAAAAAGTCAAATCGGGAGAGAAATTTGTATGGGAGCTGTATATAAATCTGTACCGATCTAACACATTTTTACCACAGGTGTTTCTAGTTACAATATAAGATGTTTTGCCAATTTTAAAGAAAATCTGTTGTAATATGTGGTATCTAGAGTGAAAAGAGTCAAATCGGGAGTGAAATTCGTATGGGGGCTATATCTAAATCTGAACCGATTTTCTTCAAATTAAATAGCGTTCGCCCTTATCCCGAAAAACATCGTTGTGCAAAGTTTCATTTGGTGCTGTCTACAGTTGCGACCTGTATCGTGATTACAAGAATAGATGGACGGACGGACGGACGGACAGACAGACAGACGGACATTGCTAAATCGACTCAGAAAGTGATTCTAAGACGATCAGTATAATTAACAATGGGTCTATCTCTCTTCAATACAATATAATACAATAATCCTTAATACAATATTTATTATTGAATTCAATAAATTTTGCTCTAGTAAATATTTTTGAGTTCTGTAAAAAATTAAATTATACAAGGACCCAAAGAATGATTTTGAGATATTACCATTTAATGTCGGGCAATCAGATATTTTTAAATTAGCCCAAATTTGACTACTTTTTGAATTTTTCGATTTTAAAATTTTTATTGAGCCTGTCACACGCTCGTTGTTTACGAGCCTCATTATAGTACATCTGCTCGGAGGAGTACCGCCAAACAGAAACAATGTATGTAACCGCCACACTATTCAATTGATTACTCTGAAAAAAAAATATAATGTTTATTTTTGGTAGCCTTCATCATCAGGCTCTCGGTAGGTGTTAACATTGCTACGGAATCGATCATTTGAAAACACAAGATATAAAATGTTGTTATGATGCCATACAAGCACCTAACGAATTGTGCGGAATAAATTTCAAATTATTATTACTGAAGTTTAGCCGAATTAAATTTGCCCTTATTGTCGCACAAGAGTTGAAGATACAATAGTTGTGTTTATTCAACCCTCTCATGCCCGAATTTTCTTCTTAATAATTATATAAAATTTGACATGATTTTTGATGATGTATGGGTCTCAATATGATTTATGTTGAGTTTTGGGGTTCTAATTCATACAGGACATGAGTAACAGGATAAATCATTATACTGCAGATATCGGTTAAATAAAAATCATATTTTGAATTGTTTCTTCATTTTATTGATTTTATTTTCTTGTACTCGAAGAAATCCTATAAAAATAAGAACAAATTCTAAACAATTTTAATTACAAGACACTCAAATAATTGAAATTTGAGACTTCACTTTTGTTTTCGTCTTCCTACGCGGACCCAAGTTACCGAATTTGTTGGTTCTCTTTTGAATAATCTTTGTTGTCTATGTACACAAAAATAAAATTTATTAATTCAGCAAAATATGTGTTTTATAAGATTTTATACTCGCAATGTTGACTATAGGCAACATTGGGCATGGAAGGGTTAAAGAATCAATTTGTTATTTAGTAATTACACTGTCCAACAGCATTTTTAGAACAGAGTAGCGACCCAATAATTCAGAAAGGGAATGTTGAGAATTTTTTTTAAACGTATGGTCCAGCTGGTCTGTCTTCTTTTTACAGAGGATCAAAGTTTTTTTCATTTTTTGGTATAAGGAAGCATTAGTGAAAAAAGTTTTGTAATTTAATGTCTGAGAGAATTCTTATTGTCAGAAGTATATTATGGAATCTTATGAAGATTATTTTTGTGGAAGATCTTATCCCTCTAGCTCTACTCTTTATGGGTCAATTTGAATCTTTTTTCGAGAAATTCCAAAAAGGCTATGATAAATGTTGGCTGTAAAGTCTTTAGAAAAGTACGCGTAACTTTCTATCATATAGAAAACACCAAAATATTTTTTGGCATAAGCTTGCTGAATAAATAGGGAATATTTGCGATAGAATTGTTTCAGAAACCCAGACGGAGAATGTTGAAATAAATGCAATTACAACCGCGAATTTTGGATTTTTGCAGTTCTTTCGCGACTGATTTCAAGTATGTTACAAGCGTCATTATAAATACAAATGGAAAACATCTCCGTTATCCGTTAGGTGGATCGCGAGAAAATTGCAAAACAAAAATGTCATGGCTATAAATCATTTTAGCCATATCTGAAAATTTTGCAATGATATCCAATTTTTTTTTTTTTGGTTTACCGCGCTCTACAGAAATACCCACATTTATTATTGAAAAAATTCGATCTTGCAAAAAACATGGACGAATTTTAACCATAGTCATTTTGTTGAATAAGCTGGCGCGTAATTTTGCTATTTTTGCGGGAAGAGCATTATTTACATCTTCGGTGTTTTAGGGGACACCATCTGAAATTTTCCGATAATTTTTTCGTAGAATATTTTAATCCTTAAATGTCCTTTTTGAAAGGACTTTTTTCATTTTCTCGAAAAAAGGGTCAAATTGACCCATAACAAGTAAAAACGGCGTTAAGTTCAGCCGGGCCGAACTTTATATACCCTCCACCATGGATTGCATTCCACAGAGGCTAGCGATTTTCGTTGAAGTGCAGTAATATTACAGGAAAATACATTTTTTAATATAGCCAAACCAAAACAGATATCGAAAGAATAATTTTACAAATAAATATAATATTTTTATTATTTCATTATATTTATTTATTCACATTTATTATTTATATTTTCAACAAGCTTAAATACCAAAAATATTGATAGATAGTCGGTGCTACAGTTAGTTCTATTTCCATTCTATTTTAATTCCATAAGTACAAATTTTGAAAATTCATTATATCACGTACATATTGCAAAATAACCTAACTTAATGAATAAACCAATTTTTGCCGTATAAGTGAAAAGTACGAATTTGAAAAAATCTTTTTATTTTGAGTGTCTATGCTGTCAGAGGAATGTATACACCGAATTCCATGATTCTAGCTGCGGCCATTTGGTTGGTACCATTTTTATCCCTTTTTTCCTATTTTAGCCCCTTAAGAGTACGACTTTCTAAAATATCTTTATTTTACGTATCTACGCAATTAGAGGGATGTCCACATCGAATTTCATCAGGAGATAGAGGGTTAAGGTGTTCCACAAAAATGGTCCTCATGCAATTCGACACTACAGTTCTGACAATAAGAATTCTCTCAGACATTAACTTTTTTCGCTTATAACAATGCTCCCTTCGACCAAAAAATTAAAACTCAGCTGAACTATAAGTTTATTCCACAAAAATGTTCTACTCAACATGACCTTTAAAAATTGTAGGGTCGCTATTCTGTTCCTTTCCAAAATCTTAATTTGTTGGACAGTGTAATTTTTTCAGTTGTTTATTAACACAAAAACAAAAATAATATAATACAAGTAAGGAAAGGCTAAAGTCGGGCGGGGCCGACTATATAATACCCTACACCACTCCCTGCGTATGTACCTCGCTTTGATTACTAAACCCAGGTATTTCATGGGAGCAATTTTATGTAGTTCATACAAATTATATTCATATAATTTATAAGCTATAAATTCATCTTCAGTCAAATTTAACGAGTATGGTAAATAATATGGTAATTGATCTAATTGTCCGACAGACAACTACAAATTATACAGTAGTATACCAAAGTCATTTCAAAGTATGGACATATGGACATCACCCAAACAATTCTCATTGCAATTCAATTCGGTAAAAAAGTGAAATCGGGAAGGATTTTTGCATTCTGTAAATGTATGTGTTTGACAAAAAATTTTAAATCGGAAAGGACATTTGCCATATACCCCTATATTGAAACCTGGAACGATGTGACCCGCTTTCACCATGTCTGTTTATTGGTGAAATATAATATGTAAAATTTGGCAAAAATCGGTTAAACATTCGGGAGCAACATTTGTATGAGGGCTCTATCTAAATCTGAACCTATCTTACCCACTTTCACCATAGATGTTTCTAGTTCGATTATAAGATGTTGTGCCAATTTTAAAGAAAAACGGGTACAATGTGTGGATTTTAGAGCGGAAAAAGTGAAATCGGGAGCGACATTTGTATGGGGGCTATATCTAAATCTGAACCGATCTTACCCAATTTTTGCATACGTATTTCTAGTTGGATTATAAGATGTTCTGCAAAATTTAAAGAAAATCGTGTACTATATGTCGTTTCTAGAGCGGAAAATGTCAAATCGGGAGCGACATTTGTATGGGGGCTATATCTAAATCTGAACCGATCTTACCCAATTTTTGCATAGGTGTTGCTAGTTGGATTATAAGATGTTGTACCAAATTTAAAGAAAATCGGGTACTATATGCGCTTTATAGGGCGGAAAAAGTCAAATCGGGAGCGACATTTGTATGGGGGCTATATCTAAATCTGAACCGATTTCCTCCAAATTCAATTCCGATGGTCATTGGCCAGAAAAAAAAACTTGCGCCAAGTTTCATGCCAATCGGACAACAATTGCGAATTGTAGAGTGCGAACAAGCTTAGATGGACAGCAGACGGACAGACGGACAGACGGACGGACAGACAGACATCGTTAAATCGACTCAGCTGTTGATTCTAAGCCGATCGGTATACTTAAAGGTGGGTCTAGCTCGATTATTTCTTGGTGTTACAAACATTTGGGGCGAAACTTACTTATAATACCCTAGCCCACGAAGTGGTGTAGGGTATAAAAAATATATATATTTTCCCATTACTTACTTTATGTTGGATTTTTTATTGTTTTTAAAACTTGTGTTAAATAAACTACTAAAAAATTTTATCATTTTGAAGATTTATCTCTGAAATTTTGGTTGGTTTTGCGAAACAAAATCCTAAAAAATAGATGCCATCACTTCACACTTCCAAACTCCCTCAGTCACCAAAAAAGTACGTCTAAGGACACTACTATAAAGTTTCTAATAAATTAATTAATGTAATCAGTAAAAAAATCAAAATAAAAGAAATAAAATTGAAAAACTTTAAGAAATATAACGAGGCTATATCACTATACTTCAATATTATTTACTTATTTGAAATTGATTTCAAAATAAGGTACAGTACATTAAAATCGGCCAAGTATTTCAGGAGTTACAGTCGATTGTATGAACACACCTTTTTGAAAAAATTGCAATTTTTTTTCAAAAACACATTTACAAATTTTTTATGAGAAGAATGCATACACAAACTTTCAAAACAATCGCATATATCGAGGTCAAAAAAATCGTACGGTTTTACATGGAATGACTCAATTGTCAGAAATAGTTTAAGAAATGTTTATTTAAAGAATCAATTTATCTTATTATATTTATATAAATTAATATCTGTCTCTATGTTGCGTATAGGACGCCAAACCGGTGGACCGATTCGTCTGAAAATTGTACTGTATCTAACTTCTGCATAGAGGATGGTTCCTGGATATACTAGATCATGATAGGACAAAGGGGTGGTACTTCCCACACAACAAATATTTTAAAACTACCAAAATTATTCTTTTTATCTTCCAAAGCATACGAAGTAGGGGAATAGGGAAACGCCGGTGCAAAATACAAGTTATTATATAACTATAGAAAATATTTAATTTATTCCCTGAATGTATTTGTTATTTTCCAAATAAAAATATTGAATAAACAATTTAATTTATATATTTAAATTAAAAGTTTCAATATTTTAAATCCGCTTTTAGTCAAATATATTCCCCATATTTTCATTGAAATTGGATTTGTGACATTAAGAGGGCAGATATACATACACAAAAAGCAATTGCTACAAATATGATTTTATCATAATAACATATCATATGTAAAGTACATGCTTATTACACACATATTACTTCAGCAAATCCATTCAAAAAAAGAGAAAAAGAACAGCTCCGGAAATCAAGATGTGAACAGATATCCTTAAGACTTCCGTTACCGCCATGACAACGCTATCATGAATCGTTAAGATAAGAAAAAATCCCGTACTCGTAGCTGAATTCATATGTACTTAAAAAAGAAGGAGGAGATATCCTTTGAGTGCACATACCGGGAAAGGAACAAGATAAGAAAGAAAAAACTTCACAAGTGGTATTAAATTTGTTTTTTTTCTCCATCACAAGTGAGGGCATTAATATGAACATTTTCCATGACATCGCAAGATTTCATTTCAGTTCAGTTGGGCAAAGTCATGTTGCCACAAAGGATAAGTGCTTTAAGGATACTCTTTCCACACACAGACACAACCTTTGGCAACCACCCATGCCAGCGAAGCGCTCTATGTCATCATCTCGTTTGCATATGAAACAGTTATGTAAATGCGGGTAAGTATGTGTTTATACTTTTATGCGAGAGGGTGGCGGCGGTGGTGGTGGTTCCCAGCCATACAATACATCCTCAAAAAAATGTCGCTTTATTAATAATTTAAAAAACAAAACATTCGCATAGAGGCAGTGGCAGAGGCAAACTTCAAAGCCCAAAACAGAAATTTTAATCCTTAGGGGATACTTTTGCGCTGTTGTCTTTTATGTTTAATTTGCGAATTTTTTGCACCCCGCTCTTGCAAACCAACACCGGGAAGCACACCATTCATAGGCTGAGCACTTAATGCGATTTTCGCAACAACAGAAGAAGAAGGAGGGGGAAACAAATACAAAAACAGCAACAATCTCCGGAAAAGGCCAGGAAGTATGCAAGAGCTAAAGGATGCTGTCGTATAAATAATGAAATCTTGCAAAATTTAGCTGAGAGGGCTGTTATGAAAAATAATTTCTGTTTAAAAATTCACAATCTGCAGATGTTTGTATGGGCGAGATACCCCCGTAGCCCCTGGAAATACCTTAGAAACCAATTTAATATCCTGCATAGGAATGATCAATTTGCCCCTGTGGAATTTGTCATATATAAGGGCTAAAATATTCGCGAATATATTATTGTATTTTTTGGTTGGCAACGATTTAGGAATTTGTTTTGTGCTACTACAAAAAATCAGGTGCACAGCATATGTTCCTAGATTATATAAAGGGTGGTTAAATTTTTAAGGCAGATGTTGATTTTGAATAAGACACAAATTATTTAGGAAATTATTGTCATTTCTTTTTATTATGATAATATTGGCATGGTTCTATTATGTATGGAACAAAAGAATCGGCCAAATGGCCGCCGCGACCTTGGCGGCACACCTCCGTTAATGTGCCGAATTATCAAATTAAGTGATCTTGGCGGTCAATTGACTTCGCCACCACGTGAGATAACACGGCCATTGAATGTGTCGCGCAAAAGAGCCATTGTTTCGTTAGCTGTGTGGCAAGTGGTACCGTCCTGTTGAAACCACATATCGTGCACATTCACATCTTCCAATTCGGGTCATAAAAGCTCCTTTATCATCTCACGATAGTGAAGACCATTGTGCCTGACCGGCCTTATTTTGGAAAAAATACGGCCCGATGATGCCGCCAACCCATAAACCGCACTTTTTCGACAATCACTCTTGGATTATCATTCGCCCAAATGCGGCAATTCTGCTTGTTGACGAATCCACTGAGGTGAAAATGTGTCTCATCACTGAAGATGATTTTCGTCGAAGTGAACGATATCCATTTTCATAATAAGCCTGAATAAATTTAACGCGTTGCTCAATTGTGTATCTTTCCATGGTTAAATTGAGTTAGTCTGAAATTGAGAAATGTCAAATGAAATACAGAAAAAATCTTAACGCTTAGGTGTGGTTCACATCCAACATCGGCCCTTACAATTTAACCACCCTTTAGAAAACAAGTAAAAACGGAGTTAAGTTCGGCTGGGCCGAACATTACATACCCTTCACCATGGATGAAAATACATTTATTTTTTTAATATAATTTAATATAACACATTTAAAAAAAAAAAACTATTTTATAAATAAATATAATTTTTTTTCAAACCACGCATATACGGCAAGGCTACCAATACGTCTACACTATATATCGAAATAACACTTCAAGTCGATTGAAAAAATGAATATACTTATATTTGTATTTTCAAAAAGCTTAAGTACAATAAATCTTGGTAGATAGTGTAGGTTGTATTTCCATTCTATATTAATTCCAAAACTACAAATTTTGAAAATCCATTATCTCACGTACATAGTGCAAAAAACCTAACTTCGTGATTCAACCAATTTTTGCCGTACAAGTAAAATGTACGAATTTGGAAAAAAAAATTATATTGCGTGTCTATGCAGTCAGAGGAATGTATACAACGAATTCCATGATTCTAGCTGCGGCCATTTGGTTAGTACCATTTTTATCCCGTTTTTTCCTATTTTACCCCCTTAAGAGTACGACTTTCTAAAATCTCTTTATTTTACGTGTCTACGCAATTAGAGGGGGCTCTGCGAACGGTGACTCTAGTGAAAAATGGCCCCAACGCAAACATGAAAAATTGCCCCTCTGACTCCAGTGCATTTTTAATTTGGGGCCATATTTCATTTTGTTGAAAATGAAGATTGACCCCAATTAAAAAAATGAAAAATGGCCCCAAAAACATTATTTAAAAACATTGGGGTGATTTTTAATTTTTACTAAGATTCTAATTTAGCTTTGAAGTGAATATAAATAGTATAAATTTTCAGAGCGAAATGGTGGGTTATTCAGTAAAAGTGAAGTGCTTGTGAACAATGGTATTTATTAACGTGATAATGGAGTGTGTTTTTTTGTTGGAAAAAAATAATTTTAAACTCCATTTTTGTGAACCAACAAAAAATGATATATAAATCAGTAAGGAAAGGCTAAAGTCGGGCCGGGCCGACTATATGATACACTCCACTTTCTATCCGAATACAATTCAATTTGGTTATAAAGTGAAAACGGGAAGGATTTTTATATGCTTCCTAATCATAGGCTAATATGACCTGACAAAATTTGTCAAATCGATATATTTGTATCGGGGCTATATCCAAACATGGAATAAAGTGACCCATTTCACAATAGGTTCTTCCAGTTCAAGTATATCGTGTTATGCTCAATTTGAAGTAATTCGGTGAAAATAACGGGAGCGAAATTTGTACAAGAGCTATATATAAATCTGAACCGATCTGACTCATTTTCACCCTAGGTGTTTCTCATGGAAATATAAGATATTTTGCCAAATTTGAAGAAATTAGATGAAAATGCGTAATTTCTGTAGCGAAAAACCTCAAATCGGGAGTGAAATTCGTATGGGTGCTATATCTAAATATGTATCCATCTGGTTCATTTTCACAATGGGTATTACTAGTTTAAATATAAGACGTTTTGCCAATTTTGAAGAAGATCAAAAATCGGTCAAATCGGGAACGAAATTTGAATGGGAGCTATATATAAATCTGAACCGATCTGACTTTTTTCACCATACGTTTTCCTAGATTAAATATAAGATGTTTGGTCAAATTTGAAGAAAATCTGCTAAAATATGTGGTATCTAGAGTGAAAAGAGTCAACTCGAGAGTGAAATTCGTAAATCTAAATCTGAACCGATATGGCTCATTTTCACCGTGGGTGTTTCTAGTTAAAATATAAGATATTTTGCCAACTTTGAAGAACATCTGTTCAAATATGTAGTATCAGAGTGAAAAGAGTCAAATCGGGAGTGAAATTCGTATGGGTCCTGTCTAAATCTGAACCGATTTTCTTCAAATTAAATAGCGTTCGTCCATATCCCGAAAAAATTCGTTGTACAAAGTTTCGTTTGGTTTTGGCTACAATTGCGACTTGAACTTTGATTACAAGAATAGATGGACAGACAGACGGACATTGCTAAATCGATTCAAAAAGTGATTCTAAGTCGATCGGTATAATTAAAAATGGGTCTATCTCGTTTCCTTTTGGTTGTTACAAACAAATGCACAAAGACATAATACTCTCGTGGAGAGCATAAAAATTTGCCTTGGGTGTAAAGCCAGGTTTAATGTAATGAAAATCTACATTTTAATGTATCTCCTTTTTGGCAAAAAATTATCAATTAAACAATTGTTTTTAATTGCAATTTCGTAAACTTCAACATTTATAAAATTATAGATCTGTTTTATACCATTAAAAAAGTCACACGATTATTCCAAATTCTACAAATAAAAATTAATAATTTTAGGTTTCACTTCTGTCAAGCTGCTTGGCGAATAGAGTGATCAAAAACCCGGTTTTTCTGCAATGACGAGTTTTCAGGTTTTTCGGAAACCGCGAATTCAAAAAGCCTTCTTTTTATAAAAAACCGGTCGTACCTGTTTTTTTTCGGGATTTTCTTGAAACAGTAAAAAATGGGGGAATTATTCATTAATCTTGCGAATAGAACAATTCTGATGCATAATCAGATTCACTAAAATTTTTCGAGTCCAAACATTCATGCCAGAATTAGGATCAATTTGGTCCCTTGTCAAAAATTCATTTAACGATTTTTTTAATATCAGTATATAATTAATATCAAGCTATCATTAATACTATTATTCCCAAAATATCAGTTTAGAAAAGGTGTGAACACCGTAAAAAAAGATGAAAACACCGTAAACTAAATAGGAAATCATTTTGAAAAACAGCTAATATTTCTGTACCAATTACCCATTCTGCGATTCTGATATTTTGTAGAGACTAAAATAAGCTAAAATATATATAAATAACAAAATAAATCATAAATAAATAAGTTTGACATTAAATTCAAGGTTTATGCGTATTTTTGGACTCTTTGACATACAAACACTTTTCACTTTTCCTCTTATATTAGCAAAGTTCATCAACCTCATATTAACACAAGGACGAGTAATATACGTCTACGGATGGATCACGAAAAAAATGCTGCCGTCACTGGCTTATTTAATGATGATCAACAAAATTTTTCGTCCTTGAGTCATACCGTCTGTGAGCTAAATGCTTCTAAAAATAATAACATATATTTGTATATGTGTGGCTGATCGACATCCGAAGCGGCAAATGATAAGAAATGCATGTGAAATCTAGGAAGAACATCACCATTTTGGGGTGTTCGTCATTTTTTTAGTTAATTTGTGGTCCCTAATAAAAAACCGTTCTATGAAGCTGGTGATAATATAAAAAGCGGGATATTATAAACAAATTAGCACCGAAACAGAGACTTTTTACCATATGAAAAACCGGTTGAGACCGACATAAAAAACCCGGTTTTTCGGTCGGTCTCAGTTGGAAATCCCGGTTGGACCGTTCTTCGGTCTCGGGTTCTATTGGCGAAATACGAGCACACGGAAAAAACTCGTACAATTTTTAAGTTCGTCAGAGCCTGTATATATGTACTATCATAAAATTATGGCGGTCATTTTTCGGTTTGGGGGTATTTTACATTCTTGTTAGGGCAATGTTTCATATTTAATCGTGGTGCATTAAGTCATAATGAACAAGTAAAGAAAGGCTAAAGTCGGGCGGGGCCCACTATATGATACACTCCACTTCCTATCCGATTACAATTCAATTCGGTAAAAAAGTGAAAACGGGAAGTATATTTTGTGTGTTTCCTAATCATAGGCTAATATGACTTGACCCAATTTGTTAAATCGAGAAAAATATTTTTTCGGGGTTATATCCAAACATAGAATAAAGTAGCCCACTTGTTCAATAGGTTCTTCCATTTCAAGTATAACGTTTTATGCTCAATTTGAAGAAAATCTGTGAAAATATGTGGTTTCTGGGGCGGAAAAAGTCAAGCAGGGAGCGAAATTTGTATGAGAGCTATATATAAATCTGAACCGATATGACTTATTTTCATCGCAGGGTTCCTACTTTAAATATAAGATGTTTTGCCGAATTTGAAGACAATCTGATAAAATATGTGGTTTATAGAGTTGAAAATTCAAATCGGGTGTGAAATTTGTGTAAGAGCTATATATAAATCTCAACCGATCTGACCTATTTTCACCACAGGTATTCCTAGTTTAAATTTAATATGTTTTACCAAATTTGAAGACAAATTGATAAAATATGTGGATTCTAGAGCGAATTAGAGCAATTTTGAGCGAAATTTGTATGAGAGATATATATAAATCTGAACCGATCTAACACATTTTTACCACAGGTGTTTCTAGTTGAAATATAAGATTTGTTTCCAATTTTGGAGAAAATCTGTTAAAATATGTGGTATCTAGAGTGAAAAGAGTCAAATAGGGAGTGAAATTCGTATGGTGGCTATATCTAAATCTGAACCGATTTTCTTCAAATTAAATAGCGTTTGTCCTTATCCCGAAAAACTTTGTTGTGCAAAGTTTCATTTGGTTCTAGCTACAATTGCGACTTGTATCGTGATTACAAGAATAGATGGACAGACAGACGGACATTTCTAAATCGAATCAAAAATCGGACGTCCAAATTTTCTCAGAATACGTCTTGTGGTTGTAAATCGGTTGGGATTGGAAGTGTGTTAAATCGTTCTAAGGGGGAAAATTTTTTCCTTCACAATGACTGAAAATACCCCTAATATTTTGACGATTTAAGCATGGTTTTTGATTATTTTTACTTATATTTGCTTGATATTTGCACCATAAAGTGATTCTTATATGTAGGGGGTGAAATACATACTATAATATTATTTATTCCAAATTCTTACTTCTAAGGGGTAAAATGGGATACAAATGGTACCAGCCAAACGGCTGCACCTCGAATAATGAAATTCGGAGTATACGATTGCGTAGACATGTAAAATAAAGGTGGTACGTAGACATGTACTTTCAGGGGAGTAAAATGGAAAAAGGGGATACAAATTTTACCAACCAAATTATCGCAGCTAGAGTCATGAAATGCGGAGTATACTATGATTGCGTAGACACGAAAAATAAAACGTTTTCCAAGTTCGTACATTTAAGGGTAAAATGGCGATAGAGGGATAAAAGTGGTACAAACCAAGCAGCTACATCTATAATCATGAAATTCGGAATGTATACATTGAATTTGATTCTGATTTCGTAGACAGGTAAAATAAACGGATTTTTCGTACATCGTACTTTTTGGGGTTAAAATGGAAAAAGGGGATAATGAATTTCGCGTAGGCGCGAAAAATAAATAAAAATCAAAATTCATACTTTCAAGGGATACAATGGGTACTGATGGATAAAAATAGTACCAACTAAACGGTTACAGTTTGAATGATAAAATTAGGTTCTGCGAACGGTGACCCGAGTGAAAAATTGCCCCAACGCAAAAATGAACAAGTAAGGAAAGGCTAATGTAGGGCAGGGCCGACTATATGATACACTCCACTGTCTATCCGAATACAATTCAATTCGGTAGTAAAGTGAAAACGAGAAGGATTTTTGTATTCTTTATTCGGGACCCATATTTGTATGGGGGCTATATCTAAATCTGAACCGATCTTACCCACTTTCTGCATACATGTTTATAGTTGGATTATGAGATGTTTTGATATATTTAAAGAATATCGGGCTCAATATGTGGTTTCTAGAGCGGAAAATGTCAAATCACGAGCGACTTTTCTATGGGGGCTATATCTAAATCTGAACAGACAGACAGACGGACATTGCTAAATCGATTCAAAAAGTGATTCTAAATCGATCGGTATAATTCGGATTATATAATCGGATTATACCGATCGGATTATATAATCGGATTATACCGATCGACTTAGAATCACTTTTTGAATCGATTTAGCAATGTCCGTCTGTCTGTCTGTCCGTCTATTGTTGTAATCAAATTACAGGTCGCAATTATAGTCCGATCTTAACAAAAATTGACACAAGTAAGGTTTGTGGATCAAGGACGAACGCTATTTAATTTGAGGCTTATCGGTTCAGATTTAGATATAGCCCCCATACAAAAGTCGCTCGTGATTTGACATTTTCCGCTCTAGAAACCACATATTGAGCCCGATATTCTTTAAATATATCAAAACATCTCATAATCCAACTATAAACATGTATGCAGAAAGTGGGTAAGATCGGTTCAGATTTAGATATAGCCCCCATACAAATATGTGTCCCGAATAAAGAATACAAAAATCCTTCTCGTTTTCACTTTACTACCGAATTGAATTGTATTCGGATAGACAGTGGAGTGTATCATATAGTCGGCCCTGCCCTACATTAGCCTTTCCTTACTTGTTCATTTTTGCGTTGGGGCAATTTTTCACTCGGGTCACCGTTCGCAGAACCTAATTTTATCATTCAAACTGTAACCGTTTAGTTGGTACTATTTTTATCCATCAGTACCCATTGTATCCCTTGAAAGTATGAATTTTGATTTTTATTTATTTTTCGCGCCTACGCGAAATTCATTATCCCCTTTTTCCATTTTAACCCCAAAAAGTACGATGTACGAAAAATCCGTTTATTTTACCTGTCTACGAAATCAGAATCAAATTCAATGTATACATTCCGAATTTCATGATTATAGATGTAGCTGCTTGGTTTGTACCACTTTTATCCCTCTATCGCCATTTTACCCTTAAATGTACGAACTTGGAAAACGTTTTATTTTTCGTGTCTACGCAATCATAGTATACTCCGCATTTCATGACTCTAGCTGCGATAATTTGGTTGGTAAAATTTGTATCCCCTTTTTCCATTTTACTCCCCTGAAAGTACATGTCTACGTACCACCTTTATTTTACATGTCTACGCAATCGTATACTCCGAATTTCATTATTCGAGGTGCAGCCGTTTGGCTGGTACCATTTGTATCCCATTTTACCCCTTAGAAGTAAGAATTTGGAATAAATAATATTATAGTATGTATTTCACCCCCTACATATAAGAATCACTTTATGGTGCAAATATCAAGCAAATATAAGTAAAAATAATCAAAAACCATGCTTAAATCGTCAAAATATTAGGGGTATTTTCAGTCATTGTGAAGGAAAAATTTTTCCCCCTTAGAACGATTTAACACACTTCCAATCCCAACCGATTTACAACCACAAGACGTATTCTGAGAAAATTTGGACGTCCCAGCTCCTTTCGTTTAGATGCTAGCGCGCTTTAAACAGACGGACGGACATGGCTAGAATTTTATGAAGATCTAGAGTATATACTTTATGTGGTCTCAGGTTGATATTAAAAAGTGTTACAAACGGAATGACAGATTTAGTATACCCTCATCCAGGAGGTGGAGGGTATAAAAATCTGAAATAACCTAAAATATTAGGGGATATTATGGGTACTATCAGTTCCTTTGAGGGAAAATTTTTTCCTTTGTGTCGATTTAGCCCAGTTGCAATCCCAACCGATCTACGACTATAAAACACATTTATGGTAAATTTGGAAATCCTAGCTCTTTTCGTTTAGATGCTAGCGTGCTTTCAACAAACGAACATACGAACGGACAATGATAGATCGTCTTAGGATTTTATGACGATCAAGAATATATATATACTTTATTGGGTCTCAGGTCGATATTTCAAGGTGTTATAAACGGAATGACCTGGAGGTGGAGGGTATAATGAGAGGAAAATTGATCTTTTTGTATTTGTTGCCAACCTCACCTAACCTGTCTAATCAAATTAAAATACATCGAATTAATATTATTGACATTTATATGGCATAACATTGGCAGCAACATTGCTTAACTCCTGTCCTGGATAACTCTTAAGCCGACATTACGTATTCAGATCAAAAATCAAATTTATTCAACAACTGCAAAATAAGCGAAACGAAACGAAAGGAGACGTTGGCAAGTCAACCAATCAAGTGCAGTCGAGAATTTGAATTTGAATGTGATAGAATAAATGTGTGCATAAAACACATTTAACTTGTCAGAGAGAGATGCAGAAAACAAACTTACAATCCAAATAAACAACAACAAGCCAGGCATGCATACAGATGCCGAGTCATAGTCAGAGTCTGAGCCAGGACCAGAGACACCAGCTACCAGCCAGCCACTGACAGGAAAATAGATGCAAATCCTGCAAAGATGCTCGCATCCAGTCACACACAGACTAGTAAAACCAGAACGAACGAAGCAATTTTCGAAAATGTACAAAATGTCATTGAGCTGTCACAATGCATCGCCGTGGCACAGAAATGTTGCTTGTATGTATGTATGTGTGACTGGCAGTGTGTGTTCTGCAAAATAAAAGATATGAAAGGAACACACACGGACGGACGGCCACACTGCACTGGGAACAGTGGGTGACACACTGGATGTGACAGTGGCAACAACAGTGTGACATGCATCCCATGCATTCGCTCGTTCGTTCGTTGCATGGCCGTACATTTTGCATCACATATTTACGACACACAACAAAGTTTCTGCACAGTGCACAATAATGCACAGTGTCGAGAACTGAATAAATATATGTTATAAGTAGGGTTTGTCTCCCGGGATTCTGTAGAAATGTTTACCTATTTCACATTTTCACCATGTTTTCACTGTAGCATAGTAAAAAGTAGCAAAATAATTACTTTTAATTAGTTGTATGACAGCTAGTGATTCAAATCTTCTACCTTCTTCTATAATTGATTTGAAGTAAAAATAACAGAATTGGAGATCACAAATAATGTTAATAATATTTGGGTATAATTTAATATTTGATATTTTAGAAGTAAAGTCGGACAGACTTTTATGTCTGTGGACAAATCGTACAAGAGTTATGTAAAATTTTACTAATAAATTAAAAAAAGTATCCTTACAATCTGAAGTAACTACGCTGCATTGAAGAAATATCAATATTGCTGCCTCAAAATATAAATCTAGGTTATTGAAGCTTGATATTAACGGCTTATTAACAATAACTATTACATCTATCGAATCTGCAATATCACTCTATCGCACACACTTTCTTCAATAAAATTAGAAACCTTTACAGCTCCTACTGCCAGACGTGTCTGTAGGAGCATCATGGTTGTGCTCAATTCTTTGATGATTCTTTTCTGTTGGAAGTAGGCTCGGTAAAGATTGTTAAAGCGATAGAGAAAGGAGACGAGTTAATATGAGGAATGGTAGCCGAAGAAGCCAACAGCTACTCATGTTTTGAAGCCCACCCATCCATGCTGACAGATCAAAATCGAATCAGAGTCAATCCGTCATATCCAATTTACAAAATAGATCATATGATGATTCTATAAATGCATTGCCTATTTTAAAATGTTTTTATATGTTTTGATCATTGCAAAAATTTTTGAAATTGTGTTCATCTCATATTTTATTATATATAACTTCTTTGAGTTCCGTTGGAGAGATCGCGAACAAATTTACAAAACAAAAATGTCATGCATACAAATCATTTTAGCCGTATCTTCCGCAAAAATATCAAGTTAGGAAACGCTAAAGTTGGACGGGGGCGACTATATAATACACTCCACTTTCTACCCCCTTGTAAATCACTTCGGTAAAAAAGTGAAGTCGGGAAGGATTTTTGTATGGGTCCTAATCATGGACAATTGTGACCCACTCTCATGTACCAAGGTAAAATAAAATCAAAGAGTTTGGAGCAACATTTATATGAGGGCTATATCTAAATCTGAACCGATCACTTTCACCATAGGTGTTTCTAGTAGGAATATATGGTGTTGTTGTAAAATATGTGGTTTGTTGATCGGATCGAAAGTTAAATCGGGAGCGACATTTGTATGGGGGCTATGTCTAAATCTGAACCGATCGTACCCACCTTCACCAATTCCAGTTGGATTATAAGATGTTGTGCCAAAATTGAAGAAAATCCGGTAAAATATGTGGAGTCTAGATCAAAACAATTAAAAAAGGCGTTAAGTTCGGTCGGGACGAACTTTATATACCCTTCACCATGGATTGCATTCCACAGAGGATGTCGATTTTCGCAGGAGTGCAGTAAAATTACAGGAATATTTGAACTGTTTTTAATATAGCCAAAACAAACAAAAACAGTGAAAAAAAAAATAATTTTATAAAAAAATATAAAATTTGTATTATTTCAAATCACGCTTATAAGGCAAAGCTATCAATACGCTTATA
This sequence comes from Polietes domitor, assembly GCA_947397865.1. NCBI lineage: Eukaryota > Metazoa > Arthropoda > Insecta > Diptera > Muscidae > Polietes > Polietes domitor. The sequence goes on from OX377619.1 coordinate 144,807,615, forward strand.
CTATATAAATCGAAATAATACTTCCAGTTAATTCAAAAAGTAAATTTAAGGCAGCAATCTTAAAAGGCTTAAATACCATAAATATTGGTAGATAGTGGGTACTACAGTTGGTTGTATTTCCATCCTTTATATATATATATATATATATATATATATATATTCGTCTGTCTGTTTTTCTGTCTGTTCTACACTCCGAAAGGAATGGGCTACGACGTTCAAACTTTCCATAAATGTATCAAAACGTTGTAGATCGTTTGAAAGTGCTGTCAATAATACGACAACAGCTCGGGTAAAAATAAAAAAGAATATAACTGGTATCAAGCAAACGGTTGTAGCTAGAATCATGAAATTAGATGTGTACATTCCCTGTAGGAAGCCTGGGGTCAAGTGACTCCAAGTCACCACTTTTGGAGAAGGGGTATAAATATTACTAGTATGGAAATCTAGTAAAAATCCAAAAGTGTAGACAAAATGTATTAAACTGAACACTGAGTCAGTAGTTCCAATGTCTCCATGTGAAGACATTAGGACCATCTAGTCGGTGGTTCTAAGGTCAGTAGTGGATTCTCAATGATAAGCACATGCTAAATGTCAACAGTGGAGAACATTGCCATAATAATTTGTCAGTACTACTGGTGACAAAGTCAATACTGAGTCCGTAAAGTTTTACTATCGACATTCCCTACAGGGTTCCAACATAAAGGATCTTAAACATTTGTACTTTTTATATTAAAATGGTAGTCACTTGCTCTTTGCGCATAACTATGTCTTAAAAAAGGGTTAAATTTTAAAGGCCGATGTTGATTTTGAATAAAATACTAATTATTTAGGAAATTATTGTCATTTCTTTTTATTATGATAATATTGGTATGGTCCAATTATGTATGGAACAAAATATCGGCCAAATGGCAGCCGCGACCTCGGCGGCACACCTCCATCCGATGGCGCTGAGGCATAATTGAGGTTCTATGCCGTTAATTATCCGATCCCGAATTATCTCATCCTTCAGCTCTTGAATTGTTGCAGGCTTATTGACATACACCTTTTCTTTCACATAACCCAAAGAAAGAAGTCCAACGGTGTCAAATCACATGATCTTGGCGGCCAATTGACATCGCCACCACGTGAGATAACACGGCCATTGAATTTGTCGCGCAAAAGAGCCATGGTTTCGATAACTGTATGGCAAGTGGCACCGTCCTGTTGAAACCACATATCGTCCACATCCATATCTTCCAATTTGGGCCATAAAAAGTTCGTTATCATCAGACCATTCACAGCAACTGCCTGGCCGGCCGCATTTTGAAAAAAAAAAATACAGAAATACAAAAAGCCCACAAACACACCAAACAGTAACTCTTTGTGGGTGCATTGGTTTTTCGACAATCTCTCTTGCATTATCATTCGCCCAAATGCGGCAATTCTGCTTATTGACGAATCCACTGAGGTGAAAATGTGCCTCATCTCTGAAGATGATTTTCTTCGAAAGTGTACGATATGCATTTGATTTGGAATTTCAAAATAAGCCTGAACATTCAACATTGGCCCCTACAATTTAACCACCCTTTAGTAATGTGCACAAAATATATCACAGTTTTCCTAATATGGTACTGTACTTCTATGTAAAGTTGGCAGTCTCTAATCTGCCGGTAATACAGTGAAAAGCCTTCCGTTGTGGAGGGTATATAAGATTCGACCCGGCCGATATTAAAGCCATCTTACTTGTTTTTTCTGAATACTACATATTTTAACCGATTTTGTTCAAAGTTGGCACATTATCTTATAGCCTTCTCACACTACTTGCAAAATCTAGTTTAAATGGCATAAGATCGATTTACAAATGCCAGATTCCATACAAATGTGACTATCTATATATATAAAAGAGTTGCGTTATTGACTGACTGACTGACTGACTTATCATTGACCAGCCCCCAGACCAAACGGCTGAAACCAGGATCAGCAGTAAGAAAGGGTTCGTATTTTTAGGGGGTAAAATGGCCCAAAAAGGGATAAACATCGAACCTTCGTCCTGACTAAACGGCAGTAGCTAGAAACATGAATTTCGGTGACTTCCTTGCAATGACCATGCAGACGAGCTACAAATAGGGATTTTTCGTAATTTGTTTAAAGGGAGGAAAGAGCCAAAAAGGGATAAAAATGGTACTAATTTAAGTATTGAAATTTGGTATGTAAATTCCTCTGACAACGTAGACTTGCAACATAAATGAATTTTTCGAAAATTGTACTTTCTAGGGTGTGAGCGGGACAAAAATGGTACTAATTTAAGTATTGCAGCTATAGTCATGGAATTTAGTGTGTAGATTCCTCTGACCACATAGAAGCGAAGTAAAATTGGATTTTTCGAATTTTGTACTTTTAAGGGGCGAGAGGGACAGAAAGATATAAAAATGGTACCAACTAAAGTATTACAGCTAGAATCGTGAAATTTGGTATGTAAATTCCTCTGAAGCGAAGTAATATTGGATTTTTCGAAATTTGTACTTTTAAAGGACGAGCGGGACAAAAAGGGATACAAAATGGTACCAACTAAAGTATTATAGCTAGAATCGTGAAATTTGGCATGTAAATTCCTCTGTCCATACAGAAGCAAAGTCAAATTGGATTTTTTGAAATTTTACTTATTAGGGGTGAACGGGACAAAAAGGGTACCAATTTAGTCGTGAAATTTGGAGTGTAAACACCTCTGACAACGTAAAAGCGCAAATTTAAATTGATTTATATTTGTGAAATTTTGTGTGTAAATTTCTCTGACAACGTAGACTTGCAACATAAATGGATTTCTCGAAATTTGTACTTTTAAGGGTCGAGCGGGACAAAAAGGGATAAAAATGGTACCAACTTTAGTATTACAGCTAGAATCGTGAAACGTGACCATATAGAACGCAGTAAAATTTGATTTTTCGAAATTTGTACTTTTAAGGGGTGCGCGGGACGAAAAGGGATAAAAATGGTGTATGTGAACATAAATGGATATTTCAAAATGTGTACTTAAAAGGAGGATACGGGACGACAAGGAATAAACCAAATAAAGTACAGTTTTTTTAGGGGAAGCAAAAACACATGTGATTATAGTGATTTTTCAAAATGTGTACTATTTGGGAAATAGGTATATAAAGTTATAAAGTGGCTGAATCTAGAAATATGAGGTGAGGATATAAATGGTTGTAATTTTTTGGCCAAAACTGCGTAGAAAATGATAAAAATACGAAGTGAGTTCAAACAAAGGGAGTGCAGCAAAAATAGTGCACATCGACAAGCACATTCCTTTGACTGTATATGAGTGCTATCAAATAGGAGGTTTCCAAATTACTATTTTAGATTTATCTATATCCACCAAAAGAAAATTAAATAAATACTACTATCCGAAAACAGAGACGGATAAAATTAACAAATAACTGACTTTTTCGCGTGCGGATACTGCTAGTTATACATATTTCGACAAGATGTATCCACGGTGACTGTATCATATTAGTTCTCAGTTAAATGGAGACACCATACAAATGTAGCTCCAGATTTTCTCCGCTCCAGACGCCTCGCAGGACATACGATTTTGGTCAGATTCTTTATATTACTACCCAGGCATTTATATGGGCCCTGCATTTATAACGTCTCAAAACACTGTGACAACAATATAACAAATTTATTTTAGCCCACCACGTTGCAGCAAAACAGAAGGAACATGCGACGACAGAAAAAAATTGGCACAGAGCAAATATATTTAGCATACGTGGTGGTGCCACTGCAGTGGAGGCACACTTAAATGTTTCTCCAACAGATTTCCATAGATCTATTCCAGAGACATGAACACACATGCAAGCACACAAGAAGCTGCAGCAACACCAGCAGAAGTCAGTGTTGAGTTGTAACCCGAAATTAATGGCAAATGTCAGAACGATATGTTTACTGTTTCAGTTGTACAGCCATTTCCGAACACTACAATGGTGGAGTTAAATTGCTGTGTAGTTTTGTTGTTCGCTGGGCGAAGGGACAAAGTCTTCTCTGGAATTTATGGCGGAAATAGGACTAGGTGACACATGAAAGATTAAAGTTGAATCGCATGAGTATATCAACCAGGCTATAGGGTTTAGTAGGATTAGTAACTATGATGTTTAAAGAAAATAAGAACTTAAGAAACACATGCATTTTTATACCCTCTACCAATTAATGGAGTTATACCAAAGTTTGACAATCCGTTTGTACCACCTTTAAATATGGACCTGACACTCTATATATGTACATATATCCTGGATCATCATAAAAATACAAGTTTTAGGGTCTTACGCTTTTTACCTATCTTTACTTATCTACACCATTTTCAAGTGTAATTCTAAAGACAAAATGTCATTTGAAATTAAAAAAATCAATTTGAAATTTAAAATGACAAGCAACTAATAATTATAATGATGTCAATAATTTCATATAACCTTCAACAGCTCAGAGATGTAAAATGTCGGTAATTTCATATAACCTTCAACAGCTCAGAGAGAATATAATTTATAAGGTCTTGGATTTTACTCAGTGTCCAGTGCCGGATTAACCCATAAGCAAACTAAGCAGCTGCTTAGGACCCCCGTAAAATTGGGGCCCCCAATATCAGGCGTATAATTTTTTCTAAGTTTTAAAAATAAATTTTTAAACAAAACAAAAACATAATTTCTATGAATGAAACTGAAATAACTCTTTCGTTGCCAGTTAAAAGAAGTTGGGAAAATGACTTTTTAAAATGGGGGCCCCAAGATCAGGCGTATTATTTGTTATTTGTTTACAAAATAAATTTGGATCCGTGAATAACGGGAACTACATAGGATTGCTAGAACTTGTCGCTAAATTTGATCCGTTTTTGGCCTCGCACATTTCAAATTATGGAAACAAAGGGAAAGGTAATACTTGACCCATGATTTAAATTTTGGATAAATTTTTCCAATGTATTGTCAGTATATTATCAATGAATTGTCAATATATTATTAATATATTACCAATGTATTGTTAATATGTGACCTTTTTCAAGAAAATTCAACATTTACTAATAGCATACTTTCTGTGTTTTAAAGGAAATGTGTCGTACTTGTCGAAAACTATTTGCGAAGAGCTAATTGAACTAATGAGTCAGGAAGTCCGGTCTGCGATTTTAGATGAAATAAAAGCTGCTGGATATTTTAGTTTGTCCGTCGATTCAACCCCTGATCTTTCTCACATTGATCAGTTGTGCGTCATCATAAGATACGTTTCGCCCTTTGATAATTTGCCAGTAGAACGATTTTTAACATTTTTAGAATTGAAAAGTCACGTTGGAAAAGAAATGGCTGACGCAGTTTTGAAATTCTTGATCGAAGACTGCAACATTGAGTTTTCGAAGTGCAGAGGGCAATCCCATGATAACGCAGCAAATATGTCCGGTATTTATAAAGGGATGCAAAGTGTTATTTTACAACTCTACCCTTATGCAATATACATTGCATGTGCAGCACATTCATTGAATCTTGTCGGTCGTAGTGCAGTCGATTGTTGTTCGGAGGCTGTCAATTTTTTTTCATTAGTGCAAACACTTTACGTATTTTTTTCTGCTTCTACAAACAGATGGAAGGTACTAAAGGATCATATCAAGGATGAAAAACAGTTAAAGAAACTCTCAAACACGCGGTGGGAAGCACACGCTGTTGCCACAGATGCAATTTTAAATTCGTATTCTCAAATTCTCGACGCGTTAGATTCTATTTCTGAAGATAGGAATCAAAAAGGAGAAACTAGACAAGAAGCAATGAATATTGCAAACAAAATGCAAGAGTTTGAGTTTGTTTTTATGGTTACGATGTGGAATGACATTTTGCAACAATTTCATCGGACATCACAAGCCCTTCAGAGTTCAGAAGTTAATTTGCAAGTGTGCGCTGATTTGTATAAAACGTTGACTATTTACTTGCAAAATCTCAGGGAAAGATTTGAAGAATTCGAAAACAAGTCTAAAGAAATTTTACCCGACGGTGATTATAGAGGAAATAGTAATCGAATACGTACTCGGAGAGTACAAGTCAATGATGGTCCAGCGGAAGATGCTATTTTATCTGCAAAGGACAAATTTCGCATTTCGACTTTTTATTGCATCGTCGACATTCTTCAAGTCGAGATGAAAAGAAGAGGCGACGTTTATCAGAATCTGGCAGAAAAGTTTTCATTTTTATTAAACATGAATTTAACCAACGATGAGATACTATCAAAAGTTAAGTCACTTGCCGCATCGTATCCTGAGGATTTAAATTCAAATCTCTCTGATGAATTAGAACAATTTCATCAGTACGTTCGTTTGAAAATGGAAAAAGATAAAAATATTAGTGCAAATTTTACTGATTTTTATAACATAATTGTAAATGACCAACTTCAAACAGTCTTTCCTAACGTGGAAATCTGTCTCAGAATATTTTTATCATTAATGATAACAAACTGTTCGGGAGAACGATCTTTTTCGCAGTTGAAACGAATAAAAAATCCTCTGAGGACGACAATGCGACAAGATCGACTAAGTTCGTTGGCTCTTCTGTCAATTGAATCAGATGTTACGCGTCGCATGAATTTTGACAATTTAATCGAAAAGTTTGCTCGTCAAAAGTGCAGGAAAAAGAAGGTTTAATTTTTAAGCGATTGTTTCATGTAACTTTGTATAAATAAAATAAATAATAATATAAATAAAAAAATTATGGGGCCCCATATCTTTCACTGCTTAGAGCCTCACAGACTGTTAATCCGGCACTGTCAGTGTCGTATTATTTGTGTGGGAGGTACAACAAATCATAACAGGTATAAAGTGATTGTAAAACCATTTCCAATATTAAATTGTTACTGATCAGTTTTATTTTAACCAAAGCTAATGCCAATTTGTGTGAGAGGTCTTGCAATATCGCTCATATTGCATGTGTATATACCGTCTATGAAAACATTATCATTATATAACGTCTATGAACAATTTACAGAAATAAATAAATGCTACCTAACCTAATGTATAAATTGCTTAAATAAATTTGTTTACCTTTTTTGAATTTCAAATGGAATAATTTTTGAATTACAAATGGAATAATTTTTGAATTTCAAATGGTGTCTTTTGAATTACTTATGACGAGTTTTGAATTACAAATGATGGCTATTGAATTACAAATGACTTTTGAATGAAATGAGTTTTGAAAATCAATTGACATTTTTTTGAATTTCAAATGGAATTTTTGAATTTCAAGTGATATTTTTTGAATTGCAAATGGAATTTTTGAATTTCTACTGGTGTCTTTTGAATTTCAAGTGATGTCTTTTGAATTACAGTTGAAAAGGTGTAGTGCATGAGATCTACTATGTGTGATGTGGTAGTTGGGACCATGTGATACGAACCTCCTTGCGCCTACCACACAAATTATGCTGTCCTTACTCTGATAGTGAGGTTATATATAAGTCGGTTGAGACGACTGAAACTTACTTACTTCTTCAAATGATAATCCTCTCATAGCGTGAACGCGCACCATTATCATACTATCATATGAAATGGGATAACCAAACGAATAAATCAATTTTCTGTGTACATTAGGGCGGGTCACTTTGTATGGGTGGAAAAAGTGAAAAAAGCATCAAGCAAAAACGAAATTCTATGAACAATTCTCCAAGAGACCTGTGTCTTAAATGAATTCCCGCAGCAGTTGGTATTGCAATTGTCAAAATCGATCAAGGATTAAAGATTTTCCCATAGAAGGACTAAAGGAAGGTCGGTTTTCATCTTTACTCCAGAATTATAAGTGCTAGATGGAAGACATTGAACAGGAGGAGCCCCCTTTGTAAATAAAAACGATATATCAATCCAAGTACTTGACTGATCTCAATAAAATAACACAATCAACCCTAGGAACATTCCAGCCGAATTTGAAATATATCGCATTAGATTTGGATGAAGCTCCCATATATTTGTTACTTCAGATTTTTATTTTTTGTAAAAAAAAATTGTATTAGAATAATTATCTCTGATTGAGTAGATGGATATATGCATTCCTCTGACTTTCCATGGATTTGAGTGTACATAATCACCTGGATTTGTGGAAAGTTGGAATTGCAAATAGGAGAACAATAAGGACAGATTCCCTAAGAAGTCTCCAATATTTAGGTTATTTAAGTAAAGTCACGCGGGGCCGACTATATGATACACTCCACTTTCTATCCGAATACAATTCAGTTCGAGAATGATTTTTGTGTGTTTTCTAATCATAGGCTGATATTTGTATCGGGTCTAGAGATGGTGAGTGATTATTGGCTCACGTTCACGCACGCTCAGGAAACAAAAATATTGAATCACGCACGAAGATTTTTTCGTTCCTCACGCTCACGTGAGTAAAATAAATTTTGTTCACGATCACGCGTGACTCACGCAATTCACGTGAGCCGCGCCCATCTCTAATCGGGACTACATCTACTGACCCAATTTCACAATGGGTTCTACCAGTTCAAGTATAACGTGTTATGCTCAATTTGAAGAAATTCGGTGAAAATAAGTGGTCAAGCCGGCAGCGAAATTTGTGTGGGAGCTACGTATAAATCTGAACCGGTCTGACACATTTTCGCCATAGGTGTTTCTAGTTTAAATATGAGATGTTTTGCCAAATTTGAAGACAATCTGATAAAATATGTGGTATCTAGAGTGAAAAGAGTCAAATCGGGAGTGAGATTCGTAAATAGGGTTCGTCCTTGTCCTGAAAAACTTCGTTCCATTTAGGTCTGGAGATAATTACGACCTGTATTTATTTACCTGTATCTGATTACAAGAATAGATGGACAGACAGACGGACATTTCTAAATTGATTCAAAAAGTGATTCTAAGTCGATCGGTATAATTAACAATGGGTCTATCTCGCTTCCTTTTGGGTGTTACAAATAAATGCAGAAAGACATAACACTCTCGTGGAGTGTATAATTAAAGTTAAATTCATTGACACTTATAATTTGCTTTAATAATAGTTTGAACAAAATAATATTTCTAGAAAACTTAAAACTATAATGTATTGTTGTAATAATTTATTAATTAAAGATTGAAGAATTGAAACACGAATATCAATCAACACTAAGCGTGAGTAGTGAATAGTAGAAGGAAAATAGTGCTTGCTCCCGGCACTTGCAGAGTCTTGTAGGGCTGAATGTAAATTTTTCTTAAAAACTATATATTAACAGAATTAAAAATACGTCTTATATACTAATCTAAATCTAAAGTAAAAAATAAAGTAACAAACCCCTATACGCATCAGGTGTTTTAACAGATTAAGAGATTCGACAAGGAATATCTAGTTGTTCCCGTAGAATACATGGATTACTTTTTCTTCGTACCAAACCTGACTTTCTACAAATCTACGCATTAGCCCAAGTGTATAATCAAAAAGGGGAGAGAGCGAAGAAGTCTCATAAACATACCGATTAGAGAACTTTCTATTAAATGACCGAAAATGCTTTCCCATACACTTCCGAACTGTGCTTCTATCAAATATCACCATATTTTTTATTACTTCTGGAGATATGCTATCGTCCTAAGAAAGAAAGTCACAAGAGCCAAAATTCCAAGATTGAGACCCATTCAACTGTAAATGATCGAAGAACCTTAAACAAAATGGTCAAATCTGAACTGTAGAGTCCCCCTTTTAAATCCGAACTGGCATTCTGGGATAAATCTCACATCCATTTTCCATAGTTTATTCAAAAAGCTTTCCCAAATTTCGAAGTAAGGAAATAATATAATTTTTTCTATTTTCTTCTATTTTTGAATAGGCATTTTTCCAGGAAATTGGTTAATAACAGCTGGTGATATAATTATTATATATTATAGTCAGGTATTCAAAAGCTTCCACAGTTAGCCTTCTAATTATAAAATTTTATATGATTACTAGTTATTCAGTGATTTCGTAAAATCCAAACCAGTTGAGTGAATGCCAATATAGAATCAGGATTTTGCGAAGTGGCTCTATTTCCCGAGAGTTTCTACCTGTAGGGAACCGGAATAAGCCGATGAAATGATTCTTCAGATGTTGAAGTCCCAGCACAGTCTCCTCGATCTCGACATCACACGCATTTTTCTTCAAATAAGTTTCAAATTTATTCTTTATTACTACGAGAACATCATTATCTCAAACGTAATAGCTCACGCAAAAAATGTTTATAAAGTATATTAACTTCAATCATTGCACAAAAATCATACAGGTAATGTTAGAAGGTCATAAATATGTCAGGCGTTGGGAAATAATATAATCAGTATTAATGATTAACCGGATCAAACCACCAACTACAAATTTTTATTTAATTTTTTCGTAAATTTTGCCGAATAAAGTAAGAAGTATTTCAAAGCACATACCGAGCTTTGTAGTCATGTTACATTCTGAAGTAGACAATATGGAAAACAACATCGGATTCAAGAGCATCCGCCACTGATTGTTGCTGACAACCCACAACAACAACTCGACTTAGGGGCAAACGAATGTCTTGCAGCAAAGATGTGTCAGCTACCACACCACTACTGTGCTGCTGGACATCCGATCGGTAAAAACAACATTGTCATCAGCAACTGCAACATTGCCATCGTCAGCATCACCACCATCAACCGTCATCATCATCAGCATCCGCATTATCTGCAGTAGGTTTAGCTTCTTCTGCAGTACTCAGTCAGTATTCATTCCTTTGCCCTTTTTGTGTCCGTATCTGTTAGTTTATGAGTGCATTTGTCATATGCACATCCACTCTACAGTGTGTCACTACTGTCCATTTGTATTCGTAAAATCGCTCGGTGCTACTACTACTACTCCTAGTTTTCCTTTCCAAGATAGTTTCTGTGTGTTTTTGTTGTTCTTCGAATGCTGTTGATGTTGTCGTCGTCGTCGCCTCTGTTTGGTTATGTTGTTGTGGGGACACTGAAAAAATATCATGTTACTGACACAAATGGACATTGGACAGATGGAAAGACATTTTTTAAGTTTTCTTAAGTGGACGAAGAACAAACAACACAAGTGTGCAGAGAAAATTGCTTTTTATTTATTATTAATGCTGCATCATAAGAATGACAAATTTAGATTATTTGTTATGGTGGGATAAAGGACAACTGATGATATGATACTTGCGTTAGCTTTAGCTGAAGGCTGTTCAGTGCGAAGGTTGAATTGAAGGAATAATAATTATACACCGTTAGTGGCGAAATTTGATATACATACATATAAACTAGGCCATCCTTGTCCAAGTTACCTCAAATAGGGAAAAATCGTACAATAGTAAAATAGTTATTCTAGTAAAATAATAAAATAGTAATATAGTTAAGTAGCAAAATAGTGAAATAGTAAAACAGTCAAATAGTAGAATGGAGATTCCAACAAATTTTGACACAGTCGTGGTCGAGGTCCACCAATTTGTATAAAATTTGGATTTTTGTCAGAAAATATCCCAGACTTTTCTACAAAATCTGTCAAGGGATGTTTTGAATATACAAATTAAAATTTGGAAACAGAATACAAGAGTCTGCTATTCGAGGAATAGCAGATCAACTAAAAGATATTTATAATCACTGAAAGAAAAACGTACGTAACCGGAACATTGCTTCAACGAATTTGGTCATTGAAAGTCAACCAACGTCGGCGTTCGTTACTGCAACGAACAAAGTTTCGTTGATGCAACGATTATTGATTTATTCGAGAGAATAGTTTTTCGGACTCAAATAGACTCGAAACTCAGAACATGGGCGATAAAATGGTTTGCCAATTCGCTAGAAGTGAAGAAATCAAATCGGGTGGAACAAATGTATGAAGTCTATATCAAAGGGGGCACCGAGTCACAGTGGTCAAGAATCTAATTTCAATGACATTTTCAAGTTAGGCATCGCCCCCTTGGCTTATTTTGAGATATAAATGGGTAATTCCATTGGAATGCGAACCAAAAACTATTGTTCTGATAAGTCATGCCTTCCGATTTTAATGAGTTCTGGCATATATTCTACTAGTTCTTCCGGGTAATATAGCTTTCACCGTAGCTAAAAGGACAAGTAAGTAAGCTTCAGTCGGCTAAACCGACTTATATATGTCCTCACTCTCAGAGAACATATATACGGAAGTTATAAAACATAAATATTTTTTAGGTTTTATTTTTTAATTCTCTTTTGTATTTGTTCAGCTTGAGGCCATAGGAAAATCTGGTGTTGTTTGTTTTATTTTATTTTATTTTTCCCAATATTTCGGTTGCCTTCGTCAACCATCAGCAGGGGTAAACACACTAAACAAAAACATATTTAAATTATAACAAATGTAAACTATACAAATCACGAAACAATTTTACAAATAATTACATTAAAAATAATTAGCGTCGTCCTGTTCGTCTGCACAAGTTATTGTCAACTAAAAGTCATGTTTTGTTTTCGTCTGTATTTTTGTACAATATGACGATAAGCTTTCGCACCGTTTTCTGTGTCCGTTTTGTAATTTATTCTCTTATTACAAAACGCTGTTTAGTGTTTTTACCCCTGATGATGGTTGACGAAGGCAACCGAAATATTGGGAAAAATAAAATAAAACAAATAACACCAGTTTTTCCTACGGCCTCAAGCTGAACAAATACAAAAGAGAATTAATAAAACAAAAGGTCAACAATACACATAATCATTTTTATTTTTTATTTATTTTTATAAATAGGATTTTTAGGATTATAAAAACATTTGCACATATCAAATTGCAACTGATTTTGTCTACCCGGTGGTTGGAATGGATTTATTGGTTTTATTGTAACAAAAGTTTATGCCACTTTGTGTGGGAGGTACTAGAAGGGGTGTGACAATTTCGCACATATTCTATGCGAATGTAACCACTGAAAAAGCATTGCTAAATATAAAATTTCACAGTATTCCGGTTATAAGTATGGAAGTTATAACAGCTTTAATTTTACGTAGTTTTGCGTGATTTGTGTGGGACGTAAAGGAAGGGGCGTGGCAAACCCCGTCATATTTAGTACACTTCAAGTGATTATAGAAAAATTATCAAATATCAAATACCGTCCTCGATCGTTTTTCTTTCAGTATAAACAATTTGGTTCCATGATGACCAGCGGTAGTGGACTTCGAAGTGATTATCCGCAACAGCAGCTCAACTACTTAAGGCAGAACTCCAACAACATGAATGAGAATTACTATCGAATACATCACAAAAAACACACTCTAGAAAAACAAATAATTTCTGTGTATCCGATTGTTGCACCAACGAATAAACTGTTGCTACATCGATATTAGTTTCGTTGCTGCAACGAATGAGTTGTTGAGGCAAAGTGTTCAAAAATTTAATAAATGTTGACAAAATAATATGGATTTGTATAAAAACAATGGTTAGAAGCAAAAATATATAGATTTTTGTAGTAATTAATATTTTTCCATATAATAAATGAAATAAAGTATTTTCCTTGCTTCAACGAATATTGAATTGTTGCAGGAACGAAACTACGAAAAATCGGTTTCATACCATAAACGTTCACATCTTTGCAGCAACGTGTCGGATTGTTGTGGGAACGTAATATTTCGTTGCTGCAACGAAATGACAATAACGAATCGGATTAGTTGATGCAACGGACGATTTTTCTCTCAGTGTAGGATGGGAGTATACTAAGTTTGTTATTCCGTTTATAACACCTTGAAATATCGATCTGCGACCACATACAGTTTATATATTCTAGATCGTCATAAAATTCGATGTCGATCTAGCCATGTCCGTCTAATAACCTCTAATATTTCGAAACTTTTTTGAAGATTTCTGACTTGTATTTACTTATTTAGAGTCCCAATGTAAACAATCAATGCGTTAGTTGTCAAAAAATATGGTTTATTCAGATGGGAATGAAGAAAATGTGTCTTGAGAGACATTGAGCTTGCGATAAACAAGTAATGAAAGGCTAAATTCAGACTGAGCCGACTATATGATACACTCCACTTTCTATCCGAATACAATCCAATTCGGTAAAACTGTGAAAACGAGAAAAATTTTTGTATGTTTCCTAATATGACCTGGTCCAATTGGTCAAATCCAAAAGAATATTTGTATCGGGGCTATTTTCAAACGTGGAATAAAGTGGCTAACTTTCACAATAAGTTCTTCCAGTTCAAATATAACGCGTTATGATCACTTTGAAGAAATTCTGTGAAAATTCGTGGTTTCTGGGGCGGAAAAGTTTATCCTACAGCGAAATTTGTACGGAAGCTATATGGAAATCTGAACATTTTCAACTGGCCCATTTTCACCATGGGTGTTTCTAGTTGAAATATAAGATATTTTTAAAGATCTTCTTCCAGATCGGTTAAAATATGTGGTTTATAGAGTGGAAAAAGTGAAATCGGGAGTGAAATTCGTATGGGGGCCATATCTAAATTTGAACCGATTTTCTTTAAATTAAATAGCGTTCGTCCTTGTCCCGAAAAGTGCAAAGTTTCATTTGTAAATCGATTCAAAAATTCGAAGTCGATCGATATAATTAACAATAGGTCTAGCTCCCTTCCTTTTGGGTGTTACAAACAAATGCACAAAGACATAATACTCTCGTGGAGTGTTTAAAAAGAATTTTAAGAATACAATTGAAATTATGTTTCTAGTGATACCAACAGTCATGACAGAGCAGTGCTATATATAATATAATTAACAATAGGTCTAGCTCCCTTCCTTTTGGGTGTTACAAACAAATGCACAAAGACATAATACTCTAGTGGAGTGTTTAAAAAGAATTTTAAGAATACAATTGAAATTATGTTTCTAGTGATACCAACAGTCATGACAGAGCAGTGCTGCCAATATGAGAGAGCTCCAAACCTATAACCAATCTTGAAAAGCGAAACATGTTTCAGCTCATTAAATAACGGTTTGTAAATTAGAAATAAAGAAATGCTAAGACGAGTACTACGTTTAGCTCATTTTCATTTCTCTAAAGTAAATTTCAGTTTTTTTTTTTTTGGAAAAACGCTTTCATTACAATTTCTATAGATTTGTTAATTATAAAATAATATTTTACAAATTATCGTCTATCAAAATTTTAAGATGATCAGCCTACTACCATTAGGTTGAATGTACCTTAAATTTTATATATATATATTTTTTTTTTTCAACTAAATATAAGGTAATTATAGATCTTTTTAGTCCCAAAATCCTAGTTATTATTTGTTTAATATCCACATAGGAATTATTTATGTGGGCGTCCATTCACACCATGGTTCGCTAACCACCCCATAATTCAATAGACAAAAATGGCGCCCAACGCTGAATTATCAAACTTAAGTTACTGAATAAAATTTAAAAAATGTTCTAATACTGAGAACTGCATAAGTGCTGTATCCAATTTTACATATCCTCTTTAACATGGTCGTGAAAGGTCATGTAGCCATACTTCTGGTAAAATGTGTCTATGAAATATTTCGACAATAATTTCACATTTTTCTTCCACATACATACATATCACACAAATGTCTAGCTTGATGTGAAAAATCCAGGACACAAACTTTCATAATAATTGCATTATGTACTTGTAAATATGTACATATGTACATATGTACAGACGTACATATGTTAACTAATGTGAAGTTTAGAAATTTGTCTCTTACATTTGAAATGACACATGTATAACAATCCATCCGTTTTTGCTCTGCACAAAAACCATTTTAGTCCTTAGAACTGTCACAGTGACAGTAAAATGTACAAGTGATACTTCTGAGCACATATTTCTCTTCTCTGTCCCCTAACTAATGTCAGTGCTTGCAAGCAGCAAGCAACCCGGCAGAACTCACACTCATCCATCTTCAGAGCGACCACCCCAACGAACACCACAATGACAGCCCGCCAGTCAGTCCTCCCTCGTCCACCCGTTCCTATGATGTCGTAAGTTTTTGTAAATGACATTACAACAAACACTGCATCCATCCACTACGAGCATGGTCGTCTCGTTTAGGAAAAGACGCACATACCCAGTTGAACTATTAAACCGAACAACGTGTTCCTTGTCTCACCCTGATGACTTTTCATCGTAGAATATGACATAAATGTCAGCACTGCATGTTGTATTTCATGACATTGCATTTTGATTTATTGTAGAGAGCATTAGAATGCACAGCGTTTATATGCTGCCTCTTTCCTTGGGTTCCACAGTGTTGTAGCTGCAGTTGCTTCGTCTTCCTCTTGCTGTTGGATTGCAGCAAACTTCTAGTCCAGGGGCATCATCATCATCAGGAAGAGCCAAAGCAGCAGCAGCAGCTGAAGCAGCCTAGAACGCACATGCAAAGTTTCGAGTTGAGTTGAGAGTTGACTGTCTGTCACAGGACATAATTTATATTCGCATGCCTTAACTCAAAAGTCCTCTTTGGATATGTTTACGTGGACGTTCGAAACAGGAACGCCATAGAGTAAGCAATAGCAGAAAGCTTGGAAAAGAAATTTGGGTGGACATTTTGACATTGCTGTTGGTTTTCTCTGTTGTAGGAGATTACCAGGCAGTGAAGGACTGTTTGGTTGCAAGTGTCATTTGTCATAGAGAAATAGCTAATAGATAATAGCTAATAGCTAATAGCTAATAGCTAATAGCTAATAGCTAATAGCTAATAGCTAATAGCTAATAGCTAATAGCTAATAGCTAATAGCTAATAGCTAATAGCTAATAGCTAATAGCTAATAGCTAATAGCTAATAGCTAATAGCTAATAGCTAATAGCTAATAGCTAATAGCTAATAGCTAATAGCTAATAGCTAATAGCTAATAGCTAATAGCTAATAGCTAATAGCTAATAGCTAATAGCTAATAGCTAATAGCTAATAGCTAATAGCTAATAGCTAATAGCTAATAGCTAATAGCTAATAGCTAATAGCTAATAGCTAATAGCTAATAGCTAATAGCTAATAGCTAATAGCTAATAGCTAATAGCTAATAGCTAATAGCTAATAGCTAATAGCTAATAGCTAATAGCTAATAGCTAATAGCTAATAGCTAATAGCTAATAGCTAATAGCTAATAGCTAATAGCTAATAGCTAATAGCTAATAGCTAATAGCTAATAGCTAATAGCTAATAGCTAATAGCTAATAGCTAATAGCTAATAGCTAATAGCTAATAGCTAATAGCTAATAGCTAATAGCTAATAGCTAATAGCTAATAGCTAATAGCTAATAGCTAATAGCTAATAGCTAATAGCTAATAGCTAATAGCTAATAGCTAATAGCTAATAGCTAATAGCTAATAGCTAATAGCTAATAGCTAATAGCTAATAGCTAATAGCTAATAGCTAATAGCTAATAGCTAATAGCTAATAGCTAATAGCTAATAGCTAATAGCTAATAGCTAATAGCTAATAGCTAATAGCTAATAGCTAATAGCTAATAGCTAATAGCTAATAGCTAATAGCTAATAGCTAATAGCTAATAGCTAATAGCTAATAGCTAATAGCTAATAGCTAATAGCTAATAGCTAATAGCTGATAGCTAATAACTATTAGCTTTTAGATATTGCGATCAAACGAACCTACAGTGCCCTATAGTCTCCTACAACAGAGAAAACCAACAGCAATGTCAAAATGTCCACCCAAATTTCTTTCCCAAGCTTTCTGCTATTGCTTACTCTGTGGCGTTCCTGTTTCGAACGTCCACGTAAACATATCCAAAGAGGACTTTAGCTATTAGCTTCTACTTAGGGTAGTGTTGATTCAATACTTCTTACCAAGATAGAGTACAATAACTTCGTCCATGCAGTAAACTTTTCCCTTCTACAGCAACACACTATTCCACCATTCCTCCTCCATGTCCCACTTCAAGCTTTCTCTTCGCATGTGAAAAGTCAGTCGTTTTTCCGCTATCATACCAATATCCTGGCCTTCCCACTGCCTGTGTGTGTGTGTGATGTGATGGCTGCTGCTGCCTGCCAGTGCTGCCTGTTTTTGTAACTGTCAGTGTACATGACTGATGATGGCCACTGTGTCATGTTATATGCACCATGATGGTCACTTAACTGCACAAGTCATCGCTTGACATTTTGTTCATTTTGAGATGTGTCTCCCTCAATCTCCTTCCTTGAATGTGTTGCTCTGCGCGTGAGCGGAGTACGTCCTATGGACGTGGTTGGGTGGCTAGCTGGCTGGTGAGTGTGTTGCAAGTGATACTCGTTCCATTGTGTCTGTATGTCGGTGGTGTCTGTCTGTGTGTATTTGTTTTGAAATGAAAAATGATGACTTTTTGCTGCACCAACTTCCATTTTCATCAAATGGAAATATGAACGGAGGAGCACCATCACCATCAGTACGCATACATAGAGGAGCACTTTGTTTTAATGTAACTTCCGTTTTGAGTTGAAAGCTTTAATCTGATTACACAGGAAGGATGCCGCTCCTGGGTGGAGGCATCGTCATAATGTTGAGAATTTAACATGTCTACAGTCTACAGTTGGTTAGAGCGGAAGCTGTAAGTAATTAATTTTAAAATTTTTTGACAGCATAAATTCGATTATCTCTTGGGAAATTGTGAAATGATATATGCACGAGTATGTCTGACTTCACATTGTTCAAATAAACAGGAGAAGGTATTTGAAAGTGATTTTTTCTGAATATGTCTAGGATGCAGCAGCTGTTGCTTGGCCATGGATAGAGAGTAAATGAATAATTTTTTTATTATTGCTAACGTCAATTTAGGTTGTGTGGAAAATAAGATCTCTAGGTTTCTAGGCAAAATATGACACTAGGATACAGTCCGGAATGTGTGGCTTATTAAACATTTACGCAATGTAACTGCTGAACTTTCCACTGAATAAAAGGGTGAATCTTCTTGATATTCAAACTCTTTATGTTTGTTAAGATTATAGCTAAAACTAAGATGCAAACTTTAATAGGATACGTATCCATTAAATAGTGGTTTTAGGTGTAATTTCAGCCCTCTATACCGATTTTGCTAATTTGAGCTCCAAACCAATTATAGGATGTCCCAATAAAAGTGAACGGATGATTTATTTGATCTACTCTCACTAGAGATGTAATAGATTAAGTAAATATGTAACAAGTAAAAACGGCGTTAAGTTCGGCCGGGACGAACTTTATATACCCTCCATCATTGATTGCATTCCACAGAGGATTTTCATAGGAGTGCAGTAATATGACAGGAAAATATAATTTTTTATAGCCAAGTGAAAACAAATACAAATATTAAAAAAATAATTTTATAAATAAAAATAATATTTTAATTATAATAAGATAAGGCTACCAAATCGTCAACTCAAAAAATAAATATTCTTCTATTTTTATTTTCAAAAAGCTTAAATACCATAAATATTGGTAGATAGTGGGAGCTACAGTTGGTTGTATTTCCATTCTATTTTAATTCCAAACTTTGAAAATCCATTATCAGACGTACATAGTGCAAAATAACCTAACTTCATGATTCAACCAATTTTTTCCGTAAAAGAAAAAGTACTAATTTGGAAAAAAAAAATTATTTTGCGTGTCTATGCAGTCAGAGGAATGTATACACCGAATTCCATTTGGTTGGTACGATTTTTACCCCCTCAAGAGTACGACAATCTAAAAACTCTTTATTTGACGTTTCTACCCAATTAGAATTTCATCATTCTGACTGTAGTCGTTTAGTTAGTACTATTTGTATCCCTCTGTACCATTGTATCCCTTGAAAGTACGAATTTCGAAAAATCCGTGTCTACGCAGCCAGAGGAATGTTTGCATTAATCGGTGAATAAATTTGAAATTTTATTATGCGGACAGAACATTTATTGGTTATTTTCGAGTTTATGTAAAAAATAAACACACACACTCACAACACATAAATTTATAGCATACTCAGAATTGCATGACTCTAGCTCTGGTCAATTGGTTGGTACTATTTGTACCCCTTTTTCATTTTAACCCCAAGAAGTACGAATATCGAAAAATCCGTTTATTTTACGTGTCTACGCAATCAGAGGAATGTGCACCAAATTTCATTATTCTAGATGTAGCCGTTCGGTTCGTGCCATTTTTATCCCTCTGTACCCATTGTATCCCTTGAATATCCGAATTTGGAAAAAACCTTTTATTTTCCATGTCTACGTAGTCAAAGGATTGTATACTCCGAATTTCATGACTCTAGCTGCGGTCATTTGGTTCGTACTATTTTTATCCCCTTTTTCCATTTTGACCCCAAAAAGTACGAATTTCAAAAAATCCTTTTATTTTCCGTGTCTATACAGTCAGAGGAATGTATACTCCAAATTTCATGACTCTAGCTGCGGTCATTTGATTGGTACTATTTTAATCCCCTTTTTTCAGTCTAACCTCAAAAAGTACGAATTTTAAAAAATCCGTGTATTTTACGTGTCTATGCAATCAGAGAAATGTATACACCGAATTTTAGTATTCTAGGGGCAGCCGTTTGGTTGGTACCATTTTTATCCCTCTATTCCCATTTTACCCATTAAAAGTACTAATTTGGAAAAAATAATTGTTATATGTATCTGCTCTATTAGAGGAATGTACACACCGAATTTCGTGTTTCTAGCAGTTGTCGTTTAATATGTACCATTTTTATCCCTTTTTTGACCCATTTCACCCCCTTCGAATAAAATCACTTTAAGGTGCACGGTTTTGTTATAAGGGAAATGCGCATACCCAATATCAAGTAAGTACAAGCAGACATCTTGAAAAAACATGCCTTAATACTCTAAAATATTAGGGATTTTTATGGGTATTTTTAGTCCTTGTGAGGGAAAAATTTTTCCCTTTGGGCCGATTTCGCCCATTTTCAATCCCAACCGATCTACGACTATAAGACGCATTTATGTAAAATTTGGACATCCTAGCTCCTTTCGTTTAGATGCTAGCGTGCTTTCAACAGACGGACAGACGGACGGACATGGCTAGATCGTCTTAGAATTTTATGACGATCAAGAACATATATACTTTATAGGGTCTCAGGTCGATATTTCAAGGTGTTACAAACGGAATGACAAAGTTAGTATACCCCCATCCTGGAGGTGGAGGGTATAAAAAATTGAGGAAAATTGAACTTCGTATAGCGCTAAGACAATAATTTCTCTCTCTCAATTTACTCAAACTAAAGAAATGTTTTCTTCAAACCAAGTAAATTTTTACTTAATCTGAGGAAAATTTTCCGAATTTTTTCCTCAATCCAAGTAAATTGTTACTCAATCTAAGTAAATTTGTAATCAAACCAAGTAAATGTATACTCAATCTGAGGAAAATTTGTCTTAAACCAAGTAAATTTGTATAAAGCCTGACAAAAACTTTACTTGATAATTGAAATAAATTATTTCGCAGAGTATTCAGCACTCATATATTTCTCAAACGTTTCATATCAATTCTACCATATAGAGCTGAGCTATTTCACCATGACTGCTGCGGAGGCTATACAGGCGCCTTCGCAGTGATTGCTTAGATTAAGATTTTATTGATTCCAATAAACTTAAATATTTGAGTATAATCGTACGACTAACATTTCAAGAACTATGTGGATAAACTAATACTGTTGCACGCTGCAACATTTCCATAATACATTTTTATCGCTATACATTTATATTCTCCCAAAAAGGGAACAAGAAAAAGGGAGTTACTTAGTGATTGTTTAGAATAATATTTGAAGTACTTACGAAGGAAGTCTTGGCAAACGAACGAGAATTACCTATTAGACTACTATTCATGTTTATTTTTCTAAACTCACTGAAGTATTTCTATAGGTTCATAAATACTTGAATGTATGAAGAACTTGGCATAAATTTAAGCACACATAATAATTTCAAGGAATCAACATATTTTCAAGTAAAAACTTCTTAAATGGAATTTTTCTATACAAAAAACTTCTTCATTATTTTCTTTCTTAAATGTTAGTAAATTTTCTTCTGCACAAGTATGAATATACATAATTGTAAGAAGCTTTTAAGTTTAAAAAAATGTTTTTAAGTAAATTTACTACACAGTTTTGAGTTTATGTACTATTTCTTCTGGCATTGACATAAGGAATCATGTCTACTTAATTTTCTTTCTCGTAAGGAAATTTTAACTAAACTGGAGTAAAATTGATAAACCAAATTGGAGTATGGATTTTGCTCATATTTAAGAATGCTATTTTTCTGAATGTAATATGTATTAGAGAAAAGATAATATAGCAAAATTAAGAAATATTTTTGTAATAAAGAGTGATTTTTTTGAGGTTAGGATTTTCATGCATTAGTATTTGACAGATCACGTGGGATTTCAGATATGGTGTCAAAGAGAAAGATGCTCAGTATGCTTTGACATTTCATCATGAATCGTCTTACAAACGAACAACGCTTGCAAATTATTGAATTTTATTATCAAAATGCGTGCTCTGTTAAGAAAGTTCATTGCGCGCTTCCATTTTATGGTCAGTTTAATCGACCCACTGAAGCGGCTATTCGGGCTATTGTGACTAAATTTCGCACCAAATTTACATTGTTGGATATTAAACCACCAACACGCTTACGTAGAGTGCGAACTGAAGAAAATATCGCAGCTGTATCGGCCAGTGTTAATGATGACCACCAATTTTCGATTCGTCGCCGTTCGCACCAATTGGGTCTCTGTTACTCAAAAACGTGGAAATGCCAAAATTGGACTAAGCGGATGGACCACCTAAGACGCAGCCGCGGTCTACATTTAAATGAAATTATCTTCAAAAAGTAAATGTCATGGACCAATCTAACGTTTCAAATAAAGAACCGATGAGATTTTGCAAATTTTATGCGTTTTTTTAAAAAAAAAAAGTTATCAAGCTCTTAAAAAATCACCCTTTATTAGGCTCTTAGCGCCACTCGTTATTTATATGCCATTTTTGAAAGGGCAATATTTTGCAAACGATCTGAGAAATACTTCTGTTCTAAGTTTGTAATCGCCCCTTCAAAAGTTAGAGAATTAAAAAAATAAAAAACAAGTAAATGATGTTAAGTTCGGCCTGGCCGAATCTTATATACTCTGCACCACGGAGTGCATTCCAGTATTACCGCAGATTACTGCTGTCGCATTACATAGAAGTGCGGAACCATGTTAGGAAAATTTTAAAAATATTTATTTATATTTATTTGTTTACATTTAAAATTATAAGGTATACTTATGCGCACTGTTTTAAATAAATTGCATTGCTTCATTGTTATAATAATAATAGTCCATGGCTATATATAATTAAAGGGTGATTTTTTAGCTATTATCTTTTTGGCAACGCTGATTTAAACAGCTGACGCACGTTTCGTGTTTTGTTTCACTGTCAAACATCTTCAGTTTGGTCTATAATTTAACCATGAATCGTCTTACAAACGAACAACGCTTGCAAATTATTGAATTTTATTATCAAAATGCGTGTTTTGTTAAGAAAGTTCATCGAGCGCTTCCATTTTATGGTCAGTTTAATCGACCCACTGAAGCGGCTATTCGGGCTATTGTGACTAAATTTCGCACCAAATTTACATTGTTGGACATTAAACCACCAACACGCTTACATAGAGTGCGAACTGAAGAACATATCGCAGCTGTATCGGCCAGTGTTAATGATGACCATCTATTATCGATTCGTCGCCGTTCGCAGCAATTGGGCCTCTGTTACTCAAAAACGTGGAAATGCCAAAATTGGACTAAGCGGATGGACCATTTGAAGCGCAGTCAAGGTCAACATTTGTATGAAATAATCTTCAAATATTAAATTATATGGACCGTACTATCGATTCAAATAAAGATTTCATGCATTTTTCTGAATTTTATGTGTTTTTTTGAAAAACTTTCGTATAGCTTTTATTATTATATTACTGCAATTATAATCAAAAAGTGAACATGAGGCAGCAATCTTCAAAAATGTGTCCTAACCCATTTGCAATTTCTTGATACAGCTATTAATTGACTGAAAGGTACAAATTTCAAAGATTCGTTATCGTATTCGTTTCAAGTCCACATTGGAATGTACACATCTAATTTCATAGTTCTAGGTACATCCCTTTGCTTGGTACCAGTTTTATTCTTTTTTTATGTTGACCCTCAAAGTACGATTTTTGAGAAATACTCATATGTTGCGTGTCTAAGAAGACAGACGAGTGTAAACACTGATTCTAACTACAGCCGTTTGCTTGGTACCAATTTTCTCTCGTTTTGATCCTAAAGGTACGAATATTGAAATACATATTTATTTTTCGCATCTACACAGAAAATAATGTGCACTTGATGTTCGCTTCGGCCAAATTTTTATTTTTTGTCTTCAATAAACGGTTTCCTTTCTTCATTCTTTATTTTTTGTTGTGTACACAGTCAGAACAATGTACACACCGAATTTCACTAATCGAACTGCAGCCGTTTGGTGGGTACCTTTTTTGTCCCCTTTTGCAATATATGAATTCATACATCGAATTTCATGATTTCAACTTCAGCGGTTTGGTTGGTACCCTTCTTATCCCTCTTTTCCAAGTGTATCCTTTAAAAGAACGAAATTCGAAAAATTCCTCTATTGTATGTGTCTATGTAATTATAGGGATGCACACACCGAATTTCATATTTCTAGCTGTTGTCGTATCATTGGTACCAATTCTTTGACATTTCTTCCCCTATTTGCCGAAAACTAATGTTCTGTTCTTCAATTTTCTCCATGGATCATCTCCACTTCTTCCAATTTTTCCAAAAAATATGTTCTCTTGTAATTCAAATATCAACCTATTTTTCCATGCTTTATATAAGGTTACTTTCTATATATGTTTGTGTGCCACAAAATTTGAAATCAATTTTTGAAAGCTTTTTTCTCAACCAATTTTGCTCAAATTTTGCACACTTAATCATTTTCGATGACAATACAAGGAAATGGAAAAATTTGACCAATTGGACAAAGGGGCGTGGCACCTCCCATACGAAGTTAAAACCTATTATTGAATATTGTCAGTTCTATGACACCTAGAATGCTGAAATTTTGTGTAAGTGCATCTAGCATCAATTCGCATAGTTGTGCCAAAAATGGGCGGTATTGGAAAAGTGGGCGTGGCATCTCCCATACGAAGTTAAAACCTATTATTGAATATTGTCAGTTCTATGACACCTAGAGTGCTGAAATTTTGTGTAAGTGCATATACCATCAATGTGCATAGTTGTGCCAAAAAGGGGCGGTATTGGAAAAGTGGGCGTGGCACCTCCCATACGAAGTTAAAACCTATTATCGAATATTGTCAGTTCTATGACACCTAGAGTGCTGTAATTTTGTGTAAGTGCATCTAGCATCAATGTGCATAGTTGTGCCAAAAATGGGCGGTATTGGAAAAGTGGGCGTGGAACCTCCCATACGAAGTTAAAACCTATTATTGAATATTGTCAGTTCTATGACACCTAGAGTGCTGAAATTTTGTGTAAGTGCATCTAGCATCAATTCGCATAGTTGTGCCAAAAATGGGCGGTATTGGAAAAGTGGGCGTGGCATCTCCCATACGAAGTTAAAACCTATTATTGAATATTGTCAGTTCTATGACACCTAGAGTGCTGAAATTTTGTGTAAGTGCATCTAGCATCAATTCGCATAGTTGTGCCAAAAATGGGCGGTATTGGAAAAGTGGGCGTGGCACCTCCCATACGAAGTTAAAACCTATTATTGAATATAGTCAGTTCTATGACACCTAGAGTGCTGTAATTTTGTGTAAGTGCATCTAGCATCAATGTGCATAGTTGTGCCAAAAATGGGCGGTATTGGAAAAGTGGGCGTGGCACCTCCCATACGAAGTTAAAACCTATTATTGAATATTGTCAGTTCTATGACACCTAGAGTGCTGAAATTTTGTGTAAGTGCATCTACCATCAATGTGCGTAGTTCTGCCAAAAATGGGCGGTATTGGAATAGTGGGCGTACCACCTCCCATACGAAGTTAAAACATATTATCGAATAGTGTCAGTTCTATGACACGTATAGTGCTCAAATTTTGTGTAAGTGCATCTAGCATCAATGTGCGTAGTTGCGCCTAAAATGGGCGGTAATGCAAAAGTGGGCGTGGCACCTCCCATATGAAGTTAAAACCAAAATTACACCTACTGTAATTTTGTGTAAGTGCATCTAGCATTAATGTGCGTAGTTGTGACAAAAATGGGCGGTAATGGAAATGTGGGCGTGGCACCTCCCATACGAAGTTAAAACCCATTTTCGAATATATGCCGTTCTATGGCAGATAAAAAAACTGAAATTTTGCAGTAATTTTTCCTTCTACAAAAGATAACTAAAAAAGAATTTCTAGGCCCAATAGAATTCTGCTTGCATAAAGCATGGATTTGAAAAAAATTTTTTTTTTTGATTTACTAGTTTCTAAATATCTTTACAATCTTTACATAATTTGACAAAGCCGAGTTTACCAATTTGGACAGTTACACAGAAGAGCTCATATCTACTAGAAATCCAACACTTTCCAAATCATCTGAGAAACACCTTTGCTCTAAGCATATGAAATTCTGCCGTACAAAAGTTACAGAAGATTTTTTTGTATGGGAAAAAATCATTTACGAAATTTTTACAGTCCATTTAGAAACAACTTGAATCGAAGTCTAACAAGCAACTTTTCTTTTCTTCGTAAGTACTTTAAATATTATTCTATTCAAATTTCGAAAAACTTTCTTCAGAGTGAGTATTACTATACCAGCTTTAAGTGACATTTCTGCACAATTTTCCTCATACTCAATAAAAATTTCCTTGATGAAAAGTTTTCCTCAGGAAATTTTACTTACTTTGGGGAAAATTTGAACTAAAATAAAGCAAGTTCATACTTTCAATGGGAATACTTTGTAAAGGGTGTTTTTTATTGAAGTATAGAACTTCGAATTGAAATAAAACACAAGAAAATCGTTTTAATGTCCATCAATTTGGCTTTATTGGAAGGATAATTTTATGCCATTAATGTTTAAATATGATTTCGGGCATGTGGCCGCCGCGGCTGGCTCGAATATAGCCAGCATATGGGGTCGTATGTTGGCAATAACGCCACGAATGTTGGCTTCCAAGTCCCCTAACGTTTCTGGTTTGTTGGCGTAGACGAGCGACATCACATATCCCCAAAGAAAATAATCCAATGGTGTCAAATCACACGATCTTGGTGGCCAATTGACAGGTCCATTCCGCGAAATTATGCGGTTAACCGAATTAATTGCTCTGATGGACGATTATGTCGACCATAAAATGGACGGAGCTTGCGGTGAACTTCGCGAACTGAACCATTACTTTCGAAATAAATTTGCACGATTTGCAAGCGTTGTTCTTTTGTCAATCTGTTCATGATGAAATGGCAAACCAAACTAAATATTAATCACTTGACAGCTGACAAAATGGCCGCCAGTTAAAAAAGTGATGCCAACTTAAAGTTCTATACCCCAATAAAAAACACCCTTTACTTGATATGAGAAATTATTGCTTTACGAAGTTCAATTTTAGTACGAGCATCATAAATCCTCCTCTCCTGCTGTATTTCTCTGCTTATTATATTTAACACAATCTCCAAACAATGTAAAAAAATTACCAATAGATCCCCTCTTATTATATTATTTATTTTGAATTTTACAAATGTGAACATGAAGATATGGGATACAAATTATCACGTAAGAATTAGAAGGGACTCTATTCTAAACTCAGTAGTAGAGGTTAACTTCTTCCATAGGCCAGCCCAAAAATTAAGGAAATTTAAGCGACATTTAATGTCGTTTTTCAATCTTAAATGTTCCCCTCCCTGTAATCATATATTACCACTCTGAAGGTAACACCTCATATCTCTATCGAATTCAATCCAACAAATTATGCCCAAGCGGATATTGTGATTTAAAATTAGTTTTTTTTTAACAAGAACTCCTCCTCTCACAAACACAGAAATAAAGAAAAACGGAAACAGATAACAATGCACAGCTATGGACTCAAAGGGAAATGTATAAATAACTTCCTTTTGATGAAAGAAACAAAAGGACTTTAAAAGGAGTACAATGAGGGTGTAACACAAGAACCAAAAAGACTGTAAATAAATAGTAGTAGTCGACGACAATACAATGCATACAATAACACGCACTCGACAAAAAAGATTGTCCATTATACTCGACTACAAAACATTTAATATGATGGAAATTGTAAAGAAAAGGTAGGCAGGCAGGTTTGGTCTGACGACGTGGAAGGATGGGATGGATGGATGCTGCAGTGGTTTGACAATGACGACGATGATGTTGTTGATGGTGAGACAACAAGATGATTGTGCATACGAGATGTCACTCACTCTGTCAGTCATCAGCTTCACTCACACACAAAACACAACACATCACAGCACATCATATCACATCGTTTCATATCGTATAGCATATCATATATCACATGAGTTGCGAGCTGATGTGTTAGATAGGATGTAGAGTTCATAGCCGTGATGTGGTGTGCAACGGCGTTGATGGTATGTCATAGAAATACAAATAATGTTACTTTAATCAAGTGGATATATTTTGCAATAGCCATGTTCGATGATAAGGTGGCAACATTTTATCCATCAGAGATAAAAATCTGGCACCACCTTACTCGGCAACTAAGTAATCGAGTAAATTCCAAACAAAAATTAAGCTAGTAAGTCTAATCGAACAGGCCTAATATCTCTAATTGTCAGGTATAATTACACCGTACAACAAAATCAAAGCTTTTCCAAAATAACAAATTTTAGGTTTCCAGTCAAAAAAAAAAAAAACGCGTTAAGTTCGGCCGGGCCGAACTTTATATACCCTCCACCATGGATTGCATTCCACAGAGGTTGTCGGTTTTCGTAGAAGTGCAGTAATATTACACGAAAATATAATTTTTTTCATATAGCCAAACCAAAACAAATATTGACAAAATAATTTTATAAATAAATATAATACTTTAATTATTTCAAAACACGCTTATAAGGCAAGGCTACGTCAATTCAAAAAAATAAATATTCTTATATTTATATTTTCAAAAAGCTTAAATACCATAAATATTGGTAGATAGTTGGTGCTACAGTTGGTTGTATTTCCATTCTATTTCAATTCTAAACGTACATAGTGCAAAATAACCTAACTTCATGATTAAACCAATTTTTGTCGTAAAAGAAAAAGTACGAATTTGGAAAAAAACTTTTTATTTTGCGTGTCTATGCAGTCAGAGGAATGTATACACCGAATTCCATGATTCCAGCTGCGCCCATTTGGTTGGTACCATTTTTACCCCCTTGACATTTCTACGCAATTAGAATTTTATCATTCTAGCTGTAGTCGTTTAGTTGGTACTATTTTTATCCCTCTGTTCCATTCTATCCCTTGAAAGTACGAATTTCGAAAAATCCGTTTATTTTCCGTGTCTACGCAGTCAGCGGAATGTATACTCCGAATTGCATGACTCTAGCTGTGGTCATTTGGTTGGTACTATTTGTATCCCCTTTTTCCATTTTAACCCCAAAAAGTACGAATTTAGAAAAATTCGTCAATTTTCCGTGTCTACGCAGTCTGAGGAATGTATACTCCGAATTTCATGACTCTAGATGCGGTTATTTGATTGGTACTATTTGTATCCCTTTTTTCATTTTAACCCCAAAAAGTACGAATTTTGAAAAATCTGGTTATTTTACTTGTCTATGTAATTAGAGGAATGTATACACCGAATTTCATTATTGTAGGTACAGCCGTTTGTTTGGTACCATTTTTATCCCTCTATTCCCATTTTACCCCTTAAAAGTACGAATTTGGAAAAAATACTTGTATATTATGTATCTACTCAATTAGAGGAATGTATACACCGAATTTCGTGTTTCTAGCTATTGTCGTTTAATAAGTACCATTTTTATCCCTTTTTTGCCCCATTTCACCCCCTACAAATAAGAATCACTTTATGGTGCACGTTTTTGCTATAAGGGGAATGCACATACCAAATATCAAGCAAATATATTCATATTCAAAACATGCTTAAATACATATTCAAAAAACATGCTTAAATAAGCTAAAATATTAGGGATTATTATGGGTATTTTTAGTCCTTGTGAGGGAAAAATTTTTTCCTTTGGGCCGATTTCGCCCCGTTTCAATCCCAACCGATCTACGACTATAAGACAAATTTATGTAATATTTGGAAGGCCTAGCTCCTTTCGTTAGTTGCTAGCGTGCTTTCAACAGACGGACGGATATGGCTAGATCGTCTGAGAATTTTATGACGATCAAGAATATATATACTTTATAGGGTCTCAGGTTGATATTTCAAGGTGTTACAAACGGAATGACAAAGTTAGTATACCCCCATCCTGGAGGTGGAGGGTATAATAAATAAAGTGTATTAAGAGAAGGAGGATGTCCAACAATAGGACTGGGTATGTCAAACAATAGGTCAGCCATGGCTCTAAGAAACATCATTTAGATTCGAACTCTCATTCAAAAGAAACAATCAGCGTCCTCGCCAAACCGTTCAGCTCTGAAGTTTTCGTGTAGACACGGTGCAGCAATGCTGTCAGGGATGCCTGGATGGAGGCGTCAATATTTGAGTCTCGCTATACAATATACATTTCTATTGTTCGTAGAAAGAAAAGAAAGCATCCGCTATTGTGATTGACAATGTGTTGATGCCTGCTTATTATAATGATGCTGCTCTAAATGAAGGTGTTGCCGTAACATGATGCCGAAGTACAACATACACCGAATAATGACATCTGATACTTTTGTGTGTTTGGGACAAAGAGCCGACGAAAAAAAACGAACTTAATTGAATTTAATTGATGTCTCCTCTATGCCAGTGGTTCGAGTAACGAAGAGAGGCGGCTAAAAGATTTCAGATTTGAAGTGATAGGTGGAAAGATTAGCTCGTATTTCAGATTATTTTGAAACAGCAAAAATAAACTGAGAATTCCTATCAGATTGTGGTTTTCTATCACTAATAATGATCTTCAGAATACTTCACAGCAAGAGTTTATTTGTTTTTATACGCTCGATGGTAAGTAGGTTCCAGAAAAAAGGTAGCAGTACAATGTGGCAAACACACCGGCATTATCTGGAAATAATCCAAAATCTTCTTAAAATATCTTAGTAACCAAAAGCGAGAACAATTCAAACAAGTAAAAAGGCCTTAAGTTTGGCCCGGCCGAATCTTATAAACCCTCCACCACGGAGAACATTCAACAGTATTATCAGCAGATTAGACGCTGTTGACATTACATAGAAGTGCACTTCCATATTAGGAAAATTTTGATTCTTCATTATTATAATATGAACAGTAGAGTGGCTTCAAATTAAAAGTAGTGGATGTTCCCGGCTAAAATGAAAGGTTGGTTTGTTTTATGTGTTCTCCCAAAATATTTCGCTTTTATCATTGTCCCTTCGTGAGCGTTCAAAATAACCTCTATAAATCAAATTTTTCTTGAATAAAATTCACGGTGAGAATTGTATTTAGAAAAAACCTGCTAGAAATTAAAATCTAGTCCGAGCCTTATCAAACCATATCAAAAACTTGCAATTTAACCAAGTATAGAATTTTGACATTTTTGTGCAACTTTTGTTGCATTTTTTATAAAAACCGCAATAACTTCCATATTTTTAGTTCGATTTGTGTTTTTGTTGGATCGTTAAAGAGGTATTGATCTCCAATTACAATTTTTAGAACTTCCTAACCCATTAAGGGCCGACAATTTTTTCCATACTGTTGGTTCTCAGTGGGTTAAATGTGATGTAAAAACTAAAAAACATCGTAAACACAATCTAGTCTTACAAAAAGCTAATTTTAGGGAAAAAACTCATTTAACACACTGAGTATTAACAGTAAGAGAAATTAAAAAAATGCGGCCCTTGATGGGTTAGCAAATTCTAAAAATCAGTACCTCTCCAACGATCCCCTAAAAACATAAATCGAACTAAAAATGTGGAAGTTATTGCGATTTTTATAAAAATGCATCAAAAATTGCACTAAAATAGTATAAATCTGCCCTTTATACTGGCTTATATTGCAATTTTTTAATATAATATATAATTTAACGGTCATTCTCATCATGAATTTTATTCAAGAAAATCCTGATTTAGAGAGGTTATTTTGAACGCGTCCAGCTCACGAACTGACAATGAAAAAAGCGAAATATTTTGGGCGAACACATAAAACAAACCAATCTTTCATTTTAGTCAGGAACTTCAACAACATTTTTTCCTTCCTCACAAAAGAAGCCACTCTAATAAACAGTCCTCTACTATATATGAATATAAAACTTCAAGTGTAATCAAAAAGGCAGTCCTAAATATTATTAGGTAGAAACAATTTCCTTCAAGCCCAATTTGCAATTTGTTGATTTGAGCTACAGCCTAAATGTCTGTACCATTTTGATAGATGATGATAAAAGTTCTACAGCCGTTTTATTGTTCCCAAATTGAATCCCATTTATATCCTGATGGTACAAATATCGAAGAACCTCTTTAGAACCGATTAGAGGGATGTACATCCCAAATTTCATGTTTCTAGCTGTTGACGTATCATTGGTACCATTTTTATCCTTTTTTGTCCCATTTCGCCCACCAAAATTTGCTACAAGAAGAACAAACAAACGCTACACGCAACAAATTTGAAGTGCATATAAGCAGAACTTTTAAAAAAATTGCTTAAATAGTCTAAATATTAGGGGTAATTTCAGTCCTTGCTAGGGAAAAATCTCCAATTGAAAAAAAAAAAATCGAAAAAAATAATTTTTCACCATTTGTGGAGACGGTTCGTTCCTAAACCACTGTTTCTATTTGAAAGTGCGATTCGCTACATTTGTTGCCATCATAATTAGGTTTAACATATAAGAGGGCGTGATCGGACTTAAATTTTTGTGTTGATTTGAATATTCTACTGGTCATTACAGATGCCAACATTAACATTTTTTCCTTGGCTGATATATACCACGATTTCTTGTCCATGACAAAGTTTTCCAGCGATTTTTTTATGCAGAACAAAACGGTCATGGCTCAAGAAAATATGCGAATTGAAGTCAACATATGTTCAATTTAATGAAACATAATACGTTTCACTTTATTTTTCCAAATACATGTTTTGTTTGTAGAGAAATTTTTGGGTTTGAATTTCGTAAAAGAAAGTCGAATCATAGCGGCAAAGAAATTCCAATAAACCGTCCTATCTATCGCATTACTATGACAAAGTGAGAATTGTAACTTTTGGAAGGAAAACGGTTATGCTATGCTTTATTGAATTCGTTGTCCTTAATACAACATTTAAATGCGCTTATGAGCTTACATTATTCATTCTTACATTATTACTAAGAAACTTAAAGTATTTTTCTAGTACTATATATTCTAAAGTTTATACGCTGTAGTTATACATACATGTCACTTATACTAAATCTGTAATCTTTAAAAATTTTTTTTCCGAAAATACAAAATACGAAGGGAATTACTCATCATTTTTTATATAAAACTTAAATTAACATTTAACACTGTCACTTACAACTACTATTTACATTTACTATTGTCTGTTCAATATGTTGGCATGTATACAAAATCGTCCAAGGAGCTTACCAACTCTATACAGAATACCCTCCCTCTCCGAACGACAGGATGTCGTAAATTGTCCTCTAGTAGTCTTAGCAGGTTGATATCCAACTGAAGAATCCCTAACCAGTCCGTTATCTAGGGAGGCGGACCTAACTAGGAACTAAAGTGGCCTATTCATTAGAAAAACGTCAATCCGATCGAAACCAGCCGCGTTGTAAATGGTTCTACAAGAAGGTTTTCTTACAGTTCCACATCAGCAACTGTGGGTGGCAAACAAAGGCAAGATACCAGTATATGCCGTTCCCACCTCCTAAGTCTCTCCATCTGTGCGGATGAGATTCCAAAGCAGGCAGGGAAAGCATAGGACAAGATAGGCATTATGATCTGTTTATATATCAACAGCCCAACTTCAGTACTAAGACCCCTCCTACATCGTAAAGTCGCTAATATGTGATCCATATGCCTATAGAACTCAAAATTGGTTTGGAAATTAACCTCAAGGTACTTAATTGTGTCCGAGGTCCTAATCGGGCTATTCCCTATCCGGGTGTCAGGAACATAAGTCCTGGCAGCCTTTAGTTTTCCTAGGCTGACAGCCATGATAGCGTATTTCTTGTTCAATGGACTGGTTACGTAGTTCGACAGCACTGCAAGTGCACGAGCTGTCCGAGAGTATCCGCTCCTCGATCGTCTCCATAATCCTCGAGAGCACAAAGTGGTCGAAAACTTTACCAAAAGCCGATAGAAGGGATATAGGTCGGTACTTACCTGTCCGCTTGGGATTAGAACCGTTAGAGATTTCTTCCAAGCCCCCGGACAGCACTACAAGTGCACGAGATGTCGAGTTTGCCATCCGAAACCCGAATTGGCTGTCCGAGAGTATCCGCTCCTCGATCGTCTCCATAATCCTCGAGAGCACAAAGTGCTCGAAAAGTTTACCAAAAGCCGATAGAAGGGATATAGGCCGGTACTTACCAGTCCGCTTGGGATTAGAACCGTTAGAGATTTCTTCCAGGCCCCTGGGAAATAACCCAATTGGTTAAAGATCACTGAGAAGAATGCCCAAACCACTAATCCCTATGTCCGGGACACCGTCAACACCAGCAGACCTACGGTTCGGTTTTCCCCTCAAGGCCTCACCTACGTCCTGTTGTGTCACAAATCCAAGGTCCTGCCAGGTCCTCGCGTTACCGCGAGTATAACCATCAGCAGTCACTACTTCCCCAAACTGTAGAATGGGACTAACGTCATCCAAAACCGAAGTTTCCCTTTCAACTATATTGTCGAAAGGAATTCTGTTCCGGTCTTGATTAGGTCGTCCTCCCTGAATACTATCTGTCAAGAGATTTGCCTTACCGTAGTCGTCCGGAACTAACACACCGTCCATGTCTAAACAGGCTCTCTGGTATTTATACCAGCAGTCGCAGCAGTCTTAAAATTGACTTTTAAAACGTAAGACAATGATTATTAATGAATAAAATAAACAAAAAATGGACACAATACAGCGTCTATTTATTAAATTTGAAATAAGAGGTGCTTAAGCTTTCAGCATCATGTGATAGAAACATTTTGGTATCCCCTGTCGGAAGTCATTTTCACATATGTATTACTCGGACGATGAACGAATTCATCCTATAATATGAAGCGCGGTAGGTGAGAGTTCCTGGGGATGCGAGTGTCTACACTGAATGTCCTCACAGCCGAAATGATACTATGAATATTGGAAGAACCATTAAAGTATCAAGAGAATAGCGACACATATCACATATTAAGCCGGTGTTCAAGATAGTCAATAGACTTGGATAGCCCACCATTAGGACTGTACTCAAGAGAGATAATAGAATTGAATACGATTAATAGATTAGATTCACAGTCTGACCAAAAATATCGCCAAGGACCTTGGAGAGCTCAGAAGAAATCGAAATATTATGTTAGTTCGCAGACTTATTCGCTTCACCATTCTTAGAGAAGAACTTGGACGGTATGTGTTTTGTGTGATATCGATATAAACCGATAAGGTGAGACAACATAGCTAATATCGCTTTTATATAATTTTGTTGTAGTTGGGTAGAACATCAATTATAATTGAGATATTTCCAAAACTTTATGATCGACTTGAAATACAATCAAAACATTTATGAATTGAACTTGACTTCGTTCATATGGCCACCGCGGGCACGTCGGTAGCTGTCGATTCGTTGGACCCAATTTTCGATTACTCGGTCACAGATTTCGGCCGCAATTTCGCATTCACTGTTGGCTCAGAGTTCTTCCCACGTAGTCGGCTTGTTGGCATAATCCAATGATTTGACGTAGCCCCAAAGAAAAAAGTCTAGAGGCGTTAAATTGCACGAACGAAACAGCCAATTGACTAGACTAGTTCTTGAGATAATACGATCACCAAACTTGCTCTTCGATAAATCGATTGTTCTGTGCTGTGTGGCTTGTGGTACCGTCCTATTGAAACCAAATGTCTTCCATTCACAGTAACGTGACGATCGTTATTGTCGGCGAAACAGTTATCTTTTGTGGATTCATGAGGCACATGTGGATTTTCACCAAACCAATAACGCATATTTTGCTTATTGACGAACCCATTGAACCAAAAATTAGTTCGTCACTGAATATGATTTTGCGATGAAATTTATTATTTTGTACATCTTCTCCAGAGCACAATCGGAGAACGTACGTCAAACGGTCCATCGGCTTCAATTCCTGAGTCAGCTCGATCGTGTATGGGTGTAAACCATGCAAAAGTGGTCTGGTCGAAGCCCAGTTCTTGAGAACGCCGCGGAATCGACTCATTTGGATCGTTTACTATGGACGCCTGAACGGCAGCGATGTATTTGTCACGTCGACCAACCCGTTGTCTCTCTGGCACGGCAGCATCTCACATTGAATATAATAACTCAAATTTTTGCACTAAATTTGTTATTGCTTGTCTACTAGGTCGAGAATAAGGATAGAAAATTGGAGTTAACGCTCTTAAAGTTGCGGTCACCGACTCCGAATTACGGTAGTACATTTTTATACACTCCACGAGAGTATTATGTCTTTGTGCATTTGTTTGTAACACCCAAAAGGAATCGAGATAGACCCATTGTTAATTATACCGATCGACTTAGAATCACCTTTTGAATCACCGTCCGTCCGTCTTTCCATCTATTCTTGTAATCACGATACAGGTCGCAATTGTAGCCAGAACCAAACGAAACTTTGTACAACGAAGTTTTTCGGGATAAGGACGAACGATATTTAATTTGAAGAAAATCGGTTCAGATTTAGATATAGCCCCCATACGAATTTAACTCCCGATTTGACTCTTTTCACTCTAGATACCACATATTGCAACAGATTTTCTTTAAAATTGTCAAAAAATCTTATATTTCAACTAGAAACACCCGTGGTAAAAATGTGTTAGATCGGTTCAGATTTATATATAGCTCCCATACAAATTTCACTCCCGATTTGACTTTTTATACTCTAGAGACCACATATTTCACTTGATCTGCTTCAAATTGCCTTGCATTACCTTATAATTCTACTAGAAACATCTGTGTGTGTGAAAACTGATTAAATTGGTTCAGATTTAGATATAGCTCCCATACAAATTTCGCTCCCGATTTGACTTTTTCCGCTCTAGAAACCACATATTGTATCAGATTTGGCAAAACATCTTATATTTCCACTAGAAACAACCATGGTGAATATATGTCAGATCGGTTGAGATTTATATATATCTCCCATACAAATTTCGCTTCCGATTTGACTTTTCCGCTCTAGAAACCACATATTGTATCAGATTGTCTTCAGATTTGGCAAAACATCTTATATTTCCACTAGAAACAACCATGGTCAGATCGGTTCTGATTTATATATAGCTCCCATTAAAATTCCTCTCCCGATTTGACTTTTTCTGCTCTATAAGCCACATATTTTAACAGATCCTCATTAAATTAGGCGAAATATCTAATATTTGTTCTATAAACAGCCATGGCGCAATTTATATATAGCTACCACACAAATGTCACCCCGATTTCACTTTTTCCACTCTATAAACCACATATTTTAACAGATCTTCTTCAAATCTTTCAACATATTTCATATTTCAACTGAAAACACCCATGGTGAAAATGGGTCATCGGTTCAGATTTACATATAGCTCCCATACAAATTCCGCCCCAAAAATTTCCCATACAAATTTCGGATAGACTTTTTCCGCACCAGAAAGCATACATTTTCACAAAATGAGCTTAACACGTTATATTTGAATTGGATGAACTTATTGTGAAAGTTAGTCACTATATTCCATGTTTGGATATAGCACCGATATAAATATTTCCGATTTGACAAATTGAACCATGTAATATTAACCTATTATTAGGAAACATACAAAAATTCTTCCCGTTTTCACCGAGTTGAATTGTTTTCGGATAGAAAGTGGAGTGTATCATATAGTCGGCCCCGCCCGACTTTATCATTTCCTTACTTTATATAATTGGCATAGGTTGTTCGTTCGTGTACTTTATTTTATGAAAATGTTGAGTTACTTATAAAAAGAAAAGTAACATTTAGGTGATCAGTCAAATAATGCTTTCACAAATTAAATTCAAAGTTGTCAAGTACCTCTTGGAAATCCCTCTACAGTGTGATTTGTCCTACTTGGTTGTTTTTTTTTTTTCATATCATTAGGTCACTTTAACCGCTTAATTATAATTTTTGGTCCACGATCCTTATTCAGAAGTAAAACTTCTGTTCAAGTGTTCTACCCGATTCCCAATCGTTTTACCTCAAACAGTATCTCGTAAGAGATATATGTGTCGTAAGAGACATGCAAATTCGCTAAATATAATAACTTCGAAAGATCTTGCGGATATTTAATTAAAGCATGATATTTAAAGTTATTTTTCAACATGAAATAGCGACAGAAACACTTTCTGAAACGGACCTATTCAGTATAATGGAATAAGATTCGGAAATGATTACTATCATTCAGTCTGAGTCCATAAAGGCTATGACGTAGTGACACTCATTCGGCATGACTTCGCAAGAAGATATACGCATACATATTTATAAAACGGTTTCGCAGAAGAATTTATCACATTTTATGATTTTAAATTGCGAAACATCCATCAACAGCCCAAAGGGTGGTATGACAATGGCAAAAACTCAAACATCACATGCTGGCATTTGAAACGTCTTGTAGACAGATACCTTCGTCTTCATCTACGCCCCAGTGATAAATCAACGTTCGTAGACTTTATGGAAATTATTTTGAATTATGTGCTGTCAGATATCAATCACTTTACAAACTGTCACATCTGCTAAAAAGGACTGGTGCAAGACGAAAAACAAAACACACCA
This sequence comes from Polietes domitor, assembly GCA_947397865.1. Lineage (NCBI taxonomy): Eukaryota > Metazoa > Arthropoda > Insecta > Diptera > Muscidae > Polietes > Polietes domitor. Next base: position 144,846,485 of record OX377619.1, read on the forward strand.
ACAACGAATGAAGATATATACAACTGACAGACAACAGCGAAAGAAAAGCCAAAGGATGAACAGACGGACGGAAAGTAGGATGTGCGAAAAGTAAATGATGTGATTTGAAAGGAAACCCTAGACACACAGCACTCGTTCACTTGCAATCCATTTAAATCAAACATACTCTTGAACATGTGAAAACAAATCACTTAAAAAACGACTAAAATCCATCAACATAATCGGCAGAAGACGTATCGTATCGCACAAAAGGGGAGGAAGCGATAGACACACATGCATGAGACGAATGCAGACAGGAGATGGGAGGGAGTGTTCTTTCAATCAGAGCATCAAATAGGTTTGTGTGTGTATGTGTGCATATCCTTAGAAACCACATCACACATGAGCCCAACCGCAATTCATCGTCTTCCGTTTCCGCATATCCATCCAGCGCACGCTGAAGGATAAAAGACAATGAGAATACAATTTGTTGTTACTTTTATTTTCTTCATTATTTAGCTGTCGTTGTTGTTGTTGCCGGAGTCTTTTGTGAAAACTTCCTGCAAATTTAACGCAAAATACCCTAGGCGTTCCCTAAGTCTATGACAATGTCTTGTGCTTGTGCTTCTTCGCTTCTTATTTTACTCTGCTGCTCGTTGATGTTGATCCGCTCGTGAGATTTCTGGCCACGACAAACGTGAGTTTCCTTGCTAAAATATATTAAAATAATTTATCTTCCTGTGTGTGAGTTGGTTGGTGTTGTCGTCATGAAGAGACACCAGCATTCTTTAAACTGATTGCAAGTCTCGGCGAAGACAAACGCAAAGCAAACGTAGCGCCGCAGTGGAAGTCGAGGTGGCGAGAGGCGACAATAAAAGAGACTGTGTAACAGCTCCTGTCAGTGCATTTATAAATTCCTTGATGGCACTAAGTATGGTGTGATACACGTTGAGGATAGGATGGTGACGTTGACGATGATGGTGTTGGTACTGGTGCTGCTGCTGGTTCTGGTGCTGTTGTGTCAATGGTGTTGCTCGAGGAGGTGATATCTGTGTGAGCATGTGAAAAGAAACTGATTCACAAAGAGGGCTGCATTCGGTGTGATAGAATTTGCGGGTAACTCCGGTGTAGCGTTTGTCAACGTCTTGGCCGTTTCCCCTAAAACCCGCTTACTGTAATTAGGGTTTCTCTCCCGAGAGTACCGGAATAGTTCATTTGTAGATGTACAGTTGGACTGCGTATTTTTTAAAGAGAACAGTGTGGAAGTCCACAGTTTGTAAGCTATGCTCCAAGTTTCTGAGATGAAAAGGACAATTTCCGACTGACCTTATATGACAATTGAAATTTGTACACAAGCGAAAATTTTAGGAGAACAAGTAAAATGGGCGTTAAGTTCGGCAGTCAAAATCTTGTAGACGTTTTGTAATATATCTAGGGCGTTAAATGCTAAGCGGAAATCTGTTCGGCGTCTGCGGAAGCAATTCCAAAGGGGTCGACGGACCGATGCTCCTGACCTGGCTCAACGTTGTGCTGCCTATCGGCAGTGCCGCCGCGAGTATAAGGAAATGATCCTTCGTGCAAAGGATAGTCATTGGCACGAGTTTGTGGAGCAGAATCGTGATGATCCCTGGGGTCATCTATATCGAATCTGTAGGTCCAGAGGTAGGAGCGTTGATGTTTCGGGGCTGAAGGTCGGTGGTGCCGTCCTTACTTCCTGGAACGAATGTGTGTCTGCATTGATGAATGAGTTCTTTCCAAGAGCTGAGCTGCAGTCGCTTCCTCCTTTGGAGGGGGTTGCTGCCGCCCCGCCCTTGGAAAGGGGAGAGATTGATCGTAGTGTGGCGTCAGTCCGATCCAGAAAGTCCCCAGGTATGGATGGTTTGACTGGAGAGATGTGTAAAAGCATCTGGAAAGTCATTCCTGAGTATTTGGAGGCTTTGCTTGCTAAGTGTGTACAGGAGGGTACGTTTCCACGTGGGTGGAAAACTGCCAGGGTCATTGTTCTCCTGAAGTCTCCTGATAAGGTGAGGAGCAATCCTCGCTCTTATCGGGGCATCAGTCTCCTTCCAGTACTTGGAAAAGTGCTGGAAAGGTTAATGGTGAATCGACTTCAGGAGTTGGTTGAGAGCGAAGAATGCGAATGGCAGTTTGGCTTCAAGCGTGGTCGGAGTGTTGAGGATGCCTGGATGTATGTGAAACGTTGTGTGGCTGAGTCGTCTAGTAAATATGTTTTAGGTATTTTTGTTGACTTTAAGGGTGCCTTTGACTATCTTAGTTGGGCCAGTGTCTTTGCTCGTCTTGAGGAAGTTGGTTGTACGGAAATTCGTCTGTGGAGGAGTTATTTCTCTGACCGTAGGGCGTGTTCTGTTGGTTCGTCTGGACGTGTTTGGATTGATGTTGTTCGCGGCTGCCCGCAGGGATCTATCTGTTGTCCATTTATATGGAACCTGATGATGGATCCGTTACTGCGGCAGCTTGGTGAGGAGTGCAGGGTATGCGCTTACGCCGATGATTTGCTCATTCTAGTTGAGGGCCAGTCTCGCTCTTCGTTGGAGCAGCTGGGCGCTAGAATGATGGACAATGTCAGATCTTGGGGTCTGCGTGTAGGTGTCGATGTAGCAAAGGAGAAGACAGTGACCATGTTGCTGAAAGGCGCATTGTCTGGAAATCGTCACCCCAGCGTCAGCTTTGACGGCCGGGGGCTCTCGTACAGTTCGGAGGTCAAGTACCTAGGTATCACCATGGGTGAGAGGATGAATTTCATCCCACACCTAGTCCGCCTGCGTGAAAAGTTGACCAGTGTAGCAGGGCAAGTACGTAGAGTTCTCAGGTCAGACTGGGGTCTCAGTAAACGTGCGATGCGTGTTGTTTACAAGGGCCTTTTCGTTGCTTGTGCAACATATGGCTCGCCGGTCTGGTATGACATTGTGTCGAAGTCCGTGGGGTATCGTAAGATACTCTCTTGCCAGAGGGTCGTCCTCTTGGCTTGTCTGCCAGTTTGCCGAACGGGTTCCACTGAGGCCTTGCAGGTCCTTTTGGGTGTTCCTCCTCTAGATCTTGAGGTTATCCGGCTGGGTATCTCGTATAAGATTAGAAGGAGGCTGACTTTGCTGCCGAATGATTGGTCAATTGACAATGTGGAGAGCTTAGGTTTAGCTGAGCGTAAGTTGTGGCTGCGTGATTGTGTAGTCTCTAGATGGCAATCTAGATGGACAAGCAGCGAGAAAGGCAGGGTGACGTTCAAGTTTATCCCTGATGTTACTTTTGTCAGTAGCAACCCTGATTTTGGCTTCGGTCTTCATCTAGGGTTTTTGCTTACTGGCCATGGCTCCCTCAATGCATTTTTGCATAAGAGGACATTAAGTGAGACCGCAGAGTGCAGTTGTGGGGCACCAGTTGAAGACTGGCTGCACGTTTTATGCGAGTGTCCGCTCTACGAGGACATCAGGGATCTTGACGCCATGTTAGTTGGACGGACTGACGGTCAGTGGGACGTTAGTAGAGTGCTCTCCACTAGCTCTTCACTTGCTAGCATTGGTTCCTATGCAGGGTGTTTGTTTGCGCGACGACGTGTTCTTCGCTGATTTTGTAGCTGTTCCCCCGGATGTCAATACTTGTTGCCACGAGGGGCTACCAGTCCCCTAGTCGCATGGGACTGAAACTGGAAGTAACTTTGGTTATGAAGCCTGACCAGAGGTGTTTTTCTGGGACCACAAGTGACAAGGATCCATGAAGACTCTCAACTCTTCACCCTGTCATTACAGATCTTAGGATCTTGTTGGGGGCACGGTCGGGCCTAGCCTTAATACATGGTTGCCGTTCACCGTGAGCGAACGGAAGAGGTAGAGATAGACCTCGCTCCCACCGGTGAGAAAGTCATGTCCATGTAAACATGATGATTAGACCGTTCCACCTACATGTTGACTACATGTATGCTATCTCACGACCGTTGCTCTATTTTTTGACCGTGGGCTACCAGTCCCGTGTTATATGGAACAAAAACTGGAAGTAGTTTCAACTACGAAGTCTGACCAGAGGCTTTCTGGGACCACGGGTAGTCAGAAGCCCCTAGAACTTTGTTCTAGCTGACTAATTGGTGAGGCCCCTGTTGGGAGCAACGTGGTGGCTGTGGTTAAAACCCAAATCGCGGGTAGAGCGCTTGCTCCTTGTGGAGTTGCATATCAACCGGGTGCTGTGACCCAAAGATCAGCGGAGGTATTAAGATAGGCCTCAACTCCTCACCAAGGGGGAAGCTATGCCCATATAGCAGAAACTTCGAATTGGTATGGTGGGATAGACCTTAGGTGCTCCCGTGGAGGGCTACCACCCTCTAAGGAGACACCGGGGTAATTCTGCTTGGGCGCTGGCCGTCGCATGGTAACGGCCCCTGTGCGGTGGCGCACCATGGTTAAAGCCTCACGGCGAGAATCATGTAAAACTCTCGGACGTTGACCTTATATGACAATTGAAATTTGTACACAAGCGAAAATTTTAGGAGAATAAGTAAAATGGGCGTTAAGTTCGGCAGTCAAAATCTTGTAGACGTTTTGTAATATATCTTGTTGTGAGTTGTTAAGAACAATAAACGTTCCACGATTTATAAATTGATATACTTCATGGAAACACTTTCCCCAAATAATAGTTGCTGCCTGTGAACGATTGAGATAACATTATTGGAAGTCTTAAACGATACTTATCTTGAATGTATTTAGAAGTTTTATTGATCCCGGATTTCCGTTCCATCTATGCAGAATAACTCGGAGTTTATATATAGATTCCTTTGGTTCTAAAACGGAAATTTGTTTTGCGGGTTATGTATTTTCCACTGGGGTATGTCTAAATCCATCTTACGGAATACATCAAACCCAGATGAATCGTTTTGTGAGTTATGTGCGTGGGGGTTATGTCCGGCACCCAAGGAACATACGGCCTTAACGAATTCGTTCCAGTTCCGCTTATACGCTACCAGGGTCTATATATTTGTCCACGAGTAGTTGGCTTTACTCGCTTCAGCATCGAACTAAAATGTGCGACTCAGCCCACCTCTTCTGTGGATTCCTTGGGTTGTTTGTAGTGATGTCGTCCTAAAATCATAAAGACTGAGCATGACTTGAGAAAAAATTAAATGTAGATGGCACAAAACTTGCAAATGTTCACCATCTTTGTGGGCTGAATATTACAGTTTTCCAATAATACTATGAAGACATCTATTGTATAGGGTCCGCAAAACAACTTTTTTTTTGAAAATGCTATAAAAAACTACTGAATATTTTCACAAATTTCTTTTTGATTTGAAAGTACCATCCTACCGGTTAATAATGGAAACTAATTTCATTCAAATGGCCGCCTCGGGCACCCCACAAAAAATAGTCCAACGGTTGAATAGTTGAAAAAAACGTTAGATATATATCTCTATATATAGCTCTGTCTTTATGGTTCTAGGTCTTTGGTCCTGAGGACTTCGCAAGGCATCGATAACTGACCAGTATCTCCTGTAACCTTTCAGTCTTGATCTTGTTTGGCCAAAATAAAAATAAAGATTCGCAGAAGACATCTGTTTATAAAGACCTGTAGTGCTAAGACATCGTGACAATCGGCATTCTAATTTTCGCTCTCATAGAACGCTACCGATTATACGCATTTGTAAAATATGTTTAACAGTTGAAAAGGTATTGACAGCTTCAAACAGTGTTTTGCTAATCTTTTCGATTCGTTTTGGCTCATCCTTCTTTGATGCATCATTTTTGAACGTCTTCAAGGAGTTATAATGAAAGCTTTTGAAAAATTGATGCATTTATTCCCATAACTTTTGTCTTTGAGGCAATTATCGTCAGACCCATTTTTGTTGCTTTAAACTCTCAGTACTTTAGTTATTTATGCAAATCAAATATGTGTGATAGAAGCAAATTTCATCTGGATAGTCCATAGTTTGTTGGGGATTACCTTGCATCGAAGTGCTTGACAAACTGCAGAGTGTCAAAAGCTTTATCGAATAAAGATTATATTGAGAGACGGCCACCATACTACCGATTGTACCACAATTATCTGGAGGTTGGTGATATTGTCTATGAAAGACTTCGTATGACCGAAGCCTGCTTGCTCACTCAATATGTTGTGGAGAGGAGAGTCAGATAATATCTTGTTTATAATGTTTACGACCATATTATTTACTACACTTAATACGTCTCAGAGTTTTTAATAAACATTAATAGGTGTAAAGTCTAGTGCATTTTGTACATTAACCATTAATGAATGGCGATCATTCTATGTCAATCAGAAAGATTTTCGTAAATGGAATAAGTTGACGATTCCGTTTCTACGTTCAGCTCAAATGTTTGTATTATTTGTATACAGTCACTCTGCAGCTTAGGAGGATATATATCATTTGTGACAGAACAAAAGTGTAACGCATAGAAGGAGTAACTTAAAACCCTAAGTATGTGTGGACCAAATCCGTTTCACAACTTTAAAGCCGTTTGAGCCAAATCCGTCCGTCTGAAAACTTTCGAAAGAAGTTAATGAATCAGTTGAAACTTTGCATATGATAATATTTCCCCAAACGTGTTTTAAGTTTGAAGATAGGTGAAATTCACACGACCCTTCTGGTACCTCCCTCACAAATGACCCATAATCCAATGTTAAATTAAAACCCGTATAACTTCCACGGATAATCGGAATCAGCTATATTTTGGTATTTGATAATGTTTTTATAATCACTTTAAGTGTACTAAATATCGGGGATTTTGCCCCGACCCTTTCATTACCTCCCACACAAATCACGCAAAGCTACGTAAAATTAAAGCTGTCATAACTTCCATGCTGATGTTGGGAATACTGTGAAATTCGATATTTAGCAATTCTTTTTTAATAGTTACATTCACATGGAATATGGGCGATATTAACACACACTTTCTGGTACCTCCCACACGAAGTGGCATAAACTTTGGTTACAATAGAACAGATATAACATCCATACGGGTAGTCAAAATCATTTGCAGTCCACTTCGTGGATTAGGGTATTATAAGTTAGTTTTCCCCAAATGTTTGTAACGCCAAGAAATATTCAAGCTAGGTCTACCTTTAAGTATACCGGTCGGCTTACAATCACCAGCTGAATCGATTTATCAATGTCTGTCTGTCCGTCCGCTTGCTATTAATATAAGCATGTTCGCACTCTTCAGGTCGTGATTGTTGTCCGCCATGAAATTTGGCAAGGACAATCGAATACGAATACGAATATACGAATTTCACTCCCGATTTGACTCTTTTCACTCTAAATACCACATATTTTAACATATTTTCATCAAAATTGGCAAAACATCTTATAATTGAACTAGAAACACCTGTGGTAAAAACGTGTTAGATCGGTTCAGATTTATATATAGCTCACATTCAAATTTCACTCCCGATTTGACTTTTTCCACTCTATAAACCTCATATTTTAACAGGTCTTCTTCAAATCTTGCAAAATATCGTATATTTTAACTAGAAGCACCCATTATGAAAATGGGTCAGATCGATTCAGATTTATATATAGCTCAATTACAAATTTCACACCCGACTTGACTTTTTCCGCCCAGAAACCACGTATTTTCACAGAATCTCTTCAAATTGAGCATAACACGTTATACTTGAACTGAAATACTTCTGCAAGAGCGTCACTTTATTCCATGTTTGGATATAGCCCCGATACATATATTCTTTTTAATTTGACCAATTGGGAAACATACAAAAATCCTTCTCGTTACCACTTTTTATACACTCCACGAGAGTATTATGTCTTTGTGCATTTGTTTGTAACACCCAAAAGGAAGCGGGATAGACCCATTGTTAAGTATACCGATCGACTTAGAATCACTTTCTGAGTCGAATTAGCAATGTCCGTCTGTCTGTCCGTCTGTCTGTCTGTCAATCTATTGTTGTAATCAAACTACAGGTCGCAATTATAGTCCGATCTTAACAAAAATTGGCACAAGTAAGTTTTGTGGATCAAGGACGAACGCTATTTAATTTGAGACAAATCGGTTCAGATTTAGATATAGCCCCCATACAAATGTCGCTCCCGATTTGACATTTTCCGCTCTAGAAACCACATATTATACTCGATTTTCTTTAAATTTGGCACAACATCTTATAATCCAACTATAAACACCTATGCAAAAATTGGGTAAGATCGGTTCAGATTTAGATATAGCCCCCATACAAATGTCGCTCCCGATTTGACATTTTCCGCTCTAGAAACCACATATTGCACCCGATTTTCTTTAAAATTGACACAACATCTTATAATCCAACTAGAAACACCTATGCAAAAATTGGGTAAGATCGGTTCAGATTTAGATATAGCTCCCATACAAATGTCGCTCCCGATTTGACATTTTCCGCTCTAGAAACCACATATTGTACCCGATTATCTTTAAATTTGGCACAACATCTTATAATCCAACTATAAACACCTATGCAAAAATTGGGTAAGATCGGTTCAGATTTAGATATAGCTCCCATACAAATGTCGCTCCCGATTTGACATTTTCCGCTCTAGAAACGACATATTGCACCCGATTTTCTTTAAAATTGACACAACATGTTATAATCCGAATATAAACACCTATGCAAAAATTGGGTAAGATCGGTTCAGATTTATATATAGCTCCCATACAAATTTCTCTCCCGATTTGACTTTTTCCGCTCTAGAGACCACATAATGTATCAGATTGTCTTCAGACTTGGCAAAACATCTTATATTTAAACTAAGGACATCTATCGTGAAAATAGGTCAAATCGGTTCAGATTTAGATATAGCCCCCATACAAATGTCGTTCCCGATTTGACATTTTCCTCTGTAGAAACCACATATTGTACTCGATTTTCTTTAATTTTGGCACAACATCTTATAATCTAACTAAACAAAACTATGGTGAAAGTGGGTAAGATCGGTATAGATTTAAATATATCGTTGGACAAAACATGTATTTGATGTGTCGAAGATGCCTCCAAATGTTTAGGCTTGTTAAAAAGATGTAAGAAATATTTCACACCCTCTGATCTTCTCATCACTGCAGCTACTTGACCGTGTCCAGAGGAGGGCGATGGTGTTGATAGGTGACGGTAGGATATCCAATTCTATTGTCTCCCTTGAACACCGTCGTAATGTTGGTTGTGTGTCATTGTTCTATCGATACTTTCATGGTGTTTGTTCTTCGGAAATTCGTGATCTTATACCGCCCGTGAGAACGTTCACGCGACTCTCCAGGAACGCTCAACCATTTGTTGTCGATTGGACAACCGGCCGCACTACACATTACAGAATAAATTCGTTCTTCGCCCGTACTATCCGTATGTGGAATCGACTTCCGGCAAATATCTTTCCCTCCAATTACGACATTCAGAGATTGAAAACAGATTTCAACAGACACTACTCCCTCTTTCCTCCTTCCAATACCTTATCTTCCTTCTACCAACGCAATGCACTGCATTTATAGGGCACATCCCCTGAGTGTTGGTTCAGTGAAAAAAAAATACAAATGTTGGTCCCAAAAGTTTAACCGATTTTGGCCAAACTATACATTTTATATTTCACCTATTTCGTTCCAGGTTTCAATATATCCTCATACAAATGTCCTTTCCGATTTAACATTTTTTATCAAACACATACATTTACAGGATACAAAAAACCTTCCCGTTTTCACTTTTTGCAACGAATTGAATTGTATTCGGATAGAAAGTGGAGTGTATCATAGAGTCGGCCCCGCCCGACTTTAGCCTTTCCTTACTGGTTACAGAATTGAATTGTATTCGGATAGAAAGTGGAGTGTATCATATAGTCGGCCCCGCCCGACTTTAGCCTTTCCTTACTTGTTTTCACTGAACTTAATCGTTGGTTCAGTGAAAAAAATCAATAAATGCAGTGTTGCATTGCGTTGGCGAAAGATAGGAAATTAGATGGAGGAAAGTGGATGTAGTTTTTGGTGACATCTGTTTTGAATCTTTGAATGTCGTAGGTTGCGATAAAGTCGATTCTTCGTATGCGATGTGGATACGAATTCATTGCGTAATATTTGAACAAAATTAATTGATATCGATAGGATGCGCTAGTACGAAGATGCCAAATCGACAAATACTTTCGACAGTAAAAATTACAACAAGTTAAGTCTGTTCTTTAGGATGATTATAGAAGTACTCATGGAAACATTTTTATACACTCCACGAGAGTATTATGTCTTTGTGCATTTGTTTGTAACACCCAAAAGGAAACGAGATAGACCCATTGTTAATTATACCGATCGTCTTAGAATCACTTTCTGAGTCGATTTAGCAATGTCCGTCTGTCTGTCTGTCTGTCTGTCTGTCTGTCTGTCTGTCTGTCTGTCCGTCCGTCCATCTATTCTTGTAATCACGATACAGGTCGCAATTGTAGACAGAACCAAATGAAACTTTGCACAACGATGTTTTTCGGGATAAGGACGAATGCTATTTAATTTGAAGAAAATCGGTTCAGATTTAGATATAGCCCCCATACGAATTTCACTCCCAATTTGACTCTTTTCACTATAGATACCACATATTACAACAGATTTTCATTAAAATTGACAAAACATCTTATATTGTAACTAAAAACACCTATGGTAAAAATGTGTTAGATCGGTTCAGATTTATATATAGCTCCCATACAAATTTCTCTCCCGATTTGACTTTTTCCGCTCTAGAGACCACATAATGTATCAGATTGTCTTCAGATTTGGTAAAACATCTTATATTTCCACTAGAAACTCCCATGGTGAATATCGGAGAGATCGGCTCAGATTTATATATAGCTCCCATACAAATTTCGCTCCCGATTTGACTTTTTCCGCTCTAGAAACCACATATTGTATCAGATTGTCTTCATATTTGGTAAAACATCTTATATTTAAACTAAGAACATCTATGGTGAAAATAGGTCATATCGGTTCAGATTTAGATATAGCCCCCATACAAATGTCGTTCCCGATTTGACATTTTCCTCTGTAGAAACCACATATTGTACTCGATTTTCTTTAAATTTGGCACAACATCTTATAATATTACTAGAAACACCTATGCAGAAATTGGGTAAGATAGGTTCAGATTTAGATATAGCCCCATATAAATGTCGCTCCCGATTTGACTTTTTCCGCTTTAAATGCCACATATTCTAATCGATTTTCTTTAAATTTGGCACAACATCTTATAATCTAACTAGAAACACCTGTGGCTAAATCGGGCTAGATCGGTTCAGATTTAGATATAGGCCCCATACAAATGTCGCTCCCGATTTGAATTTTGCGCTCTAAAAACCATATATTGTACCCGATTTTCTTTAAATTTGGGACAACATCTTATAATCCAACTAGAAACACTATGCAGAAATTGGGTAAGATCGGTTCAGATTTAGATATAGCCCCCATACAAATGTCGCTCCCGGTTTGACTTTTGCCGCTTTAAAAGCCACATATTGTGCTCGATTTTCTTTAAATTTCGCACAACATCTTATAATCTAACTAAACAAAACTATGGTGAAAGTGGGTAAGATCGGTTCAGATTTAAATATAGCCCAAATTCAAATGTTGCTCCCATAAGTTTAACCGATTTTGGCCAAACTATACATTTTATATTTCACCTATTTCGTTCCAGGTTTCAATATATCCTCATACAAATGTCCTTTCCGATATAAATTTTTTTGTCAAAAACATACATTTACAGGATACAAAAAAACCTTCCCGTTTTCACTTTTTCACCGAATTGAATTGTATTCGGATTGAAAGTGGAGTGTATCATAGAGTCGGCCCCGCCCGACTTTAGCCTTTCCTTACTGGTTATAAGTGACTAGCAGTACCCGCTGCTTCGCACGCGAAAAAGCCAGTTATTTGTTAATTTTATCCGTCTTTGTTTTTGGATAGTATTTATTTAATTTTCTTTTGGTGGATATAGATAAATCTAAAATAGTAATTTGTAAACCTCCTATTAGCTAGCACTCACACACAGTCAAAGGAATGTGCTTGTCGATATACACTATTTTAGCTGAACTACTTCGTATGTATAATTTCCACCAAGTTTTGAACAAAATATTACAACCATTTATATCCTCGATCTCATGTTTCTAGATTCAGCCAGCCAGTTTATAACATCCAGTTTTACACATTTCGAAAAATCACTATAGGTAAAATGTGTTTTTGCTTCCCCTAAAAATATGTACTTTATTTGGTAACACATTTATTCCTTGTTGTGCCGTATCCCCCCTTTTAAGTACAAATTTTGAAATATCCATTTATGTTCCGCGCTTACGTAATTAAATGATTGTACGCCATTTTTATCCTTTTCGTCCCGCGCACCCCTTAAAAGTACAAATTTCGAAAAATCAAACTACTGCGCTTCTATATGGTCAGAGAAATTTACACACTAAATTTCACGACAATAGCTGAAATATTTTAGTTGGTACTATTTTTATACCGCTCATTGTTTATAAGTACAGAATTAGAAAAATTCATTAAGATTTGCGATTCTCGTTGTCAGAGGAATTTACACACCACATTTCACGACTATAGCTCCAATACTTTAGTAGGTACTACTTTTATCCCTTGTTGCTCACCCCTATAAGAAAATGTCAAAAAATCCTTTAGATTGCGCTTTACACACAGTTTACACTCCAAATTTCCCGACTATAGCTGCAATTCTTAAATTGGACCCCTTTTTGTCCCGCCTACCCCCTAAAAAGTACAAATTTCGAACAATTCAATTATACTGCGCTTCTACATGGTCAGAGGAATTTACATATCAAATTTCACGATTCTAGCTGTAATACTTTAGTTGGTACCATTTTTATCCCATTTTGTCCCTCTCACCCCCTAAAAATACAAATTTCGAAAAAATCTATTTTTACTTCGTTTCTATATGGTGAGAGGAATTTACGTACCACATTTCACGATTCTATCTGCAATACTTTAGTTAGTCCCATTTTTATCCCTTTTTGTCCCGCTCGCCCCTTAAAAGTACAAATTTCGAAAAATCCAATTTTACTCCGTTTCCATATGGTCAGAGGAATTTACATACCAAATTTCACGATTCTAGCTGTAATACTTTAGTTGGTACCATTTTTATCCCTTCTTGTCCCGCTTGCCCCTTAAAAGTACAAATTTCGAAATATCCAATTTTACTTCGTTTCTATATGGTCAGAGGAATTTACATACCAAATTTCACGATTCTAGCTGTAATACTTTAGTTGGTACCATTTTTATCCCTTTTTGTCCCGCTTGCCCCTTAAAAGTACAAATTTCGAAAAATCCAATTTTACTTCGTTTCTATATGGTCAGAGGAATTTACATACCACATTTCACGATTCTAGCTGTAATACTTTAGTTGGTACCATTTTTATCCCTTTTTGTCCCGCTTGCCCCTTAAAAGTAAAAGTTTCGAAAAAATCTATTTTTACTTCGTTTCTATATGGTGAGAGGAATTTACATACCACATTTCACGATTCTATCTGCAATACTTTAGTTGGTACCATTTTTATCCCGCTCTTCCCTTAAAAGTACAAATTTCGAAAAATCCAATTTTACTTCGTTTCTGTATCGTCAGAGGAATTTACATACCAAATTTCACGATTCTAGCTGTAATACTTTAGTTGGTACCATTTTTATCCCTTTTTGTCCCGCTTGCCCCTTAAAAGTACAAATTTCGAAAAATCCAATTTTACTTCGTTTCTATATGGTCAGAGGAATTTACATACCACATTTCACGATTCTAGCTGTAATACTTTAGTTGGTACCATTTTTATCCCTTTTTGTACCGCTTGCCCCTTAAAAGTAAAAGTTTCGAAAAAATCTATTTTTACTTCGTTTCTATATGGTGAGAGGAATTTACATACCACATTTCACGATTCTATCTGCAATACTTTAGTTGGTACCATTTTTATCCCGCTCTTCCCTTAAAAGTACAAATTTCGAAAAATCCAATTTTACTTCGTTTCTATAAGTTCAGAGGAATTTACATACCACATTTCACGATTCTAGCTGTAATACTTTAGTTGGTACCATTTTTATCCCTTTTTGACCCGCTTGCCCCTTAAAAGTAAAAGTTTCGAAATAATCTATTTTTACTTCGTTTCTATATGGTGAGAGGAATTTACATACCACATTTCACGATTCTATCTGCAATACTTTAGTTGGTACCATTTTTATCCCGCTCTTCCCTTAAAAGTAAAAATTTTGAAAAATCCAATTTTACTTCGTTTCTATATGGTCAGAGGAATTTACATACCAAATTTCACGATTCTAGCTGTAATACTTTAGTTGGTACCATTTTTATCCCTTTTTGTCCCGCTCGCCCCTTAAAAGTAAAAATTTCGAAAAAATCTAATTCTACTTTGTTTCTATATGGTGAGAGGAATTTACATACCAAATTTCGCGTTTCTAGCTGTAATATTTTAGTTGGTACCATTTTTATCCCTTTTTGTCCCGCTCGCCCCTTAAAAGTACAAATTTCGAAAAATCCAATTTTACTTCGTTTCTATATCGTCAGAGGAATTTACATACCAAATTTCACGATTCTAGCTGTAATACTTTAGTTGGTACCATTTTTATCCCTTTTTGTCCCGCTCTCCCCTTAAAAGTACAAATTTCGAAAAAATAAAATTTTACTTCGTTTCTATATGGTCAGAGGAATTTACATACCAAATTTCACGGTTCTAGCTGTAATACTTTAGTTTGTACCATTTTTTCCCCTTTTTGTCCCGCTCGCCCCTTAAAAGTACAAATTTCGAAAAATCCAATTTTGCTTCGTTTATATATGGTCAGAGGAATTTACATGCCAAATTTCACGATTCTAGCTGTAATACGTTAGTTGGTACCATTTTTATCCCGCTCGCCCCTTATAAGTACAATTTTCGAAAAATCCAATTTTACTGCGCTTCTACATGGTCAGAGGAATTTACATACCAAATTTCACGTTTCTAGCTGTAATACTTTAGTTGGTACCATTTTTATCCCTTTTTGTCCCGCTCACCCCTTATAAGTACAAATTTCGAAAAATCCAATTTTACTGCGCTTCTACATGGTCAGAGGAATTTACATACCAAATTTCACGATTCTAGCTGTAATACTTTAGTTGGTACCATTTTTATCCCGCTCGCCCCTTAAAAGTACAAATTTCGAAAAATCAAATTTTACTTCGTTTCTATATCGTCAGAGGAATTTACATACCAAATTTCACGATTCTAGCTGTAATACTTTAGTTGGTACCATTTTTATCCCTTTTTGTCCCGCTCTCCCCTTAAAAGTACAAATTTCGAAAAAATAAAATTTTACTTCGTTTCTATATGGTCAGAGGAATTTACATACCAAATTTCACGTTTCTAGCTGTAATACTTTAGTTGGTACCATTTTTATCCCTTTTTGTCCCGCTCGGCCCTTAAAAGTACAAATTTCGAAAAATCCCTATTTGTAGCTCGTCTGCATGGTCATTGCAAGGAACTCACTGAATTTCATGTTTATAGCTACTGCCGTTTAGTCAGGACGAAGGTTCGTTGTTTATCCCTTTTTGGGCCATTTTATCCCCTAAAAGTACGAATTTCGTAAAACCCTTTCTTAGTCGACGTCTACGTCATATTTGGGAACTACCCTGAAAATTTCATGACCCTGGCTTCAGCCGTTTGGTCTGGGGGCTGCTCAATGATAAGTCAGTCAGTCAGTCAGTCAGTCAGTCAGTCAGTCAGTAACGCAACTCTTTTATATATATAGATTTACTACAATACCGGAACAAAAAATGGTTTTATGGGATGCATTCAGAAGAACTGATCTCCGCAAATACCTAAGACTTCCTTTTTCCCCAGATCCCAAAACTTGGATAGGGCTGTAATCTTCATGGAGAAAATAAATGTAAATATGCACGATGAATTATTGGTGTGACGTTAACTTGATTCTTGAAAGGTATCGTATGTGATGACAAACTAATTTATTTCAATATGCACATTAGGGCGTACCTCAAAAAAAAAAGTTCGCCGTACACCTTCGAATATGAAGTATTATTGAAAGGTAGTTTCAAAAAAATTTTTTTATTTTTTTATGCCGAACGTAGGGGTCGCGCTTTTACATTTTTCTGTATAACTTCTGCATTTATAAACGGATTTTAAAATGTGATACATCGATGTTTTTGTCTCGACGAGTCATTGAGCTCAAGCACCCCCTTCTGGTACTTACCCATCATATCTCAGTTGCTACTACCCTAATGTACCACTCTAATATCAGAAAATTAAAGCTCGCATAAAATCATGAATCATGCTTGAGCTCAATGACATCAAAGACAAAAAAATCGGCCTCGTCGAGACAAAAAAATCGATGTATCACACCTTAAAATCCGTTTATAAATGCAGAAGTTATATAGAAAAATGTAAAAGCGCGACCCCTACGTTCGGCATAAACCAGTAAGGAAAGGCTAAAGTCGGGCGGGGCCGACTCTATGATACACTCCACTTTCAATCCGAATACAATTCAATTCGGTGAAAAAGTGAAAACGGGAAGGTTTTTTGTATCCTGTAAATGTATGTGTTTGACAAAAAATTTTATATCGGAAAGGACATTTGTATGAGGATATATTGAAACCTGGAACGAAATAGGTGAAATATAAAATGTATAGTTTGGCCAAAATCGGTTAAACTTATGGGAGCAACATTTGAATTTGGGCTATATTTAAATCTGAGCCGATCTTACCCACTTTCACCATAGTTTTGTTTAGTTAGATTATAAGATGTTGTGCGAAATTTAAAGAAAATCGAGCACAATATGTGGCTTTTAAAGCGGCAAAAGTCAAATCGGGAGCGACATTTGTATGGGGGCTATATCTAAATCTGAACCCATCTTACCCAATATCTGCATAGTGTTTCTAGTTGGATTATAAGATGTTGTCCCAAATTTAAAGAAAATCGGGTACAATATATGGTTTTTAGAGCGCAAAATTCAAATCGGGAGCGACATTTGTATGGGGCCTATATCTAAATCTGAACCGATCTAGCCCGCTTTAGCCAGAGGTGTTTCTAGTTAGATTATAAGATGTTGTGCCAAATTTAAAGAAAATCGATTAGAATATGTGGCATTTAAAGCGGAAAAAGTCAAATCGGGAGCGACATTTATATGGGGCTATATCTAAATCTGAACCGATCTTACCCAATTTCTGCATAGGTGTTTCTAGTAAGATTATAAGATGTTGTGCCAAATTTAAAGAAAACCGAGTACAATATGTGGTTTCTACAGAGGAAAATGTCAAATCGGGAACGACATTTGTATGGGGGCTATATCTAGATCTGAACCGATTTGACCTATTTTCACCATAGATGTTCTTAGTTTAAATATAAGATGTTTTGCCAAATCTGAAGACAATCTGATACAATATGTGGTTTCTAGAGCGGAAAAAGTCAAATTGGGAGCGACATTTGTATGGGAGCTATATATAAATCTGAACCGATCTGACCGATATTCACCATGGGTGTTTCTAGTGGAAATATAAGTTGTTTTACCAAATCTGAAGACAATCTGATACATTATGTGGTCTCTAGAGCAGAAAAAGTCAAATCGGGAGAGAAATTTGTATGGGAGCTATATATAAATCTGAACCGACTTTCTTCAAAATAAATAGCGTTCGTCCTTATCCCGAAAAACATCGTTGTGCAAAGTTTCATTTGGTTCTGTCTACAATTGCGACCTGTATCGTGATTACAAGAATAGATGGACGGACGGACAGACAGACAGACAGACAGACAGACAGACAGACGGACATTGCTAAATCGACTCAGAAAGTGATTCTAAGACGATCGGTATAATTAACAATGGGTCTATCTCGCTTCCCTTTGGGTGTTACAAACAAATGCACAAAGACATAATACTCTCGTGGAGTGTATAAAAAATTATTTTGAAACTACCTTTCAATAATACTTCATATTCGAAGGTGTACGGCGAACTTTTTTTTTTTACTTGTAACCTGGTACGCTCTAATGCACATGCCTATGTACGCATATACGAAACGACATTGGTATTATCTTTGCAATCTGTATCATGCGCTGAAACACCCTTTTAGCAAGTGCGACTGTTGCTTGTCATCTGCGATTTTTTTTTTGTGTTTTGGTGGCAAAAGAGAACCCCAAAAAACATCAGCAAACAACAACAATACAACAACTGGAAGAGAATTCAAACAGCTCTCGCTGACACCTCAAACATAAGCACGCAACATGAATGCAACACGCCTCTTCAACTGACAGCGCCCTGACAGTTTTGTTGTTCACGCGAGTAATTCATTTTGTGTCATGTGAAGCAAAAGCAAACGAACAGCAACAACAATAGCAGCAGCAAGGGTAACACCAACAATGAACGATGAACAGCGAAAAAGACGGCAGCAGTCAGGCATCATCGTCACCATCATCAGCAGCAGCACATCACAGCACCAACAACAATGCCAGGATCAAAATTGCGACGGCAAACAATGCCAAAAGCATAATGTTCATACCTACAATATCCCAACCAGGCAGGCAGGCAGCCATCCATCCCATCCCATTCATCCAACTGTAGGCATGCTTGTCTATTCGCATGTGTTTGCCAGCGTGTGTGTATGCATGTGTCACTGAGTGAATGAATGAAGTCGCTCACTCACTCACTCACTGACTCACTTCGCTTACACAATTTGCAAATTTTTGTTGTTGTCTTTTTGTTGAATTTCGCTCGCTCGTTGGCTGGTTGGTTGGTTCCCTCTGTTCCTGTCTGTCACCTCAATGCCAACATGTTGACATGTGAGATGTGACAAGTGACAGTGAAGTTGCTTGATGGGAATTGTTTAGCGTTCTCGCACAATATGTAGTTCGGGCTCGAGCGACGGAGCGCACAATGAGAATACAGTGGGAAAAATGATGCTAATTTTCATTTGTGTATCGAAGATTTGACATCAAATTAAATTTTACGAAATCATACATGATTTGTAAAGCTGGTCCCAAAATGAACGGAAGATGTATTTCTGTTTGTTTTGTTTTGGTTTCTAATGAATTTGCTTTGAGCGAGGATATTCCCTTATCTCAAGATAATTTTATGGTAAACAAACTATAGCCACAGAGTGCTTCCACAGGTTGCGAATAGTGGGAGGTTCCGTAGATATATGGAGCAGCTGCTAATGCTGTGACGGACAATTATTGATTCCAGGTGGAGAGTCTCAGAAGGTTTCCGGGTGCCACCGAACTCCTACCATGTTCAGAGTGCCTACGATACTTAAAATGTCTTTTAAACATTGCTGACAGCCCAAGTTCCAGGATCGGATGCAGAAGCCCAATCAGCTGCCCAAACCAATTAATTACCGAAAACTCAATAAAAATAATATCCAACCATCATATTTGATGGCGACCTTCAGCTTTAAACACAGGACACGAGTTGAAGCATGGAACGTAAGAACTCTTTTAGACTATTTTAGATAACATCACTTTCTCAGGTCTTTGCGCAACCACAAGGATGGATTTATGAGAATTTTCCACAGCAGATGGATTTACTTATTATTTATTCAATTCAAGTCTATGGAAAAAACATTTTCCTTACAGACTAAACTTAAAAACCAACAAGTAAGAAGGGGTTAAGTTCGGCCGGGCCGATACTTATATACCCTCCACCACGGAGTGCATTCCACAGTATTACCAGCAGATTAAAGGATGTCGACTTTACATAGAAGCACACTACCATATTACGAAAATTGTGATATTTTTATGCATACTACTATATTTGTTTACTAAACTATAATGTATACTTATGCGCACTGTTTAAAATCGACTACTATATATAAAATGCTGAAATTGTGAAAGTGAACATGCCTAAATATAAGGCGATTGTCAGTCGCCATTAGAAAGAAGCATTTTCAGATACACACAAAGTGATAAGAAAAGTATTAATTTAGCCAGACTTCAACTTCAGCGGTTTGGTAGGTCCCACTTTTATCCCTCTTTTTAATTATATCCCTAAAAAGTACGAATTTGGAAAAATCCCTCTATTTTACGAGTCTATGCAATTAGAGGGTTGTACACACCGAATTTCATGATTCTAGCTGTTGTCGTATCATTGGTACCATATTTATCCATTTTTGTCCCATTTCGCCCGCTAAAACATTTTTTTTTGTGGTGCTTCCAAGCTACAAGAGGAATGTCCGCAATAAATTTCAAATGTATGAAAATCAGAAATTTAATTAATAAGCCAAAGCTACCAATATTTTTATACTTATATATATAATGGAAATAATATTTCAATTCATAAAGTAAATATAAGGCAGCAATCCTAAATATTGGGGGATAGAGAGTGTATTTTCAGCTGAAGTCCTTTGGTTGGTTGTATTTCCATCTATTTTAAATTCAAAAGTATACATTTTGAAAATACCTTATCTCTCACGTACGCAGTATAAGACAACTTCATGATTCTACCATTTTTAATCGTAAAAGCAACAAATATTTGGAAAAAAAATTTACGTGGCTACGTACTCCGAGGAATGTATAGTCCGAATTACATGATACTATCTGCGGCCATTTTGTTGGTACCATTTTTATCCCCTTTTTCGCATTTTACTCCTCCATCATTCTAGCTGCAGCCTTTTAGTTAGTACCATTTTTATCCCTCTGCTCCCATTGAATCACTTGAAAGTACCAATTTGGAAAAACCTTTTTTCGTGTCTACTCAGTCAGAGGAATGTATACAGCGAATTTCATGGTTCTACCTGCATCCATTTGTTTGGTAAAATTTTTATCCCCTTTTTCCATTTTACACCCTAATTTCATTTATTTTATGTGTCTACGCAATCAGAGGAATATATATACCGAATTTCATTATTCTAGGTGAAGCCGTTTATTTGGTACTATTTTTATCCCTCTATCCCCATTTATCCCCTTAAAAGTACGAATTTAGAAAAAATACTTTTATATTATATGTATATATACTCTATTAGAGGAATGTCCACGCCAAGTTTCGTGTTTCTATCTGTTGTCGTTTGATAGGTACCATTTTTATCCCTTTTTGTCCCATTTCACCCCCTACAAATAAAAATCACTCTATGGTGCCCTTTTATGCTATAAAAGGAATGCGAATTGCAAATATCAAGTAAATACAAGCTAATATGTTCAAAAAACTTGCTGAAATACTCAAAATATTAGTGGTATTTTCAGTCCTTGTGAGGGAAAAAATTTTCCCTCTCGGCCGATTTCGCCCACTTTCAATCCCATCCGATCTGCATTTCGTTCGGCCGCTATCGAGCTTTCAACAGACAGACGGACATGGCTATATCGTCTTAGTATTTTACCATGACCCAGAATATATATACTTTAAGAGGTCTCCGATGAATATTTTAAGGTGTTACAAACGGAATGATAAAGTGAATATACCCCCATCTTGGAGATATTGAATTGTCTTTATGCTCGCGTGATGGGTTCATGCAGACAATATTTTGCTCTATGAATAGGTATACACAAAACATTAAAATGGTGCAAAGGTCGATGCGGAAAATGACTCAAGCAAAACAAGGCAATTAATATGGTCAGACACTAATTTATAAATTAAGAGCAATGATGATGAAATCCACCTATTCACAAGAGTTTTTAGATTAATTTACTTTTATCCGTCTATGAGGTCTGAGGATGTAGAAAGTTAATACATCTCAGACCAAAAATAATAAATTTTTTCTATATTCTTTCAAGTCTATAGCAGTGAGACGCATAATAAGGATTCCAAATAAAAGAGGCATTCCAATTTCGATCTAATTAAAGACGAATAAACTAATTTAGCAGTGTAGGTATCTGAAAAATCTTTACAATTTCTTTTAACAAAGGCAAGCAAGGAGTTATACTAAAAGCGTACTATTGAGTTGATATGATTTACAAAAGTTAAATTCCAATCAAATACAACTCCTAAGTCAATTATTTCATCCACCACATTTAATTTGCGTCCATTAAGGGAATAGTCATAAAAAACAAGGTTTCTACATTTATAAAACGATACTTTAAAGCATTTTGAGATATTTATTTCCAAATAATCGTCCGAGCACCATCGTTTAATCTCTCTAAATCACGCTGCAGACGAAGTGCATCTATTATTGAATTTAGTCTCAAAAATATCTTCAGATCATCAGCATACATAAAAACGTTCGACGATTTAACACATGAACAAATGTCATTTAGAACTAAAACAAAAAACAATGGTCCATGAATACTACCTTGAGGAACCCCTGATGTAGCAACATAAACATACGATTTGACGGAATCAATTGATATAAAATGGCTACTATTTGAAAAATATGATATAATAAAAATTAAAATTTTTGAATGAATAGCAACTGATAAAAACTGGCTAATAAGATTTGGATGAGACACTTTATCAAATGCTTTGTAGAGATCAGTGTATATTGCACTAATTCGACATCCATTTATCCAGGAATTGTACAAAAACGCAAAGTGCCACATATTTCATCAAAACTGTATAAGCGATAAGATTTCCGTTAAAGCTGGAGTACGACAAGGCTAAAAATTATCGCGCTACTCTCTAACGTAGTTGTGTACGAGGTTATGGGAAACGCAATGATCAACAACCGAGGTAGGGTGATTTTTTAAATGCTATAGGAAAGTTTTTCAAAAGAAAAAACACATAAAATTAAAAAATGCATTCTTTATTTGAATCGATAGTACGGTCCATATATAATTTAATGTTTGAAGATTATTTCATGCAAATGTTGACCTTGACTGCGCCTCAAATGGTCCATCCGCTTAGTCCAATTTTGGCATACTCTTTCCAACATTTCGGCCGGTATCTCACGAATAAATGATTCAATGTTGTCTTCCAATGCGTCAATTGAAGCGGGCTTGTCTGTATAGACATGAGCTTTAACATAGCCCCACAAAAAATAGTCTAAAGGCGTTAAATAACACGATCTAGGCGGTCAATTGACCGGTCCCGAACGTTCACCGAACTCGCCTCTCAATAAGTCCATTGTTGCGCGTGCTGTGTGGCATGTGGCTCCGTCTTGTTGAAACCACATGTCATGCAAGTCATGCTCTTGCATTTTGAGCAAAAAAAGTTGGATATAATCTGACGGTAGCGCTCACCATTCACAGTTACGTTACGATTCACATCATCTTTGAAGAAGTACGGCCCAATGATGCCACCAGCCCATAAACCGCACCAAAATGTGACTTTTTCTGGATGCATTGGTAGCTCTTGCAATGCTTCTGGCTGATATTCACTCCAAAATCGACAATTCTGCCTATTTACGTACCCATTGAGCTAAAAATGAGCTTCGTCGCTGAACACAATTTTTCGGTAAAAAAGTGGATCTTCGGCTTTCTTGAACTTTCTTAACAGAACACGCATTTTGATAATAAAATTCAATAATTTGCAAGCGTTGTTCGTTTGTAAGACGATTCATGGTTAAATTATAGACAAAACTGAAGATGTTTGACAGTGAAACAAAACACGAAACGTGCGTCAGCTGTTTAAACCACTGTTGCCAAAAAGATAATAGCTAAACAAGTAAGGAAAGACTAAAGTCGGGCCTGGCCGACTATATGATACACTCCTCTTTCTATCGGAATACAATTCAATTCAGTAAAAAAGTGAAACGGGAAAATTTTTTGTATGTTTCCTAATCACAGGCTAATATGACCTGGTCCAATTTGTCAAATCGAGAATATTTGTATCGGGGCTATATCCAAACAAGTGACTAACTTTCACAATAAGTTCTTCTAGTTGAAGTATAACGTTATGTTCTTTTATATGTTATGCTCAATTTTAAGAAATTCTCTGAAAATACGCGGTTTCTGGGGGAACGAAATTTGAATGAGAGCTATATGTAAATCTGAACCGATGTGACCCATTTTCACCATAGGTGTTCCTAGTTTAAATATAAGATGTTTTTTTTTTGAAGAAAATCTGCTAAAATATGTGGATTCTAGAGCGGAAAATTTCAAATTGAGAGCGAAATGGTGTTTCCACAGGTGTTTCCAGTTGAAATATAAGGTGTTTTGCGAATTGTGAAGAAAATCTATTAAAATATGTGGATTATAGAGCGGAAGAATTCAAATCGGGAGCGAAATTTGTATGGGAGCTAGATATAAATCTGAACCGATCTAACACATTTTTACCACAGGCGTTTCTAGTTGAAATATAAGATGTTTTTTTGAAGAAAATCTGTTAAAATATGTGGATTCTAGAGCGGAAATTTTCAAATTGATAGCGAAATGTGTATGGGAGCTATATATAAATCTGAACCGATCTAACTCATTTTTACCACAGGTGTTTCCAGTTGAAATATAAGGTGTTTTGCGAATTGTGAAGAAAATCTATTAAAATATTTGGATTCCAGAACGGAAAAATTCAAATTGGGAACGATATTTGTATGGGAGCTATATATAAATCTGAACCGATCTAACACATTTTTACCACAAGTGTTTCCAGTTGAAATATAAGGTGTTTTGCGAATTATGAAGAAAATCTATTAAAATATGTGGATTCTAGAGCGGAAGAATTCACATTGGGAGCGAAATTTGTGTGGGAGCTATATATAAATCTGAACCGATCTAACACATTTTTACCACAGGCGTTTCTAGTTGAAATATAAGATGTTTTGCCAATTTTGAAGAAAATCTGTTGAAATATGTGGCATCTAGAGTGAAAAGGGTCAAATCGGGAGTGAAATTCGTATGGGGCTATATCTAAATCTGAACCGATTTTCTTAAAATTAAATAGCGTTCTTCCTTCTCCCGAAAAACTTCGTTGTGTAAAGTTTCGTTTAGTTCTGGCTACAATTGCGACATGTATCGTGATTACAACAATATATGGACAGACAGACGGACATTGCTAAATCGACTCAGAAAATGATTCTAAGCCGATCGGTATAATTAACAATGGTTCTATCTCCCTTCCTTTTGGGTGTTAAAAACAAATGCACAAAGAGTGTATTAAAATCACCCTTTATAATGTGGAACCTAAAGGGTCCTTTGGCTGATCTAGATTACAAGCATTCGGACATGATGGAAAGCCTAATAATGGTAGTGAATGACGCTCCAAGGGCAGGTCAATGAAGAAATATTCCTAAGACAAAAGAAATGCGGATAAACGCGTCATGCAGTAGTCGGTTCAAAGACATCTAGGACATGCACGTCGTTTAAGACCTTCTATCGTAAAATGTACGCTCCTCTATGGATGAAAAACGTGGAGCATGGTTACCAAAGATCTGAAGATCACGAAGAATATTGAAAAATTTCTGGCCCAACAGGACATCGAACCCTCAACTCTGGCTACACACTCACCGAAGTCAAATACAAAAAAGAAATCTTGATGAGGAGATGGTGATGAATCGGTAACACATAGCGAAGACCACCAGACGAAGTGCTTGGAAGAATTTGGTTGAGGCCCTATGTTTATTATAGGAACTAAAGGAAGCAAGACATATAAATTACCTTGAACCACTTTCCGGGGTTCCTGGCAATTTTTCATTCCCGAGTTCCTGGGAATCCTCTCTCATTGATACATATTCGATCATGGGTGGATGAGTCAAACGGCCAAGATTTACTGGCCATTTCCGAATGGGGTCGAGTGAATGGAGTAGATACTAATGCATGTAAGATACATTGCTCTTTGTTGTCTCATAAGCGATTCAGTGATCCAACGGTGTAGTCAAGTTCTATTAACGGTGTAGATCTTTAGCAAACGGACGCTCTAGACATGTTATGATCGTGGGACAAAGCATGTATTTGATTTGTTAATGGAATCAATCTATTATTTTAAAGCGGTGTAAGAAATACTTCACTCCCTTCGATATTTTAATATCTACACTATCAACATCGGACCTAAGATGGAATACACTCCCATATTTGCCGCATTCAGAGAGTGTTGATAGATGACAGTAGAATATTATTTTCTCCATTGATCACTGTTGTAATGTGGGATGAACGTCGCTATATATCGATACTTTTATGTGTCTGTTCTTCGGATCTAAGTATGCGTAAAAAAATTCGTCAGTTAAAGACGTCCCACACGCCCGCTTGCCTGAACATCCATCTTGTGGAATGTATTCGAAAAAATGCTTTTATTCTAAATTTTTCTCATTTTTTATATAGTTACAGAAATGTATTTTATATGACTCGCCATCATACCGAATCGGAGATATGTAAGGCTTAGCTAAGTATTTTCACTATTTCTTAATGAAAAACAATGATGTTTTGGGGTCCGCCATTTGGACCTTTCTGGTCAGGGTGAACGAAATCTTGGATGTCAAAATTTAGCCCCAGGGGAGCAGATTTCAGAAATGTACCATATATGACCCGCCACCATACCGAATCGGAGATATGTATGGAATTTCGTGAAGACATCCAGAGATTAATTCTTTTCAAATATTTGTTTGAATAACGATAAAAATCTCAATTTACAAATATCGAATAATTCGAATAAAGTGCAACAAATAATCAATTAAACGATATTATAAGTTTTTCATTAAAAATGCATATACATTGCATTATAAAATGATTTAGAGTAATCTGTTGGCTTCATTTGGCATATCGTTAATGTAAAAGTCCGAATAATTGGATACCTTATCTAAAGGGTGATTTTTTAAGAGCTTGATAACTTTTTTTTTTAAAAAAACGCATAAAATTTGCAAAATCTCATCGGTTCTTTATTTGAAACGTTAGATTGGTCCATGACATTTACTTTTTGAAGATAATTTCATTTAAATGTTGACCGCGGCTGCGTCTTAGGTGGTCCATCCGCTTAGTCCAATTTTGGCATTTCCACGTTTTTGAGTAACAGAGACCCAATTGGTGCGAACGGCGACGAATCGAAAATTGGTGGTCATCATTAACACTGGCCGATACAGCTGCGATATTTTCTTCAGTTCGCACTCTACGTAAGCGTGTTGGTGGTTTAATGTCCAACAATGTAAATTTGGTGCGAAATTTAGTCACAATAGCCCGAATAGCCGCTTCAGTGGGTCGATTAAACTGACCATAAAATGGAAGCGCGCAATGAACTTTCTTAACAGAGCACGCATTTTGATAATAAAATTCAATAATTTGCAAGCGTTGTTCGTAAGACGATTCATGATGAAATGTCAAAGCATACTGAGCATCTTTCTCTTTGACACCATGTCTGAAATCCCACGTGATCTGTCAAATACTAATGCATGAAAATCCTAACCTCAAAAAAATCACTCTTTATAACCCTTGACATGGTAGAAGTTGTTAAAAAAATGTTTTTGAATATTTTTGCTGTCCAATTTGTATACACTCCACGAGAGTATTATGTCTTTGTGCATTTGTTTGTAACACCCAAAAGGAAACGAGTTAGACCCATCGTTTTTTATACAGATCGGCTTCGAATCACTTTCTGAGTCGATTTAGCAATGTCCGCCTGTCTGTCAATCTATTGTTGTAATTAAATTACAGGTCGCAATTAGAGTCCGATCCTTGCAAAACTTGGCACAAGTAAGTTTTGTGGACCAGTGACGAACAGATTTAGATATAGCCCCCATACAGATGTCGCCCCCGATTTGACTTTTTCCGCTCTAGAAACCACATGTTTCACTCCATTTGCTTCAAATTTGGCACAGTACCCTATAATTTAAGTGGACACAGCTATGGTTAAAATCGGTTAGAGCGGTTCAGATTTAGATATAGCCGCCATACAGATGTCGCCCCCGATTTGACTTTTTCCGTTCTAGAAATCACATGTTTCATTCCATTTGCTTCAAATTTGGCACAGTACCCTATAATATAACTGAAAACAGCTATGGTGAAAAATCGGTCAGATCGGTACAGATTTAGATATAGTCCCCGTACAGATGTCGCCCCCGATTTGACTTTTTCCGCTCTAGAAAAGACATGTTTCACTCCATTTGCTTCAAATTTGGCACAGTACCCTATAATTTAACTGGTGAAAATCGGTCAGATCGGTTCAGATTTAGATATAGCCCCCATACAGATGTCGCTCCCGATTTGACTTTTTCCGCTCTAGAAACCACATATAGTACCCGATATTCTTCAAATTTGTCTATATATGTGGGAGCAACATTTGTATGTATATATATATACCCCCTACAGATGTTCATTCCGATTAATTTTTTTGTCAAACACATACATTTACTTTTTTTTTACTTTTTTACAGAATTGAATTGTAATTGGATAGAAAGTGGAGTGTATCATATATTCGGCTACGTCCGACTTTAGCCTTTCCTTACTTGTTATTAGTGTAGATTACATTTTAGGCTGATTCTTTCTAACCCCCGTTTTCATGTAGTAGTGTTCATGTTAGTCTTTTCATGTTAGTCTAGTCAAACTATAATCTATAACCTATTAATATTGAATAGTTCTAACTTTTGTTAACGCATTAAATTAAAAAATCTGGAATAAATCAATGTCCAATTTTCGAGTATCTACGGTAAATGATTACATTTGAGGGAAATGCTTCCACAGCTTCAGTAAACATTAAGTGTATGTACCAAAAGAAGTTTAGTTGCACCAAACGAACTTCAAACTTTTTTTGCTCTGCGTTCATATATAGGAAATCTAAATAACAACCATGCACTTTTTCCCACCGTGCAGCGCCTATTACTCTTCTCTGAAAAGAGAGAGCGAGTAGGCAAAGTCTCAGAGGAAGAATAGCAGCAGCAGCACGAAGTAGCGCGACAACAATGGCAACGGCAGGAGCAGCTACATATCAAGTTGCTTCAACACGAACATAAATATATTTGCAAGGAGGACAAAATCTACATATTATCATGAAATGAACAAGAGCAGCAGCAACATCGACGACAACAACAGCGTCAATGTGACAACGACACCAACGGTATCAACGGTAGCAGCGGCAACATCAACATCAGCGACACAACAACATCAACATCATGCATCAGGCATCGGAAGACATCACATATCACACGTTAAATATTCGTCGTTCGCATTCTCTTCGTTCAGCTTCACTTCTATGTCGTCCGTCTGACGGGCATTAATTTTGAAATATTCACTCCATCACTCATTTCTGCAGGATGTAAATGACGCGAAAGGAAATAAATTTTGCGTGAATAAGCAGAGAATTTGATTAAAGGTGTATTCACGTATGGCTGGCTAGCTGACTGCCTGCCTCCCTGCCTGTATGCGTTGGAAATGTAATTAAATATTCGCAGAAGGTAAATTATACCCCAGGTACACACACACACATGAACATACTTATCACTTTTTATGTTGCATGTTCTTGGTTTTTTCGTTGAACGGATAAGTGATTAAAGATAAAGCTGCAAATGAAAGGTTGGTTGGCGGTAGGGCTTTTATTTGATTGATATCTTCTTTGTGTTCTTCTTCTACTTAATTTATATCTGTGGAAGGGAGGTTTATACTATTCGGGGAAATATTGGATGTGTCAGGAGATTTCTATATATAGTGTTGTCTATATATAGTGTTGTCTCATGAATAATTTATCATTTGGAGTACACGATGATAAATGTGAAATGTATCCATAATGCAACAATAAAATTCGCCAGATCGACTCAGAATGTTATCCTAAGTTGATAACTTGTTTGTCTTCTGATACCCAATCGAAAATATCGAATGGCGGTTATTTTTTCTAAAAAATAAACTTTTAGGATTTATTTTCCTGTTTTGAAAATTGTGGGATTTTTATATGAGATTTTTCAAAGGCAACACAATTGCAAATTCGATTTTATTTCTAAAACCAATTTTTGTGATACCTCATATAAAAGTCCCACAATTCCCAAAATAGGGAAAATAAATCCCAAACATTTTATTTGAAATAATGTATTACCAGTTTTTTTTTCCATTTTAAGCACTTCAGAAAGGGGGTATACTAACTTTGTCATTCCGTTTGTAACACCTTGAAATATCGATCTGAGACCCTATAAAGTATATATATATATATGTATTCTTGATCGTCATACAATTCTAAGACGATCTAACCATGTCCGTCCGTATGTTGAAAGCACGCTAGCATCTAAATGAAAGGAACTGGCCGTCCAAATTTTCAATAAATACGTCCTCCCTTACAAGGACTGAAAATATCCCTATAACCCCATAATGTTTACAGTATTTCATCACGTTTCTGAAATATTTCTGTTTACATTCATTTGATAATGGTTATACGCATTCCCCCTATAACAAAACCGTGCACCATAAAGTTATTCTTATTCGTAGGGGGCAAAAAGGGATAAAAATAGTACATATCAAACGAAAACAGCAAGAAACACGAAATTCGGTGTGTACATTTCTCTAATTAAAAGTATTTTTTTCATATTCGTACTTTTAAGGGGTAAAATGGGAATAGAAGGATAGAAATGGTACTAACCAAGCGGCTGCACCTAGAATAATGAAATTCAGTGTATACATTCTTCAGATTGCGTAAACACATAAAATAAAGGGATTTTTCGAACTTCGTACTTTTAAGGTATAAAATGGAAAAAAGGGGATACAAATGGTACCAACCAAATGGACGCAGCTATAATCATGAAAATCAGTGTATACATTCCTCCTACTGCTTAGACACGAAAAATAAAAAGGTTTTTTCAAATTCGCTCAAAGGATACAATGGGAACAGAGGGATAAAAATGGTACCCTTTAAACGGCTACAGCTAGTATGATGAAATTCAGTATGTACATCCATCTACTTCCGTTGATACATATATATATATTAAAAGAGATTTTAGAAAGTCGTTCTTTTAAGGGAGTAAAATGGGAGAAAAGGGATCAAAATGGTACCAACTAAACGGCTAGAGCTAGAATGATGAAATTCGGTTTGTACATTCCTCTAATTTCGTAGACAAGTAAAATAAAGATATTTTATAAAGTCGTACTTTTAAGGGGTAAAATGGGGAAGAAGGGATAAAAATGTTACCAGCTAGAATCATGGCATTCAGTGTATACATTCCTTAGACTACATTTACGCCAAAAAAGGGTATGATCTTGCACATTATACGTGAGAGATCATGGATTTTTTAATTTTTTTACTTTTAGAATTAAAATAGGATGGAAATACAACCAACCAAACGGCTGTAGCTGAAAAAGCACCCACTATTCCCCAATATTTAGGGTAAATAAGTATTTTGGAAGAGTGCTTATATTTATTTTTTGAATTGTCTTAAAGTATTTTTTCAATATCCTTTTATTATGATAATATTGGTATGGTTCAATTATGTATGGAACAAAATATCGGCAAAATGGCCGCCGCGACCTCGGCGGCACACCTCCATGCGATGGTCCAAATTTTCGATGACGCTGAGGCATAATTGAGGTTCTATGCCGGTTTACTCTTGAATTGTTGAATATACACATGTAGAAATTTTATATTACTTCCTGAAATAATTATTGAAATTGCAGTGTCTAGTAGAATATTTGTATGGATTATGTTCTTTCATAATAATGTTCAGAAAAACATTGTTCGTCAAGGCGAAATGAAATGAATTTGGGACCAGTGTGCATAGGCTAAAAGGATTCGAGAAGGGCATTAAACGCTTCTAAATTAAATCGTTTCTGCAATAAATAACAGAAATGTGTACCTATAGAAGAAATAACCACTCCTTCCTTTCGTTGTAAAAAGCAAGCGCGCAAAGGCATACAACCCTAATATATAAATACTTTAATATAATACATAATTAATGTAATTCAGTATCGTTGTTCAGTTGTAGTTGTGGAACTAAAGAGACATTAAGAATTTCTTGGCGCTTAGTTTTTATGAAGAATTCAGAATTCTTACTCTCCACTCTCACCTCTTCGCCACAGTTGTCTTATACACTTACTCCTTTTCTGCACAGTAGCATTTTAAAAGCAATTTAATGTTACACAATTTATTACCCAAGTCCCATCATATTTTTAAGCAGTTTATGATGCAAAGGTGTTATGAACCTAATGAACAAATCAAGACTACCAACCACATTCCCTAACTAACTACCCCGTAGACAATACAAGCTCAAGCAAAGTAAAGTGGCTACCAAATCTAACTAACCCATTAGTCTTATCTGATAATAATTGCCCTTCTTTTACAGCAGTCCAGTTTCAAATGCAATTTTCTCCTTCACGCTTAGGCCCAGACATGAACTTTAATTAACAAACTTGCCGGCTCATTAATGTGCCCATCAGATCATAAATCAAATATGTTATTATAAGCAACATTTTTAATTGCTTGAGTTGTCAAGAAATTTTAAAGGTTTTCATCGACATGAATACGATTTTCCACCGCAATAATCCCCCATATCGTTCACGCAGTCTCAGCAGCACTCCACTCCATTTGGCTGCCACTGCCACTGCTGCTCGCTCGTTCATGCGTTTTTATCATCATCATAAAATTGCATAAAATTAATTTACATTGGCAAGAAGAAGAACAACAACCAAATGGAGGACCTAAAATAAAGAGCTTCAAACTCTCTCAATTACACAGACCTGCTGCAATCTGAGGCAAGCAGGTGTAATAGGGTGGATTACACGAAATATTCAATTGGTATTTGATAACAAATAGTGCGAAAAAGTATGTATATTCTTGAAATGCCACACAATTCCTAATAACACTTTTTTGTGAATTTACTCATTTCGGTATTGGGATTATGTGCGCAATTTTGAGTACTTATGGGCAAGCAGCAGGTGTAATAGGGTGGATTACACGAAATATTCTATTGGAATTTGATAACAAATAGTGCGAAAAAGTATATTCTTGAAATGCAACACAATTCCTAATAACACTTGTTTGTGAATTGACACATTTCGGTATTGGGATTATGTGCGCAATTTTGAGTACTTCTGGAAAAATACACATACGAACCAATTAAAAGAGAACCTTGAGCTGTAGTGAAAAAAGGTATTGACACATGTACATCATCACAGTGTTCAATTCGATCCTTAAACAATTTGAGAACATTTTGAAAATATCACATTTCATTTTCTCAACATTAATCAATTCATCATTATCTCCACTCAAATGAATTCATTTACTCATTCGGGCTAGAATTTTCATAATTGAATATACAATCGAACACGGTCATAACGAACTAAAATGACCGATCCATTCGGGTCTGTTAAAACGTTGTTCGAGTGTACAGCTTTCGTAACCGCACCAAAAATAAAAAAATGTTTACCAAATATACAAATAAAGGGTGATTTTTTAAAAGCTGTAGGAAATTTTTTCAAAAAAAAAACATAACATAACACATAAAATTCAGAAAAATGCATGAAATCTTTATCTGAATCGATAGTACGGTCCATATAATTTAATGTTTGAAGATTGTTTCATGCAAATCCAAAGAAAACGTGTAATTTTACTAAATTCAAATCGAAAATTCCCCATCTAAGCTGGTTACAAATAAATTAACTCCCACAACAATACAGGAATCTCGGTGTCGAGTATACTCTATAACAGGTTTTAATTTTGTGTGGGAAAGGTCACGGCCACTTTCCGCCCATCTTTGCTCAACTATTTACACTGGACTAGAACTGGCAATATTCGATAATAGGTTTTAACTTCGTATGTGAGGTATTACGCCAACTCTTCCAGTACCGTCCATTTTGGAACAACTACGCACATTGATGATGGATCCACTCACACAAAATTGCAGTATTGTAGCTGTCATAAATAGAAAGGAATATATTCCGTGACGCCTACTTTTCCAATACCGCCCATTTTTGGCACAACTATCCACACTGGTCCTAGATGCACTTACACAAAATTTCAGCACTCTAGGTGTCATAGAACAGACGATATTCAATAACAGGTTTTAACTTCGTATGGGAGGTGCCACGCCCACATTTCCATTACCGTCCATTTTCGGCACAAATACGCACATTGATGCTGGATGCACTCACACAAAATTGCAGTGTTGTAGCTGTCGCATAACTGAATACATTCGATAATAGGTTTTAACTTCGTTTGGTCATTTAAACAACACTTGAGGCATGTGTCAAAACATGCGCCTATATATTTCTCATCCACGGTAGGTATTCCTAGTTGAAACATATAATGATCTGCAAAATTTAATGAAGATCCGATGTAAGATGTAGTTTCTAGAGCTGTAATAGAACTGAATGGGGCCCCATTCGGGATATACCAAAGTATGGATATATGGGCATCTCACAAACAAGTAGGGAAAGACTAAAGACGGACGGAGCCACTATATGATACACCCCATTCTCTCCTCATTACAATTCAATTCGGTAAAAAAATGAAATCGGGAAGGACTTTTGAATGTATGTTAAAAAAAAATGTTAAATCGGAAAGAACATTTGTATGGAGGTATACTGATACCTGGAGTGATGTGACCCGCTTTCACCATGTCTGTTTGTTGGTGAAATATAATATGCAAAGTTCGGCCAAAATCGGTTAAACACTCGGGAGCGACATTTGTATTGGGGCTGTATCTAAATCTGAACCGATCTTACCCACATTCACCATAGGTGTTTCTAGTTCGATTATAAAATGTTGTGCCAATTTTAAAGAAAATCGGGTACAATATGTGGATTTTAGAGCGGATAAAGTCAAATCGGGAGAGACATTTGTATGGGGACTATATATAAATTTGAACCGATCTTACCCACTTTCAGCATAGGTGTTTCTAGTTCGATTATAAAATGTTGTGCCAATTTTAAAGAAAATCGGGTACAATATGTGGATTTTAGAGCGGAAAAAGTCAAATCGGGAGCGACATTTGTATGGAGCAAAATCTAAATCTGAACCGATCGTACCCACTTTCAGCACAGATGTTTCTAGTTCGATTATAAAATGTTGTGCCAATTTTAAAGAAAATCGGGTACAATATGTGGATTTTAGAGCGGAAAAAGTCAAATCGGGAGCGACATTTGCATGGGGACTATATATAAATCTGAACCGATCTTTCCCACTTTCAGCATAGGTGTTTCTAGTTCGATTATAAGATGTTGTGCCAATTTTAAAGAAAATCGGGTACAATATGTGGATTTTAGAGCGGAAAAAGTCAAATCGGGAGCGACATTTGTATGGGGGCTATATCTAAATCTGAACCGATCTTACCCACTTTCACCATAGGTGTTTCTAATTCGATAATAAAATGTTGTGCCAATTTTAAAGAAAATCGGGTACAATATGTGGATTTTAGAGCGGATAAAGTCAAATCGGGAGAGACATTTGTATGGGGACTATATATAAATCTGAACCGATCTTACCCACTTTCACCATAGGTGTTTCTAATTCGATAATAAAATGTTGTGCCAATTTTAAAGAAAATCGGGTACAATATGTGGATTTTAGAGCGGATAAAGTCAAATCGGGAGAGACATTTGTATGGGGACTATATATAAATCTGAACCGATCTTACCCACTTTCAGCATAGGTGTTTCTAGTTCGATTATAAAATGTTGTGCCAATTTTAAAGAAAATCGGGTACAATATGTGGATTTTAGAGCGGATAAAGTCAAATCGGGAGAGACATTTGTATGGGGACTATATATAAATCTGAACCGATCTTACCCACATTCACCATAGGTGTTTCTAGTTCGATTATAAAATGTTGTGCCAATTTTAAAGAAAATCGGGTACAATATGTGGATTTTAGAGCGGATAAAGTCAAATCGGGAGAGACATTTGTATGGGGACTATATCTAAATCTGAACCGATCTTACCCACTTTCACCATAGGTGTTTCTAATTCGATAATAAAATGTTGTGCCAATTTTAAAGAAAATCGGGTACAATATGTGAATTTTAGAGCGGAAAAATTCAAATCGGGTGCGACATTTGTATGGGGGCTATATCTAAATCTGAACCGATCTTACCCACTTTCACCATAGGTGTTTCTAGTTCGATAATAAAATGTTGTGGCATTTTATTATCGAGTACAATATGTGGATTTTAGAGCGGAAAAGTCAAATCGGGAGCGACATTTGTATGGGGACTATATATAAATCTGAACCGATTTCCTCCAAATGCAATACCGATCGTCCTTGGCCAAAGAAAGTATCTACTGCCTAATTTCATGATAATCGGACCACAATTGCGACCTGTAGAGTGCGAACAAGCTTAGATGGACAGCAGACGGACGGACAGACGGTCAGACAGACATCGTTAACTCGATTCAGCTGGTGATTCTAAGCCGATCCGTATACTTAAAGGTGGGTCTAGCTCGATTATTTCTTGGTGTTACATACATTTGGCGGAAAACTAACTTATAATACCCTAGTCCACGAAGTGGTGTAGGGTATAATAATGGACTCCTATGGTGAAAATATGTTAGATCGGTTCAGATCTATATATAGCTCCCATTCATTTCTGCTCTAGAAACCACATGTGTTAACAGATCTTTATCAAATTTGGCACAATATCTTATATTTCCACTAGAAATGAAAAGGGAGGGTCAGATTGGTTCAGATTTATATATAGCTCCCATACAAATTTCGCTCCCGCCCCAGAAACCACGTAGATTCACCGAATTTCATCAATTGAGCTAACTTAAACTGGAAGATCCTCTTGTGATCCTCTTCATTCCATGTTTGGATGTAGCCCAATACAAATATTATTCTCGATTTGGCAAATTGGCTCAGGTCATATCAACCTATGATTAGGAAACATACAAAATCCTTTCCGTTTTCAACTTTTTAGCGAATTGAATTGTATTCGGAGAGAAAGTGGATAGTCGGCCCCTTACTTGTTATTTTTACATTCATGTTTATGTTTGACATTTGCTCGACAAAAATTGGGAAACTTACTCAAATAGTAGGGAGTCTTCAATGCAAATTGTAAGAAATTTACGTGGATAATTTTCGAGAAAAGATCGGTTTTTAGTTCAGCCTTCATGAAGTTGATTTTCTCGTTGACTAAGCTAAATTGATACATTGATACGTATGGGGCTCAGAGAACCCACACGTGACTAGAGCGGAAAAAGTCAAATCGGGAGCGACATTTGTATGGGGGCTATATCTAAATCTGAACCGATCTTACCCACTTTCACCATAGGTGTTT
Source organism: Polietes domitor (assembly GCA_947397865.1). Lineage (NCBI taxonomy): Eukaryota > Metazoa > Arthropoda > Insecta > Diptera > Muscidae > Polietes > Polietes domitor. Next base: position 144,883,437 of record OX377619.1, read on the forward strand.
CTAATTCGATAATAAAATGTTGTGCCAATTTTAAAGAAAATCGGGTACAATATGTGGATTTTAGAGCGGAGAAAGTCAAATCGGGAGAGACATTTGTATGGGGACTATATATAAATCTGAACCGATCTTACCCACTTTCACCATAGGTGTTTCTAATTCGATAATAAAATGTTGTGCCAATTTTAAAGAAAATCGGGTACAATATGTGGATTTTAGAGCGGATAAAGTCAAATCGGGAGAGACATTTGTATGGGGACTATATATAAATCTGAACCGATCTTACCCACTTTCAGCATAGGTGTTTCTAGTTCGATTATAAAATGTTGTGCCAATTTTAAAGAAAATCGGGTACAATATGTGGATTTTAGAGCGGAAAAAGTCAAATCGGGAGCGACATTTGTATTGGGGCTGTATCTAAATCTGAACCGATCTTACCCACTTTCACCATAGGTGTTTCTAGTTCGATTATAAAATGTTGTGCCAATTTTAAAGAAAATCGGGTACAATATGTGGATTTTAGAGCGGATAAAGTCAAATCGGGAGAGACATTTGTATGGGGACTATATATAAATCTGAACCGATCTTACCCACTTTCAGCATAGGTGTTTCTAGTTCGATTATAAAATGTTGTGCCAATTTTAAAGAAAATCGGGTACAATATGTGGATTTTAGAGCGGAAAAAGTCAAATCGGGAGCGACATTTGTATGGGGGCTATATCTAAATCTGAACCGATCTTACCCACTTTCACCATAGGTGTTTCTAATTCGATAATAAAATGTTGTGCCAATTTTAAAGAAAATCGGGTACAATATGTGAATTTTAGAGCGGAAAAATTCAAATCGGGTGCGACATTTGTATGGGGGCTATATCTAAATCTGAACCGATCTTACCCACTTTCACCATAGGTGTTTCTAGTTCGATAATAAAATGTTGTGGCATTTTATTATCGAGTACAATATGTGGATTTTAGAGCGGAAAAAGTCAAATCGGGAGCGACATTTGTATGGAGACTATATATAAATCTGAACCGATTTCCTCCAAATGCAATACCGATCGTCCTTGGCCAAAGAAAGTATCTACTGCCTAATTTCATGATAATGGGACCACAATTGCGACCTGTAGAGTGCGAACAAGCTTAGATGGACAGCAGACGGACGGACAGACGGTCAGACAGACATCGTTAACTCGATTCAGCTGGTGATTCTAAGCCGATCCGTATACTTAAAGGTGGGTCTAGCTCGATTATTTCTTGGTGTTACATACATTTGGCGGAAAACTAACTTATAATACCCTAGTCCACGAAGTGGTGTAGGGTATAATAATGGACTCCTATGGTGAAAATATGTTAGATCGGTTCAGATCTATATATAGCTCCCATTCATTTCTGCTCTAGAAACCACATGTGTTAACAGATCTTTATCAAATTTGGCACAATATCTTATATTTCCACTAGAAATGAAAAGGGAGGGTCAGATTGGTTCAGATTTATATATAGCTCCCATACAAATTTCGCTCCCGCCCCAGAAACCACGTAGATTCACCGAATTTCATCAATTGAGCTAACTTAAACTGGAAGATCCTCTTGTGATCCTCTTCATTCCATGTTTGGATGTAGCCCAATACAAATATTATTCTCGATTTGGCAAATTGGCTCAGGTCATATCAACCTATGATTAGGAAACATACAAAATCCTTTCCGTTTTCAACTTTTTAGCGAATTGAATTGTATTCGGAGAGAAAGTGGATAGTCGGCCCCTTACTTGTTATTTTTACATTCATGTTTATGTTTGACATTTGCTCGACAAAAATTGGGAAACTTACTCAAATAGTAGGGAGTCTTCAATGCAAATTGTAAGAAATTTACGTGGATAATTTTCGAGAAAAGATCGGTTTTTAGTTCAGCCTTCATGAAGTTGATTTTCTCGTTGACTAAGCTAAATTGATACATTGATACGTATGGGGCTCAGAGAACCCACACGTGACTATTGCATCCACAACGAGTCACTGATTGGTATGGATTTTGGGCTGTACTGAAAAATTGAGTTGATCAGATGAGGTACTGCCGAGTCAGTCGTGGTAGTCATATGAATGATATTGTGATCCACTATTAAATGACAAAGTTAAACTTTTCCAATAAAACCAGAAATTGTATAAAATAATCAATATTTTTAACAGTCGATTCTATTTCAAAGTTTTAAATGGTCCATCTTATACTTCAAAATATATAAACTTTTGGCCGATAACAACAAAACATCTTCAACGCTATTGAGTTTTAATACTTAACTTTTGCCACACATCGAAATATCAATGGGAGGCCCCAAAACGTAAAGCTACAAATTTCATTTCGCGTTCCTCCCTAATGTCTACTATGTTGTGCTGCCACAGCAGCACTAGCGACAGGAATGACAGCAAAGCATATAAATATTTCAACTTAAAATCAATTAAACTTGTGAAAATATCATAAAGTGGTGGTGAAACATTAACATGAAAAAGAAAACAACTGCAATCATCACCATCAGATGTTTGCCTTGCCGGTTGGTCTGTCGGTGGTGGTGGTTGCCACATGGGTTGATAGCGGCGATGTTGCTGTTATTGTCGGCAGCATTGGCTTCATGTTTGGTGGTGGCGTTGAAGAGCACAAATTCATGGCTATTATTTTAGTTTTTAATATACTAGAGTTGCTGTAAAATATATTGAGGACTCGTATGGGTTTGTCAAATGTCGGATAATGCCAGGGTGGTGGGAGGAAAATTTATTAGGTGCGGAAAGAGAAGAATGGAAGTTTGAACAATATATGGTGAAACTCATTTCTTCGTTGTGATTTTTTTAGTGGGAAAGAGTTGAAGCGCAGGGAGGGGTTTGAAAGTGTGAAATTAATGGCGTCTCAGAATACTATTCGGAAGTCGGTAATTGTATGGATTGACTAAACGTCCTCCATGATTTAAAAAACCAATGTAAATATTCTTAATCAAATCAGTAGCCTCTTCATATAAAGCGTAAACCCTCATCCAATTGAATCCTCTACGCTCCTGTTCATCGCTCGGAATCTCGATATCTTTGTACCACTAAAACTTTGTATTTAATGCGATATCGTACAAGTAAGTACTCATGGTCTGGTTATTACGATATCTACTCTATGCACACGATGTGATACGATGTGACTGAATGTGTGTAGCAGACAGCGATTTTTCCGCTTTTTGAAATGGAGTTTATGGCTTTCGGTGAACACATAATTTAGAAAATTAAGTAGGAAACTGATATGTTCACATATATTATTACTTTAAAGTTTACGCAAATTGAATGGAGCGACAATCGAATGAATGGCAAATGACGCTAATATGATTTGATATTTAACGGCTTTTGTGTCATGACAATCAAGCTGCGATTTTTATTTTTGAATTTTGGTCGAAGTGGGGAAATCCATAGTCAAGGATTTTGCATGCAGTAGGTAGCATTAGTGTGGCGGAAATGACAGCTTGTCGTTGGAAACTAGTTTATGATAAATTTATGCGATATGAGCGTTGTTTTTCTGTGTACACGCAACAAGCTAAAATGTTGCAAAGTTGGGGAGTGTCAAAAAGAGAGTGAATTTTACTTCAATAAATTGTAGTATCAATAGTAGAGTGAAAGCGCACAAAAAATTGTTAGGTTAGGTTGAAAGGGTTGCCCGCTAGTAGCGAGTTTGACTCGGAGGACTATGGACTCCCATTTTGATACTCATATAGTTAATAGGGATAAAATAGAGAGGAAAAGATAGAAGAGTCATGTAGAGTAGTATAGCTGGTAGAAGAGCGAGTATAATAGTAAGGAAGAAATACGGGGTAGAGGAAGATATTAGGAAGTGTAATCATATATTTAGTATCAATCGCTTCTTTCTGAAAGCTTCTTGAATTGTTAATGGAGTTGAGCAGATTCCGTAGAGGTACATTTGCTGAGTCCGCCAGATCAGCTAAAAACATACTTCGTAGGAAGGATCTTATTCTTCAATCTCATCTATGCAACACCTGCAGTAGTCTTCGCGTGAGATACCGATGCATTCAGCCATCTTGCCAATTGCATAGTGCCCTGTAAGTACTCCTGTAAGCGTGCTCAGCGATCATTTGTAAAAGTTAATAGTTCCGTGGTGCTTTTCTGGCTGATGTTTGGTCACAAGGTCCTTGTTATTCTGCAGTTGTGTATAGACTCCCACCTGGACCTTGTTACGTTGTCCACCATGTCATCTACTTAGTTTAGTAGTTCGACAAATGAGATGTATACGTTATGGTGTTCTTGTGTGTTTGCTTCCTCCGAGCCTTTGTGACACGCTCGTCCGCTTTTTCAATAACAAGTAAATTGTGGTGCTTAATTTATGGCGTGGACTTCTGCCTGAAAAACAGTGCAACTTGGTGACAGTCTTACTTAAAATTTAAGGTTTAGCTGCTCTTAGAATACTCCTGACCCGGTACCCGACTCCATCTTTGAACCGTCTGTGAAGATTGAGATTTCGTCCTTTGTGAGCTCTGAATTTGATGACCAATCTTCTCTTCTGGGTACTTTGAACGTTTTGTGGTGGTTCATCTGTGGTGCTAGATGGTCTGAGGCTTCTTTTACACTGAAAGAAAAATCATTCGTTGCATCAACGAATCAGATTCGTTATGGCCATTTCGTTGCAGTAACGAAATATTACGTTCCCACAACAATCCGAGAAGTTGCTGCAACGAGGTGAACGTTTATGGTATGAAACCGATTTTTCATACTTTTCCTGCAACAATTCAATATTCCTTGACTCTCTTTCATTTTTTACATGGCAAAACATTAATTAATACAAAAAATCATTAAATTCCTGATTATAATAATTGTTTTTGTACAAATCCATATTATTTTGTCAAAATTTATTAAAATTAATGGAGTTTGGAATGGAACACCGCCTCAACAATTTACTCGTTGGTGTAACAATCGGAGACACACAACTTAAGTGTTTTTCTAGGGATGTATTCGATAGTAATTCTCATTCACGTTGTTGGAGTTCTGCAGTTGCGAATAATCACCTTGAAGTCCACTGCCGGTGGTCATCATGGAACTAAACTATTTAGTGAAAGAAAAACGTTCGAGGCTGGGACGAATTTTGTTTTTGAAAATCTACTAACGTCGGCGTTCGTTGCTGCAACGAAAATGTTTAATTTAATGCCACAAATATTTTCGAAACCACATTGTTTCAGCAAGAAATCCGCGTTGTTGCAGCGTTATTGCAGCAACGAATCAGAGTTGTTGCACCAATTAATTAGATTTGTTGCAGTAATGGAACAACATTGTTGCAGGAACGAAACAACATTGTTGCAGCAACGAAAGAACATTGTTACAGCATCGAACATATTCAGAATTATAATTTCCACTAAATCAAGATTCGTTGCATCAACGAAACTTTGTTCGTTGCAGCAACGAACGCCGACGTTGGTTAACTTTCACTGACCAAATTCGTTACAGCAACGTACAATTTCGTTCCGGCTAGGAAAATTTTTCTTTCAGTGTAGGCCCCCATTTATACCTATTTCATTTAGGATATAGCTGTGTCCATGCATGTTGCTCTTTAGCACGCCAAGTTCCCTTAGCCTCAGAGCATCTTCAGCTGCACATTTCCTCACGAAAATATCTATGGGTGTCAAGTTCCAATCCAGCTTGTCTAGCTTATCTCATAACTCCTGTGATGCCGACGCAGACCAATCTGAAATCGACAAAAAAGTACAACGAGGAAAAAAGGAAGTACGTTTGAGGAAAAACTCATAAACAAATAAGATACAATTTATATATAAAATTGGTCGAAAGGGATAAATTTTTTTCTAACAAGTATCCCCCCAATATTTATGGATGGTTCACATAGGAAAATATTATAGTAAAAAATCGAATATAATTTTAGATTTTTATTCTGGGCCAATAAATATAGTTTAATTCCTGTTTGTTGCTTTTGTTTTTCGCATACGTACATAAATACGACGACCGAAATCGTTACACTTGAACCGGATGATATATATTTGACTCTATAGGCAAAATGCAGTCAATTCGCGTTTCCAACGTTTCATTTCGTCGACCCGTCGGTTACCGGTTTTACGTCGGTTACCATGTACGAATTTAGAATAGACCTTTTATTTTGTGCGTCTTCGCAACCAGTTTGATGCAAAACCCAAAGATTTTGATTCTAGCTGCAGCCTTTTCACTCCATTTAATCTTAGGTTGGTCCAAGGATTATTTTTGACACTAACTGGTATAACTAAGTCTGTGCAGACCTCTATGGGAGTACAAGGACAGGTATCCTAAAATTTTATGTAAATGTGTTTAATGCTAGGAAAGAGACACGATGGAAAATAAAATCATATAGTTACTTTTTTTGTACCCTAGGTTTTACCTATTTTATTTATCACATGCAAGAAAATAAAGTTGACACGACATAAAATATTAGTGGTGTGGTTTTTGTGTGTATATATCATGTAAAGAGTGATTTTTTTGAGGTTAGGATTTTCATGCATTAGTATTTGACAGATCACGTGGGATTTCAGACATGGTGTCAAAGAGAAAGATGCTCAGTATGCTTTGACATTTCATCATGAATCGTCTTACAAACGAACAACGCTTGCAAATTATTGAATTTTATTATCAAAATGCGTGCTCTGTTAAGAAAGTTCATTGCGCGCTTCCATTTTATGGTCAGTTTAATCGACCCACTGAAGCGGCTATTCGGGCTATTGTGACTAAATTTCGCACCAAATTTACATTGTTGGACATTAAACCACCAACACGCTTACGTAGAGTGCGAACTGAAGAAAATATCGCAGCTGTATCGGCCAGTGTTAATGATGACCACCAATTTTCGATTCGTCGCCGTTCGCACCAATTGGGCCTCTGTTACTCAAAAACGTGGAAATGCCAAAATTGGACTAAGCGGATGGACCACCTAAGACGCAGCCGCGGTCAACATTTAAATGAAATTATCTTCAAAAAGTAAATGTCATGGACCAATCTAACGTTTCAAATAAAGAACCGATGAGAATTTGCAAATTTTATGCGTTTTTTTAAAAAAAAAAGTTATCAAGCTCTTAAAAAATCACCCTTTATATGTAAATTTGCAACAATTAAATATATATACAGCATTGTAACAATACAGAAGCACCAATGCTGTACTACCGAAATTTGGAGTCGGTGACAGCAACTTTAAGAGCGTTAACTCCAATTTTCGGTCGTTATTCTCGCCCCAGTAACAAGTTTAGTGCAAACATTTTATCTACAAATTCATTGTGTGCTAGTGAGACAACGGGTTGGTCGAAGTGACGAAAATATCGCCGTAGCAAACGATCCAAATCAGTCGATTCCGCGGCGTTCTCAAGAATTAGGCATCGCGAAGACCACTTTATGGCGAATTTTTGCATAAGAATCTTGGTTACACCCATTCAAGATCAATCTGACTCAAGAATTGAAGCCGATGGACCATTTTTACGCGACGTACGTTCTCCGATTGGGCTCTGGAGAAGATGCGCCAAGATGATGAGCACATTTTTGGCTAAATGGGTTCGTCAATAAGCAAAATATGCGTTATTGGTTTGGTGAAAATCCACATGTGCCTCATGAATCACCATTTCATCCACAAAAAATAACTGTTTCGCCGACAATAACGATTGTCACGTTACTGTGAATGGCGATCGTTACCGCTCCATGATTACCTATTATTTTTAGCCGAATTGGAAAACATGGACGGTACCACAAGCCACACATCACACGTTACAATCGATTTATCGAAGAGTAAGTTTGGTGAACGTGATATCTCAAGAAATGGACCAGTGAACTGGCCGTCTCGTTCGTGCGATTTAATCGTGCGTCAAATCATCGGTCTATGCCATCAAGACGACGACGTTGGAAGAACTCAGAGCCAAAAGAGAACGCGCAATTGCGGGCAAAATTTGTGACCGAGTCATCGAAAATTAGGTTCAACGAATCGACCGCTACCTGATACTTCCCACACAAACTATACTTTAAAAGTATCAATTAGCAATATTCAAATGCATACGAAGTAGACGAATATGGAAGAAAGAACCCGCTCTTTGCCGGGTAAAAAAGGTAGTGTTATATAAATTGGCAAAGTAAGAGTTATTTACAAAGAGTCCTGCGTCCATATTAATATTAACACTGATATATTTTGGCTTTCTGAGCTCGAAATTTATACTAAAACCATTTTTAAAGGATTTTTATTTTTTGCACAAAATACCCATTTTTGCCGAAGAAACCTTTAAGAGTCCGGCCACATCCGCTTATAAAGGGTGATTTTTTAAGAGCTTGATAACTTTTTAAAAAAAAAAAAACGCATAAAATTTGCAAAATCTCATCGGTTCTTTATTTGAAACGTTAGATTGGTCCATGACATTTACTTTTTGAAGATAATTTCATTTAAATGTTGACCGCGGCTGCGTCTTAGGTGGTCCATCCGCTTAGTCCAATTTTGGCATTTCCACGTTTTTGAGTAACAGAGACCCAATTGGTGCGAACGGCGACGAATCGAAAATTGGTGGTCATCATTAACACTGGCCGATACAGCTGCGATATTTTCTTCAGTTCGCACTCTACGTAAGCGTGTTGGTGGTTTAATGTCCAACAATGTAAATTTGGTGCGAAATTTAGTCACAATAGCCCGAATAGCCGCTTCAGTGGGTCGATTAAACTGACCATAAAATGGAAGCGTGCGATGAACTTTCTTAACAGAGCACGCATTTTGATAATAAAATTCAATGATTTGCAAGCGTTGCTCTTTAGTAAGTCTATTCATGATGAAATGTCAAAGCATACTGAGCATCTTTCTCTTTGACACCATGTCTGAAATCCCACGTGATCTGTCAAATACTAATGCATGAAAATCCTAACCTCAAAAAAATCACTCTTTATGTTATTTCCAAAATGAGAGTGCAAATATTAATGATTCATCCACGAGTAAAAGTTAAAAAAAAATATCCATCAAAAATCATCGCATAGATTTTATGAATCCCTCAATGAAGCAACAAATAATGTTTAAGGTCTCCACCACTAAATTTTTCTTTTTTGGTGCATAGCGTAAATAACAAAAAAACCTTAAGAAAATTCCACGATATGGATTCGATATAGTCTCTCGTTTAATTAACAGAATACGTATTTCATCGAATAAATGCCATGCGAGAGAGGTCTCAATTATAATGTCTCACATCAAAATTTAAATCATCATGTACAACTTTCAAAACTGACAAAGAAGCAGCGCATTATTATGCTGTCAGAACAAAAAAGCTCTTGACATCTCCTAAATCTCATAATGCACACCAGCTTCCCAACGACCAACCACTTAAGAAATAAATCTCTTCTTTGAACCACATCAATCATACGAAATGAATGAAGTGCCTGAATTTTTAATTTCTTCACAAAAGAAAAGCAACAAGAAACCCCAAATTCTTTAGAAAATGACACTAGAACGCACACTACAATTCTTCCACAAAAAAGGAAAAACAATGATGAATTGTTTTCATTCTCTTTTCAAAAGGGGACTTAGACGGAAAGATGAACACCACTGGCATTTGCTAAACCATGTAGCATGTCAAACGCTTTCTGCATTTGGAGGCAGGAGTGGCCTTTGTGGCAGCATCTACTCACTCATCAAGATGACACAAAGCAGATAATAATAATAAGCAAATTGTTCCTCAAGTGCCAAAGTGTGTGTGTGTTTGGAAGCAACCAACCTAGAACGTAGAATTCAATCGAAGGGCAAAAAGTATTCGTTACGTGTCTATACCCCATAAACTATGTCTCGATGTATGTATGTTTGAGCTGCCATTCTGTCGAGCACAAATAATAATGCCCAGATTTGATTTGACAGTTTACAGCAACGACAGCAGCTGCTACTGTCCATTTCTATCATTGTCACTTAATGCCGCATCACATCACGTCACATCACAACCCATCACTATCAAACAAATCAACAGCAGTGGCATTCGTTCAATCCGTCCGCTGTCCTTCCGATTGCTCCTTGTACAGTGGTTATCAACCAAGATATAGCAATTATTCTACATCACATCGATCGATGTGGTGAAAATAGAAATGTGTGGACAGATTGATTGAGACACAATCGTGATAAGAAGTTTCTAATTTTGCTCAGCAGTATATTCAGTTGTCAGATACGTTGTTTTAGGTGCCAAAAATGTCGTATGTCACGGTAGTCTAGCTTCTGTGATCGAAGAACATGGCGATATTATGGAACTAATTTAAGTTAGGTTGTGGAGGCAGTCAAAGTGAATGAATTCTGATTGTTGTTTGAAAATTCAGGCATAGATATCATCTGTGCCTCGGAAACCTTGTTTCATATTTATATTTACAAGATAAATGGTTACACAGTTTTTAGAGCTGATCGAAAAACGCTTGGAGTAACTATCGCAATTTATCTGCGCACTGGAATAATCGGCAAGTTCGTATGTTCGTCAGAATTTGGGAAAATGTGTGGATGTGTCTACGGATCTAGTCATTATATCAGTATTGATCCATTAATTTCAAAACTCGAATCTCTATCGGTATTATATAACGACGTTGACCTCAACAACAATATTCTAGTTGAGACTAACTTCACTGATGCCATGAGTACGACGAATTTAACAACCGTAAATTCTCATACATCATTTCTACACAACAATTAATTCAATATTAGATTTAAATTTAGTTAGTAATGTATACCAAATTATTTACTATGACCATCTGAACGGATCAGTCTTTTCAAGACATGGCATTATATTTTCGCATATAGTTCACGTATAGATAATCTATAAATAATGGTAGTAAAACATTTTCGTACCGATATCTTAAGAGAAATAACTATCCAACCCTAAAAAATGACTTAGCCGAAATTAATTGGAACGGAATATATAATCTCACTATATTTGATGAAAAAACAAGTAATGAAAGGCTAAAGTCTGGCGGGCCGACTATATAATACCCTACACCACTCCCTGCGTATATACCTCGCTTTGATTACTAAACCCAGGTATTTCATGGGAGCAATTTTATGTAGTTCATATAAATTATACAGTTAACATAAATTCATCTTTAGTCAAATTTAATGAATATGGTAAATAATAAAGAATTGATCCAAATTTCCAGCAGATATTCCGAGTAAAGTAAATATAACATGGTCTGGAAAAATTGATCAAGATCCAATGACAAATACAGATTATACAGCGGTAATAGGATGAATCGGACGGACATTTGAAGGGGGCCTATAACATCACTTGAGGCCTGTGCCAAAACATGCGCCAATATATTTCTCATTCACGGTAGGTATTCCTAGTTGAAACATATAATGGTCTGCAAAATTTGATGAAGATCCGATGTAAGATGTAGTTTCTAGAGCTGTAATAGAGCAAAATGGGCCCCATTTGGGTTATACCAAAGAATGGACATATGGGCATCTCCCAAACAAGTAAGGAAAGGCTGAAGACGGACGGAGCCGACTATATGATACAACCCACTTTCTATCTCATTACAATTCAATTCGGTAAAAAAGTGAAATCGGGAAGGATTTTTGAATCTTGTAAATGTATGTGTTTGACCAAAAATGTTAAATCGGAAAGGACATTTGTATGGGGGTGTATTGAAACCTCGAATGATGTGACCCGCTTTCACCATGTATGTTTATTGGTGAAATATAATATGTAAAGTTTGGCCAAAATCGGTTAAACGTCCGGGAGCAACATTTGTATGGGGGCTATATCTAAATCTGGACCGATCTTACCCACTTTCACCATAGGTGTTTTTAGTTGTATTATAAGATGTTGTGCCAATTTTAAAGAAAATCGAGTACAATATGTGGTTTCTAGAGCGGAAAAAGTCAAATAGGGAGAGACATTTGTATGGGGGCTATATCTAAATCTGAACCGATCTTACCCTCTTTCAGCATAGGTGTTTCTAGTTCGATTATAAAATGTTGTGCTAATTTTAAAGAAAATCGAGTACAATATGTGGTTTCTAGAGCGGAAAAAGTCAAATAGGGAGCGACATTTGTATGGGGCTATATTTAAATCTGAACCGATCTTACCCACTTTCAGCATAGGTGTTTCTAGTTCGATTATAAAATCTTGTGCCATTTGTAAAGAAAGTCGGGTACAATATGAGCCAATTTTAAAGAAAATCGAGTACAATATGTGGTTTCTAGAGCGGAAAAAGTCAAATCGGGAGCGACATTTGTATGGGGGCTATATCTAAATCTGAACCGATCTTACCCTCTTTCAGCATAGGTGTTTCTAGTTCGATTATAAAATGTTGTCCAAATTTTAAAGAAAATCAGGTACAATATGTGGATTCTAGAGCGAAAAAGTCAAATCGGGAGCTACATTTGTATGCGGACTATATCTAAATCTGAACCGATCTTACCCACTTTCACCATAGGTGTTTTTAGTTGGATTATAAGATGTTGTGCTAATTTTAAAGAAAATCGAGTACAATATGTGGTTTCTAGAGCGGAAAAAGTCAAATCGGGAGCGACATTTGTATGGGGCTATATCTAAATCTGAACCGATCTTACCCTCTTTCAGCATAGGTGTTTCTAGTTCGATTATAAAATGTTGTCCCAATTTTAAAGAAAATCAGGTACAATATGTGGATTCTAGAGCGAAAAAGTAAAATCGGGAGCGACATTTGTATGGGGACTATCTCTAAATCTGAACCGATCTTTCCCACTTTCACCATAGGTGTTTTTAGTTGGATTATAAGATGTTGTGCTAATTTTAAAGAAAATCGAGTACAATATGTGGTTTCTAGAGCGGAAAAAGTCAAATCGGGAGCGACATTTGTATGGGGCTATATTTAAATCTGAACCGATCTTACCCACTTTCAGCATAGGTGTTTCTAGTGCAATTATAAAATCTTGTGCCAATTTGAAAGAAAATCGGGTACAATATGTGCCAATTTTAAAGAAAATCGTGTACAATATGTGGTTTCTAGAGCGGAAAAAGTCAAATCGGGAGCGTCATTTGTATGGGGCTATATCTAAATCTGAACCGATCTTACCCACTTTCAGCATAGGTTTTTCTAGTTCGATTATAAAATTTTGTGCCAATTTTAAAGAAAATCGGGAACAATATGTGGTTTCTGAAGCGGAAAAAGTGGAATCGGGAGCGACATTTGTATGGGGGCTATATCTAAATCTGAACCGATCTTACCCACTTTCACCATAGGTGTTTTTAGTTGGATTATAAGATGTTGTGCCAATTTTAAAGAAAATCGAGTACAATATGTGGTTTCTAGAGCGGAAAAAGTCAAATAGGGAGCGACATTTGTATGTGGGCTATATCTTAATCTGAACCGATCTTACCCACTTTCAGCATAGGTTTTTCTACTTCGATTATAAAATGGTGTGCCAATTTTAAAGAAAATCGGGAACAATATGTGGTTTCTGAAGCGGAAAAATGAAATCGGGAGCGACATTTGTATGGGGGCTATATCTAAATCTGAACCGATTTACTCCAAATTATAGCGATCGTCCTTGGCCAAAAAAAGTAACTTCCGCCAAATTTCATGATAATGGGACAGCAATTGCGACCTGTAGAGTGCGAACAAGCTTAGGGACAATTCAATGTTATGCATGTTGCATTGTTGCGAGCGATGCGAGCACATGCATACCATTGAATTGGCAAAGTGAGATTTTTAGTGTGTCGACTTAGTTCGGTGGAATATTTTGTTTATCAGCGCTTCTCATTTGTCGTATGTGACCGCTGGTACTAATATGAACCCTGATTTAAGTCAAAGACATACATTTAGCGCCCATCGAAACTGCGCAGTCAACTTTTAGCTGCAACAATAAAGGTCTAACTTTGCCTTTTTGCTAATTTTGGGTTCTGCTGAAGACTTCAGCACAACCTTTGGTCTTAAACCAAAATAAACAGATATAAATAATTTTTAAAATTTCCTTTTGTGCATAACTCTCTGTAGAAGGCCACGTGGGGCTCATTCGCAGTTTCCGCGCAATAGAGGCTACAGTTTTCTAAATTCCATATAGTCTGACGCAGGCTTGTCAGATGTGGGTATTTGTCTCCAACAATGAGGATATGAAATGGGAAAATTTGTGTTGGGTAATGGAATGGAGGAGAAATACACACAATCATAGAAATATTGGTCATACACGTATTACATTGGGTTTGGGGTTTCCCGAACTTGTTTCATTTCTTGGGAAAACGGTAGTGAAAAGTTGCATTCCCGGGAAAAAGGAAACAAAGAACTCGTATGGCTGAGAATGTTATGACGTCTTTAATTTAGAAGATTTATTCGTCTAGAGAAGAAAATATTTTACAGATAAATGGGGAAAATATTCTAATCTATTAATATTAGACCATTTCTTACTGGTTTCATGTGTGAAGTGAATTATTCTTTAAGAATATTTCTTCTTCTGGGAAAATAAGAAATTTAATGTTAAAGCAGATAGCGAGAATGGTTAAGCACTATGTCAGTCATGGTATTGTCATAAAATAATCATAAAAAGTTTGTATTCCCTATTATCGTCAGTAATGTAATGTAAATGCAAATATATCTACAATTTACCATGTATGTAGTAAAACTAAGTTAGTGCTCAAAATAATCAATAAAACATTTTTTAATATTTCCCGTGTTCCGCGGAACTTTAAAATCTTTTCCCGGGAATTCTCGTCCAATTTTTTAAAACATATTTTATTGGAATACAAATAAAATAGCGTTTTCGGTCTTCTACATTTATTTCATGTTTATACACTCCACGAGAGTATTATGTCTTTGTGCATTTGTTTGTAACACCCAAAAGGAAACGAGATAGACCCATTGTTAATTATACCGATCGTCTTAGAATCACTTTCTGAGTCGATTTAGCAATGTCCGTCTGTCTGTCTGTCCGTCCATCTATTCTTGTAATCACGATACAGGTCGCAATTGTAGGCAGAACCAAATGAAACTTTGCACAACGAAGTTTTTCGGGATAAGGACGAACGCTATTTAATTTGAAGAAAATCGGTTCAGATTTAGATATAGCCCCCATACGAATTTCACTCCCGATTTGACTCTTTTCACTCTAGATACCACATATTACAACAGATTTTCTTTAAAATTGGCAAAACGTCTTATATTTCAACTAGAAACACCTAAGGTAAAAATGTGTTTGATCGGTTCAGATTTATATATAGCTCCCATACAAATTTCGCTCCCGATTTGACTTTTTCCGCTCTAGAGACCACATAATGTATCAGATTGTCTTCAGATTTGGTAAAACATCTTATATTTCCAATATAAACACCCATGGTGTATATCGGTCAGATCGGTTCAGATTTATATATAGCTCCCATACAAATTTCGCTCCCGATTTGACTTTTTCCGCTCTAGAAACCACGTATTGTATCAGATTGTCTTCAGATTTGGTAAAACATCTTATATTCCCACTAGAAACACCCATGGTGAATATCGGTCTGATCGGTTCAGATTTATATATAGCTCCCATACAAATTTCGCTACCGAATTGACTTTTTCAGCTCTAGAAACCACATAATGTATCAGATTATCTTCAGATTTGGTAAAACATCTTATATTTCCACTAGAAACACCCATGGTGAATATCGGTCAGATCGGTTCAGATTAATATATAGCTTCCATACAAATTTCGCTCCCGATTTGACGTTTTCCGCTCTAGAAACCACATAATGTATCAGATTGTCTTCAGATTTGGTAAAACATCTTATATTTCCTCTAGAAACATCCATGGTGAATATCGGTCAGATCGGTTTAGATTTATATATAGCTCCCATACAAATTTCGCTCCCGATTTGACTTTTTCCGCTCTAGAAACCACATATTGTATCAGATTGTCTTCAGATTTGGCAAAACATCTTATATTTAAACTAGGAACATCTATGGTGAAAATAGGTCAAATCGGTTCAGATTTAGATATAGTCCCCATACAAATGTCGTTCCCGATTTGACATTTTCCTCTGTAGAAACCACATATTGTACTTGATTTTCTTTAAATTTGGCACAATATCTTATAATCTTACTAGAAACACCTATGCAGAAATTGGGTAAGATCGGTTCAGATTTATATATATCCCCCATATAAATGTCGCTCCCGATTTGACTTTTTCCGCTTTAAATGCCACATATTCTAATCGATTTTATTTAAATTTCGCACAACATCTTATAATCTAACTAGAAACACCTGTGGCTAAAGTGGGCTAGATCGGTTCAGATTTAGATATATGCCCCATACAAATGTCGCTCCCGATTTGACTTTTGCCGCTTTAAAGGCCACATATTGTGCTCGATTTTCTTTAAATTTCGCACAACATCTTATAATCTAACTACACAAAACTATGGTGAAAGTGGGTAAGATCGGTTCAGATTTAAATATAGCCCAAATACAAATGTTGCTCCCAAAAGTTGAACCGATTTTGGCCAAACTATACATTTTATTTTTCACCTATTTCGTTCCAGGTTTCATTTTTGTAACACCCAAAAGGAAACGAGATAGACCGATTGTTAATTATACCGATCGACTTAGAATCACTTTTTGAATCGATTTAGCAATGTCCGTCTGTCTGTCCATCTATTCTTGTAATCAAAGTTCAGGTCGCAATTGTATCCAGACCCAAACGAAACATTGCACAACGAAGTTTTTCGGAATAAGGACGAACGGTATTTAATTTGAAGAAAATCGGTTCAGATTTAGATAGAATACGAATTTCACTCCCGATTTGACTCTTTTCAATCTAGATATTACATATTTGAACAGATGTTCTTCAAAATTGGCAAAACATCTTATATTTAATCTAGGAACACGTATGGTGAAAAAAGTCAGATCGGTTCAGATTTATATATAGCTCCCATTCAAATTTCACTCCCGATTTGCCATTTTCTGCTGTAGAAACCACATATTTGAACAGATGTTCTTCAAAATTATCAAAATATCTTATATTTTAACTAGAAACACCGACGGTGAAAATGAGACAGATCGGTTCAGATTTAGATATAGCCCCCATACGAATTTGACTCTCGATTTGACACTTTTCACTCTAGATACCACATATTTTAGCAGATTTTCTTTAAATTTGGCAAAACATCTTATATTTAATCTAGGAACACGTATGGTGAAAAAAGTCAGATCGGTTCAGATTTATATATAGCTCCCATTCAAATTTCGTTCCCGATTTGACTTTTTCTGCTGTAGAAACCACATATTTTAACAGATCTTCTTCAAAATTGGCAAAACATCTTATATTTAAACTAGAAACACCCATGGTGAAAATGAGCCAGATCGGTTCAGATTTAGATATAGCACCCATACGAATTTCACTCCAGATTTGAGTTTTTCCGCTGCAGAAACCAATTTCCATGAGAAACACCCAGGGTGAAAATGAATCAGTTCGGTTCAGATTTATATATAGCTCCTATACAAATTTCGCTCCCCGTATTTTCACCGAATTACTTCAAATTGAGCATAACACGTTATACTTGAACTGGAAGAACCTATTGTGAAATGGGTCACTTCATTCCATGTTTGGATATAGCCCCGATACAAATATTATTCTCGATTTGACAAATTCTACCATGTCATATTAGCCTGTGATTAGGAAACATACAAAAAATTTTCCCGTTTTCACTTTTTTACTGAATTGAATTGAATTGTATTCCGGTAGAAAGTGGAGTGTATCATATAGTCGGCCCAGCCCGACTTTAGCCTTTCCTTACTTGTACCTGATGTACCTGGTTTGTTCATAATCGACGGGAATACGCCTATTTTTTAAGAAAACCACAAACGATACCAAAATACAATTATCTTTAAAATAAGCCTTCATTCATTCATTGTCAATGTTCCTACATCGAACCTTGTATCTTGATTTTCTAATTCTCAATTGGTCATATCTTTTTTTCGTCGTCTATAAAAAAATATTTTATAGAGTGCAGTTATCCTACTAAGTTGCATAGAAATCGCAAATGGTAATTTAAAAAGTGTTGATGTTGTTTGACATGAACGCATATTTATGATTTGCATACAAATTGTAATATATTTCTCTACAACGTAACGCCAATATAATAAAATCGGGGACAGAATTAAAATATTCTAAAATTAGTCAAGAAATTCGCCAACTGTTTTATAAATTTACAAAAAATGGCCATGTCGCCAAATCGAAAATAAAGTCGCCAAATATATTTAAAATTCCCGCAACCCTGGTTGCGGTTCTGTATGGAGTGCTTGTTGGTACTATTTTTATCCATCTAATGTCGAGCGCTCTTAACACCCTAAAATTAATACGTCTTGTATAATTTCGAAGCTTAATTCTTCTTAAAGTAAATTGAGTACCTATCATTTTTTTGGTTTTTGTTTCTCTGCAGCCACTGTTCTTCTTTGGAAATTTTATATTGCCTTAACCCACTCTTTCTCTAGGTCTTTGTATGAGCGATGTGCCAGTAGATGTTGCTGCCACTGATGTCACTGCCACCGATGTGTGGTGCTTCAATCATTCAGAGGGAAAATAACAAAAAGAAGCTGTGACATCGACACAACGACTTGCACGAAACGAGAAGAGTCATCTCGAAAACTTGACAAGTCTCATCCTTGTTGGAGGGGGATATGAGCCTAGTCACTGTCTCCGTCAGTTGCTCATTGTTGTCATTGCTGTTGCTGGTGCTCTTGCTGTTGCTGCTGCTATTGTTGTTATCCTTTCCATTTCTTCCTTTTCCTTGTTGTCAGCCGTCGACTGAAGTGACATCTGAAGCTATGAAAGTGTACTCTCGTCGTACATCAGCTGTGTGACATTATGATTGTTTGAAATTGTGATGAATGTTTTTGATTAAATTGTTGCATAGACTAGAGACTACTGTTTTCTTTTAATTGGTTGTGAAACTTTGAATACCTCGTTGGCTGAATCTTTCTATGAGAAAGGGAAGCAATATGCAAATTGTTTTTTGGGAAACTTTTGTCACATTTTGGAACATGATATATTTTGTCGTATGTCAAAATGTGCTTCAAAATGAATACGAATTTTTCTATTTTACACTAACAACAAGCAAAATGGAGTTAAGATCGCCAGGGCCGAATCTTATATACCCTCCACCACGGCTGTCGAATTTCGTAGAAGTGCAGTAACATTACAGAAAATATTATTTTTTTTTAAATAGCCAAACCACAGCAAAAATATTGAAAAAATATTTTTATAAATAAATAAAAAATGTTAATGTTAAACCAAACTTAAAACGAATAAATACCCTAAATACTGTAGGATAGTTACGGTAACCAAAATATGTAAATAAGGACTACCAAATACGACTAGAAAGGTTCAGCAGGTTAGTAAGGGTTAGATGCAGTATCAGTCGCTTGCTAAGCGCTGATTTTTGTGGGGGCAGTCCTTACTTAGAGAAATTAATGGGATGCACGTCTGGTTTAAAAATGAAATGCCGCGGTCGGGATTTGAAAATGGGACTCTTTTCATGTTAGATTTGCACAATGCCGCACAACATGTGATTGTTCGTCGTTTGCTTGTTAAAAGCACGACGAGGGTGTATCTGTGATTTTTCCATTTTGCATGTTTTTTTTTGCAACCTAAGCATTCATCTCCTCGAATTTTGGGTCTCTGCAATACTCTATTGCATCCGAGTCATGCAGAGTTTCAGCACCCTCATTACCTACAAACCGGGTGTACTGCTTCCAAAATCTAGATATATATTTTTTTGGTTGAAGCTACTACTTCTTTCGATATTGGTGCAAATAGGAATGTCCTTCTCAGTTGAAATTAACATGCTATTCTTAAAAACAAGTAAAAAGGGCGTTAAGTTCGGCCGGGCCGAACTTGATTGATTGATTTCCACAGAGGTTGTCGGTTTTCGTAGAAGAGCAGTAATATTACAGGAAAATATAATTTTTTTAATTTAGCCTAACCAAAACAAACACAAATATTGAAAAAATAATTTTCAAAAAGCTTAAATACCATAAATATTGGTAGATAGTGAGTGCTACAGTTGGTTGTATTTCCATTCTATTTTAATTCCAAAAGTACAAATTTTGAAAATCCATTATCAGACGTACATACTGCAAAATGACCTAACTTCATGATTCAACCAATTTTTGCCGTAAAAGAAAAAGTACGAATTTGGAAAGAAACTTTTTATTTTGTGTGTCTATGCAGTCAGAGGAATGTATACACCGAATTTCATTATTCTAGGTGTAGCCGTTTTTGGTACCATTTTTATCCCTCCGTACCAATTGTATCCCTTGAAAGTACGAATTTGGAAAAAGTCCTTTATTTTTCATGTCTACGTAGCCAAATTAATGTATACTCCGAATTTCATGACTCTAGCTGCGGCAGGGCCGTGCGCAGGGGGGGGGGTTTTGGGGGTTCAAACCCCCCCCAGAGAGGTTTCGAACATATACTTTTTAAAACCTTCTAGACATTCTGAAGCAATAATATATAGAATTTTTAAGATTTTTTAAAATAACTCGTCTGAAATGGTAATTTTGCAGTAAAATCATGAAAACACGAAAATTACATAGAAAAATCGTGGACACTTTCTTGAATTTCGGACAAAGGTTATGAAAAATACAAACAAACTAAACGAATTGTGCCAATTTCAAGATTGTGTAGTGCTAATTTCGCTAATGGACACCCAATTTTTCGGAAAATTTTCATTTTTATTAACCGATACCACTTCTTGACATTCGACTAGAGCTATACCTTATGAACTTTTAATTCTCTACTGCAATAAAAGTTTGGAAATTTAATAACAAAATCGTTTAGTAATTTTAAAAAAGTGTAGATAAGAATCACTATGATATCATAATGAAATCTAATATATTCTTAATAAAAGCAAATCATTTTTTTGATGCTTGCAAGCGCTAGAGCGATGTAACATTTGCGATTGGACATTTTTATGGAGCTGTATCTAAATATGAACCGATGTGTCCTATTTTCATCACAGATGCAACAACAACGATTTCTGTTACTTCCAATGTTTTGGGAGTTTACAATTATAATACAAATCCATTTCGACAAATGAAGAAATGAGTTTTAACTTACTAAAATTTTTGTTATATTTATCACTTATGTCAAATATGTTTTGTACATATGTAACAAGTATTATTCAAAAGGGAAACAACAAATTCAGAAACTTGGATCTACGTAGGAAAACGAAACTCTAAAATACCAGTTATTTGGTTTTTTGGAATTAAAATTTCTAGTTGTTTCTTCTTGCATATCATCGAATACAAAAAACTGTATTTGGTAATTGAATTTATACATATTTAAGATTATAAAAATGAAGAAACATTTCCAAATATTTTTTATTTAATGTTACGCATGTCCTGTATAAATTAAAAACCCCAAAACTCTTTAGACATCCTATTTAAACCCATACTTTGTCAAAAAGCATATACAATTTTCTGCATTTATCATAGAAAAAATGCGGGACTGAAGGGCTTATCGCCGAGGAATTTGATCGTTTTTTGTGTAATATTTCTTCAAAATATATATCGAGGGCTTATATTCAAAAATGGCTATGAACCATTTTCTCGAAAATGAGAACTTGAAAGATTTGGATGTCATCTATCATATAAATTTGGAAAAGATTTTTTTTAATTTTCTGATTTGGCTATCCCCTCGCACGTTAGTTTGTGACTGCATAAGTGGCAATGAACATAAAAATAATAGAACGATTATGTTTAAAACATTTTTCTAGATTTAGGGCATATCGTACTATCAAATTCCATCATTTCGCGTTAATAGCATTTTGATTCCCCAGTTATCAGGCTAAAATAGGAAAAATTGTGGCTGTAAAGTCAAAAATTGTGAAAAGTATATTTAGAAAAACCGGCGTAACTTTTTATTATATTGAGAATACCAAAATATTTCTTTGGCATGTGATTGCTGACTTCATGGGGAATATTTGTGTATGAAAAGTTTCAGAATTATGAATGAAGAAAGTTAAAATATAAGGATGCGATTTTCGCGTACATCACAGAAAATGCGTTTTCTATACAACATTGTCAAGATTTCATGCAACAAGTTATGGAGTTTACAATCTTATTCTTATTTCAACATTCATAGTGCTCAATTTTAAACATACAAAAGTGGCTATGAACCATGGAAACGCGAATAATAGGAAATTTCCTTCCTTTTTAGATTAAACTGTGGAAGAACGATTAATAATTTCTCTTCAAATTAAGGAGAAAATCAGTTTTTTCGCTCTCCTGAAAAGTTATGTTTTTTTTCATAGCCACTTATGAATATAAGCCCTCGATATGTATGTATGTAATTTCAAGCAACTATTTAAAAAAAGTTCTACACTTAGAGAACAAGTCTGTTAATAATAGCAGCGATTGTCTGCTGTCTACCAGCAGGCACTTTCTGCTATTACAGCAGTTTTTTTGCATAACAGCAGTTTTCTGCAATCTTACATCACCATTCACACTGCTAAAGAGTTTGCAGTCTGCTAAAATTGGCTGTTGTTAATTAAAATATAAAAAGATAAGCGTTCATAAGCGAGTTTAGCTCGAATTTTCTTTTATATTAGCTTGAGACAAAATGCGTATCATATATATTGCTAAAAACAGCAAACGGCTGTTTACCATCTCAGCAGATACAACTCTGCTGTGTCTTTTTTAACAGCAGAAAATCTGCTCTTTCTGTAGACTTTCTGCTTTCTTTTACTGACATATTCCTTTGAATATACTGATAGATGGATTACTGAAATGCAATTTTGCCGACAATGAGAAAAGTAAAAAAATCTGAAACTTTTTGTATGGAAAAAATTAAAATTTACTTTAACTTAAAAATGTGTTTTTTCCATGCTTTATATAAGGTTACTTTCTATATATGTTTGTGTGCCACAAAATTTGAAATCAATTTTTGAAAGCTTTTTTCTCAACCAATTTTGCTCAAATTTTGCACACTTAATCATTTTCGATGACAATACAAGGAAATGGAAAAATTTGACCAATTGGACAAAGGGGCGTGGCACCTCCCATACGAAGTTAAAACCTATTATTTAATATTGTCAGTTCTATGACACCTAGAGTGCTGAAATTTTGTGTAAGTGCATCTAGCATCAATTCGCATAGTTGTGCCAAAAATGGGCGGTATTGGAAAAGTGGGCGTGGCATCTCCCATACGAAGTTAAAACCTATTATTGAATATTGTCAGTTCTATGACACCTAGAGTGCTGAAATTTTGTGTAAGTGCATCTAGCATCAATTCGCATAGTTGTGCCAAAAAGGGGCGGTATTGGAAAAGTGGGCGTGGCACCTCCCATACGAAGTTAAAACCTATTATTGAATATTGTCAGTTCTGTGACACCTAGAGTGCTGAAATTTTGTGTAAGTGCATCTAGCATCAATTCGCATAGTTGTGCCAAAA
Organism: Polietes domitor; assembly: GCA_947397865.1. NCBI lineage: Eukaryota > Metazoa > Arthropoda > Insecta > Diptera > Muscidae > Polietes > Polietes domitor. Next base: position 144,906,816 of record OX377619.1, read on the forward strand.
ATGGGCGGTATTGGAAAAGTGGGCGTGGCACCTCCCATACGAAGTTAAAACCTATTATTGAATATAGTCAGTTCTATGACACCTAGAGTGCTGTAATTTTGTGTAAGTGCATCTAGCATCAATGTGCATAGTTGTGCCAAAAATGGGCGGTATTGGAAAAGTGGGCGTGGCACCTCCCTTACGAAGTTAAAACCTATTATTGAATATTGTCAGTTCTATGACACCTAGAGTGCTGAAATTTTGTGTAAGTGCATCTACCATCAATGTGCGTAGTTCTGCCAAAAATGGGCGGTATTGGAATAGTGGGCGTACCACCTCCCATACGAAGTTAAAACATATTATCGAATAGTGTCAGTTCTATGACACGTATAGTGCTCAAATTTTGTGTAAGTGCATCTGGCATCAATGTGCGTAGTTGCGCCTAAAATGGGCGGTAATGCAAAAGTGGGCGTGGCACCTCCCATATGAAGTTAAAACCAAAATTACACCTACTGTAATTTTGTGTAAGTGCATCTAGCATTAATGTGCGTAGTTGTGACAAAAATGGGCGGTAATGGAAATGTGGGCGTGGCACCTCCCATACGAAGTTAAAACCCATTTTCGAATATATGCCGTTCTATGGCAGATAAAAAACTGAAATTTTGCAGTAATTTTTCCTTCTACAAAAGATAACTACAAAAGAATTTCTAGGCCCAATAGAATTCTGCTTGCATAAAGCATGGATTTGAAAAAAAAAAATTTTTTTTTGATTTACTAGTTTTTCCGAAAATGAAGTTAAAATGTTTACTGAAATTTATGCCGAGTTCTTCATACATTTAAGTATTAATGAACTTATAAGAAACATTTGAAATTGTTAAGAAAATCTTCAATATTAATCTAAGAAGCAATTCTCGTTCGTTTGCAGAGACTTATTTCTTAAATACTTTATTAATTATTCTAAGCAACCACTGTGAAGGCGCCTATCTTGCCTTCGTAACAATCATGGAGTAATAGCTCAACTCTTTATGGCAGAGGTATCATGAAACTTTTGAGAAATATTTCATGTTGTCATTTTTTGTATCAGTTTTGCATACTCTGAAGCAAAACTATTTGTTTGATTTTCTAGTTAAAAAGAACTTATTTTAATTTCACCTTTTTTCTTGTATAAAATAAAATTTTCCTCAGTTTAAGTAAAAATTTACTCGCTTTGAGGAAAAAATCAGCAAAATTGTCCTCAGTTTGAGTAAAAATTTACTTGATTTGAGTAACCATTCACTGAGTTTTAGGAGATTTTTGTTCAGCAAAATTTTACTAAAATTTACTTAGTTTTAGGAAAATTTTACTTGTTTTTAGGAAAAATTTACTTAGATTTAGGAAAATTTCAGCAAAATTCTACTTATTTAGTAAAAATGTACTTGGTTTCCTAAATTTTAGTTAATATTAACTCATTATAGGGAATTTTTTTTGAGTGTAGATGAAAACCCCCCCAGGGGAAAATCCTGCGCACGGGCCTGAGCTGCGGTCATTCGGTTGGTACTATTTGTATCCCCTTTTTCTATTTTGACCCGAAAAAGTACGAATTTCGAAAAATCAGTTTATTTTCCGTGTCTACGCAGTCAGAGGAATGTATACTCAGAATTTCATAACTCTAGCCGCGGTAATTTGATTGGTACTATTTTTATCCCCTTTTTTCATTTTAACCCCAAAAAGTACGAATTTTGAAAAATCTGTGTATTTTACTTGTCTATGCAATCAGAGGAATGTTCATTATTTTAGGTACAGCCGTTTGGTTGGTACCATTTTTATCCCTCTATTCCCATTTTACCCCTTAAAAGTACGAATTTGGAAAAATACTTTTATATTATGTATCTACTCAATTAGAGGAATGTACACACCGAATTTCGTGTTTCTAGCTGTTGTCGTATAATATGTACCATTTTTATCACTTTTTTGCCCCATTTCACCCCCTACAAATAAGAATCACTTTATGGTGCACGTTTTTGCTATAAGGGGAATGCGCATACCAAATATCAAGCAAATATAAACAGACATATTCAAAAAACATGCTTAAATACGCTAAAATAAAGGGTGATTTTTTAAGAGCTTGATAACTTTTTTAAAAAAAAAACGCATAAAATTTCCAAAATCTCATCGGTTCTTTATTTGAAACGTTAGATTGGTCCATGACATTTACTTTTTGAAGATAATTTCATTTAAATGTTGACCGCGGCTGCGTCTTAGGTGGTCCATTCGGAAAGTCCAATTTTGGGCAACTTTTTCGAGCATTTCGGCCGGAATAGCCCGAATTTCTTCGGAAATGTTGTCTTCCAAAGCTGGAATAGTTGCTGGCTTATTTCTGTAGACTTTAGACTTGACGTAGCCCCACAAAAAATAGTCTAAAGGCGTCAAATCGCATGATCTTGGTGGCCAACTTACCGGTCCATTTCTTGAGATGAATTGTTCTCCGAAGTTTTCCCTCAAAATGGCCATAGAATCGCGAGCTGTGTGGCATGTAGCGCCATCTTGTTGAAACCACATGTCAACCAAGTTCAGTTCTTCCATTTTGGGCAAAAAAAAGTTGGATATCATCTCACGGTAGCGCTCACCATTCACAGTTACGTTACGATTCGCATCATCTTTGAAGAAGTACGGTCCAATGATGCCACCAGCCCATAAACCGCACCAAACTGTGACTTTTTCTGGATGCATTGGTAGCTCTTGCAATGCTTCTGGCTGATATTCACTCCAAAATCGACAATTCTGCCTATTTACGTACCCATTGAGCCAAAAATGAGCTTCGTCGCTGAACACAATTTCTTTCTTTCTGAACTTTCTTAACAGAGCACGCATTTTGATAATAAAATTCAATGATTTGCAAGCGTTGCTCGTTAGTAAGTCTATTCATTATGAAATGTCAAAGCATACTGAGCATCTTTCTCTTTGACACCATGTCTGAAATCCCACGTGATCTGTCGAATACTAATGCATGAAAATCCTAACCTCAAAAAAATCACTCTTTATTAGGGATTATTATGGGCATTTTTAGTCCTTGTGAGGGAAAAAATTTTCCCTTTGGGCCGATTTCGCCCCGTTGCAATCCCAACCAATCTACGACTATAAGACGCATTTATGGAAAATTTGAACGTTCTAGCTCCTTTCGTTTAAATGCTAGCGTGCTTTCAACAGACGGACATACGGACGGACGGACATGGCCAGATCGTCTTAGAATTTTATGACGATCAAGAATATATATACTTTATAGGGTCTCAGGTCGACATTTCAAGGTGTTACAAACGGAATGACAAAGTTAGTATACCCCCATCCTGGAGGTGGAGGGTATAATAATCAAATTGGACAAAACTAATAAATTGAAGCTATTGATTACTACTTCTTTCGATATTGGTGCAACTATGAATGCCCTTCTCAGTTGAGATTAACATGCTATTCTTAAAAATAATCAAATTGGACAAAACTACTAAATTCGGCCGAGCCGAACTTTATATACCCTCCACCGTGGATTGCATTCCACAGATGCTATAGATTTTCGTAGAAGTGCAGTAATATTAGAGGAAAATATAATTTTTTTAATATAGCCAAACAAAAACAAATACTAATATTGAAAAAATAATTTTATAAATAAATATAATATTTTTATTATTTCAAACCACACATATAAGGCTAGGCTACCAATACGTCTACATATAATACTTCAAGTCAATTCAAAAAATAAATATTGTTATATTTATATTTTCAAAGAGCTTAAATACCATAAATATTGGTATATAGTGAGTGTCACAGCTGGTTGTACAAATTTTTGCCGTAAAAGTAAAAAATTACGAATTTGGTAAAACGTTTTTATTTTGCGTGTTTATGCAGTCAGAGGAATGTATATATCGAATTCCATGATTCTAGCTGCGGTCATTTGATTGTTACCATTTTATCCCCTTTTTCCTATTTTACCCCCTTAAGAGTACGAGTTTCTAAAATCTCTTTATTTTACGTGTTTACGCAATTAGAGGGATGTACACACCTAATTACATCACGCCAGCTGCAGTCGTTTAGTTGATACTTTTTTTTATCCATATGTTGCCATTGTATCCCTTGAAAGTACGAATTTGGAAAACAAACCATTTATTTTTCTGTCTACGCAGTCAGAGGAATGTATACTCCGAATTTCATGACTCTAGCTGCGATCATTTGGTTGGTACCATTTTTATCCCCTTCTTTACATTTTAACCCCAAAAAGTACGAAAATCTAAATCAGAGAAATGTATACACCGAATTTAATTCTTCTAGGCGCAGCAGTTTGATTGGTACAATTTTTATCCCACTATTCCCATTCTACCCCTTAAAATTACGAATTTGGAAAAAAATACTTTTATATTATGTATCTACCCAAATAGAGGAATGTATACAACGATTTTCCATTTTTATCCCTTTTTGCCCAATTACACCCCCCTACGAATAAAAATCACTTTATGGTGCATGTTTTTGTTATAGGGGGAATGTGCATATCCAACACCAAGTTAGTACTAGCAGACATATTAGAAATATGTTCGAATACTCTAAAATATTAGGGCTTATTGTGTATATTTGGGCCGATTTCGCCCTGTTGCAATCCTATCCGTTCTACGACTATAAGACACATTTATGGAAAATTTGAACGTCCTAGCTCCTTCCGTTTAGATGGCCGCACGGACATGGCTAAATCGTCTTCGAATTTTATGACGATCAATATATTCTACTTTATAGGGTCTCAGATCAATATTAAACCCTCCACCCCTTTCTGTGGTAAGTTTAAGATCGTTTTTTGAATCACTGGCATACGGAATTTGCCCTCTTTACAAACAAACGCACAATAAATACTGTTAGATGACCAACTCTAGATGGAGTAGAGTTCAGGATATCTTCTGAGGCTAAACTCCTCGGTGTTATTATAGTCCAAAAACTACAGTGGAAATGAAATATTGTCGGAAGGTGGGTGAAGGAACTACATGATTTATATACATTTAGGAATTCCATATGAACAAACTGGGGCCTAAACCGAAAAGTGTCTAATGCGATCCATAATAACCTATTAGTGTTGTGGGAGGCGATCACAGAGAGATCTACGAATCGCTTCGATAGGGATAGTGTACTCAATCTTCAGTCAGTAGTGCAATATAACAAGTTTCTCCAGATGGCAGAAAACAAACTATTTAATTCATTTTCATGACTCCACACTCTCAGTTGATATAGTCATACCGTCAACCCTGATTATTTAGAAAACCGCGAATTTCAAAACACAACAGTCGCTCTTTGACGAAGAAAACTAGCCACCCGGATATTCGGCCTCTAGTTTGATATCTTTTGGGATATATAAACATTCATTTTTAATTCAATATCTATAAACGTTCCAAACCATTTACTAAATCGATTCAAAAAGAGAGGTGGGTTTAAAAAAGAATGGACCCAGAATTTCAAACCGATCCAATATTCATAAGCTATTGAGAGAAGATTGGCATATTTGCATTTTATAGCTCATAATATAGATTTTACCCCGCAAACCTCCTCAAGAATGAACAAACTTCTCTCACTTTACATACAATCTCGGCAGCTTGACCACTTCTTCAAACTCGAACACCTCCATAGTCGTCTTAGCTATGCGGCAAATGCCGTCCAATCAATTTTCACGCTTTCATAGAGATATTTAAAAACAAATGATTTCATTAATCTACGGCTTCCTTAAATCGTATACTTTATATTTCATTGTGTGCATTACACGCTGTAATAAATGTTCGGCCATAAACTAATAGACAAAAGGCATTTGGAAAATACGACACGATTAAAAACATTTCGATTAGAGGACATCAATTTTTCGACAATGAAAGACAGAACAAACGCGGGACACATGCCCGACATCAGACCGTAAGAGTGAATGCATGTAATACGATATCGCATGCTGGTGGTGGTGGTTGAGGTTGTGGTGGCGGCGGTTTTGGTAGTGGGATGAGGGACACCGAAGATGCTGATGATGACGAAGGCAGCGCCTTAGAAAACAGCAGAAGCATGCCATTAAGATGAAGGAGAAAATGTTGAAAAGATCTAAACACCTAAAAGATGTCGACGAATGTGGCGCATATATAACTACAGGTGAATGTCGACGGATGCAGTTTTAGTAACCATTTAGGTTAATAGTTACGTGGTCGTTTTCTCGCTAATGTTTGGCCACAAAGTCCTTGTTCTTCTGCAGTTGTGTATAGATCATCCGCATAAATGTTATAAAAACTTTAATTTTACGTATTTAATTTATTTGTATGTAAGGTACTGGAAGGTGTGTGGCAAACTTCACCATATTTTGTACGCTCAAAGTGATTATAAAAAATTTATCAAATATCAAAATATAATTGATTCTGAATATTCGCGTGGAAGTTACATTCGATTAAACTCCTATATAAGTTATCTATATATCGAGGGTTTATATTCATAAGTGGCTGTGAACAAAAACACAACTTCTCAGGAGAGCGAAAAAAACTACAACTTCTCAGGAGAGCGAAAAACTGATTCTCTCCTTAATTTTAAGAGAAATTATTAGTCATTATTCTCCAGTTTAATCTAAATACGATTACTAATTGCTACTATTAAAAAAAATTCAAAATTTCTTATTATTCGCGGTTTTATTGTTCACAGCCACATTTGCAGTTTAAAAATTGAATGAATGTTGAAGTAGACACATATCTATTAATGCCCATGTACATAAATAAGATTTATTGTAAACTCGATAACGTTTTTCATGCATTTTCTGGAATGTATACACGGAATTTAAAGATTCCAGATTTTCCAATTTGTTTACAAAAAGTTGATACTGCCATAGGACACAGTAAACAAAAAATACAAATCGGGAATATTTTCATTTTCGCTGGAAATGTGGCTAAAAGGATTTTCATGCATGACATTTTTGTTTATTGATTTTCTCGTTAACTAGAAAACGGATCCGACTGAATTTTTGTTTGTGTATTAATAACTAATATAGTATGTAACATATATGTAGTCAGTCGCGAAAATCTGTGCAATTGTTGAACATGTGCATGTTGAACATTTTAACTTTCTCCACTCAGGATTCTGAAACTTGTCAGATGGCATCAAAATCTGAGAATAGTTTGTCATCAAAAACTCATTTTCGAGAAGATGATTCTTAGCCACTTTTGAATATAAGCCCTCGATATATAAAATAGTTGCTGTAATGACTGACTGAATGACTTATCAGCGACCAGACCAATTGGCCAATTATTGGGTAATTTTTTTTCATTATAACCTACACCACTTCGTGGACTAGGGTATTATAAGTTAGTTTTCCGCCAAATGCTTGTAACATCAATAAATTATCAAGCTAGACCCATCTTTAAGTATACGGATCGGCTTAGAATCACCAGCTGAATCGATTTATCGATGTCTGTCCGTCTGCTGTCCATCTAAGCTTGTTCGCACTCTACAGGTTGCAATCGTGTTCCGATTATCATGAAATTTAGTTAATTTTTTGACCAAGGACGATCGGTCCATACAAATGTCGCTCCCGTACTCGATTTCCTTTAAAATTGGCACAACATTTTATAATCGAACAAGAAACACCTATGCTGAAAATGGGTAAGATCGGTTCAGATTTACATATTATATTTCACCTATAAACAGACATGGTGAAAGCGGGTCACATCATTCCAGGTACCCCCATACAAAAGTCCTTTCCGATTTAAAATTTTTTGCCAAACACATACATTTACATGATTCAAAAATCCTTCCCAATTTCACTTTTTTACCGAATTGAATTGTAATGAGATAGGAAGTGGGGTGTATCATACAGTGGCTCCGTCCGTTTTTAGCCTTTCCTTACTTGTTCGGGAGATGCACATATGTATAACACAAAGTGGGCCCCATTCTGCTCTATAACAGCTCTAGAAACTACATCTTTTATCGGATCTTCATCAAATATATAGGCGCATGTTTTGGCACTGGCCTCAAGTGTTGTTATAGGCCCCCTTCCAATGTCCGTCCGATTCATCCTATTATGGCAGTATAATCTGTATTTATCATTTTTATCATTTCGGAATATCTGCTGGAAAATTGGATCAATAACTTTATTATTTACTATTATTATTTCGTTAAATATGACTAAAAATTAATTTACTGTATAATTTATATGAACTACATAAAATTGCTCCTATGAAATACCTGGGTTTATTAATCAAAGCGTGGTATATACGCAGGGAGTTGTGTAGGGTATTTATAGTCTGCCCGCTCGACTTTAGCCTTTCCTTACTTGTTTTTGATTTCGGTTATTTTTTATTAATTTTTGGGCATAAATTCGGTTTTCGATTTGGGCCATTTTTCACTCAGTTTCTGTTTAGGGTTATTTTTCATGTCGTCTGAAAAATTACTCAATATATTTATACACTCCACGAGAGTATTATGTCTTTGTGCATTTGTTTGTAACACCCAAAAGGAAATGAGATAGACCTATTGTTAATTATACCGATCGACTTAGAATCACTTTTTGAATCGATTTAGCAATGTCCGTCTATCTGTCTGTCTGTCCATCTGTTCTTGTAATCACGATACAGGTCGCACTTGTTGACAGAACCAAATGAAAATTTGCACAACGAAGTTTTTCGGCACAAGGACGAACGCTATTTAATTTGAAGAAAATCGGTTCAGATTTAGATATAGCCCCCATACGAATTTCTCTCCCGATTTGACTCTTTTCACTCTAGATAACACATATTTTAACAGATATTCTTCAAAATTGGCGAAACATCTTACATTTCAACTAGAAACATCAGTGATAAAAATGTGTTAGATCGGTTCAGATTTATATATAGCTCCCATACAAATTTCGCTCCCGATTTGACTTTTTGCATTCTAGAAACCACATATTGTATCAGATTGTTATCTTATATTTAAACTAGAAACACCTATGGTGAAAATAGTTCAGAACGGTTCAGATTTATATATAGCTCCCATTCCAATTTCGCTTAACGATTTGACTTTTTCTGCTCTAGAAATCACACATTTTACCAGATCTTCTTCAAATTTGCTAAAATATCTTATACTTCCACTAGGAAGACCAATGGGTCAGATCGGTTCAGATTTATACAGCTCTCACACAAATTTCACTCCCGATTTGACTTTTTTCACTCTATAAACCACATATTTTCTTCAAATCTAGCAAAATGCCTTATATATAGCTCACATTTGGCAAAACATCTTATATTTAAACTAGGAACACCTGTGGTGAAAATAGGTCAGATCGGTTCAGATTTATATATAGCTCCCACACAAATTTCACTCCCGTATTGACTTTTTCCGCCCCAGAAACCACATATTTTCACCGAATTTCGTCAAATTGATTGTGATACCGATAAATTGGACCAGGTCATATTAGTCTGTGATTAGGAAACATACACAAATTCTTCCCGTTTTCACATTTTACCGAATTGAATTGTATTCGGATAGAAAGTGGATTGTATCGTATAGTCGGCCCCGCCCGACTTTAGCCTTTCCTTACTTGTTTTATATTTATTTTGAGCATAATTTAATTATTTTATTTATTTTTTCGGCTTTAATTTTGGGCTATTTTTAATATGTTGTTCCATTTTTATTTTGGCCATTGGCAATAAGTTCTTTTGATATTTTTCATGTCGCCAATAATATGGAAACTCCAATAACAATTGACTTTACATTTGACACTATAATTTGATAGACTACCAGTTGAGCTATTTGGTGTGAGACATGGCCATGAATATTTACAGCATTTACCGAGTGCTACCTATTGCCCTGTCAACTCAAGGCAAACACAAAATAAATAAATGTTTTACCATGAGTTTCAGTCGGTTTTTGTTGGTTGGTTTGTGAAAAAGGAGATACAAACAACATTAAGATGATATCCTGCTGTTGGTTGCTGTGCTGTGCTGTTCAGGTATGTGTCCCATGTCAAGACGACCAACCAAGCAGCCAGCCGACAAACCAGGGACAGCAGCAACAACCACACCGCACCAATGTCAGCAGCATCAGCTAAAAACTAAATAGCCCGACTCTGTTGGGTAGTCATGATGTTTATAACTAAAAACCACCAAGTATGCAGCCATCTAATTTATGACTTAATTATCGGGCCATATTTAATGTGTCAAATAAACAACACTGGGCATAAAACTATACCAGCCAACCTAACCAATCGACCGACCGAGCGACCAAACCAAAGCGAATGTCATCCAAGCCAGTCTAAGCCAACCGACCGGCCATCCAGCCCAGTAACATATTGTATCTGCTGTTGTTAAACACACACTTGGACATATGCTGAGATTGCTGGGCTGGAGCCTGATGATGTTACTGTGTAAGAGTAGCTTCAAGGGGGGAAAAGGTATTCATTTGGGTGATGCCTCTTGGTGGTGTCTGGTGTTATCTGGGACTTATTAAGCATTGGTTTTATTGTTAATGTTGTTGGTGTTGTTATTAAATAAGCTACAAGTCAAATTGCCTTGTTGGGATCCATTTATTTGTAATGTCTGTCTGTACGTTGGCCCGTCCATCCTTCCGTCTGTCGGTCGCTTTACTCATCGGTTGGCTATTTGTCCCCGCATCCGTCTGACAGTCCAGCTCCGTCTAACGTGTACTACAAGTATGAAAGCGCACAGTGCTTCTAAACGATAAAAACATTACGGTGTCAGATTCTTTTAAGCAACTAAACGGATTCAACCATATAGCCAGATAAAGGGTAGTAACTACAAAAAGAAATATTTATTTGTAGATTTTACGCAATATCACTAATTTATTATGTTACAAATACATATGTTTGTGACTCTATTGAAAATCTGGTGTGGCCTAAAAACATTACATTATAATAAACTAAGAATGTTTAACTGAGTCATTGTTCTAAAGGATAATCAACTCATTCTACAGGACCTATGGATGGACAGACGTGGTTCACTTTTATTTTTGTGTGAAATTTGACGTAATACGAAAGTCTGGCTAACATCGGACGTAGTATGTGATACATAGCGCGGCAAAGGCCAAATCGGGAGAAAAATGTCATGAGCTAAATACTATTTTGGTTCATACGACGATATTTTCATAATGCGAATCTTAGTTACTTAAAATGATCTTTCAAAATTGTCTATAATTTATATATCCTTTAGCAGTCAATCTAACAGTTTAAGAGTTATTGCATTCACGGTGCGACAACTTTAAATTTTTCTTTTGGACCTGAGCAAGACTACATACATTAGTATGGGTCACGAAAATAAATTGCAGCGGTCACCCCCCAGAAATGAAGATTGGATTGTTCAATGATGATCTGCAAAATATTTCGCTCCTGAAAACACCTCTAAAAATCATGTTTTCCAGTGTAATTTTTTTAATGTATTTTTGCCAAAAATTTTCTCGCACAGTGGAATATTTTCATACAAGCTGCGGCAAAAATTAGAAGGAATAGAGCTAGGACCTTGAAATTTCGCACACATCCCTTACATCGTCAAATTAGATCAAAAACAACTTTTTGTTTAAATCCGCCCACAACGACGCATACCTCTCATTTAAGTTAAAATGAAAAAAATGTCATAAGTTTCTCATTTTAATATATATGTGAATACAAATCATTAACAGTGATTTCATTTGAATCCACAATTAAATGAAAATTGTCAGTGCCACGCCCAACGCCGACATAAAATTTTAGGTTTTAACGATTTTCGAATTTTTTTATAAAAATTATTTTATTTTTTAATCGATGGCAAACGGCTTTTATAACTTTATAAATATCTTAAGATTAATATCGGCCCAATATTTACATGCGCTCGCATCCTTACATCCCTAAAGTATGTTTTAAATAAATTTTCCAAAATACATTAAAACAGAGATCAAGTACTGCTTCATTAAAAAATAAAAAGTGATTCTATATTCCTAAATAAAAGTGATTCTATATTCCTCTGATTGCGTACACACATAAAAAATGGAAAAAGGGGATACAAATTTTACCAAACAAATGGATGCAGCTAGAACCATGAAATTCGCTGTATACATTTCTCTGAGTAGACACGAAAAAAGGTTTTTCCAAATTCGTACTTTCAAGGGATTCAATGGGAGCAGAGGGATAAAAATGGTACCAACTAAAAGGCTACAGCTAGAATGATGATATTTTCGAAAGTCGTACTTTTAAGGAGTAAAATGCGAAAAAGGGGATAAAAATGTTACCAACAAAATGGCCGCAGATAGTATCATGGAATTGGGTATATACATTCCTCTGAGTGCATAGCCGCGTAAAATATTTTTTTTTTCAAATTCGTACTTTATTCTGTTGCTTTTACGACAAAAAATGGTAGAATCTTGAAGTTGTCTTATACTGCATACGTGAGAGATAAGGTATTTTCAAAATGTATACTTTTGAAATTAAAATAGGATGGAAGTACAACCAACCAAAGGACTGCAGCTGAAAATACACTCTCTATCCCCCCAATATTTAGGGTATTTATGATTGCTGCATCGGTCGGCCTCGCGAATATAGTTTTATACTGTAGAAAATTAACAATACTGAATAAATACAACCTTCAGGTAAACCTCTGTCTGAAAAGGAAAGCAAAAGCGTATTTTCACTTTTTTAAATTCAAAAGAACATCTCAAGAGCTCCTATTTTCTACGAACTAAACGAAATTTCAGTACGATGCATGTTTTCCGAGATACATCCTAATAAAATAAACTCTATTATGATGAAATTTTTTACTATTTTGTTTACGAACTTTAAATATGTACATCCACAGCTAAAATTAACCGCGATATTGGCAAAATATTTTGGAATATGCATAATAGGAATGTTCTTTGCAAAATTCATTCAGTACAGTTGAGATTTGGCCGCATGAAATGTGACAGTTTTTGGCGCTGATTACACTGTGCGGCGTCAATTTAATTCCGATGTTCATCATTTAGCCATCATTCGAAATGTATTGATTGCCGCTATTTATTTTTTATAAAATACTGACAACAAATACGAAAAAGTTTTCAGTTGTCACTATGAAAAAACGAAAAATGTCAAAAAATTCGACCAATAAGTTACTCTAAGACAAGAATCAAAATTTATATTTAAAGTACATCCGAGGGTCTATAAATCTAGTAGAAAATTTGGACAAAAATGCAACGTAAAAAAATTACAGGGAAAACATGATTTTTGGAGGTGTTTTCAGGAGCGTTTAGCTCACATATGGCTAACTAGAAACATCTATGGTGAATGAGGGTGAAATCGATTCAGATTTGTTATAGCTCGATTCCAGTTTGATTTTTTTTCGCTCTAGAAACCGCATAATTTAACCGATTTTGATCACATTTCGCACATCACCTTATATTTGAAATAGAAACTTCTAAAGTGAAATTGGGTCTAATCGGTTCAGATTTATATAGGATTCATACAAATGTCGCTAATATTTATCAGAACGAGTTATATTTCACCTGCACTCAGAAAAAGTAGCATTCCTAAATTTCAGTAAAATCCATAATCCAATTTAATTCAAAAATTTTACTCCAGTTTAGTAAAAAAAAATCTTTAAAAGTAGGAAAATAACTGAGTGTTAGTAAAGTTTCCTTATTTCAAAGTCATAGTATATAAATAGTTCATTTACTAGCAGTAGGGTAGTAAATTTACTTAAAAAGATTTCATTGGAGCTAATAAAAAATTCTTACAATTGAGTAAATTCATACTTATATGGAAGAAACTTTCCAAGGTTTTAAGTAAGAAATTTTTTACTGAAAAAAATAAGCCTTTTCTTAACATTAAGTTAATATGTTAACTGAAATTATTCTGAATTCTTCATAAATTTAAGTACTAATGAACTTATAAAAAACACTTGAAATTTTGTAGAAATCATTTGTTTCAGGGACTTATTTCTTAAATACTTCTATAGGGTCCGCCATCTAACGTTTTTTTTTTCAACTATTCAACCGTTTGACTATTATTTGTAGGGTGCCCTCAGCAGCCATTTGAATGAAATTATTTTCCATTATTAACCGGAAGGATTGTACTTTCAAATAAAAAAGAAATTTGAGAAAAAAAAAGTTATTTGGCGGACCCATAGTATTATTCTAAACAACCACTGCGAAGGTGTATATCATGCCTTCGCAGCAATCATGGAATAATAGCTCCACTCTTTATTGCAGAGGTATCATGAAACTTTTAAGAAATATTTCATGTAGTAATTATACTCTCACTCTACAGAGTAGGAGGGTATATAATTTGGGACAGAAAAAGTGTACCGCTTTGAAGAAGTGACTTAAGACTTAAGTCATGAAATTTGAAGTATTTTTAAGAGATATTCTTCTCCTTCATTTGATACAAATAACGTATTTGCATGTATCGCAAAAGTATAAAAATAAATTATTAATCCTACTATATCCTTTGAAAATTTAAAGTCTTGTACAAAATGAGAAAAGACCACCAAATGAAAAAATGAGTACACAGTTTTTCTACATACGTAATCTACACTGAAAGAATTTTCCTTCATAATATTTATGAAGCGACTTCATAAAAGTTTCTTTTCATATTTATTTAGTTAATTTTTTCTTATTATGTATGAAAAATTCATAAATAACATGAAATGTTGCATAGAATTTATTCATAAACACTTTATATTTCATAAAACAAAATTGTTAATTTAGTGAAACTTAGTTTCATAAGGTCAAAAAAAGATTTCATAGAAAGAAACAATTCTTAAATATTATGAAATATGTCATAACCAATAAAATATTTGTGTTATGAAATGTCTTCATAAATATAATGAAGGATTTCATAGTTTTTATGCAATGTTTCATAACTTACAACTACACTTTTAGTGTGTCTGACATAAGTGTGAACCCTGATTTAGGTGAAAAATATATTAATTGCAAAGGCTCTTGCAATGGTGGTGTGTGTAGATTGGTTAGTCAACGAGTCCGACTTTTTTGCTTTTTTGTTTATATTGGAAACTTCAGTATAAATTATTACTATTTATAAAACTCTTTCAGTGAAAATTTCATTAAAAAGTCGCCAAAGAAACATTTCATAAAATGTTTGAAGCATGTTTCATAAAGCACACATCAATGAAAAGTGTCATAGAATTTATGAAACATTTCATAAAAACTATGAAATTCTTCATTATATTTTTGAAGAGATTTCTTAACACAAATATTTTATTGGTTATGACATATTTCATAATATTTAAGAATTGTTTCTTTAATATTATGAAATCTTTCTTTTATCTTATGAAACTAAGTTTCACTAATTAAACAATTTTATTTTATGAAATATGAAATGTTTATGAAAAAAATATATGAAACATTTCATATTATTTATGAACTTTACATACATATTAAGAAAAAATTCACTAAATTTATGAAAAAACTTTTATGAAAACGCTTCATAAATATTTTGAAGGAAAATTCTTTCTGTGTAAAATGTAAAATATGTGGTTTATAGAACGCAAAAGGTAAAAGCGAGAAGGTCATTTGTATGAAGGCGATATCTGATCCGCAGTATCCGGAATAGTTGAAGGAAAAGGATTAGGCTTATACTTTATGGATAGCTGAGGAGTGGTACGAATTTTGCTTTCTATAGATCTTAAAAATAATATTTTTAAATATTTTTTAAAATTTATTATATTGTACATTTAATAAATTCTAAATTTTCATATTCATTTAGTTTGAACTTTAATCTATTGGAAATAAACAAAATCTCCTCAGGATATTTTCAGATTATTTCTATTATTTTAAATGCTTAAGATTACGTTTTTACTCGTTTAAATAGAAAGCTAAGAAATAAACCCAATAGAATAATGCGGAATGCCCTTCCCATTTAGAGCAAAGGCTTCTTTAATGTATACAATCGTCCTAAAAATATGGGTTTTTAAATATTTTTTGTAAATATTTTTTTAATATAACCCGTTATTTCTCCACTCTCAAATTGCCAGGGTTGTGTAGAATAGAATATATTTTTTCTGATTTCTTTCATAATGAAAACCACTAAAGAATATGAAAACCCGCAAAATATAAATAATTGGTCAGTAGCAGTAAACATCTAAGTCAGTCAATGAAAATCACGTGCAATTACCTTTAGGATAATCTCATATTCTTTATATTGTGCCTAGGCGTTTTCACACTACACCAGTTTCATATATTTCGGCATATTTTCTTCATTCCACCAAATTTTCAATTGATCATAACATTTGAAACTAGTAAATCAAAAAAATTTTTTTTTTTCAAATCCATGCTTTATGCAAGCAGAATTCTATTGGGCCTAGAAATTCTTTTTTCGTTATCTTTTGTAGAAGGAAAAATTGCTGCGTTATCAGGAGCAGAAATAATAGATTTTTAATTTGTGGTTTGTATGGGAGGTACCACGCCCCTTTGTCCATTCCCGCTCATATTTGCAGCAGCACTTAAAAAATGCACACCAAACCGACGTACCAAATTTTGTTCAAATACCGTTATCAGGAGCAGAAATAATAGATTTTTAATTTGTGGTTTGTATGGGAGGTACCACGCCCCTTTGTACAATTCCGCCCATATTTGCAGCAGCACTTAAAAAATCCACACCAAACCGACGTACCAAATTTTGTTCAAATACCGTTATCAGGAGCAGAAATAATAGATTTTTAATTTGTGGTTTGTATGGGAGGTACCACGCCCCTTTGTACAATCCCGCCCATATTTGCAGCAGCACTTACAACATGCACGCCAAACCGACGTACCAAATTTTGTTTAAATACCGTTATCAGGAGCAGAAATAATAGATTTTTAATTTGTGGTTTGTATGGGAGGTACCACGCCCCTTTGTCCAATTGGTCAAATTTTTCCATTTCCTTGTATTGTCATCGAAAATGATTAAGTGTGCAAAATTTGAGCAAAATTGGTTGAGAAAAAAGCTTTCAAAAATTGATTTCAAATTTTGTGGCACACAAACATATATAGAAAGTAACCTTATATAAAGCATGGAAAAAAACGTTCTCTACAAATCAAGTATATGAACTATGCGTTCGGTTTGAAATGTTATGACCGATCTGTTGTCATCTTCGAAGAAGTATGAGAGTATTGACTTTTGCTTTAAATCAATTCTTCCATGCATCGCAGTTGTAGTCCAATTAATATTGTAATTATTACCACTTCTATTTATCTCCCGCACCACTGTGCCGGGTTTCCTGTAGTCATGCGAGTGTTTAGTTCATTTATAAACTTTTTTTTGTGTGTAAACGACAATCCTTTAGTTGTTGGAATTAAGTCGCACCTTAACTTGCGATTTCTGTCTCTTCTGCTTGTTTTTTGGTTGTGTCGAGTGTGTGTGTGTGCAAAACGACAAGGCGTCAGAGATGGTATGGCATGTCGGGAAGGCATGAATGTTGCCTTAGAGCTTTCTAAGCCTGAAACTTGTAGCCACTACAGAGGACAGCCAGGTGATGGGGAAGGACGGTCGGACGAACACTAGGTCGGTGGCAAGCAGCAGGATCGCGTTGGCATGGAAAGTATCATTTTCTCCTTCAGTCATGTGGCTTTTATTGTGTATGGCATTGTTGCAATAAAATTCCATTTAAAGTGGCAGTGATTATATCTCAACAGACCATTAAAGTCACTCAAATGACAACTACTACTCTACCCACCACTACCATCATCTCCGCCATCGGTAACAGCTCCGGCACCTCCACACAGACATCGTGATCGTCATCACCACCACCACACCGTCTCCATCAGGTACAACACGCGTGTGTCTCCGCTTGTCCGTCTGCCTGTCTCCTGATTTTGTTAAATGCATGTAAATTTCTCTGTTTCTGTTAAAGAATACATTAAACAATTTATGGAGTTGCTTAATTTGTTTATGTCTTTTTCCCTGCCAGCCCAGACTTTGGGTTATTTACAGCTTATTAAAAATACCCCGGAGAGTTCGACTGAAAATGTGTTGATATGTGTCGTCTGTAGTGAAATAATAAAAGAATCACTCATAAAATTATTGAAATTTGATATGGTAGCGATACACAATCTGATGGTTTCCGGTTACTTACAACTCAACACTCTTGCGACGCATCAACTAACATTTCCAGGAATTTTATGGATAATTCGATATAAAGGCTTAACGACGAAAAGCTTGATCTTGCTGAAGAGATTAGGAAACACCGAAGAGTTCGTAAGTGGGACAATCATAAAATATAGAATGCGCCTTGATAGGTTCAAGAGTCACACAAAACGAAACAAATGGTAGGATTATGTTACTCTCTAAATTGAATAAGTCTTGGTAGGACTTTTGGTAAAGTTTCTCACTTCACGTTATATTTTACTTAAAAACGTGTACAGAAAGCATGTGCTTAAATTTATTGAATCGGTCATTTTCTTGAAATATATATATAGCTGTATTATTACATGTCAAGCCGGACAAAAAATCAAATGAATTTAAAATATGAGCAACTATTCTTCTTTCAAAAAGATTTTACACGTGTCTGAGCAGAAAACCCATAAAATTTTATTTAGTCGTTAATAGTCATTTGAATTTCAACAAAAACATAGATATGCGTAGTACGAGGGAAATTGCTTAGATGACTCTGAATGGTATTTCAGAGAGAAATTTTCACTTTTTTCTAAAAAAGTGGAAAATATGGGCGAAATAAATTAACAAAATTACGGTATTTGGCGTAGAGTAATAAAAATTATTATGAGTGAATTGAAAAAATCTCCAAAAAAAATTATTTCAAGGAATTTAATCAAAACAAAATTATGAATGATTTGTTGATTTGCCAACAATCAGCAAATATTTTGATGAACAAGTGCCTTATTTATTGAAACGTAAATTTTTTTACTTTTCTTTTAAATCGAAAAATAGTCATATTTAAACTAATTCACTACAGCCTGATTTTCAATATATCAAAATAATCCTTGCCTAATTTATATTGTTAGTGGACTGGAAACTGTTTACTAGATCAAATGTTATTGCATTTTGGCAATTGATAATGAACCACTGTTGCATACGCCTTGTAACGCAATCAAAACTAAAACGGGGAATCTCCGAAAAACTATCTGAACCTATGTTCACCCTACTCTGAATTTGCGATCTTTTGTAGAGAAAGAAAATAAGATTTATATAATGAGTTAAAATAATATATATAAGATATATTTCGATATTCGTACCTTTAGGATCACAAGATTCACAGCTGAAATCATGAAATTCAGTGTTTACACTCGTCTGGCTGCATATACGAGCAAAACAGGACTTTTCCAAATTCGTACTTTTAGGGTCAATATGAAAAAATAAAATATACCCCCATCCTAATAAAACTGGTACCTAGAATCATGATATCTGTTGTGAAATTGCAATGTGGACCCGAAACATAACGAATCTTTACAATTTTTTACTTTCCTTCACAAGTTTCCTAATATGGTTCCACAATTCTATGTAAAGTCGCAGACACTAATCTGCCGGTAATACTTTGAAATACACTTCTTGGTGGAGGGTATATACGATTCGGCCCAGCCTAACTTAACGCCTTTTTTATACCCTCCACCTCCAGGATGGGGGTATATTCACTTTGTCATTCCGTTTGTAACACCTTGAAATATTCATTGGAGACCCCATAAAGTATATATATTCTGGGTCGTGGTAAAATTCTAAGACGATATAGCCATGTCCGTCTGTCCGTCTGTCTGTCTGTTGAAAGCACGATAGCGGCCGAACGAAATGAGCTAGGAGGTTCAAACTTTTCCTAAATGTGTCTTATGGTTGTAGATCGGTTGGGATTGAAAGTGGACGAAATCGGCCCAGAGGGACTGAAGGACTGAAAATACCCCTAATATTTAGAGTATTTCAGCATGTTTTTTGAACATATTAGCTTGTATTTACTTGATATTTGCAATGCGCATTCCCTTTACAGCATAAAAGGGCACCATAGAGTGATTTTTATTTGTAGGGGGCGAAGTGGGACAAAAAGGGATAAAAATGGTACCTATCAAACGACAACAGATAGAAACACGAAATTTGGCGTGTACATTCCTCTAATAGAGTAGATACATAATATAAAAGTATTTTTTTAAATTCGTACTTTTAAGGGGTTAGATGGGGATAGAGGGATAAAAATAGTACCAACCTAACGGCTGCACCTAGAATAATGAAATTTGATATATACATTCCTCTGATTGCGTAGACACGAATAATAATAACAAGTAAGAAGGCGTTAAGTTCGGCCGGGCCGAATCTTATATACCCTCCACCACGGAGTGCATTCCACAGTATTACCAGCAGATTAAAGGATGTAGACTTTACATAGAAGTACAGTACCATATTACGTGATATTGTGATATTTTTTATGAACATTACTTATATTTGTTTACTATTTCAATCTATAATGTATACTTATCGTGAATATATCCAAACCAAAACAAATATTGAAAAACTAAATATAATAATTTAATTATTTGAAACCACATTTATAAGGCAAGGCCACCAATACGTCAATTCAAAAAATAAATATTCTTATATTTATATTTTCAAAAAGCTTAAATTTCATAAATATTGGTAGATAGTGGGTGCTACAGTTGGATGTATTTCCATCCTATTTTAATTCCAAAAGTACACATTTTGAAAATCCATTATCAGACGTACATAGTGCAATATAACCTAACTTCATGATTCAACAAATTTTTGCCATAAAAGAAAAAGTACGAATTTGGAAAAAAAACTTTTTATTTTGTGTGTCTATGCAGTCAGAGTATGTATACACCGAATTCCATGCTTCCAGCTGGTTGGTACTACGCAATTAGAATTTCGTCATTCTAGCTGTAGTCGTTTAGTTGGTACTATTTTTATCCCTTTGCATCCCTTGTAAGTACGAATTTCGAAAAATCCCTTTATTTTCCGTGTCTACGCAGTCAGAGGAATGTGTACTCCGAATTTCATGACTCTAGCTGCGGTCATTTGATTGGTTCTATTTGTATCCCCTTTTTTCATTTTAACCCCAAAAAGTACGAATTTCGAAAAATCTGTTTATTTTAAGTATCAACGCAATCAGAGGAATGTATACACCGAATTTCATTATTCTAAGTGTAGCCGTTTGGTTGGTACCATTTTTATCCCTCCGTACCCATTATATCCCTTGAAAGTACGAATTTGGAAAAAACCTTTTATTTTTTATATCTACGTAGTCAAAGGAATGTATACTCAGAATTTCATGACTTTAGCTGCGGTCATTTGGTTGGTACTATTTGTATCCCCTTTTTCCATTTTTAACCCCAAAAAGTACGAATTTCGAAAAATCTGTTTATTTTCCGTGTTTACACAGTCAGAGGAATGTATACTCCGAATTTCATGACTCATCATTTGATTGGTACTATTTTTATCCCATTTTTTCATTTTAATCCCAAAAAGTACGAAATTTGAAAAATCCATGTATTTTACTTGTCTATGCAATCAGAGTAATGTATACAACGAATTTCATTATTCTAGATACAGCCGTTTGGTTGGTACCATTTTTATCCATCTATTCCCATTTTACCCCTTAAAAGTACGAATTTGGAAAAAATACTTTTATATGTATCTACTCAATTAGAGGAATGTACACACCGAATTTCGTGTTTCTAGCTGTTGTCGTTTAATACGTACCGTGCTTCAACAGACGGACGGACATGGCTAGATCGTCCTAGAATTTTATGACGATCAAGAATATATATACTTTAAAGGGTCTCAGGTCGATATTTCAAGGTGTTACAAACTGAATGAGAAAGTTAGTATACCCCCATCCTGGAGGTGGAGGGTTTAAAAACTACTGAATATTTTCTCAAATTTCTTTTTTTATTTGAAAGTACAATCCTTCCGGTTAATAATGGAAAATAATTTCATTCAAATGGCTGCCTCGGCTCTCCACAAATAATAGTCCAACGGTTGAACAAATGGGCGGTATTGAAGAAGTGGGCTTGGCACCTCACACACGAAGTTAAAATCTATTATCGAATATTGTCAGTTCTATAACACCTAGAGTGCCGAAATTTGCTGTGAGTAGTAGTATTACCTGCAAGTTTGTGGTGAATATAAACTTCGTTTTTATTGACTTTAATTTATTTGAAACTATATGAAGTTAAATTTTCCTCAGTTGAAAAGAAATGGACAATGTTATAGTTTTCAATGGCACATCAATTAGGTCACACAACAAACTGGCACTTAATTGCTGCAACATTAACAATGATGTTAACATCCATTTAATAGTTTCCAAGAGGTTATTATACCTTTCGAAGCGTATTATTTTTCTAATATCCGTAAAAGGAACAGCATGAAACCATATCAATGACGATGCACACAATTTGCATATCGCACTAACAAATTGAAAGTTCGCAAACATTACCCACCTCCAGCAAAAAGTCTGATAACAAAAGAATCAATATTTTTCACAATCAATTCAATACCTTGTTAACTGCTAAGGTCAGCTTCATTTCAAACCTACTGCGCATTCTGAGAAGTTTTCACTTCAGTTTCGATCTCTAGCAACTACTCAATCCACACGCACATATATCAATTTCCATAACGCATAAATCTCACTTTACAGCGGGAGTTTTCTTTCTTCCCAGCATCGCTGTGCCCATCATTCATTCGTTGACTTCGACGTACACACACATCTTTTCATCCGTCTGCATCTTTCTCAATCCTGTTAAAATCACAGCTTGAAACTAGATAAATACCGGGCTGCACTAATATATTATTTAGTTTTCATTTCGTTCGTTCGCTCCAGTGGATGAGAGGTACGAGGTACGAGCATGTATGGGTATCATAAGGTCGATTGTTAAGCCCGCCACCACATGAGATGTGAACGCAACGCTGCCTGGAGTGAGTGTGTGTATGTGTGTAAATGATGTGATTTAAGTAGATACTACGCACACACATCCACACAAACACGTACCCAGTGAATTTGTTATTAACAACGTAGTAAAAATGAATTAATATGATAAATTATATGTTTCTGCAACACGCATATGGATATTATTCTACAAAACAGTGGCTCAAAGTGATAACGTAGTGAAATGTTTTGCAATGAGTCTGCCGCATTGAATTTGAGCGAAGACCTGGCTTATATTGACTTTGTGGGGCTAATTAGCATTGATCTGCAGCATCATAAAACCCTCAAGAAGCAAGCAAGGAAAGGCAAAAGTCGGACGTGGGCGTCTTCATTATGATGGTATCTCACCACATCAGTGTTTTAATAACACTATGAAATAAAAAAAATTGTGTTGTGTTTTTGTGAGGCATACGGATTCATAATAGCAGCATAAAGTTTATTCCCTTCAAAGGGGAAAAAATTGTCCTTATGAAGGAATGAAAATACAGTCTAATATTTAGATTACCTAGGCAATTTTTTTAATTTCCGCCTCATATTCCGTTTTGTAACATGGATGTAGCGTGGATGGGAACCAAAAAAGTTTTTATTTGCAAAATGCACACTATTAGGG
Source organism: Polietes domitor (assembly GCA_947397865.1). Classification (NCBI taxonomy): domain Eukaryota; kingdom Metazoa; phylum Arthropoda; class Insecta; order Diptera; family Muscidae; genus Polietes; species Polietes domitor. The sequence goes on from OX377619.1 coordinate 144,930,243, forward strand.
TTTGAAATGGGACAAAAATATATAAAAATGGTACGAATCCAACCACAATATGTAGAAACTAATTGTATCGACTTGTAAATAAATAAAATGAAATAGGGATAAATGAATAATGGATAAATTGGAAAACGGCTGAAGTTTATATTGTGAAATTTAGTTACAATTTGTTGTGTAAATTCCTCTTGAAGCGTAAAAGCATTTTAGCGGGCGAAATGGGACAAAAAGGGATTAACATGGTGCCAATTGTCTTATCAATATCTAGAAACATGAAATTTGGAATGTACATCCATCTAATTGCGTATATACGTACAATAGAGGGACTATATAATACCCTTCACTTTCTACCACATTGTAATTCAATTCGGTATCGGGAAGAATTTTTGTATGAGTTCTAATCATGGACTATTGCGATCTATTCTCATAACGGTCAAGCTAAAAAAGGTGTTGTGCCAAATATGAAGAAAATCTGGTAAAATTTGTGCGCGCAACATAGAAGATTTCTCGAAGCTTGTAATTTTAGGAAAAAACGGAACAAAAGGGGATAAAAATGGTACCCATCAGACGACTGTAGCTAGAATCATAAAATTGAATTTATAAATTTCACTGACATCGTAGACGCGAAAAACTAAAGTCTTTCTCCAAATGCTTAGGAATAAAATAGATAAAACTGGTACCAAACAAACAGCTGTATGTAGAGTTGTAAAATTAATTATATATTTATTTATGAGCAGCCCGGTAGTCGAGTTGGCAACGTGCTCGGCTATCAGCGTGGGGGTCGTGGGTTCGATTCCCACGAATAGTCACCCCGGCTCAATCCCTGGACCCAAAATTAGAATATAGTAAATTACTTTGTATGTAATTCATAATAAATAAATCAGTCTATGAACATTATGATCCTTACAGACTAGCTTAAATCTAAGAGTAAAATAAATCTAGTATTTCATTAAAATTTGACAGCGAAAATGAAAAATCTAAATAGAATTTGTTATTTATATTATTACATTATTTTAGAGCTCGTAAAATAGGTTCATTAAGAGCATAATTACATCTATGCATAGGTATGTTAAAGTATTCCCAAGTACGCAAATCCCTAGCAGTGATATTGAAACCAATACGACTAAGCAATAAAGTACAGTCTATTTTTCCACAAATTAATTTGAAAATAAATAACACAGACATTTTGGAGCGCCGATTGGTAATGTATCCAAATGTATGAGTAAACACCTAGATTCATAAGAAGGCCTAGGATCAGTGATCAGTGCCTAGAACGGTTTATGTGATTAACATAATTGCAGAATTGGAAACATGAGCATATATCACTAATGAATAAACAGCGGCAAAGTGAATACACTTCACACCAAGCCAAAACACGATCAATGTCACACTGCAGAGACATGGAATCCTGAAGACTAGAAACCCCTGCGAACAATTTAATGTCATCGGAATATAGGAGGTAATTGCAGAATTGGAAACATGAGCATATATCATTAATGAATAAGGTGAAAAGAAGTAGACCTAGAATGCTACCCAGAGGAACCACAGAGGTAGCGACATAAAAATCAGAGTTGCAATTATCAATTGAGAAAAAGAGCATCTATTAGATAAGTAGGAACTCAAACAATTCAATAAAGAAGAGTGAATTCCAAATCTAGAATTTTTTTAACAAGTATAGTGTGAGAAACTCTATCGAAAGCCTTGCTAATATCTAAATAAATAGTGTCAACTTGGACACCAAATTCAAAATTAGTAATACAATAATTTGTAAATACTAGAAGATTAGAGGCCGTTGGCCGATTCTTGATGAAACCATGTTGTGCTTCAGATAGAAAAGGATATACGGAGTAAAACAGTTTATGATATACAATATGCTCAAGTAATTTTGAAATATTAGTTAATTTCGAAATTGGCATATAAGACACCAAGCTTCAAAGAAAGATTGAATATATGTTTTAATGGACTACAAATTGACGAACCGCACTTTTTAAGAAAATTGGCTGATAAGCCATCCAAGTATAACCTTGTAGACTCACAAAGTTGAGATAGAACATAAAGAATGTCGCCCTCCGAAAAATGCATTACTCGCAAATCAATGACAGGCTCAATAGTATTCAAGAGACTTAAATCAAATAAATGATCAGAGGAAATAAAATTTGGACTTAAAAAATCAGCAAATAAATTCACCTGATACTGCGTAGAATTTGCTTGCCAATCATCGAAATTCATTGATGGTGGGAAATCACTGGAATATTTCCGGGATTTAATAAAGTTCCCAAATGACTTCGGGTTGTTATTAATTTTATTCTCAAACCCAAAAATGTACTGTTTGTATAAAAATGTATGCAGAAAAGTAAACTCACTTGCATAGTGGTCAAACTTTTTCTTGTTTTCCAAGGAATTGGAGTTTTGTATAGCTTGTAGAATTTGCTTCTCAAATTTTTGAGTTTCTTCAAACCAGGAGTGTACCATGGTAATTTGTGAACTTTTGGCTTCAATCGTGGTACTTGGGTATCACAAATGTTTAAAATATTATTAATAAAGTTAAAATAACAATTATCTAAGGATTTATCACTAAACAAATTCAAGCAATCAATATTTGAAATACAATCATTCACTACATTAATGGAATTTCGAAATTCCTACTTTGCATTTCTTTGATATATAGTCATGGACTATCGAGCAATAAAAAACATATTTGTATACACGCTCTATAAGTGTGCGTGGACTTTAAATTAATTAAATCATTTTAGTTCAAAATTATAATAATGAAACATTACAATTTATTTAATAAATATAGCTTTCACCAAAAAGTCATAAATTCCCTGAAATTTGTTACAATCAGTTTCCAAAAATTGAGAAACAATTATTGTTTTTTGAAAATAATAAATATAAAATTTTTAATTTTCCTGCTTATAAGGCAAGGCTACCAATACGTTTACGCTATATATATCGAAATAATACTTCAAGTCAATTCAAAAAGTAAATATAATGCAGCAATCCTCAAAAAACGTAACTACCATAACTATTGGTGGATAGTTTCCATTCTACTTTAATTTCAAAAGTACAAATTTTGAAAATCCGTTATCTCTCACGAGCACCTATCTTCATGATTTAGTTTAGTTGGTACAATTTTTATCCCTATGTTCCCATTGTATCCCTTGAAAGTACGAATTTGGGAAAACCTTCTTATTTTTCATGTCTAAGCAGTCGGAGGAATGTACATATACTCAGAATTTCATGACTCTAGCTGCGGTCACATGGTTGGTACAGTTTTTATCCCCTTTTTCCATTTTAACTCCAAAAAGTACGAATTTCGAAAATCCCTTTATTTTACATGTCGAAGCAAGTCAGAGGAATGTATATACCGAATTTCATTATTTTAGGTGCACCCGTTTGATTGGTACCATTTTTATCCTTCTGTTCCCTTTTTACACCTTAAAGTACGAATTTGGAAAAAATAATTTTATATTATGTATCTAGTACATTCCAAACTTCATGTTTCTAGCTGTTATAGTATCATTAATACTATTTTATCCATTTTTAACCCATTTCGTCCGCTAAAACTTTTATTTATTTTTTGGTGCTCCTACGCTACAAGAGGAATGTATGCAACAAATTTCAAGTGCATATAAAGCAGAAATTAAAAAAATGCTTAAATAGTCTAAATATTAGGGGGTATCGTTCGTCCGCTATCTTGTTTTCAACAGACAGGCAGACCGACAGACGCACATGGCTAGATCGTCTTAGAATTTTACCAGAATACAGAATATATATACTTTATGGGGTCTCCGATGAATATTTTAAGGTGTTACAAACGGAATTACAAAGTGAATATATCCCCTTCGTTAGGTGGAGGGTATAAAAACATTCATTTTTAAAATTCTATTACAAACAATTTTTAAATTTTGATTTTTCTGGCTTTTTGCTATTTTTTATTTTTTTTTTTGTTTGTGCCAACGAAAATTTTTCCTATTTTTTACCTCTGCGTGAAGATATTTGAAACCATTACCATTTACCTTCTGTTTAACGTATAATTGGTATGATCGGCCTTATATTGCCAAAATGATAGTACACATGAGTCATTCCATACCAAGCGGTACGATTTTTGACATCGATAGGATTGTTGCGAGAGTTTAAGTATATATTCTTCTCATAAAAATATTTTATACCTATTTTGGGGAAATTATCTAATTTTTTTCACGAATTATGACCAATTTAATAGCAGTGATATTACGATTCTTTCAAAAAGGTGTTCATATAGATATTAATTTTGTATGACAAGTATCACATCCACTTTTCCAATATCCACTGAACTCTCACAAAATATGTTACTTTAAAAATTCACAGCAAAAAGAGAGCATCGGAGAGCTATCAAAAAAAACAGAAAATTAAAACTGCGATTTTTAAAAGATCAGAAATCTCAAATTTATATATCATTTGATTGAAATATAACGTACCTTTCACACAAAACTAAAAAAAACTATTATTCGATCTACAGTTTGCAGATAAATCAATTTACAGAAATTAATAATTAAAATTTCCTTCACTTTGTGTATTTTTCTTTCGTTTTTTATATTTCCGCGTGTAACTTTATATGTCCCATTTTGTTTGTAATAAATTTTGGAAAAATAATCCGAAATCATATCAGACATAATTCCCAGACCAAGTTAATAAATATATATTTCCAAGCGTATGCTGTTGGTAATGATTTCTAAAAGAATATAAAAATTATTTTTTTAATAATCACAACTATTTTCTAACGATGAAAACTTCATTGATAAATAAAAACCAAAAGTTTTATTTGCAATATCCCTCACATTGCTTTGAGCCACAGTTCGCACTATATTTAAGGTATATCGTAGAGAGAAACCCTTGTGGCTTGAGGCTCACATTAAACGATTTAGCTTTGGTATATTGAAAGAACAACACAATGAAGACGAAGAAATTGTGATTTTCAAGACAGCAGGAGTTCAAGACAAAACAATCTTGCCGCCACCACTCTGGTCTTGACTGAAGTTCTGTGTAACAGACGGGCTGGCATGCACACACACATTCACACACAGAGTCAGGCACAAACTCATTGGCCTTTGCAGACAAACTTTGTTTGATTTAACTGACAGCGGGCAACAGCGGGGAGGCACCACCTTGACAGTGATAGGTCTTTTGGTCTGTCGACTGATTTAACAGCCTTAATACCACAAAATAACAGCAACAAGAGAATTAGAGTTCAATTTTGCTGACACGACAGGAAACCTTTTTTCCCTCTCGCCTTCCTTATGGACATTTAAGTCTAACGGAGTGTGTGTGTGTGCCTGGCCTTTTCTGTACTTTCCTCCCTGCATCACTTTTGAAAGGTCTCAATATGCGTGGCATGGGAAGAGTTCCCACAGCAGCCCGTTATGTTGCTGTTACTCTGTTGCTCCTGCTGTTGCTGCCGCTGCTGTTTTAGATGATGCTAGAAAACGCCTTTTTAGTTCAGTAGGATACTAAAAATTTGTTCAAGAATTCCTGTGAAATCTGCAAATTGCCATGTCATTATTTGTTAACATCAAACTGGCAGCAGGAATACCCTCCTCCGTGCGCTACATCCAAACACTTGCCACCCATTGACATTGGTCCTTGTGTGTTGCTGCCAGGACGTTGAACGAAGGCGTTTGTGACCGGCTGTCTAAGTTCAGCCCCCTGACGATGGCTTTGCTTGGTAGTTATTATTGCTGTTGGTGGTGGTGTCAAAATATATAATTGGCAACATGAAAATATTCCCCCGATACAAAACGAAAAAAAAACAAGCGAATGTCTAGTAATAGAAAGCTACATTAATACCCGTAAACTTTGAGGCAGGAGAGTGTGGAGAGAGGTCGTTGGCAAATCTTTGCCTTCGGGGTGAATTTATACTGTGCCACATACATCTCTAATGCCGGAGACTGTCATGTCAGTGGAAATGTTTATTGAAATGCCAAATAAATCTTATTGAAGCCACCAAATATATCCATAGGTTGGTGGTGGGAGAAGGAGTTGGGGCATGGTAAAAATTAATAACAGGTACACTGTTCATCGTTGGACAGGTGTGTAGCTAGGCAAATTGCTACTTGTGAGGGAGTCAAAGTCAAAATGGAAACTCTAGCAACTGAACAGAAACCGCGGAACAGTCGTAGTTGTTGTATGTTTTCAAAATTGTATTGTGAACTTGACAGTTTACAGGTGATATGAAAATTTTAAAACAATGCTGACCTAAGACATTCAATTTACACATACTTTTTGACAGAAGGAGGCCGTGCACAGAGGAGGGGTTTTGAGGGTTCAACCCCTCCGCCCAGATATAATATATCCGAATATATACCTTTTAAATATTTCTTGGCTTTTCTATCTTAAAAAATTCATAAATTTTTTGCTGTAAAACTACAAAAAACAGATTAATTAATTACAAAAATAAATTACACAGTTTTATACCCTCCACCTCCAGGATGGGTGTATACTAACTTTGTCATTCCGTTTGTAACACATTGAAATATCTACCTGCGGTCCTATAAACTATATATATTCTTGATCGTGATAAAATTCTAACACGATCTAGCCATGTCCGTCCGTCTGTTATGCTGTCAACAGCTAGCATCTAAACGAAAGGAGCTAGGACGTCCAAATTTTCCATAAATGAGTCTTATAGTCGTAGATCGGTTGGGATTGTAACTGGGCGAAATCGACTCACAAGGACTAAAAATACCCCTAATAACCCTTAAAATTTAGAGTATTTTTCGATATGTTTTTCGACATGTATGATTGTGCATTACTTGATACTGGGCATGCGCACTCCCGCTATTACAAAAACGTCCACAATAAAGTGATACTTATTCGTAGGGGGTGAGATGGGACGAAAGGAGATAAAAATGGTACATACCAAACGGCAACAGCTAGAAACACCTCTAATTGAGTAGATACAAAATATAAAAGTATTTTTTTGGAAATTCGCACTTTTAAGGGGTAAAATGGGAATAGAGGGATAAAAATGGTACCAACCAAACGGCTACCCCTAGAATAATGAAATTCGGTGTATACATTCCTCGGACTGCGTAGACACGAAAAATAATTTTTTTTTTAAATTCGTACTTTCAAGGGAGTGGGCGGAGGGATAAAATAGTACCAACTAAACGGTTACAGCTAGATTGTGTAAACACGAAAAATAAAGAGACTTTAGAAAAGCATGCTCTTAAGGGGGTAAAATAGGAAAAAGGGGATAAAATGGTACCAACCAAATGGCCGCAGATAGAATCAAGGAATTTGGTGTAAACATTGCATAGACACGCAAAACTTTTGGAATTAAAATTGAATGGAAATACAACCAACTGTAGCACCTACTATCTACCAATATTTATGGTATTTAAGATTTTTTTGAAAATATAAATATAAGAATATATTGAATTGACTTGAAGTATTATTTCGATATATATAGTGTAAACGTATTTTTATTGGTTTTAAATAATAAAAATATTATATTTATTTATAAAATTATTTGTCAATATTTGTATTTGTTTTGGTTTGGCTATGTTATATTTATACACTCCACGAGAGTATTATGTCTTTGTGCATTTGTTTGTAACACCTAAAAGGAAACGAGATAGACCCATTGTTAATTATACCGATCGTCTTAGAATCACTTTCTGAGTCGATTTAGCAATGTCCGTCTGTCTGTCTGTCCGTCCGTCCGTCCATCTCTTCTTGTAATCACGATACATGTCGCAATTGTAGACAGGACAAAATGACACTTTGCACAACGATGTTTTTCGGGATAAGGACGAAGGCTATTTAATTTGAAGAAAATCGGTTCAGATTTAGATATAGCCCCCATACGAATTTCACTCCCGATTTGACTCTTTTCACTCTAGATACCACATATTACAACAGATTTGCTTTAAAATTGGTAAAACATCTTATATTGTAACTAGAAAAACCTGTGGTAAAAATGTGTTAGATCGGTTCAGATTTATATATAGCTCCCATACAAATTTCGCTCCCGATTTGACTTTTTCCGCTCTAGAAACCACATATTGTATCAGATTGTCTTCAGATTTGGCAAAACATCTTATATTTAAACTAAGAACATCTATGGTAAAAATAGGTCAAATCGGTTCAGATTTAGATATAGCCCCCATACAAATGTCGTTCCCGATTTGACATTTTCCTCTGTAGAAACCATATATTGTACTCGATTTTCTTTAAATTTTGCAGAACATCTTATAATCTTACTAGAAACACCTATGCAGAAATTGGGTAAGATCGGTTCAGATTTAGATATAGCCCCTATACAAATGTCGCTCCCGATTTGACTTTTGCCGCTTTAAAAGCCACATATTGTGCTCGATTTTCTTTAAATTTCGCACAACATCTTATAATCTAACTAAACAAAACTTTGGTGAAAGTGGGTAAGATCGTTTCAGATTTAAATATAGCCCAAATTCAAATGTTGCTCCCATAAGTTTAACCGATTTTGGCCAAACTATACATTTTATATTTCACCTATTTCGTTCCAGGTTTCAATATATCCTCATACAAATGTCCTTTCCGATATACAATTTTTTGTCAAACACATACATTTACAGGATACAAAAAACCTTCCCGTTTTCACTTTTTCACCGAATTGAATTGTATTCGGATTGAAAGTGGAGTGTATCATAGAGTCGGCCCCGCCCGACTTTAGATTTTCCTTACTGGTTTCCTGTTACATTACTGCACTTCTACGAAAATCGACAGCCTCTATGGAATGCAATCCATGGTGGAGGGTATATAAAGTTCGGCCCGGCCGAACTTAATTACTTTTTTACTTGTTTTTATAAGACAAAGAGACATTTTTATGTGAGGTATATATAAAACTAGACGTCGTATATAGGAGAATTGTGAACTCAGTTTTTCATTTGGTTATCTTTTTTTCCTTTTTATACCACTTTTAATTTCCCAATGATATAATTTTTTTATAATTTATTTTCATACTTTTGCGAGTCCTGCAAATTTGATACCCATGTAATAAATGAAAGAGAGGAATATCTTAAGTACTATGTATACATTTCAATAGGAAATTTTAATATGGTTGTTAATGTTTAACTTATATAGAAAGAAGTATTAAATTTGAATTATTTTTAATATATCTTTTATCTTTTATTTCATATCCATATCACATTTTTAAGGCTCGGAAAAGTATGAAAATAAATTATTAAAACATCTTTGGAAATTTAAAGTCCTATAAAATGAGAAAATATTACAAAGCCCCACGGTGTAATATAATATAGGGTGGGCATTTAAAATTTTAAATTAGATTCGGCTATAAAAAGTTCTCAATATTTTTTCAAATTTCTGGTTTTATTGGAACCAATCCACACCAAACAATGACTCCTTGTGGATGCATTGGGTTCTATTTGCGGTACTTTTGCTTATTGACAGCCACCGAGATTAAACATTGATATTTGCATTGATATTTACATTTAAGGAGCAAGGACCTTGAGCGATCGGCTCAACAATAACATAAACAATAAAAATTAATGTTATTCTACCTTTCAAAGTCAAAGTAATCGGTAGTTCAAATTTAAAATGTTACATGGCCCACCCTATATTAAGACATCGCGTGCACCCTTCATTTCGGAAAATTGTTGCGCTTTCCCGAGTGTGACCTTCTGGTGTGACAACTTCACCAGATTCAGTCATCTGATTATAGTTTTATAGATTATAGTTTTTAAATTCGTTAAATAGCAGTTCCAATCTAGACGATTCTAGAAGAGTTCCAGGTTCCACATCGTGTCCTTGTTTTCATGATAAAAGATGTAAAAGGTAAATCGGGTTGGTTTTCAGTTTCATCCTGCTGCTGAGGCTACCAACAGGTCATCGGCTGACCAAGAAATCTGTATTGTCTTTCTTAAGAGAAAATAAAGTTTTATTGAAGGAAGCATGCATGTATTTACTTCGGTTGCAGGCATGGGATACGAATCAGTTTCAGAAGCTGCCACTGCCCTTTAGAAATACCCATTGCAACCAAAATGCTATGTGTAAAGACCCAGCAAAAAATATTGGATGTACTTCCCCGGGAAGCACATTTTAATCACATCTCAAAACCCAAATGTGTTTTTTCCGCTTTTGAGTTATTATCCCGTAACATGTTATGAATAACGTATTCACAAGTGAATGGGAAGGAATTGTTAGTATCGGTTCACAGAGGTAAGGTGTCCGCTGTGTATCCAGAAGATGTCGGGTTCGAATCGTGGCTCGGGACAAAACTAGTTTTTGTTTTCTATTACTTTTATAAATAATTTTGTATAATTTTAACAATTTAAAAATGTTTGTTAAAAAATAAAAACTTCAAAAATTTTTGTATTAATTATTAATACTACATAATATCAGTAAAATAGAGTAGTGTTAATTTATTTAATGCTAATTTAATTTAATATTAATTTGTGTTATATCTTAATGAAATAAATATTTTGTTAAATATTAAGTTAAGTTTAGTTATTCAACACTCATAACAGAGGTTTTTTAAAACAGAAATGGAAACAAGTGAAAATGTGGTTCCTTTGCAACACTTAACATAACTTTTAAGTCTTTCAAAATAAAGGTCATCCCACCTATGACAACTCCATGTTAAATTCATTGGTGAATATCCCAATTTTCAATACTTCCAAATCTCGAGCTAAACATTTTTTTCACCCAAAGATGGTGCTCTCTTTTAGCTGGGGTATCAAGTTCAATAAAATTATCAAAGAATTATTACTGTATAATCAATTAAATTGCTTTAAAATTTTTAACATTTTCCATTTGATGTCTATTAATAGCCATCTAAATACCCTCCCTGTTATAGCACGCCCTTGATCAATACTTTATGCAGAAGTACATTAAATATTTCGAGAACAAACCAAACGGGAAACATGTTAGTATGTAACATTACTTTATGTATTTGCATTTCATTCGCAATTTCTTGGCTGTCTTATCTGTATCCGCCGTGATTAGGGTAGACAGCGGTCAGACATTTTTAATGTTTTGTCAGTTCAATCGGGGGTCTTGCACTGACGGCCGGTCGCTGAGCGGTCAGGGCTGCTCGTTGCCCGTTTCAACATAAATTTAAATGTCAGGAAAACTGTTCGTTTTCACATTTGACATAATTTTGGTGTAATTGTTTCTTTCCTCTTGTGTTTGTTACACTCTGATGTACGTTGTGGACATTGTGCAAATCTTTGTTGACTGTGTGTTATCTCTGCAAGAGTGGATGTATCCTTTTTTGCGAATTTTATGGAAATACTACTTTTTATTAGGATTTTGGCAGGGTAAAGGTATTGATTTTAATAATGTAAATATTCAAAAAAGAAAAGTGGTATGCCCTTGAAGATAAAGGACTCGAAAAATTAAAAATAACCTTAATCCTTGAATATCCTGGAAAAACATATTTTTAATTTTATTAATTATTTTACGTATTTAAGCTTATTTTATTCTCCACAAGATATAACAATTTCAGAGCTGGTTGGCACTTGATTCAGAAATTATAATGGCTTTTCAAATTTATATTTCAGCAAGGCACGTAAGTTGTAGTTTTTACGATACGCTCGCAATTTTGGAAAAAATAGATATAGGATTCAAGTGGACTCTATGTATGTAATTTGATGCAAATCGCTTCATTCATGAAAATAAGAAGAACGATACTCTCAATTTTATGATTTATCGATTATGTCAAAATATTTGCCTGTTTTGCGTGCCAACGAAAGATATTCACTGGTCTTCGATATAATCCATTACACCATCCACCCACCCATCCATAGGCCAAATATTAATGGGAACAGAATTTTTAATTTATTTTGAAATTTCATTATGAATTTCTAACATACATATGTATGTAGATATTTATGTACATCATGTAATGAAAACCATATTGCTTTTTCAACTGTCAGCTACTCCGGACAGTGACAAAGACAACCTATAATATGACAGGCCAGCGTTTATGGCACAAGAGTTCAACATAAATAATGAAAAACTGTCGCAAAGCTGTCATCGTGATCTTCGTCAGCATCCACATCCGCATCATCATATTCATCTTCATCATGTGGAAACCTCGTAACCATGCGTCTAGCATGCATACATACACATGCATGTATGTGTGAACATTAATCCATTTAAAAGGAACTGGAGATGTCAAAGTCAAATGTAAAATGTAAATTGTAATGTAATGCAACAACGTCGTCGACATCGTCATCGTTGACATGAACCGCACATCACAGCCTCAGTTTCAGCAGCAGAGCAAAATGAAAAATAAATATCTCAACAGAGAAAAATGTCAAAATGCATTAACATTTAATTGAGGCTAATTTAAAGCAAAATATTTCATATGGCATCGGCAGTTTGTTTCTGTTTCGTCTTCTGTCATCAACATTAAATGGAGGGACTTCAAAAAAAGGGTTATCATACACGAGGCACATGATTTTTAAAATTATAAAAAACGGTACTTATTAAAATTCTTCAGCGTAAAGGGAATTCCGCTAGAGTTTTTCAAAAAAGTTTTGCAATGCAGACTTTACTTTTAGTTTGTCATCGGTCTATTGAGGTATATTGGAATAGACTTGCGACTAAAAAAACTACGTACAACATGACCTCTGCAAACTGTCACCATTGACCCATAATATTGACGCTAGTATGATGTCAATATCATAGTAATATCGCTTTAAAAAGATTCAGACTGTTTTTTTTTTCATTTATCATCTTTACGCCAGATGATGGTTTTTTGAAGACTCTTTTTCTTTCATAGGGTGACTCATCGTGAGGTTTGTTTTATAATTTAAAATAAAACATAAAAAATTGAAAGTTAACTTAAAATTTAACTATTTAAAAATGATAACATATATAGGTTGGCCATGACTACTACTACGTCTGTTTTTCGTAATACTGAACAATTTGAAGATGCCGTTGTGGTGTGAGTCTTTCCATGATGACTTGCTAAACGATACTGAACAAAAATGAAATGAGTCATGCGTGATCTATCAAAAAGTCTATTGAAGCTTGGCACAAAGGACTTTTGTAGGTCAAGGAAGGGCGCTATTGAATATGAAGAAAATCGTTTCAAATTTATATATAGCTCCCAATTCGGCATTTTCGCTCTATATACCACACATTTTAACTGATTTTCATCTTAGGTCAAATATAAAATAGACTTTTTGTGATTTTTTTGGGAAAACTATCAAATAAATTTGCCCTACAAACATTTGGAGTATATTGGGGATATTATAATTTTTAAGAAATTAATATAAAGTATATTTTGGCATACCTTCTTTTTATACCCTACGCCGCAGAGTATAATGGCTTTGTGCATTTGTTTGTAACACCCAAAATGAAACGAGATGGACCCATCGTTTATATACCGATCGCTCGAGAATCACTTTTTGAGTCAATTTAGCGATGTCCGTCCGTCCGTCTGTCCATCTATTCTTGTAATCAAAGTTCAGGTCGCAATTGTGGTTAGAACTAAATGAAACTTTGCACAACGATGTTTTATGGGATAAGGACGAACGCTATTTAATTTGAAGAAAATCAGTTCAGATTTAGATATAGGTCCCATACAAATTTTGCTCCCGATTTTACTTTTTCCGCTCTAGAAACCACATATTTCAACAGATTTTCTTCAAATTTAGCAAAACGTCATATATTTTAACTAGAAATAGTTCTGGTAAAAATAGGCCAGATTGGTTCTAATCCAATGTCGCTCCCGATTTGACATTTTCCCACATATTGTACCCGATTTTCATTAAAATTGCCACAACATCTTATAATTCAACTAAAAACACCTATGGTGAAAGTGGGTAAGATCGTTTCAGATTTAGATATAGCCCCAATATAAATGTTGCTCCCAAATATTTCACCGATTTTGGCCAAACTTTACATATTATATTTCACCTATAAACATACATGGTGAAATCGGGTCACATCGTTCCTTTCCTTTCCTTTCCGATTTATCATTTTTTGTCAAACACATACATTTTTAAGATACAAAAATCCTTCCCGAATTCACTTTTTTAGCAAATTGAATTGCAATTGGATAGAAAGTGGAGTGTATCATATAGTCGGCTCCGTCCGATTTTAGCCTTTCCTTACTTGTTTTATTTGTCGTATAAGTCTGAGTTTTTGAATCTTTCCGAGAATTCGGGTATATATTGTATAGTCTTGTACAGCTTTGTTGGTTTTTCTATATGGCTTTTGGTATTTCGTACATTTCTTATTAATTGTCTTATTGTTTTTATGGGAAAGTCAGTTCTTCTTAAAATATTTTTAATTTTCTCTATGTTATTTTTGTGGAAGTCCTCATCACTTATGTTGAAAATTGTCCTTCCTGGGTGTTTCGAATAAAAGTTAATTAATGAAGATGTGGGTTTTTGATACCAGTCTAGTTTTATGATGTTGCCTTGTCTGTGTACTATAAAAATATGGTAATTTGTTGTCCTTTTCTTCTTCCATTGTGAATTGAATTTGTCTGTTGTATCCATTTAGTATTTTGATCGTCTCATCAATATCATTTTTCTTCAAAATTGCGAAGAGATCATCAACGTATTTTGTCAAGAACCTAGGTTTTCTGGTCATTTTCTCAATTGCTGTGTCAAGAAGTTGTTCCATAATTATGTCCGCAATTATTGGTGATGCAGGGAAGCCCATTGGCATTCCATTTCATTGCTCATATAACTTGTCGTCGTACTTAAATATCTTGTGTCAGAATGTCAATATCCCTATAAATAAAATCCTTCGGTATCGTGGTGAATTCATCTATTACGTCCCATTTGTGTTCAATTGTCCTTAAGGCGAGGTTGACTGGCATACTTGGGAAAAGGGACACAACGTCAAATGATATTATTATTTCGTCGTCATCAATATGTGTGTTGTTAATTTTCTTTTTAAATTCACTCGCATATTTGACATTGTATATAGAGTCATTCGTTAAGTTCTTGAGCACGTCAACAATATATCTGCATAGTCCATAAGAAGGTGAGTTAATTGAGGAGCAGATTGGTCCCAGACCAGTACCTTCCTTGTGAATTTTGGGGAGTCCGTATATTCTTGGGGCAGTAGCAATTTTATTCGTCAATTTGTTCTTTTCCATAAGGTTTATCAAGTTTTTATTAAATAATTTAAAATCTAAATGTAAACTCGACGTCGGATCTCTTTTTAAGCGTCTGTATGTACAAATGTCCCTCAAAATTACTTTCATTTTTGATTGATATTCGTCCTTGTACATTGCCACTGTTTTCCCCCTTTGTCCGCGTTCAATATAAGGATGTCATCATTTTCAGTCAAAAACTTTCTCGATTGTCCCACTGTGTCAAGTATAAGTTTGTCTCTCCCGCAAAATTTCAAACAAATATGGGCCAATTATCCTTTCGGAGGATGCACCGCACCAAACAGTGCACTTAAGTGGGTGTGATGGTCGCTGATGAACTGCTATTGGATTTACCGTAGCCCAAATCCTGCAGTTTTGCTTACCCATGTAATAGGAAATGGGCTTCATCGCTCATTACCAAATTGTGAATATTGTGAATTGTGACTGTTGGTTTGAAAAATAAAATTCAATTATTTGTGTACGTTATTCGATCGTGTAATGAAAAAAACAAAATGCTGAAAAGATACAAAGAAAGAATAATAATTCAAAAAGTTATAAAGAATTCAAACCAGCTCAATCTACGCCACCCTGTACAAATAGACTGACAGACGAACATTGCTAAATCGCTAAATCTCGTTTCCTTGTGGGTGTTACAAACAAATGCATAATACCCTAGTGGGTGTAGAAAATAAAAAACATTAAAATAGAATAGCAAACAATATTATACATTTCTTTACTTATTAATCGATTCAGGCTGTTGGAAATGGAAAACACAGTAGTATCCAAGCGAGTAGTACTTTAGCGCTGCCGCTTCAATTCAATTCATATAGATAAACCTGAATTAGTGTGGTCCCTGGACACCCTTTTTTTCCTTATAGTACCATTCACAGAACCCTTTTATATACTGTCGCCTATAATTTTCGACATTCATTTCGTTTCATCAATGACGTGTGCATATTTATTTCATATGTAAGTTTGTATGTTGATGTCATATTCATTCAAGACAGACGGACAACTGAACTGTTTGTCCATCCGTCCGACCGACCGTCCGCCTGTTTGCACAATAATGAAATGTGAGAAATGAGCATTTTGTAAAAATGTCACATTAAATTTAATTTATGCGTTGTTGCGTCCTCACTCAATGTGTTTGTAGATTTTGTTCATCTTCATCGTCGTCACAAGAAGTGGCAACAACAACAACGACAGCAACACCAGCAACAGACCCAGCCAACTGCAGCATCATCATCATCACCCGTAGCCTCGGCGTCATCATCTGCCTGTTGATCATAATTGATGCATTCGTGAGTTCTCTTTATCACCCTAATGTTGTGGTCATTCCCAGGTCTCTTATGGTTACACATTTGCCCATTTTTATAATAAGTCACAGCAGGCACAGTGGTCTGGGAAAAAATTATCAGAAGTTTATAGAGTTAGTGTGGGAATATCAAATTTTATGTATGTATATGGTCTAACGAAAGTTGACACAATTAAAAGCTTTAAAATCATAAAAAACTTCTAAAACATTTTCATATTGATATAGAAGATTGTTACTTTTAATAGAAATCAATATTATATAAGGTGGGCCATTTAAAACTTTAAATTTAAACTACCGATTACGATGACGTTGAAAGGTATTGGGGGAGTATACTATACTTTATCACTCCGTTTGTAACACTTTGAAATATCGACCTGAGACCCAATAAAGTATATATATTTTAAATCGTCATAAAATTCTAAGACGTTCTAGCCATATCCGTCCGTCAGTTGAAAGTACGCTAGCATCTAAAAAAAGGAGCTAGGACGTCCAAATTTTCCATAAATGCGTCCTACAGTTGTATATACCGTAGAAATCGGTCCAAAGGGAAAAAGTTTTCCCTCACAAGGACTAAAATTACCCATAGTAATACCTAATATTTTAGAGTAATTAAGCATTTTTTTTCAATACGTCTGCTTGTACTTACTTGACGTGCACCATAAAGTGATTCTTATTCTTAGGGGGTGAAATGGGGCCAAAGGGACAGAAATGGTACCTATTAAACGACAACAGCTAGAAACACGAAACTCGGTGTGTTCGTTCCTCTAAATGAATATATGTGACGCGCAAAATAGAAAGGGACCTAAGGGTAAAAACCGGTTTTGTTCAGGAGGGCCATTTTAAAGATTTAAATACATGTATCTTTAGTGTACTTCACTTTCATAAAACTCGCATATCTCTGGGAGGGAAAACTTTTGGGGCATGGGATCGGTCTCATTCGATGCTCAGATGTTCTCCACATCAAAAAAAGTGAAAATTGATTTTTTACCCTTAGGTCCCTTTCACATATACATAATATAAAAGTAAATTTTCCAAATTCGTACTTTTAAGAGGTAAAATGGGAATAGAGGGATAAAAGTGGTACCAACTAAACGGCTGCATCTATATTCCTCTGATTGCGTAGGCACGTAAAATATTTTTTCGAAATTCGTACTTTTTGGGGTTAAAATGGAAAAAGGGGATAAAAATAGTACTTACCAAATGACCGCTGCTGGTGTTATGAAGTTCAGAATATACATTTCCCTGATTGCGTAGTCACAAAAAAATGTTTTTTTTTTTTCAAATTCGTTCTTTCAAGGCTACTTACAATGGGTACAGAGGGAAAAATAGTACCAAGTAAACGGCTACAGCTAGAATGATGAAATTCGGTGTGTACATCCCTCTAACTGCGTAGACACGTAAATTAGATGTTAGTAAGTCGTACTCTTAAGTAGTGAATGGTAATCGAGGGCAAGAATCGATTCTCGATTCCAGATCAACTATTTTTGAATCCGATTCTTAGAGTCGAAGAATCGGACCTGAGAATCGATTATTAATCGGAATCGGTAGAAATGTTTAACCATAAAACTCGAGAGGCATAAAGGCTTTTTTCGAACAAGTACAGGAAATGCCCTCAATAACATCTCATTTTTCGAATGCAGTTGAGTTTTTTTGGTTTTCAGCGATATACACGCTGACCAAACGTGTTGATAGCCTCTCCCTACAAGCTAGAGTGGTCTATAAATTTACATAAAAAAATATCTCCAATCTGTGGGAGGGTATATAAGATTCGCCATGGCCGAACTTTACGCCTTTTTAATTTTTTTACACTAAGATGATCTTTCTTAATGGTCTATTCTGATTTATCTATAAAATATGAATATAGTTTTTGTAAAACATTTTTCTTATAGATTTTTTCCGATCCATTGAATAATACCATCGAATAAATTCAACATTCCAAAATCTTCGGATTTATTTTTTTTAATATTTTTAGAAGAAAGTTGTCTATAAGTGTATCAAATTTCAAAATATTGCTTTTCTACGTTTTTGAGATATTGAATTTCAAAGTTAGTTTCATATTTTTTCGCCTAGACTATGTTTTGACATTTCTCACTTATTTCGAGGTCTTTCAAGCACTGTCGAATTCGATCAAATTTTGTGTAATATTTTTTCAAAATTAATACTTTCTAATTAACACTAACATGCAAACAACTATAAAAAGTAATTCTAATAAAAGTTCCATTAGTGAAAGGCGATTTTAACGACGACAGATATGGTATGAATATATCAGGTTTTTTGGGGATCTTGGTAATAAAATGTAAATGATTTCCAAAAGTTCAGGAAATTGTATTGTAGGTAGTGTACAATGATAAAGAAAAAATCGACTGAACTAATTCGTCGAATTTTAAGTATATGTTATATTTGTTATTGATGTTACTAACATTCGTGTTTATCTAATATATATTACTTTATTTCACGAAATGTAAATAATATTACAATAGAAAACTATCTTGGTTTACGTGGCCGCTCTCACTGTTTTGAATAAAACTTTCTACATGGGCCAATTCTGTATAAATAATATTTCCATGGGCACTTCAAAATACTTTTCCATCTGCAGTTTCATTTATGTATATTTTTTATAATATGTTAAATCATTATCTGATTTGAAGTGGGATATTGTCCTGGCTCAAGACCATTTTGCATCTATATTTAATAGAATGCAAATTTATTTACAAATGGCAAGGTGACATTTATTACTTGGCTGCAGACTACCACGATCATGAAGTATTGCTGGGTAACTATACCTGCATATACACATACTTACATATGCAACTCAATGAGATGCTTGTAAAGAGTGATTTTTTTGAGGTTAGGATTTTCATGCATTAGTATTTGACAGATCACGTGGGATTTCAGACATGGTGTCAAAGAGAAAGATGCTCAGTATGCTTTGACATTTCATCATGAATCGTCTTACAAACGAACAACGCTTGCAAATTATTGAATTTTATTATCAAAATGCGTGCTCTGTTAAGAAAGTTCATTGCGCGCTTCCATTTTATGGTCAGTTTAATCGACCCACTGAAGCGGCTATTCGGGCTATTGTGACTAAATTTCGCAACAAATTTACATTGTTGGACATTAAACCACCAACACGCTTACGTAGAGTGCGAACTGAAGAAAATATCGCAGCTGTATCGGCCAGTGTTAATGATGACCACCAATTTTCGATTCGTCGCCGTTCGCACCAATTGGGTCTCTGTTACTCAAAAACGTGGAAATGCCAAAATTGGACTAAGCGGATGGACCACCTAAGACGCAGCCGCGGTCAACATTTAAATGAAATTATCTTCAAAAAGTAAATGTCATGGACCAATCTAACGTTTCAAATAAAGAACCGATGAGATTTTGCAAATTTTATGCGTTTTTTTTTAAAAAAAAAGTTATCAAGCTCTTAAAAAATCACCCTTTACTTTATTACTTGGTGCGATTTTTTAAACGCAAATTCGGCAAGTGAGTTGTGCTTCTCGTTCGTTTGTGAGAATCATCTCCTTATAGAGGCCGGGTTTGATGTTGAAAAGTCGCTGCGAAGCCACTTGAAAAGACTTTTGACATGGTCGAAATCATGATCGTGGTAGTCTGCAGCCAAGTAATAAATGTCACCATGTCTTTTTACGCAAAATTTTATGTTCTTTTCCAATGCTTGGAATGTGTGGAGGTAGGAAAACCCAAGCGAATGGTAAAACCCAAGCGTACATAACCTTAATACCACCGTCAATTTTGTATATCAATTCCACACATAGTGTCATTTCCTTTTGTTTAAATAATAAAAATTATAACTTTTAAATTTCACAACTTGTGTTTTTTTCGTTAAATTTCGATTCCCAATCATCGATAATCGATTCCAGTATAAAGTTGGACACATGTAATCGATTCCAAAAGAATCGGTTTTCAACCCTCACGATCGCTCTTTGATTAGAATCGGAATCGATTTACCAGTCACTACTCTTAAGGTGGTATAATAGGAAAAAGTGGATACAAATTGTACCAACCAATTGTCCGCAGCTAGAATCGTGGCATTCTGTGTATACATTCCTCTTTTATTTTACGTGTCTATGCACGCAAAAAAAAAATTCAAATTTGTACTTTTTTACTTTTACGGCAAAAATTGGTTGAATCATGAAGTTAGGACAAGGGTATTATAAGTTAGTTTCGCGCCAAATGTTTGTAACACCAAGAAACAATTGAGCTAGACCCACCTTTAAGTATACGGATCGGCTTAGAATCACCAACTGAATCGATTTAACGATTTCTGTCTGTCCGTCCGTCCGTCAGCTGTCCATCTAAGCTTGTTCGCACTCTACAGGTCGCAATTGTGGCCCGATTCTCATGAAATTTGGCAGAAGTTACTTTTTTGGCCAAGGACGATTGGTATTGAATTTTGAGAAAATCGGTTCAGATTTAAATATAGCCCCCATACAAATGTCGCTCCCGATTTGACATTTTCCGCTCTAGAAACCACATCTTGCACCCGATTTTCTTTAAATTTGGCACAACATTTTATAATCGAACTAGGAACACCTATGGTGAAAGGATGCAAAAATCCTTCCCGATTTCACTTTTTTACCAAATTGAATTTTAATGAGATAGAAAGTCCGTCCGTTTTTAGCCTTTCCTTACTTGCTTGGGAGATTCCCTATATTTCCTACTTTGATATAACCCTAACTCTGCTCTATTACAGATCTGGAAACTACATCTTACATCGGATCTTCATCAAATTTTGCAGATCATGATATTTTTCGACTAGGAATACCTACCGTGAATGAAAAATATATAAGCCCATGTTTTGGACCATGCCAAAAATGTTGATATAGGCCCCTTTTGAAATGTCGGTCCGATTCATCTTATTACTACTGTATAATTTATATTTGTCTGTCGGATAATTGGATCAATTACCATATTATTAACCACATTCGTTAAATATGACTAAAGATGAATTTATAGTAACTGTATAATTTATATGAACTACATAAAATTGCTTCCATGAAATAACTGGGTTTAATAATCAAAGCGAGGTACATACGCAGGGATTGGTGTAGGGTATTATATAGTCGGCCCCGCCCGACTTTAGCCTTTCCTTACTTGTTTGAAGATATAAGAATATTTATTTTTTGAGTTGACTATAAGTATTATTGCGATATATATAGTGTAAGCGTTGTTTGAAATAATAAAAATTATTTATAAAATTAATTTTTCAATATTTGTGTTGGTTAGGCTTTTGCAAAAAATTATATTTCCCTGTAATATTACTACACTTCAACGAAAATCGATAGTCTCTGTGGAATGCAATCTATGGTGGAAGGTATATAAAGTTCGGCCCGGCCGTTTTTACTTCTTTTTATTTTCAGGTTTACGTGGAAAATTGTCGAGAAGAGATCGGTCTGCAGTTCAGCCTTCATGAAGCTCATTTTCATCTCGGTGTCTATGTCAATAAGCAAAATTGCAGGGTTCGGGAACCCACACGTGACTATTGAGAAGCCAATGTATCCACAGCGAGTCACTGTTTGGTGTGGATTTTGGGCTGGCGGCATAATTGGGCCATGTACTGAAAAATTGGTTTGATCGGAGCCGAGCCAGTCGTGGTAGTCATATGAATTATATTGTGTTCCATTATTAAATGATAAAGTTTAATAAAACCAGGAATTTAAAAAAGTAATCAGTACTTTTTTATAGCCAATTTTAAATGGCCCACCCCAAGGTAAACTTGTTGCCAACAATTGAAGCCAAAGTTTTTGAGAGATGCTATTTCGCGGCATTTGTATTGTCACCGCTTAACACCGAAATATTTTTCACATCCAAACCTTGATGACATTTCTTGAGCATATCGCTCATGCTGTTCATGTTCCCCATCATTTCGATTCTGTTCCGTTCTGTTTACTTTTTGGCGAAATGTCTCTGTGTGTCGGTTCTCCTTATTTTGCGCTGCCTGGGCGACATGCGTAAAATCTCAAAGATGTTAAATCACACACACAAAAAACTCACATCTACCGTTGCCTTTTGTGCGTTTGTTTGACATTTCCTTGAGCTGCGTTTTTTTCCGGCCTTTTTTCTTCGTCAAAGAAAAATTGTTGATTGTTGAATATTTAACGCATGAAATATGACATACGCAATTTTTAAAATTATTCAGTTGTCATTTGTTATTAATGTCCTCTTGTCGCGCTCATTCGTTGGTGCTGTCGCTGTCACTGTCTCTTTGTCGGCCTGTCACTGGTGTCACCGTAAATGTTTGTGTGAACGGTTGGTATGCGCTGCTTCGGCGATTGTTTCCCTTTAACGTCGCACCAAATGTACGGTATCTCCTTTTGTGCGTCTGTCATAAACGTCCAAAAAAATATTTGTCAATTCTTTATGGTGCGTTCTTTGCCGTGAACGTACGTATGTATGTATGTATGTGAATGAAAGACTTGCGCGTGCATGTGCTGTTATGCGCATATGTCGCTTCTGTCGTTTTTAATTTAAACTGTCATCACTTTTTTTTATATGCCCTGGACCACAGTCAAGCTACACGTACGTACACGACAAAAGCAAAAAAAAAAACAATACCGCCTCAAAGATTGTCACATATTCGGGCGACACATATCGGAACACATCGAAAGGCACGACAACAATGCAAACTATCGACCGAAAGCAAGTAGAGTGGAGCGGTACCGACTATTCGGTTACCTACTAGATGCATAAAGTCCGTTATGACCCACAATATACAAATGAAATCACTGAAATATATTCATCATTAGTGGGCACATTACCGAAGGAACATCCCCTTAACACTGAGCCATTCCTCAACTAGTCTCTCCGATGCAATCGTTCTAGCGTTTTCTTCGTTGTGGCGTGGATTTATTATATCCGTTGCAGAGGAAGTCCTCGACCGTCTCTTCGTTGTGGACCATCTCTTCATTGAGACGTGGATCTTTTAGATCAGTCGCAGAGGAAAACCTCGACCGTCTCTTCATTTGGTGTGGATTTTTTAGATCAGTCGCAGAGGAAAACCTCGAGCGTCTCTTCATTTGGTGTGGATTTTTTAGATCAGTCGCAGAGCAAATCCTCGACCGTCTCTTTGGTGGCATGCAGTTGGAATTGTCTGAGTTGATTTTGCAGTTCCTGGAAATGTGTCCGTTCCCCAAGCATTTGGTCAGAATTATCTGATACCCAACCCACTTTAATCCATTTGGGTATGAGAATTGCTTTTATACCTTCAGCCGATATGCTTATTGTTAGCGTTGGGTTACCGCCATATGCCCGTCTTATACTTCAGATATCAGTCAAAGGAAATTGATGCAGCCTGACTTGGAGAGCTAACGCTTCTCGCACCTTCGTTGTGATTTCGGTTACGTCTCTTTTTCGTATCCTAGCCTGGGATCAGACTTAAATTTTCTCAAGATATCAGCGTTAGCGATGTAAAAAACCGGTCCTCTTCGGGAAACCGGTCTTCGGTTTGTTCGAAAATTTACAATTAAAAAAAAACCGGGTTTCGGTATTTAAAATAAATAAAACCCGGAGATACCGGTATTTATAAGCTGAAATTGAACATTTTATATTATAAGTTTGCCTTCCTGAGACAGTAAACCATAAGAATTCAAATACTATTTACTTATTCCATTTTCATATAACTTTGTCATTCCGTTTGTAACACCTTGAAATATCGACCTGAGACTCTATAAAGTATATATATTCTTGAACGTCATAAAATTCTAAGACGATCTAGCCATTTCCGTCCGTCTGTTGAAAGCACGCTAGCATCTAAACAAAGGGAGCTAGGACGTCCAAATTTTCCATAAATGCGTGTTATAGTCGTAGATCGATTGGGTTTGAAAAAATCGATCCAAAGGGAAAAAATTGTTCCCTCACAAGGACTAAAAATACCCATAATAATCCCTATTTTTTAGCGTGTTTAAGCATGTTTTTTGAATATGTCTGTTTATATTTGCTTGATATTTAGTAAACGCATTCCCATTATAGCAAAAACGTGTACTATGAAGTGATTCTTATTTGTAGGGGGTGAAATGGGCAAAAAGAAAAAAATGGTACATATTAAACGACAACAGCTAAAAACACGAAATTCGGTATATATAAAAGTATTTTTTCCAAATTCGTACTTTTCAGGGGTAAAATGGGAATAGAGGGATAAAAGTGGTACCAATCACACGGCTGCACCTAGAATAATGAAATTCGGTGTATACATTCCTCTGATTGCATAGACGTAAAATACACGGATTTTTCGAACTTCGTACTTTTTGGGGTTAAAATGAAAAAGGGGATAAAAATAGTACCAACCTAATTACCGCAGCTAGAGTCATGAAATCCGGAGTGTACATTCCTCTGACTGTGTATACATGGAAAATAAAAGGTTTTTTTCAAATTCGTACTTTCAAGGGATACGATGGGTACAGATGGATAAAAATAGTACCAAATAAACGACTACAGCTAGAATGATGAACTTCGGTGTGTACATCCCTCTAATTGCGTAGAAACGTAAAATAAAGAGATTTAAGAAAGTCGTGCTCTTAAGGGCGTAAAATAGGAAAAAAGGGGATAAAAGTGGTACCAACCAAATGGCCGCAGTTGGAATCATGGAATTCGGTGTATACATTCCTCTGACTGCATAGATACGCAAAATAAAATGTTTTTTCTAAATTCGCATTTTTTGCTTTTACGACAAAAATTGCTTGAATCATGAAGTTAAGTCATTTTGCACTACGTATGTCTGATAATGGGTTTTCAAAATTTGTACTTTTGGAATTAAAAAAAATGGAAATACAACCAACTGTAGCAACCACTATCTACCAATATTTATGGTATATAAGCTTTTTAAAAATATAAATATAAGAATATTTATTTTTTGAATTGACTTGAAGTATTATTTCGATTATTGTATTATTATAAAATTATTTTTTCAATATTTGTATATGTTTTAGTTTGGCTATATTAAAAAAATGTATATTTTCCTATAATATAACTGCACTTCTACGAAAATCGACATCCTCTGTGGAATGCAATCCATGGTGGAGGGTATATAAAGTTCGGCCCGGCCGAACTTAACGCCGTTTTTACTTATTTTATTTATAAGCTGAAATTAAACATTTTATATTATTTGTGTCTTTTTCTCAGAGCTGTTAAGTAATGATTAGTAATCGTAATCATTAGTAGTTAGATTACTTTTTTTTTTTTAAAGTAGAAGTAATGATTACAATACGATTACATTCAGTTTTATACGATTAGTAATTGATTACGATTACAAGTAATCAAGAAATAATCAGGATTACTTGCGATTACTGAAAAATAATCAAAAGTAATCAAAAATGAGTTCGACTACTTTAAAAGATTACTTTTGACTATTTTAGATTACTTTTGATTACTTTTGATTTTTTGTGATTACTTTTGATTCTCGAGAAATCGGTATGAGAGTCATAGTAGTCTGTTTGTCAAAACTTTTGATTTTTCAATATATGTCAGTTTTGATTTTTTCTGTTCTCGTTCTTTTGCCAGCTAAAACCGAAAGGTAACGGTAATCGCAAGTAATCCTGATTATTTTTTGATTATTTGTAATCGTAATCAATTAGTAATCAGAAATTGTTGAATAGTGGATTATATAATTATTACGATTCTTTTTAAAAAGTAATGTAATTGATTACTAATCGTAATCGAAATTTAACAGCTCTGGTTTCTTTTTCTGAGACAGTAAACCATAAGAATTCAAATACTATTTACTTATTTTCTAATTTCATTTTCATATTCTAAATGAAAATTCACTTAAATTGCCGATTTTTTGTTTTTATCTTTCTTGTGGATACCACAAAAACATGTTAGAGAATGATATGCTATCTTATCAAACAAGTATACAATTATACATTATGTCTCAATCAGCGATGCTGTCAGAATTCAATGTGAGACGTAAATAAATAATTTAAATGACATTTGCAAATTCATATATTCGAAAATTTGGTGGCAATATTCTGGAGGTGTTCACAAATTCATTATTAAATACACATTTCGTACCTTTTTTTACTTCCCTCAATGTTCTCGAGTATTTTCTTGTTTACTGTTAGTTTATGTTTTAATTTAGCGCTAAATTATTTTTCGATATTATTAGAAGTGAATGTTGGATCAAATAAGACATGATTCCTTTAGGTAAACACCTAAACGCTCCAAACGAACCTATTTGATATCCTACTTGGATTTTCAACGCCACAAATCAATATTTTGGGAAAATCTTAAACCTGAGGTATTAGGGGGTCAGTTCAGTTTATATTCGTAGCTAGTACACAAATCATTACCCTCATATTTTCTTGCGTAATTTTATTGTAGAATATATCCACGATATGCAAATGTTTTCATATTTATAAATCGGTTAACAGACATGAAAACACCGGTTTCCCCGGTTTGTCGAAAATATCAATTAAAATAACAAAATGGTGGACTGTGTCGGAGTTAACACCGGTTTTGGCATCCCTAATCAGCGTACAATCCGAACATTTCGGATTTACATGCCAAGCCTATCGAAATCCTTTCGGTCACAACCTGTCGGACTCGGTGTAGCCGATTTCTCCAATTCGAAAGGGCGTTAGTAAGGAGCATCTCAACTGGGCCTACACAACCATTTCATTGATAACAGATTTTGAACGTTCCATGATACTTTCCACGATGTTATTAAGGCGACGCTGTCTCGTCTTGTCACGGGACATTGGCTGGGTTTCTGAGACGTTTTCGGCCTTACCCTCCTCCACGTACGTTCTAGGTGGTGGACTGTTTATTTGCAACCAACCAACATATATGAAGGGCATTCGCCTATTCGCCACCTCCGGAGCCCCACAGTAGCCTGAGCTAGAGATGGGAGCGTGAGTGTATTTGGCTTACGTTCACGCACGCTCACGAAGGAAAAAAATTAATCACGCTAGTTCACGCACGAAGATTTTTTTGTTCACGCACGCTCACGTAATTAAGAAAAATTTCGCTCACGATCACGCGTGAATCACGTGATTCATGCAAAGAATATCCATAAAGAAAATAAAATATACATAATCCTCCTCATTTCCTATTCTAAACCCAAAAGAGAGAAAGCAGAGCAAATCGGTGAATTATATTATTACATTAGTATACAAAAATCGGAATCTGTACCATTAAAATCAATATAGAAAACAAAGCATATACCACGATATCACTTGTGTGATTTTGAAAATTTTTCCATTTAGATCCTCTAAATCCCATAAAATTGATGTGCATTGCGTTGGTGGAGGAATGCATTGATTAGAGGTTCAGCGAAGCGCTTTGTTTTAGAAATAAATTAAATTTTTTAGACATGGTAAAAACGTAAAAGAATGTTATATTAAATTCTTTTCGTTTTTTTTTTGAAGGAAGTAAAAAATTTAGTAAATTAATATTATATTATTAAGAATATATTATATATAATTAAGAATATATTAATATTCCCAAAGTTTCCATTCCACGAAAAAGTATTTAATTTGACGTTGTTCGCGTGCAGGTACTATAAATACATGGTATATACCTATATATACATGGTAAATTGAGAACAATATAATTCAAAATCTCCAAAAAACTTTACGAAAATATGATGCCGTAAACACGAAAAAATGAAAAAATATTAATAAATATGTGCAACTCACGCAATAAGCACGAGACTGCTGAAGAAATTAGACTCACGCACGAACTTTATTTTGTTCCTCACGTTCACGCACGCTCATTTGACTAAAATAAAGATCTTGAGCGAAGTAAAGATATCTTTGCAATAAGAACATTATTGAAAATTTGAAATTCCGTATCCTAATTGGAAGGTTCTAATAGAAGATGATGATATCACCCTCCATGACAGGAGGTTGATTTGAGACTAGCACAGCCGCATATGGTAATATTTAGTTCCCATAAGTTCCAAACACAGTTATGCCATCTTATCAAACAAGTATACAATTATACATTATGTCTCAATCAGCGATGCTGTCAGAATTCAATGTGAGACGTAAATAAATAATTTAAATGACATTTGCAAATTCATATATTCGAAAATTTGGTGGCAATATTCTGGAGGTGTTCACAAATTCATTATTAAATACACATTTCGTACCTTTTTTTACTTCCCTCAATGTTCTCGAGTATTTTCTTGTTTACTGTTAGTTTATGTTTTAATTTAGCGCTAAATTATTTTTCGATATTATTAGAAGTGAATGTTGGATCAAATAAGACATGATTCCTTTAGGTAAACACCTAAACGCTCCAAACGAACCTATTTGATATCCTACTTGGATTTTCAACGCCACAAATCAATATTTTGGGAAAATCTTAAACCTGAGGTATTAGGGGGTCAGTTCAGTTTATATTCGTAGCTAGTACACAAATCATTACCCTCATATTTTCTTGCGTAATTTTATTGTAGAATATATCCACGATATGCAAATGTTTTCATATTTATAAATCGGTTAACAGACATGAAAACACCGGTTTCCCCGGTTTGTCGAAAATATCAATTAAAATAACAAAATGGTGGACTGTGTCGGAGTTAACACCGGTTTTGGCATCCCTAATCAGCGTACAATCCGAACATTTCGGATTTACATGCCAAGCCTATCGAAATCCTTTCGGTCACAACCTGTCGGACTCGGTGTAGCCGATTTCTCCAATTCGAAAGGGCGTTAGTAAGGAGCATCTCAACTGGGCCTACACAACCATTTCATTGATAACAGATTTTGAACGTTCCATGATACTTTCCACGATGTTATTAAGGCGACGCTGTCTCGTCTTGTCACGGGACATTGGCTGGGTTTCTGAGACGTTTTCGGCCTTACCCTCCTCCACGTACGTTCTAGGTGGTGGACTGTTTATTTGCAACCAACCAACATATATGAAGGGCATTCGCCTATTCGCCACCTCCGGAGCCCCACAGTAGCCTGAGCTAGAGATGGGAGCGTGAGTGTATTTGGCTTACGTTCACGCACGCTCACGAAGGAAAAAAATTAATCACGCTAGTTCACGCAGGAAGATTTTTTTGTTCACGCACGCTCACGTAATTAAGAAAAATTTCGCTCACGATCACGCGTGAATCACGTGATTCATGCAAAGAATATCCATAAAGAAAATAAAATATACATAATCCTCCTCATTTCCTATTCTAAACCCAAAAGAGAGAAAGCAGAGCAAATCGGTGAATTATATTATTACATTAGTATACAAAAATCGGAATCTGTACCATTAAAATCAATATAGAAAACAAAGCATATACCACGATATCACTTGTGTGATTTTGAAAATTTTTCCATTTAGATCCTCTAAATCCCATAAAATTGATGTGCATTGCGTTGGTGGAGGAATGCATTGATTAGAGGTTCAGCGAAGCGCTTTGTTTTAGAAATAAATTAAATTTTTTAGACATGGTAAAAACGTAAAAGAATGTTATATTAAATTCTTTTCGTTTTTTTTTTGAAGGAAGTAAAAAATTTAGTAAATTAATATTATATTATTAAGAATATATTATATATAATTAAGAATATATTAATATTCCCAAAGTTTCCATTCCACGAAAAAGTATTTAATTTGACGTTGTTCGCGTGCAGGTACTATAAATACATGGTATATACCTATATATACATGGTAAATTGAGAACAATATAATTCAAAATCTCCAAAAAACTTTACGAAAATATGATGCCGTAAACACGAAAAAATGAAAAAATATTAATAAATATGTGCAACTCACGCAATAAGCACGAGACTGCTGCAGAAATTAGACTCACGCACGAACTTTATTTTGTTCCTCACGTTCACGCACGCTCATTTGACTAAAATAAAGATCTTGAGCGAAGTAAAGATATCTTTGCAATAAGAACATTATTGAAAATTTGAAATTCCGTATCCTAATTGGAAGGTTCTAATAGAAGATGATGATATCACCCTCCATGACAGGAGGTTGATTTGAGACTAGCACAGCCGCATATGGTAATATTTAGTTCCCATAAGTTCCAAACACAGTTATGCCATTCTTCCACGAATAACAATCCATATATAATCCTACATCATATACAAAATAGTACAGGTTATGTTTTCCAAAATGTATGATCTGTTCTTAGTTTTAAGAATAGACAACAGATCAGTAAATACTTTCTGGTTGAGGTTTAATAAGAGTAATCAAGAAGATGTTAGACCCTGATGGGAAATACAAATAGATAGGTTGGCTTTTCTTGGCCTTGCTCAAATGAAGAGAAACTACAAGAAGATGAGACATGTGAAGTCAAAGCTAGCTAGGATTTTACTTACGTGGAGGCTCGAAAGAAAAAGTTTGTCGTAGTGTCAGAGAACTGATAGCGTTCGCTTATGGGGAAATGTCAGGTTCATAAGATTCATAAAATGTTTACCAAAAGTTCCTTGTGATATTAGAACCGTAATGGGAAAGACAAATAGCAGCAGTTGAGTTTTATAGATGAAAGGGTCTCCAAAAAGTAGATATAGTACAATGTTTAAAAAATAGCGACTTATATGAATCCAGTTTGAAATCGTTTATCGGACAGTCATTGGAATTCTAAGATTAGGATTAGGGGACGTAGAATGTTTGGGATCCTAATGCGTTTGCTCAAACTTTCTAGTGATATTAGATCCAAGACAAACAAGAAAATGAAGTGAGACTGGAATAAGTGTAGAACTCTCAATACCAACATTGGTTCATAGCTTGTGTTCACATGGTGCCGATGTAGGGTGTACAAAATGTCAAAATCCGAAAATGTGTATTATTAATGACTTTTGATTATCATATTCAGCTTGAGTGTGGTTTTCAGCTGATTTTTATTTTCAGAGGGAGCATTCAAGAAATATAACTCATCTGCACGTCTGTCTGGTGGTCTTTTCTGATGTTGTCAGAATAATTATGGATGGCCAATATATTAACCGAAAAAAGAGCAACAACTTTAATATACGCGGTCCATTGCATAAGAACAGTGATATTGCTGCTGATGGTGCAGGCGATGATGGCAATTTCAATTCGTAGTTAATCAATATTCAAGTTTTGTGACATTTTAATGTCAGATTTATGAAGTTGAAAATCCATAAATTACAAAAAGTGAATACATAATGGATGGTTATTCACATCTTCATAATTTTCAAATGATGACCGGTTTAGGAGTGCACGTATGTGTGGACACCAGGGTGAGAAGTGAGAGTCAAAATTAATAATTAATTATAGGATGAACAATTACTAACAGATGCCGGAATATTCATGAGTTATACATACATATAATGAATTGTATAGGTAAAAAACATTTAGTATTACAGAGCGGATAACGAACATAGTTTAATGATAATAAAATCTAAAGATATAGTCGGGTACTTTATTGAACTTAACGTATTTATGCTAAATGTTCATATTATTTTTTCATCCTTGCAAAAGGTTGATTTCATTTTTCATTCATGTATAGGTTAAGTTAGGTTGCAGGGGATATCCGTCAGTATTGAGCATAACCGGATTGGAGTTCTCTCGAGACCAACTAAATTCGGTCCATTGCAAGTAGTATAGGAGTTTGGGAATGAATGAATGATGACCGAAGGGAAGGTGGGGATATCTCAGATTTTAGTCTGTATTCCCATTGATTATTTTGAACCAAGAGGTATTCTCTACAAATCTGATGAGGGTGTAATGTTTAATTTTGTTTGTTTTGTTTCTAGGCCTGCCTAAGTGTGTGCCGGCGCTTAAAAACGCCACTGGCAAAAATGAGTGGTTTTCTGCTGGCACTAAAAAGCGCCTAAGCAAATAAAAAGATAGACAATGCCAATGATTCGGCTAGTCAGTTTTGAATGTGTCTTTATTAGCATAATTTCAATCCTTATAAACTAACTTAACGGTAATTTCTTAATCCTAATTCTCTTCACATTTTCATCCTTAAAATTAAACAAAACAATTTTTAGAACTAAACAGCTGTTTGAGCAAACAAATATAAAACTAGGTATGACATAAAATCTATAACAATCGATTACACTACACCCTCACGCTTTAGAGAAAATAATTTTTATATTAATAGTAAAATATAAAAATTATTTGAATAAACTTATTCTAAATACAAATTAATAAGTATTTAAATTACATTCCATTTTTTTAACATATTATTGTGAAATTTTCTTATTTCTCCCCTTATAATTATTAAAGAATTCACCCCTTCTCTACTAACTACCTCATATGGACCCTGATACGGTGGATAGTTCTTCTTTCTATTTAGAACTCTCAGGAGTACTAGATCTCCCACCGACAAGTCAAGAGGGTTGGTTGCTTCGTTCTGGAGTACTCTTTTTATCTTTGATTTTTCTAAATATTCCCTAGCCTTTTCTAGAGAGAATTTTAATCTTACTTTCAATTTATTGGCATAATTATCGGTATTGTAGCATCGTTCTACATTCCTTATCTCATCATTGGGCAAATATGGTAATTTACCAAATACCAACTCATATGGTGAGTAGCCGGTATCCACATGTGGTGTTGTATTGTACGCAAATGTAAAATACGGTATCCAAGTGTCCCATTCATCATCTTTGGAGAAATTCAATAAAAACTCATTAAGCACCCTGTGGTTCCGTTCTATCGAGCCTAACGTCTCGTGGTGATACGGTGCGCTAAATATCTGTCTGACATCCAACAAACGACATACCTCCGACATTAAGTGATTTGTAAACTCTGTACCTTTATCTGACTTTATAACCTTAAAAACCCCATATACTAATATGAACTGCTCAACCAGCGTTCTTGCGACAATCTTCGCCTCCTTAGTCTCCATGGGGCATGCCACGACATACTTCGTTAAATCGCACTGTATAGTGAGAATGTACCTATAGTGGTTAGACAGTCTTAACCAATTAATACAACCTCAAAACTAGTTCCTGGTGTGTCTGTCAACGTAAATGGTTCTTTCGTATGTCTCGTTTGTTTGTTTAGTTTACACTGTGAGCAATTCATTATGTATTGTTTTATCATTTTATACATATTCTTCCATATGTAACGCTGTTTCAACTTTAATATTGTTTTTCTGACACCCAAGTGTCCACCGTGTGTTGAGTTATGGTATTCCGCTATTAATCCCAATTGCGTATCTCCGCAAATTATTCTTTTTGGACTTTCATAAATTAAAATTTTCAAATTTGTTTTCTTTTCTTGTTGTATATCGTTGAATATAGTTTTAAATTCTTCTATGGCCATCATTTTAAAAATATCATCATTCCTATTCAGAGCCAGTTCTCGCACTCCTACATCATGCATCCTTGATGACAGTTTCTCCAAAATCAACCTTGTGATCGTCGGATTATCGCTGCATCGTACTATAACATCATAATTTTTCATATCAACTTGTAGTTTTCTATTATTCTCTTGCGGCATAAACATAAGTTTTCTAGTGTTTCGTATATCTGTTAGTGACGTACAGTCCCAAATAAAAAGTTTATCGGACTCTCGATTGGACGTATACTCATTCGTATTAGTTTCAGGGGTTTTCTGTAACATATTCTTTCGCATGCTTCTAGTTACAGCTAGAATTTTCTTTCCATCCTCAGTATTTTTTTTTTTTTTTTTTCACTGAACCAACACTCAGGGGATGTCCCCTATAAATGCAGTGCATTGCGTTGGTGGAAGGAAGATCAGGTATGGGAAGGAGGAAAGAGGAAGTAGTGTCTGTTGACATCTGTTTTGAATCTCTGAATGTCGTAATTGGAGGGAAAGATATTTGCCGGAAGTCGATTCCACATACGGATAGTACGGGCGAAGAACGAATTTATTCTGTAATGTGTAGTGCGGCCGGTTGTCCAATCGACAACAAATGGGTGAGCGTTCCTGGAAAGTCGCGTATCTCTACCGAACGTTCTCACGGGCGGTATGAGATCACGAATTTCCGAAGAACAAACACCATGAAAGTATCGATAGAACAATGACACACAACCAACATTACGACGGTGTTCAAGGGAGACAATAGAATTGGATATCCTACCATCACCTGTCAACACCATCGCCCTCCTCTGGACACGGTCAAGTAGCTCCAGTGATGAAGCTGGAGCACCCGACCATATATGGGAGTTGTATTCCATCTTTGGTCTGATGTAGGTGGTGTAGATATTGAGAAGATCAGAGGGTGTGAAATATTTTTTACATCTTTTTAAAAAGCCTAAACATTTGAAGGCATCTTTCGACACATCAAATACATGTTTTGTCCAACGAACATCACGTTGTATTTTCATGCCGAGAACATCGAGAGCATCTGATTGTTCAATATCTACACCGTTCATTAAAATCGACGACACTGTTGGATCAGTGAATCGCTTGTGAGACAACAAGGAGCACTGGGTCTTACGTGCATTAAAATCTACTCTATTCACTCGACCCCATTCAGAAATGGCCAACAAATCCTGGCTAAGTGACTCATCCATCAATCGCCTTTTATCCTCAATTTCTTGACGACTTGGTCTATGATCGAATGAGTATGAATGACAGAGGTTGCTGTCATCCGCGAATGAGTATATTGGATTCGAAGTCCGATCCAAGAGGTCGTCGATGAAAATAAGAAAAAGGGAGGGGGAAAGGACAGAGCCCTGTGGTACTCCTGCGGTTAACCTATGCTCGTCGGATGAGAACCCATCTACAACAACACGTATAGTGCGATCTCTGAGGAAGCTCGATATAAATCGAGAGAAGTCACTACCAACACCAAAAGCGATAAGCTTTGATATGAGTGCGCCGTGCCAAACTCTATCAAAGGCCTTGGAGATATCTAGAGCAACGACCTTACTCTCACCAAGCTGGTGAATAGAACGATTCCAATTTTCGGATAGCAATGTCATCAGGTCTCCCGTAGATCGATTCCTACGGAAGCCATACTGTCGATCATTAAGTAGGTCATTAGTTTCCAAATACCTCACAAGATGGTGGTTCACCATACTCTCCATAACCTTCGAGAGCGCTGAGCAAATCGCGATCGGTCGATAGTTAGCAGGGTTATTAGCCTCACCTTTTTTAGGGATGGGCTGGATGTTCGCAATCTTCCAACACGCTGGGAAAACTCCTGCACGGTATGCAAGGTTGAAAAGATTGCGAAGGGGACGGGCAAGCGTCGAAGAGCACTTACATAGGACAAGTGCTGAAATGCCATCCGGGCCTGGAGATTTATTTACGTCGAGATTTGCGAGAACCCTTTTAACTCCACGTGTTCGAAAAAATATCTGAGGCATGGAACTAGATACATTTTCGATCACGGGGAGTGGTTGATTGCTTTCCGGCAAAGATGAATTCCTTGCAAACATTTCAGCCAATAGGTTAGCTTTGGCAACCGGGTTAGTGAATATCTGGTCATCTTTAACAAGAGTTGGGATAGATGAGGAGTTATCCTTTACTCTTCTCACAAATGACCAAAAGCTCTTACTTCCCCTAGGAGAAGCAAGAACTTTGGCACGAAGACGTTGTTCGTACAGAAACTTTTCACGTCTAAGTACCTTGGCACACATGGTTCTTGTCTGTTTGCGTAGCAGATCAGTTGTGGCATTTTTATTTAAACGCCATTTCCTGAACGCTTCCTCTTTGGATCTGACAGCAGTCTTGCATGTCTGGTTAAACCAACTTTTATTAGATGGTTTATCCGAAATAACTTTAATTGGAATAAATGATTTCATTCCAATCAAGATAATATTTTGAATCATTTCAGCCGCAGCATCTATATCGCTATTTAGAAAACAAAGTTTCCAATTGAAATGCTGGAAAAAGTTGTTGAGCTCGGCCCAACGTGCCTTTTCGTATATATATATTGTCCGCTTTGGGGCTGGGGTCGAAGCGACACGAAGAGCGGAATACGAAAAGGATGCTGAAACAATACAGTGATCCGAATTACCAAGAGGTGCTAGAACGTTAACTTCATACTTTTCAGGGTGTGATGTTAAAAAAAGATCAAGAATGTTAGAGTGTTGCCCTTGGACACACGGAATGTGAGTCGGTTCATTCACTAGTTGCGTCAAATCATTATGCGCGGCAAAAAGCTCGGCGTATTGACCCTCCGGTGTTGAGTGACTCGAATGGGCAAGCCAAGAGGAATTATGGACATTGAAATCGCCAGCAACCACAATTTCACTGTCAGGACAATCCTCTAAAATTTTTGTAATTGAATCGGAAAGGGCGTCGAAGCCATTTAGGGATACCTCCCTTTCCGCGTTTGGACTTCTATACACGAATCCGAAATGTAGTACGTGTGTTCCAATCTTGAATTTAACCCAAAGGGAGTTAAATTCTGGATTTTCTGAGTTTAAGTCTTGCTGGCTCAGGAACACTATGTCGTTACGTACGTATACCAAAAGACCTCTGTGGGGGATAAAGAGGGATAGGGTGTGATACCCAGGTACGTGAAAATCCTGTGGATCAGAACCCTCACACACCTGGGTCTCACAAAGAGCAAAAACATCAGGCCGATGGAAATGTACATGAGCGTACACGGCAAAAAAATTTGCTCTCAGCCCTCGTATGTTGGCAAATTGTATTTTAAACTTACCAACCATTAGAACAGACAAAAAGAAAAAAACAAAACAAAGTCAATATGCAGCAACAGTTGCCAAAACTTCTCTCCCTGCCGTTGCTGTATTCACCCAATGCTCAGTGTTATGCCTTAAGCATTGTGCGAACAACGACAAGAAGAAAAGAGTGCCAACTGCACTGCACGAATGGGATGTGGGGAGGGAAGGGAAGGGGACAACGCACACACTATGGAGCGGACAGAAATTGTGTGGTCAGTTGTGCGTGGCTGCTGTTGAGATTTTGTTGTTGTTCCGCTGATGCTGTAGTTGTTATTGTTTGGTAGTTGGATGGTTGTTTTGGTTGGCGCGGCGCGATATTTTGTTGTTGGTTGTTTTTCATTTTTTTGTTATTGTGATTTTGTTATTTATGATTTGTGAAATTTTGTTCTATTTTGTTTTTTTCCTTTTATTTTAACACAGAACTGAACGGCACACAACACGGACGACAGAGAAACACATGTGCATCGGACGACGGACTGACAAACATTGCTCGGAATCATTGCTTTTAAAGTTTCGCTATTCAGTACTATTCTTGACAACGCGTCGGCATTCGTATTCATTTGTCCTTTCTTGTAAAATATCTCAAAGTCGTAGTCACACAAATCCATTCGTATTCGTGTCATTTTAGAAGACGGATTTCTATGTGAAAATAACGAAACTAGAGGTTTATTCAAATCATGTTTTGATAAAGTTGTACTGGCGTATGAAATTGGTAAATCAGTGCCTATGTCCCCTTGGGATAAAATAGCACCAAGAGCATAGTTAGACGCATCCGTAGTTAAAACGAATGGTTTTGCAAAATCTGGGTATTGAAGAACCGGAGGTTTCAGCAAACTCTTTTTCAACGTCTGGAACGCAATTTGACACTCCGAGCTCCACATAAATTGTTTGTTCTTCTTGAGCAATGCGTTCAAACTTTTCGCTATGTCAGCAAACTTTGGTATAAAACGCCTATAATAGTTGCAAAAAGCAACAAATCTCCTGACCTCATCTGCGTTCTTTGGTACTGGGTATTCCTTTATAGCATTATCTTTGGCTGGGTCTGTTTTTACTCCTTTGTCAGTTATCAGATGTCCAAGATAGACAACTTCTGCTTTAAGAAAACTGCACTTCTCTGCATTCAACTTTAAATTAAATTTGCGCAATCTTTGAAAAACATTGCACAAGTTATTGTTGTGGTGTCGTAAACTGCATCCAAATACTATTATATCATCAACGTAAAGAAACGCGGCTGCATCTAAGCCACTTAATGCAATCGTCAACATCCTCTGGAAGCTATTTGACGAAATCTTCAGCCCGAAAGGTAGTCGTTTAAATTGGTAGTGTCCATTACCTGTTGAAAAAGCTGTGAGTGGACGCGAGTCCTCGTGTAGATTTATTTGGTGGAAAGAGCTAGTCATATCCAATGTTGAAAAGTATTTGGCTCTGCCCAGCCTGTCTAAAACATCCTCGATTCGCGTTAACGGAAATTTGTCATTGACAATTTTATCATTCAACTTTCTGAAATCCACAACCAGACGCCACTTTTTCTTATCATCCGTTGATTTTTTAGGTACCACCAATAATGGCGAATTATAAGGACTAACGGAGGGTTCGATTATGTCATCCTCCAGCAGCCGCTCTACTTGGCTATTTATTTCCTCTGTTTGTGTTTGAGGCAATCTGTAGTTCTTGATATATACCGGTGTCGTATCGACTGTTTGAATTCGCTGTGTATAAAAGTTATTCATGCTTAATTCTTCACCGGGTAGATGGAAAACATCTTGGAACTCTTTAAAAATTTCGATGATCGAACTTCTCGCGTCGGGTTCACTCGCTCCAATATCCAAAGTATCTAAGAGAACTTGTAGTTTATTGTTCTTTTTCTGCTTTAAGTTATTTGCGTAGCATACGTAATACTGTCTTAACGGACGTATTTCACAATCTAATTTTGGCATTACTACCACTTCCTCAGTGGTGTTTAACAACTTGACATGGGCTACTCCATGCGCTGGTATCAAGCAATTAGCGAGGAAAATTCCATCTGTAAGCTCTTTATTTAATACTATACTTTCCTCGGCCACACAAATATCTAGAGGTAATATCATCTCAGACCTCGCTGGAATGGTTATACTTGTTTGGGGCCCTAGTCTCGAATCCATTGGAATCACAACTTCACTCTCATCAATATTAAACGTTATAGTGAACGTTTCAAAATCTATTCTGCACATGTATTTAGTTAAAATGTCCCGTCCTATTATTCCATCAGTCGGGATTGGAAAATCATTATCTACCATGTAAAAGTTTTGTGCTATTGTAACAGATTCAACCTCTAATTCCACACATGAAGTTCCAATGCACTGCACAGTTTCTCGACTTATCCCCGTTAACTTTGCTGTATCGTTTGTATTTATATTTGTAAAA
Organism: Polietes domitor; assembly: GCA_947397865.1. NCBI lineage: Eukaryota > Metazoa > Arthropoda > Insecta > Diptera > Muscidae > Polietes > Polietes domitor. The sequence continues at coordinate 144,969,607 of OX377619.1, forward strand.
TTTTGTATCTTGCAAATAGAAATGTCTGCTCCTGTATCAATTAAAAATTTTAATCTTCTATTCGCATTTCTGCAGTTCAGTGTAATAAATGCGTTAGATTTCGCTGTTATGTTGAATATTCTTAGTTTTGGCCCTCCTGGACAACGTCTTCCGTCATCCGGCCGTCGGAGTTTCCCGGCTGATCGGAGTCTCCTTGCTGGCATGTACAAGGGAAAGCACTAAAATTTCGATTTCTCTGCCGGTTGTTGTACGCTGTGTTTCCCCAGTTTTGATTCCTACCGTATCTGTCGTCGCGAAAATCGCCACGATTTGAGAAACTGGTATTGTTACCGTTGTTTCTTTGTGTATAATTCGTATTTGTGTTGTAATTATTGTTCCGGAAATTTCCGTTTATATGGCCATTGCTATTGTTACCAAAGTTTCTATTGCCATTATCATAATTGGTTCTGTTGTTATTGCGTCTGTTAGTATTGTCGCCGTTACAGTCATCGTATCTGTTACTGTTTCTATTGTTGAACCTATTTCCGTTACCGTACCCGCTACCATTGTAATATCCATTACCTTTTTTATGTGTTTCCGATCTATTAATCGGAAACAAACTCCTGTTTCGCATATCCAAATTCTTTTCGGCAGTTACGCATCTTTGCGCAGCCTCATTCAGAGTCTTCGGCATGTTTGCCAATAAAAGTGGCTGGTATTCCACGTTTACCCCATTCATGAAAACATTCAAAGCCATACTATCGCTAACCTTATAAATAGCATCCTTGGCCTCTCGCGATGGGCTTGTCAAACTACCTATCTCAAAAGTACTCAACTGATCGGAGAGTTTAGAAATCCTCTCCCTGAATTCCGTTATGTTTGAACTGCCCTGCTTCGTTGTTCCTAACTCTGTCAAAACTTGTTGTAGCGTACTTGGATTTGGGTAAGCCTCCTCCAGACCTTTCTTTAATTCATTAAATGTAGTCGGCTTGTTGGATCGACCTAGAATGCTCCGCACCTGAGATGAAAGCTTGAAATTGTAAACGTACTTAATGAATATTTCTTTATCTTCATCCTTCAATAAATCATACAGCAATTCTGTCTGCGTTACAAAATCCTCCAAATATTCGTATGTACCCTTGAACACCTGTAGGTTCTTACTCACCATTGAAATATCAAATTGAGCCATATTTGGTAAATTTATATCCTGCCGTTTTTCTTCTTTAATTTTCAAATTACTTAAATTTTCCTCTATTTCAACACGAAGATCCGTGAATCTCGACTTGGCAGCAAGATAATCTTTCCCCTCACTAGTATCAATAACTTTATCCACAGTATCCTGCAAAATTTCCAACCTTTCTAACTTATGCACTATATATTTTTTCTCATAAATCCTATTTATGCTTTTCTTTAAATTTACTTTCAACTTTTCCAATTCATTTATACATTCTTCAATTTCTTCCATTTATACTACAAATTCATTAGTGACATCAAATAAGAAGATAATCCACATGGTGTAATGCACCCTTAACAATTTTCTTTAAAATAATAATTCAATGCAGAGTTGTATTTTTCGATAAAAACAACACTGTTATCGGTTGCTAAACGGGTACCCGATTACTCTGTACCCGGTACCAAGTTTACAGCTGAGTCTGTCTGTCCATTTACATTGTATTCATTTTGCTCTTCTGTGTTTTGTGATTTTTGTAACTTGTGATTTGTATCGTTTTTTTCTTTTCCTTCGCTTTGTGTAAAATTTAAATATTTTTATGCTTTTTGTTTCATTTAATTATAAAAATTCATTAGCCTATTATATATATATTTTATTTTATATTAAAATATTTATTTTACAAATAAAACACATTTATCGCTGTGTTGTGTGTTGTCGTTTTTTCTTTTATTTCTTCAGCTGTGCCTCAATTTTGCTTATTTCCACCCACATCTCATGCGCAAGTGTCCATGCTGGTGGTGGGTCGCTGTTCACACGGCGCATCAATGCCGCCAATTGTTTTCGAAGCCGCACTATCCGACCGCCTCTTTTGTGTTTAGGCTTTTGTGTAGGGGGTATAGCTGTCAAACGGTCTTCCTTCTTTCTCTGTTGACGCTCGAAATACTGCTCAACTGTGATGGGTTTTGGTTGCTGTCCACTGGTGGGCACTGCCGGTTCCACTGGAATGTTGGCTTTGTTTGGTAGGATCGCCATGTAATGTTTAATTTTGTTTGTTTTGTTTCTAGGCCTGCCTAAGTGTGTGCCGGCGCTTAAAAACGCCACTGGCAAAAATGAGTGGTTTTCTGCTGGCACTAAAAAGCGCCTAAGCAAATAAAAAGATAGACAATGCCAATGATTCGGCTAGTCAGTTTTGAATGTGTCTTTATTAGCATAATTTCAATCCTTAGAAACTAACTTAACGGTAATTTCTTAATCCTAATTCTCTTCACATTTTCATCCTTAAAATTAAACAAAACAATTTTTAGAACTAAACAGCTGTTTGAGCAAACAAATATAAAACTAGGTATGACATAAAATCTATAACAATCGATTACACTACAAGGGTTATTTTTTATAAATTCTTTAAAATCATTTTTAAGCGAAATGGAATAAATTACTTATTAAAGTTGTAATGTTTTATTCGGAAAAAAGTTTTTATATATCCCGGGAAATCGAAAAAATAATTCCCGTTTCTCGGGAAATAAAAAGTACGGGCAAATGCAAACCTTAACTATAGCCTCCCACAGCTTTTTTTAAAAAAATATTTGTTATGTTTTATGAAAATTTGTTTTTTTTCTGCTTTGCATTTCAAGGGTGTAAATGACAATGAAATTACGATATTGGTAGTATACAGTCAAGTAATTAATGCCGCCAGGTCATTTTTAAATCAATTTGCGTTCTATAAAATTTAGACGCACAATTATCTCGATCCAGGACAATATCCCAGTTCCAATGAAATAAGAATTATTACAAGCTTTATTAGTTATACAAATATATTATACGAGCAGTACCCGCTGCTTCAGGCATTTGTTATTATCCGTCTCTGTTTTAGGATAGTATTTATTTGATTTTCTTTTCTAAAATAGGAAATTGGAAACATAGCGCTCATATACAGTCAAAGGAATGTGCTATATATACATATTTTTTTATCATTTTCTACCCAGTTTTTAACAAAAAATTACGACCGCAGAGCCTTTTATTCGAAAAATAGTACATTTTGATGGCGCTTCTACATGGTTAGAGGAATTTACATACTAAATTTCATGATTCTAACTGTAATCCAAATGTTGGTACCATTTTTATCCTCTTTGGTCCCGCTCTCCCCTTAAAAGTACAAATTTTAAAAAAATCCATTTATGTTGCAAGTCTACGTTGTCAGAGGAATTTACGCACCAAATTGCACGACTATAGCAGCAATATTTTAGTTGGTACACCTTATATGTAAAATTTCGAAAAAATCCTTTAGAATTGCGCTTCTACCTTGACAGAGGAATTTACACACCAAATCTCACGACTATAGCTGCATACTTAAATTAGTACCATTTTTATTCTTTTTGTCCGTCGTAACCCTTAAAAGTACAAATATTGAAAAATCCAATTTTACCGCGCTTCTACATGGGCAGAAGAACTTACATATCAAATTTCAAGATTCTAGCTACAATTCTTAAGTTGGTACCACTTTTATCACTTTTTGTCTCTTTCTTCCCTTAAAAGTAAAAATTTCGAAAAATCCTGTTTGTGCATTATAAATTGATTCTTAATCGTAAGGGGTAAAATTGCGCGAAAGGGATAAAATTGGTACCTATCAAACGACAACAGCTAGAAACACGAAATTCGGTGTGTATATTCCTCTAATTGAGTAAATACATAATATAAAAGTATTTTTTACCAAATTCGTACTTTTAATGGGTAAAATGGGAATAGAGGGATAAAAATAGTACCAACCAAACGACTGTAGCTAGAATAATGAAATTCGGTGTAGACATTCCTCTGATTGCACAGACAAGGAAAATATACAAACTTTTCAAAATTCGTACTTTTTGGGGTTAAAATGAAAAAAGGGGATAAAAATAGTACCAACCAAACGACTGCAGCTAGAATAATGAAATTCGTTGTATGCTTCCCACTAATGCGTAGACACGTAAAATAAAGGGATTTTTCGAGAATCGTACTTTTTGGGCTGTATATGGGAAAAGGGGATAAAAATTGTACCAATCAAATGACTGCAGCTAGAGTCATGAAATTCGGAGTATACATTCCTCTGACTTCGTAGATACAAAAAAGGTTGTTCCAAATTCGTACATTCTAGGGATAAATTGGGAACAGAGGGAAAAAAATGTTACCAACAAAACGGCTAGATCTAGAATAATGAAATTAGGTGTGTTCATTAGGGCGTACCTCAAAAAAAAGTTCGCCGTACACCTTCGAATATGAAGTATTATTGAAAGGTAGTTTCAAAAATTTTTTTTTATTTTTTTATGCCGAACGTAGGGGTCGCGTTTTTACATTTTTCTAAATAACTTCTGCATTTATAAACGGATTTTAAAGTGTGATACATCGATGTTTTTGTCTCGACGAGGCCGATTTTTTTGTCTTTGAAGTCATGTAAACGTATTGGTAGCATTATATATATCGAAATAATAAAAAAAATATTCTTGTACTTATATTTTCAAAAAAGCTTAAATACCATAAATAATTGCCTAAGCGTGGTTTGAAATAATAAAAATATTTATTTAATTATATATTTTTATACCACTTTGTGGACTAGGCTATTATAAGTTAGTTTTCCGTCAAATGTTTGTAACACCAAGAAATAACTGAGCTAGACCCACCTTTAAGTATACGGATCGGCTTAGAATCACCAGCTGAATCGATTTAACATACAAATGGGCCTCTAGTTTACACTATTATCGCTCTAGAACCTACATCTTACATTGGATCTTGATAACATTTTGCAGATCATGTCATATTTCAATAAAGAATACCTACTTTGAAAGTGATCTATAAAGGCCCACTTTTTAATGTAGCGCCCTTACAAATGGGCCCCAATTTTTATTATTACCTCTCGGACCCACATTTTACATTTTTACAAATTTTGCACATTATATTATATTTCAACTAAGAATATAGTTTGGTATAACCCCCATACAAATTGGGCCCCCATTCTACTCTAATGCAGCTCTAGAACCCATATCGTGCATTAAATCTCGATACAATTTTGCAATCATATTTCAACTAAGAATACCTACTTTGAAAGTGATCTATATGGAACCACTTTTTAATGTAGCGCCGTTACAAATGGCCACATTTTAATTTTTACCCCTCTAGGACCCAAATTTTACATCGGATTTTTTTAAAATTTTGCAGACTTTGGAATAACCCAAATGGGGTTCACATTCTACCCTATTACAGCTCTAAAAACTACGTCTTACACTGGATCATGATATATTTCAACTAGGAATACCTACCGTGAACGAGAAATATATAGGCCCATGTTTTGAACCAGGCCCCAAGTGTTGTTATAGACCCCATTCATATGTCGGTCCGATTCTTTGTCTGCCGGAAATTTGATCAATTATAATCTTACTTACCATATTCGCTAAATATGACTAAAGATGAATTTATAGTATACTGTATAATTAATATGAAGTACATAAAATTGCTCCCATGAAACACTTAGGTTTAGTAATAAAAGCGAGGTATATACGCAGGGAGTGGTGTAGGGTATTATATAGTCGGACTTTGGCCTTTCCTTTCTTGTTTTTTATATTTGTATTTGTTTTGGTTTGGCAATATAAAAAATTATATTTTTCTGTAATATTACTGAACTTCTACGAAAATCGACAGCCTAAGTGGAATGCTATCCATAGTGGATGGTATATAAAATGGACAAATCCCCACATCTAGAGCGAAAAAAGTAAATCGAGAGCGAAATTTGCATGGCAGCTACATATATTTAAATCTGAACCGATCTGACCCAATTTTACCATTAATATTTATAGTTGAATTACAAGGTTCTGTGACAAATTTGAATCAAATCGAGTAAAATATGTGGTTACTAGCGAGGAAAAAGTAAAATCGGGAGCGACATTTGTATGGAGCCTATGTATAATATAATAGCGGTCGTCCTAAATCGACTCAGAAAGTGATTCTAAGTCGATCTGTATAATAAACGCTTTCACCTCCTCTTTCCCAATAATGGTATATCCTTGTAGCTGAAGAATTTTTTTATATCTTTATTTATTTATTATGAATTACAATACAAAGTAAATTTATATTCTAATTTTGCTCCAGGGGCGTTGTGAAGAATATTTAAAAATATTCTTAATTCTTAAATATTTGATATGCTTTGATTTCTTAATTTTTCAGAAAATCGTCAAAATGTTAGGGTTTCTGAATCAAAAATCGTCAAGCGTCAATTCTCTCAAAAAAGTCGTCACATCTTGCAGCACTTAAAGATTGTCAAGATTTCTTATGTTCATTGACGACCTCTTGAATCGAACTTCGAACCCAATCTTGAGAAGATAAGATTATTAATGGATGATTCCGCCTGGATTTACTGACCAAGGGAATGGGGTCGAGTGAATAGCGTAGCTTTTAATACACGTAAGACCCAATGCTCCATTCATAATCCATTCACTGATCGATCGTCGTCGAATTCTATGAGCGGTGTAGATATTGTGCTACCTGACAGTCTTGGACATGAATAGTATGCGAGCGTCAACATATGTGTCAAAGGAAGGATTCAAGTACCTATGTTTTTTAATGCGGTGCATATAGGGAGTGAAGTAGTCACTCCCTTTGATCTTCTCAATATCTAAACATACATTCGACCTAAGATGGAATACAACTCCCATACACTGTTAGGTGCTCCAAGACCTTCCTTGGGGCATTTCGGCCGTGTTCGGAGGAAAGCGATAATGTTGATAAGTGACAGTAGGTTATCCAAAATCGATACTTTTATAACGTTTGTTATTCGGATATTCGTAATCACTACACGCTAACAAATGTATTCGTTCTATGCTCGTGCTACTCGTATGTGGAATCGACTTTGGGCAATTATCTTTCCTGCCAATTATGGCATCCAGAGATGCAAAGCAGATGTTAACAAACACTATTCTCTCTTTCCTCCATCCCACTCTCTATCTTCCCTCAGCCAATATTATGACTTATCGATTACATTTTCTGATTCCATCCATATATAAAATCCGCAGTTATGATCTAACAGGTGAAAGCATCTTGATTAGTCGCTATATTGCCGGATGACAAAACATTGATGTCCTGGTGTATGTTCGACATATTAATTCGTCAAGTTATTATCAAACCGGCTCTGTCGAACTAAATTCGATAGCTTGACGTAAGACCGGAATGAAATTTGCGCCTTCCAGTGATCTTTGATAGGATTAGACACAGTCTTACAAAATTATTTATGTTTTTGCATATTTTAAAGTGTAGGAATTTAATTTAAATAATAATATCGAGGGGTCCAAACAATAACTTTGTATAAATTTTGTTCTCTGTACGACAGCACAGGTGTCGTTTGCTTTGCCACCAGGTGGTGCTTTCACAGAAAGCTCTATCTGTCGCATAACAAACATTAAGGCAGAGGTATTCAATTTCACATGCGCAGATAATATGGTGAATTGACTTCATTTCATATGATAATTCCAATATAGCCATTGTTCCCATAACTCAAGTCATTTGATGGAAGTGGAGGGGGGGCATTTCTGAATATTAGACATTTGTTTTCCTCTAAAATCCATACCATAAATTTTCATTTAAAGCTAATTTTTGCTTTGTTTTGGAGGAGATTTCACATTAAGTATGCTCGTAATGTGTTTTTGTAGATATTGCTGCCCTGGCCGTTGGCTGTCAACTCAACATTTCATAATTTTATTCTTTTGTCTTGTTTTTGGCTTACTCGCCTCGTGCCGCAGCCAAAACGAAGGAAAAAATCTTAATCTTGAAATTATTTATTTTTGAACGTAACACACACAAAAAAACTGTCATAATAAATTCTATTTTATGACTATTTTTTCCCATTTTATTGTATGACTGTTATGTCTTATGACAACGCCGAGATGAATACGCGAGAAACACAACACAACGCAACACAAGATGAACCACAAACAAAAATGGTTTATTTATGAAAGCGTAAAAATTTATACGATGAATTAAATGAATTCACCAGAAATTATTTCGTCGTAGGTATGTCTGTACGAATGTCCAACAAATACACACACACCCGTAGAAACAAGTTTTCCCGAATGTCCGTCTCTCGGTGTGTGGTTCCAGTAATAAAATCTCCATATTTCATAATAACAAGAAGAAAAAACTCCTAACGAGTCTCATTTCTTTCGGATGCCGCCATCGCTGCTGCTTCTGTTCTGTGCGCTATCTAGCCGTGAACTGAACGTATTCTTCTTCTGGTGGACCGACGCTTGTGTAGATGATCCCAACCTCATTTTAATTATACTTTATGACCGCTAATAAATCTTTTTTAATGCTTTGCTGATTATCATAATAGTGCTTATTTAATTCGTAACAAAATATTAATAAATATCATAATTTTCTTCTTCTTTTGTTTCACGGCTGTTCGTGTCTGCTGACTGCTTGAATTGCAGTTATAGCAACTGAAATCGAAGGAAATATTAAAATATATTTCTTGTATTTCGACAGCGTTATTAAAAAGAATGTTTACTAAAATTAAAGAAACCGTTTAAAAAATGTAAAGTTTTTCTGCAATACACAGTGTTAACTTAAGACCAAAACCGAAGCTATTTATAAATCTGAACCGATCTGACCTATTTTCAACATTGGTGTACATAGTTCAAATATAAGATGTTTTGCCAAATTTGAAGACAATCAGATAAAAAATTGTGTTTTTTGAGCGGAAAAACTTAAATTGGGAGCGAAATTTGAATGGAAGCTATATATAAATCTGAACCGATCTAACACATTGTCACTACATTCGTTTCCAGTTTAAATATAAGATGTTTTGTCAATTTTGAAGAACATCTGTTAGAGTATGTAGTATCTAGAGTGAAAATATCAGGAGTGAAATTCGTATGGGGCTTGTATGGGCTATATCCAAATCTGAGCCGATTTTCTTCAAATTAAACAGCTCTCGTCTTTATCCCGAAAAACTCCGTTCTGTAAAGTTTCATTTGGTTTTGGTTGCAAGTGCGCCCTGTACTTTGATTACAAGAATAAATCGATTCAAAAAGTGATTCTAAGTCGATCGATATAATTAAAAATGGGTCTATCTCGCTTCCTTTTGTGTGTTACAAGTGCATAAAGATGTACTATTTTCTTTCTCGCCCTAGTATACAAACAAAAACAAGTTTAGTGCAAAAATTTGAGTCTATATATTAATTGTGTGATGCTGCCATGCCAGTGAGACAACGGGTTTGTCGAAGTGACGAAAATATCGCTGCCGTTCAGGCGTCCCTAGCAAACGATCCCAATCAGTCGATTCCGCGGCGCTCTCAAGAACTGGACATCGCCATGACCACTTTATGGCGAATTTTTCGTAAGTATCTTGGTTTACAAGATCAAGCTGACTCAAGAATTGAATCCGATGGACCATTTGACGAGACGCCAAATCATCTTCAGTGACGAAGCTCATTTTTGGCTCTATGGGTTCGTCCATAAGCAAAATATGAGTTATTGGTTTGGTGAAAATACACATGTACACTAGGGCGTACCTCAAAAAAAAAGTTCGCCGTACACCTTCGAATATGAAGTATTATTGAAAGGTAGTTTCAAAAAAAAAATTTTTATTTTTTATGCCGAACGTAGGGGTCGCGCTTTTACATTTTTCTATATAACTTGTATTTATAAACGGATTTTAAAGTGTGATACATCGATGTTTTTGTCTCGACGAGGCCGATTTTTTTGTCTTTGAAATCATTGAGCTCAAGCACCCCCTTCTGGTACTTACCCATCATTTCTCAGTTGCTACTACCCTAATGTACCACTCTAATAATCGAAAATTAAAGCTCGCATAAAATCATGAATCATGTTTGAGCTCAATGACTTCAAAGACAAAAAAATCGGACAAAAACATCGATGTATCACACTTTAAAATCCGTTTATAAATGCAGAAGTTATATAGAAAAATGTAAAAGCGCGACCCCTACGTTCGGCATAAAAAAATAAAAAAAAATTTTTTGAAACTACCTTTCAATAATACTTCATATTCGAAGGTGTACGGCGAACTTTTTTTTTTTACTTGTAACCTGGTACGCTCTAATGTACACCCCTTCATCCGCAAAAAATAACTGTTTGGTGCGGTTTGCATGCCGGCGGCGTCTCATTGGGCCATACTTTTTCGTCGACAATAATGATCGACACGTTACTGTGAATGGCGAAAGTTATCTCGCCATGATTACCGATTATTTTTGGCCCGAATTGGAAAACATGGACTTGGACGACATATAATTTCATTAGGACGGTGCCACAAGCCACGCAGCACACGTTAAAATCGATTTGTAGAAGAGTAAGTTTGGTGAGCGTGTTATCTCAAGAAATTGACCAGTGGTCCATGCCAACAAGCCGACTACGTTGGAAGAACTCAGAGTCAGCATTGAACGCGAAATGTTGTATGGCCATATGAACGAAGTCCATTTCCATTCATAAATGTTTTGATTGTATTGCATTGATTGTATTTCATTTTTGCAAAAAAATGATCATTTTCTCAGTCTAATATCTTGCAAACCGTTTGGTATTTTGGTTTACTCTCTGAGGCAGTTGTAGTTCTTTTCATAAAGAACAAAAATTGTGAACATAAAAAATCAAAAAAACTCCATCTTCAAGGTCAAAATCGCAGAAAAGTCTTTGCAACACATCTGTGTCGTCGAACAAAACTTATAGGCTGTATTGTGTACGTGTGGCGTATACGTGCTGTTGATTAAGAATAATATCACTCATACGCACAGTAGTCGGACTGACGATTAACAGAAACAGTCTTGCAAGATAAAGTTTTCCTACCTAAATGGCGTTAAGAATCATTCCTAGGAAGTTTATATGTTTTAGACAGTTGTTTATTTAGATCTTGGGTATATTTTTGTTGATGACTGTTTCCTTGAATTTTGAACGGTTTGCTACTTATGGACCTGAACATTTATTTATTTTTTGTTCTTCATGGCTTCAACTTTGCCTCAGAGAGCGAATTACAATTCCAAACGGTTTGCAAGATATTAGCCTGAGAAAATGATCACTTTTTTGCAAAAATGACACCGAGGACCCAATACTTTGGGGGTCAATAAAAAAGTGCATGGCTTTGTGCAAAACTGGGAGCCACTGGTATTTTTTTTCTTCTTTTATTACGTAGTGGTGTCCGTATATGGTTATATTTCCACGAATTAAAAAATTACACACAGTGTTATCAAAAGTTACGCCGTTTTTTAAAGGCACTCTTCACAATTTTTGACTTTGCAGCAAATATTTATCCTATTTCACATTTATCCTAAAAAATATATATTTTTTAGATTTATTTTCTGTGTTTTAGGAGATGTAGAATTTTTAAATGGATTATGTTATTTCTTAACTTTCTGTTACATGTCTTTCTTCACACGTGCCATTTTATTCAGCATCAACCTGTGATCATGTCCGCACATCTACCATTCAACTCTGCCTCGATATCGGTTCGGGCCACAGGTACCATACATATGTAGAAGATGATATTAGTCTAACCGCAACATTCACTACATTTTCCATGATTTCGGGATCCATTTCACGAATTACATACTATATTTAGCTCAAGAGCATGAATTAATTGAGAATTGTCTGCACACATCGAGCTGGCACTCCATCAACATTATCATATTTTATAAAAGAAACATATTTTTTGTATCACCCTCTATGTGTATATGCATACATTGTTGCTGAATAACAACAAAAGCCAAACAAAAACATAAAATATTAATTTTAATCTCAAGTTCATTAAGTTTACGATCACAGCATATATAAATTAACAAATTAATTGTCGAAGAAAATAAAATAACCAACAAAAAATGTCATCAGTGCTGACAGCTTAATTAAATTTGTTTCTTTTGTCATAATGCTTTAAATTATGTCCCCCAAGTGTTAAAAAGATCACTTGTTGTTTGCTCTTGATGGCAATTATAAACGAAACATAACATAAAAATTTCTTAGAACGAATAAATATTTGGCGATAATAAACCAAACAGTCGGTTACTTATACATACATAGATCTGTATGTAATTGACACAGTGCCGTTGGGGGGAGTCTCTACAAAATCCCACAAAGAGCTGATAATTTCCCAGACTAATTTACAGTATTCATAAAATTCAAAATATAAATATTCAAAAAAGAGGGGGATGTGATAACCCTGGGCCAAGACAAACAACATTGTTTCATGTGATTGAAACGGAAATGCAGAAATTTATGAGACACTCAGTAAGAGGTCACTTTGGGAACATTGTATACTGCGTCTTGTTGGTGAGTCATACCGAAATATATTTAATTAGAAATTTAAATTACTCAATCACCTATAGTCGGTATTTTTTCTGAGAACAGAATATCAATTTAATTTATTTTCTTTTCTACATATTATTTGCACTTAGCTTAAGTAATATTGCCAATTGGCGTTTCTCTTTTCACAAAGCAATCAAGATCAATTCCCCCAACAATTTCTTTATATCTCATAGGCCTACGTGATTCTCCGACAAGCCATATTCTATCTCTGTTTGTATTTCTATTTTTATTTTTTTTTTCTACAACAAGTCACATTAAATCTTTACTGTCATCTCTAATCTTTATTTAGTTGACGGACTATCTTGATGAATTGTAAACATTACTGTCACTGTGCAACCACAATAACAATATTTCATCAGACTAAAAATAGTATCACGTTTTTAAATTACGCTAATTGTTTTATTTAAACTCATATTTGAACAAATTACTCCTACAATATTTCTACTGACACGAGATTGTCGCATGATTTAGCACCAGAGTGCAGATAGAGTCCCGGAATTATAGCACGTTTTAGGATAGACTTATACCAGAGCAATGGTACATTTGTGATAAAGTTTTTTGTTTGATTATGATAAAAAAATTAAGGTAAATTTGTTGTTTAAAATTTTTTCAAAGCTTGACTAAGAAGACGAAGATTTTTGTATTTTGTATTCAACTATTGTTGAGGGTTACTCGGGATATACAAGCAATGTTCCCACAAAAAAACTTATCTGCAAGATAAGAAACCGTGACCAATTCATTCGAATATCAGAGGTAATAAATTTAAAATATGGACTGTAGTGTAGTGTCTATTCGCACAGAGATGTAAAATGGGTCAATTTTTGTATTTCGTACTATTAAGGTATAAAATAGGAATAGATAAACAAGTTAACATCTGGGGTTTGCTTTTTCCTGAACTTTGAATTTCCCGGGAAACAGGAATTATTTTTTCAATTTCCCTGGATTCCGGGACAGGATGAGAAATCGTCAACATACCATTTGCATCATTTTAGCCATATCTCCACGAAAATGAAAATTTTGCAAAAATATCCAATTTGTATTTTTTGTTTACCGATATACCCACATATTTTGACGAAAAAAAAAATCGATCTTACAAATGGACGAATTTTAACCCTAATATTTTTTTACTGTCTCGAAAAAAGGCTCAAATTCACCCTTAAAGATATGAGCTAGAGGGTTAAGATCTTCACAAAAATTATCCTCATAAAATTTGATGACAAGAAGAATTCTCTCAGACACCAACTCACTACATTTTAATACCCTCTATCACTGCATGGGGGTATACTAAGTTTGTAACACCTTGAAATATCGACCTGAGACCCTATAAAGTTGAAAGCATGCTTTCGTTTCTTTTGTCTCAGAATATGTCTAATAGTTGTAGATCGGTTGGGATTGAAAGTAGGCGAAATCGCTCCAGAGGGAAACAAATTTCCCTCATAAGGACTGAAAATACCCCTAATATGCGTATACCAAAAACGTGCATCGTAAAGTGATTTACATATCAAACGACAACAGCTAGAAACAAGAAAATCGGTGTGCACATTCATCCAAACATAAAAATATTTTTTTCCAAATTCGTACTCTACTCATAATTTGGCCGGGCCGAACTTTATATACCCTCCACCATGGATTGCATTCCACAGAGGCTGTCGATTTTCTTAGAAGTGCAATAACATTACAGGAAAATGTAAATTGTTTAATATAGCCAAACCAAAAAAAAAAATAAAAATAATGAAAAAATAATTTTATAAATAAATATAATATTTTTCTTATTTCATACGTTTACTCTATATATATCGAAATAATACATCAAGTCAATTCAAAAAATAAATATTCTTATATTTATATTTTCAAAAAAGCTACAGTTGGATGTATTTCTATCCTATTTTAATTCCAAAAGTACAAATTTTGAAAGTCCATTCTCTTACGTACATAGTATCAGATAACATAGCTTCGGGAATCAACCTATTTTTGCCGTAAAAGTAAAAAAGTACGAATTTGGAAAAATCTTTTTATTTTGCATGTCTGTTCGGTAAGAGGAATGTATATACCGAAATCCATTATTCAAGCTGCGGCCATTTGGTTGGTACCATGTGTATCCCCATTTTACCCTCGTAAGACTACGACTCTCAGAAGTGTACACACTAGGGTTTGCATTTTCCCGTACTTTTTATTTTCCGGGGCATGGGAATTATTTTTTTAATTTCCCGGGATCCCGGGACAGCACGGGAAATCGTCAACATATTGTGTATCGTGCATTAAACTTTTTTCCAATGTAATATTCACACTTTATTAAAGTAAAATAAATATGAATTTAAAAACGAACATGTTACAGAATTTATATAATAAAGTTCAATGTGAGATCAATTGAAATAACTTTTCATGTTTCAAAATTAATTAAATGTATTTACATATGCAAGCGTATATTTGAATTAAGATCAAACAATGCATTTATGGCCTCATCAGATATTTCTTATTTTATTGGAAAATGTGGACACGACGGAGAACGATCGATCACATTGAACAGATGTAGGCTTAATAGTCAATAGAGCTTTAACTAAAATGTTTAAGTTGTCTGTTTGTCCTGTTGCTTCGACAACTTTATTTTTTTATTTATTTTCGGCTTTCGGATACACACCCAAAATCTACTTTTTTCGGATTTTAAATTTTTTCATAAGGAGTTCCACAGGAAAAATCCGAAAAAGTGGATTTTGGGTGTATATCCGAACGCAGCTTAAAAATATGTAGTCATCCAACTACAATATTTGACATTCCTAATTGAAGGCGATATGAGCTAAATTATATAAAATAAATTAAACTAAATTATATAAAATTTTTAATTTTATTGTGAAAATGATATAAAGAATATGCGAAAAATATGTAAAAGTTTTAACTGAATTCTCGTAAATCACGCAAACAATTTCCACAAAGATATACATTTTAAATCGAAATGAGTAACGCCCCGCAAATCCGAAAATTATTTAATTTAATTTAATTATTTAAAACACTCTACGTTTGCGATGTTTGATTTAAATTAATATTTTTCAAATAGTATACAATATTACAGTGTGGTATACCGTATAGTTTAACGCAAAATAAGTTAGAAATCGGGCACTGACATAAAATCCAAGTAAAAAACACAGCATATACCCCGATACCAGTTGTGTGTTTTTTTTAATTGAATTAACACTAATGGGGGGTTTCCATATAAATTCAGTGCTTAGTGTTGGTACAGGGAATGCTTACTTAAATAATATAAAAAAATAGATATTATACCTACACTGAAGCACTCTGTTTTAGAAACAAATATGTCAATGACTTTTTTAATAGAAAATTTCACATTTTTAAACGAAATTAAATGAAAATAAAAGAATTACTAAATATGTGCGACTCACGAAAAAATCGCGTGATTCACGCAGAAATTAGACTCACGCACATTCACGCACAAACATTTGTTCGTTCCTCACGAAATTTTGCTCACGTTCACGCGTGAATCACGTGAGTGGCGAACATCTCTAGTTGGTACCACTTCAAATTTTACTCCCTTAACAGTACGACTTTCTAAAATCTCTTTATTTTACGTGTCTACGCAGTTAGAGGGATGTACACTAGGGCGTACCTCAAAAAAAAAGTTCGCCGTACACCTTCAAATATGAAGTATTATTGAAAGGTAGTTTCAAAAAAATTTTTTTTTATTTTTTTATGCCGAACGTAGGGGTCGCGCTTTTACATTTTTCTATATAACTTCTGCATTTATAAACAGATTTTAAAGTGTGATACATCGATGTTTTTGTCTCGACGAGGCCGATTTTTTTGTCTTTGAAGTCATTGAGCTCAAGCACCCCCTTCTGGTACTTGCCCATCATATCTCAGTTGCTACTACCCTAATGTACCACTCTAATATCAGAAAATTAAAGCTCACATAAAATCATGAAACTCTTCCTAAGGAAGTATGTCGATTTTCGCAGCAGAAAAAGTGTTAAACTAGTTTTTTTCTTATTTTACCGAGAGCATTGCACGTATTTATAAGTTGTTCTTTGTATCTTCGATGTTTACAGTCGGTTGTCAAAGTGTAATACATATATTGGTGTTTTTGGCCCATGCGTTGCTCATCGGTGACCGCCATAGCTGATTCATGCACAACATGAGCAAAACTACTTTGTCACATTGTTTCCCTATTGCAAATCGTTTTACCTGTGAAGTAACGGTCTATATTTTATTGTAACAATAAAAATTAGTTCAGTAATAAGGCGTTGGTGGCTCAACAAAGCATTATTAAATATTTCAATTTCCATTATACAACGATAAAAAAACTAAAAAAATGTCTTTTACGATCAGTGCATTAAACAACACTATGTTACCGACTAAGTACGATGTTATTAATTATTTCTTGTATCTGCGGCATAACACTAATCCCAATAGAAAATTGAGTGCTTTTAAACAAGAAGCTTTCAGAAGCATTACCCTTTTATGGGAGCGGGCAGGCATTCCAATTATATCGGTATCAGGTGTTCGTAAACGGTTGGATAAACTTCTAGACGATTACTATAAATTGGTTAAAAGTCCATTGAAATGCAATGTAAATGAGTGGAATAAATTGTTTTCAATTTCGCGTTGTAAGTGTGGCATAGAAAGAAATGTTCCATGCAGTTGCACCGCCTCTGATAAAATCCCAGACGATGCGAAAGACTTTTTCATCGATCAATGGGGTCCACGGCTGATGACTTTGGATAATGTTTATTATGAAAAATTGCGGTGTTCAAACGTGCTCAATTGTTGCACCATCAAAAGCGGTATATACCGAGTTCAACAGTATTGGGTATCAACCAGGCAGCGATGAAGAGCTAGAATTTGAAGAAAATGTTGGCGATTCCTCAGAGAAGATTAAAACAACATTTACGGTGGCGGACATTTCTTTGCGTAATTTTAGTTCGGCTTTGGATCGCAGCGATACTTCAGTTCGCTACGGTGCCTTGCTTGCGACCATGTTAATAAAAGATTTAAAATTGTCTATTGCCGCAAAAGCCAAAGAAGAGTTATCTGCAGAAACAGCCGAAAATATATGTCAGTTCTTTGAAGGGCTTATCATCAATAAAAATAAAATATTTCGAGAACGTGTGAAGTTCCGTAAGGAAGCAAAAGCGGCGGCCAAATGCCATCAATTATTAAAGTGTATCTCTTTCGATGGCAAGAAAGAGCCAACTTTGAAAAAAGTAACCGAGGCAAATGTGACGCGAAATATTGTTTTAAATGAAGAACACATCACCATTGTAAAAGAGCCTGATTCCAAATTCATTGGTTATGCTACGCCCACTGATAGCTCTGCTTTGGGGATCCAGAGGAGCATCGTGGATTACTTGAGTCGTGAAAACTTCAATTTGGATGACTTAGTTGCCATAAGTTGCGATGGAACTGCTACCAACACTGGGTACAAAAGTGGAGTCATTGTGAGAATGGAACGCCATTTACAGAGACCGCTGCAGTGGTTCGTGTGCCTTTTCCACTTCAACGAGTTACCATTTAATGCGCTGTTAAGATCATTGCTTGGAAAACAGAAAGGACCTGGAATCTGGCCCGGAAGTATCGGAGAAGGCATTCAAAATTGCATACACTACCCTGTAAGTTTAATATATTAATAGTGTTTCGTGTCCGTGTGTTCCGTATACTTTACTTGTGAGCATTTTATTAATTAATAATTCGCATATTTTGTTGCTTATTCCGTTTGGTCAGGTCAAACAAAATTTCGAACGCATTACAATGGGAGAAATGCCAGCGAACATAGATGAGTGGAATATTCGCCAACCACTGGCAATTCACGGAAGTCGGAATGTTTTCCTTTATATATGTTGGATTCGTCAGTTGCCAAAAGATATTCAAGAGGTCATCCGTCCGTTCATTGAAAATAACGGATATTTTTTTCATCCTGAAAATATTTTGTTATCGATGATAACAGACCCAGATCAACTAGTGCGTTCAGATGCCTATGATAAGATTTTATCAGCCCGCAATGAAGCCACGGGAAGCATTCGACAAATGTTCGGTCCACCAGTTCATAATTTTATCAATTTTGATAGTGACTCATATTTCAATATGATCGATTGGAAACAATTTGAATTGACTGAGCCGCCATGCTTGCAGTTTTTTTCGCAAGAATAGTTAGAAGCATTCCAATTTTCAGAAGAAATTATCGATTTACCAGGTTAGCACAAGAAAAACTTAATTTGATTGCTTTCTTTGCTGAACTCATTTATTTTCACAGATTATCCATGCCATTCTCAAAACACCGAGCGTTTTGTTCATGTTGTGCATGAATCAGCTATGGCGGTCACCGATGAGCAACGCATGGGCCACATCTTTTCTAAACTTGAGAGCCGCCAAAAATACACCCAACTTGAATCGCGTCGAAATATGGTTGATTAAAATTTTAATTGTACCTTAATTTTTATATTTATTGTTCTAAGAATTGAAATATGATGCATAAATAGTAGAAGGGGGTTGTTGAGGTCAACGACTTTAAAAACTGAAAATCTGGTATGTGCGGGACAAAAACACCAATATATGTATTACACTTTGACAACCGACTGTAAACATCGAAGATACAAAGAACAACTTATAAATACATGCAATGCTCTCGGTAAAATAAGAAAAAAAATAGTTTAACACTTTTTCTGCTGGGAAAATCGACATACTTCGTTAGGAAGAGTTTCATGATTTTATGCGAGCTTTAATTTTCTGATATTAGAGTGGTACATTAGGGTAGTAGCAATATGATGGGTAAGTACCAGAACGGGGTGCTTGAGCTCAATGACTTCAAAGACAAAAAAATCGGCCTCGTCGAGACAAAAACATCGATGTATCACACTTTAAAATCCGTTTATAAATGCAGAAGTTATATAGTAAAATGTAAAAGCGCGACCCCTACGTTCGGCATAAAAAAATAAAAAAAAATTTTCTGAAACTACCTTTCAATAATACTTCATATTCGAAGGTGTACGGCGAACTTTTTTTTTTTACTTGTAACCTGGTACGCTCTAATGTACACGTCGAATTTAATCATTATAGGTGTAGCCGTTTAGTTGGTACTATTTTTATCCCTCTGTTCGCATTGTATCCCTTGAAAGTACGAATTTCGAAAAACCATTTATTTTTCATGTCTACGGAGTAAGTATACATTCCGTACATCGATTTTTATTATTTTAGGTGCAGCCGTTTTTTGGTACCATTTTTTTCCCTCTATTTCCATTTTACCCTTTAAAAGTACGAATTTGGAAAAAATAAATTTATATTATGTATCTACTCAGAATGTACACATCGGATTTCGTGTTTCTAGCTGCTGTCGTCTGATAGGTACCATTTTTATCCCTTTTTGTCCCATTTCACCCCCTACGAATAAGAATCACTTAATGGTGCACGTTTATGGGGACAATGCACATACCCAACATGAAGTAAGTAAACAAGCAGATATATTGAAAAAACATGATTAAGTACTCTAAAATATTAGGGGCTGTGAGGGGTATTTTCAGTCCTTGTGAGGGAAATACTTTTCCATTTGGACCGAATTCACTCAGTTACAAACGGAATGACAGAGTTTGTATGCCCCCATCCTGGAGGTGGTGTGTATAATAAAATTAATATCAATTAAATTCTTAAACTTTTTTCCAAAGATTAAAAATTAATTAAACATATATATATATTTTAATAAAGAGTTTTGTGAAATATATATTTTTTTCGAAAATACAATGCATTTATATACTCGTACGATTTTTCAAATTTAATTGAAGAATAGAGAACGTGCAATATTCGACAGACGTAATATTAATTTTTAATAATTTATTTCCTTCCTTATTTTCCTTCGAAACTTTAAATTTATAATTTGAGTCGATATTATTGAAATTTTTTGAATAGAGCGTTGTTACTGTAGATTTTACGGATAAGTGTTTTTAAATATTAGTAAAAGTGTCCATAACACCTGTGCGATTTCTCCATAGATTTTAACATAACACTTTGTCCCACTTTATTAATAAAAATATCAAATATACTAAAATTGAATTGTATCCAAATGTTACCAATAGCCTTTTCAGACTGTATGAGAAATCAAGCTGAATCAATCAAGGTCGATGTACAAATGTTAGATCCAATACAAATCAATATCAGCTCGATTTTCAAAAGGTAGATCGTTCGAGGACGTGCTAGAAAAAAATCCCCGCGTGTTTCAACGCTTCAATTTTAACATTTATTCTTAATGGCTCCCACCGATTTTTCGGTAAAATTCTTCAACTACTGCCAAACATTCTTCCTTGGCCGAACCGAAAACGCATCGGACGCATCTCATTTTACAAATGCAAACATAAAGCTGAAAATGAATACTATTCTACTTTTCAAAGTCAAAGTAATGGGTAATTCAAATTTAAAATTTTAAATGGTCCACCCTGTATCTAAAGTATGAAAAGACAACCCCCAAGACGGCTGCGTTCTCAAAACCGCACTATAGAATCTCAAAGAAACTTTGATCTATTTTGTGTAAACATATCGGGTACAAATGGAGTATCATCGTAAGAGGTGGTGAACTATCCTCGTACAATAAATTAATAATTTTTAGGACGGTTTTATTTTTAAGCTCTCCACCATTTGATGTGTGAATACTAAATTTGTCATTCCGTTTGAAATAGCTTGAAATATCGTGTAAAACCTAATGATTTATATATATATTCTTGGCCGTTATAAAATAACACTGTGGAATACAATAAATAACATGGTTCTTACAACACATTCTGGTCGATCGTTGAGTATAGCTCTCTTCATTTTTTGTTATACGAACAAAAATAAAACAAAAATGTTGATTCCCGGTTCCTACCCGAGTTGAAATACGGACATTTTGTCTAAATAAAAAAATCGTTCATATTCAATTGTGAAATTTCATTCGTAAAATGGCATAAAATAATAATATATTATCAACTTTTGGGAACTTATTGGCAATATCTTTTTTAAACGTGGAAAGAATCTGACTCGGATATATTGAGATGCGACTAAAAATTATTTCCTTTGGAAGTTCAAATCTAATCTGTGTCCTTACTACTCTACACCGAGGAGAAAATACACTCTTACTTGGACATGCTTTCATTCACTCTATTTTGTGAACTCCTCAAGGGAGGCTCCGCTCCACCTAGACGTTGTAAACCCTAATAATGAGACCTAATTTTGAAATGTTGCCTTAATAAATCATAACAAATTATTAAAAACAATTTATGCATCTCACACCAACCAAAACCCTCCAACAACAAGCACCGACCTCCAAAAGTCAAAAGCTAAGCCCGGGACATCAAATCACACCAGTACCACTAGCAAACACCACCTCATTCATCCAGCAACAACACCGTTGCCGTCGTTATCAAGCAACAGCCAACAACGGGCCAACATCATCAGCAAAGCATTAAATTGTAATTATCCATAAACGCCTCACAACACAACAAACAAATTCCCCAACAATGCTGCTGTCACAACTGTCTCTAATTTTAATCCCTCAAAACAATCATAGAATGGAGGCACGTTGCGCGTTGAGCGGCGGCGCGGTACAGTTCAAATGAATAAAAGCCCAGTGAGTGAGCGTTACAACGACAGCTACAACAAAAACAACAGCAACAACAAACAGCCGCCAGAACCGGGCACAAACAACATGGCTTAAAGATGATGACTTAAATGCGAACAAATAACTTAACAAAATACCAAATTCAACGCACAATTCATCTCAGTATCCGTATGTATTGTTGTTCCCTTGGACGGTGTATAATATGAATGTACGTACGCACAGTGGGGGGAAATTTGAGGAAAAAATAAACCCACATTTCTTACATGCCGGTCATATTTTACTGAACCTGAATGATGACGTGTTCTCGAGTTGAAGATGCGAAGGACTTTACTTAGTACTTCACTTTCCCCTATTTTTTATAAAAATCAAATATTTGTATTTAGAACTAATTTGATGCTAGCTTCTACTTGAGTATAACTGACTCGCCAGGGCGAGCTAGGGTTTGCCGCATTCTGCCTCGGCTATGGTTAGCGTCTTGAAAGAAAACATTATTTCTTTCAAGACGCCCAAATGGTCCGGTTTGTTCGCCCAAATGGTCCGGTTTGTAAAGCATATTAAGTCGTACAATCTCTCAAGCCTGTTGATTCATACATTTCGAGAAATAACGTATTCACCAAAAGTTTCCTTCAATCAGTCGATAGATTGACTCACGGCTATTTGGATCCGACCAGTATTTTTTCTCTCAACCAACAACACTCTGGTAATGTCCCCTCTAAATGCAGTGCATTGTGTTGGCTGAAGAAGTTTGATGGAAGAAAGAGGAAATAGCCATTCTTGACATCAGCCGGAAGTCGAATGGGTGTCCAATCGTCAACAAGTGGGTGAGAATTCCTTGAAAGTCGTGTATATCTACCGAACGTCCTCACGTCCGGGATAAGATCACGAATATCCGAAGAACAGACACCATAAAAGTATCGATGAAGCATCGACACACATCCCACATAACGACGTTAATCAATAGATTCATTAAAATTGGATATCCTACCGTCACCTATCAACACCATAGCCCTCTTCTGAACATGGCTCCCAGAAGGAACATTCAACGAAATATTCGTTAATTGTGGATCATTAACCCTCGACTGTAGGTAGGTTGGTTTATGTGACCGCTCAGTTTCACGGGAGTATCAAGTAGTATCTTAAGCACCGTTTTAAATGGACCATTCAGTCCGAAAATGATTGAGCTATTTGATTACATATCTAATATAAAATTTCCGATAACTAGCTCATCAAATTCATGTTTGTAGATATTGTTTATCTAGTGCAAGATCTTATAGACGAAACGGCAGCTTGGCTACCTAAAAATATTCATTATGTCTTAAGATTACAGTTTACTTCTTGCTCCCTTAATTGGAATACTTCTGTCTGAAAGCAGCAGACAGAAAGTAGGAATGAACATGCTTTTACTGCGAAGACACCGGAACCAACTTAACAATCATGTTTGGAACAGTTCGTGTACACCTCAGTCTTATATTCGAGAAATTGGTATTGTCTCTTCCACTCCTTCTTTGTTGGAAATTCGTATCATATTCGACAAATTGGTCTCCTCTGTTCCATTCCATCCTTGTAGGGATCTCGACCACGAATGGTCTTACGATCATAATGTTAGTGTGTTCCGCAGGTTTTCGAGATTGTGAACGTTTACATAGGTTCTGTTTCTCCAAGATCCGGCGTCAGACAGTCTAGATGCACTGTCGATAGGTTGGATGTGTAGCAAATCCCAGTAGTTCCTATACAATTGGCAACAGGAACAGGCTCGATGCCAGAATAACCCCACTGCTGATATATACAAACAAACCACAAAAAAACCACACAAAACACTGACTCGTTGTGGATGTATTGGTTTCTCAATAGTCACATGTGGGTTATCTGAACCCATTGTCAATATGTGACAATTTCTCTTTTGGACATAGGCACCAAGATAAAAATGAGCTTCAGCTGAAAACACGAATATTTTCCATGTAACTTTCTTACAGTTTGTGTTAAAGACTCACTACTTTGGATGTAAGTCTTTAAATATTTTCCAATTTTGTTCGAGCATATAGCGTCCCATTTTGTACATGGGAAATAAAAACAAGTAAAAAAGCGTTAAGTTCGGCCGGGCCGAACTTTATCTACCCTCCATCATGGATTGCATTTTTATTTTGCGTGTCTCTGCAATCAGAGGAATATATACACCATGATTCCATAATTCTAGCTGCGGCCATTTGGTTGCTAACATTTTTATCCCCTTTTTCCTATTTTAATCCCTTAAGAGTACGACTTTCTAAAATCTCTTTATTTTACTTGTCTACACATTTAGAGGGATGTACACACCGAGTTTCATCATTCTAGCTTTAGTCGTTTAGTTGGTACTATTTGTATCCCTCTGTACCAATTGTATCCCTTGACAGTACGAATTTGGAAAAAACTTTTTTATTTTTCGTGTCTACGCAGTCAGAAGAAATTTACACTCCGAATTTCATGACTCTAGCTGCGGTCATTTGGTTTGTACTATTTTTATCACTTTCTTCCATTTTAACCCCAAAAAGTACAATTTTCGAAAAATCCGTTTATTTTACGTGTCTATGCAATCAGTGGAATGTATACACCGAATTTCAGTAGCCGTTCGGTTTGTACCATTTTTATCCCTCTACTCCCATTTTATCCCTTAAAAGTCCGAATTTGTGGAAAATACTTTTGTACTATGTATCTTCCCAATTTGTCCCATTTCAAACCCTACGAATAACAATCACTTTATGGTGCACGTTTTTTTTTTGTAGATGGAATGCGCATACCCAATATCAAGTAAGTACAAGCAGACATATTGAAAAAACCTGCTTAAATACTATAAAATATTATGGGTTATTAAGGTGTTTTTTCAGTCATTGGGAAGGAAAAAATTTTCCCTCTGGACCGATTTCGCCCAGTTGCTATCCCAACCGATCTACGAGTATGAGACGCATTTATGAAAAATTTGGAGGTCCTAGCTCTATTTGTTTAGATGTTAGCGTGCTTTCAACAGACGGATGGACGGACATGGCTAGATCGTCTTAGAATTTTATGACGATCAATAATATAAAGGGTGATTTTTTAAGAGCTTGATAACTTTTTTTTTAAAAAAACGCATAAAATTTGCAAAATCTCATCGGTTCTTTATTTCTTTTTGAAGATAATTTCATTTAAATGTTGACCGCGGCTGCGTCTTAGGTGGTCCATTCGGAAAGTCCAATTTTGGGCAACTTTTTCGAGCATTTCGGCCGGAATAGCCCGAATTTCTTCGGAAATGTTGTCTTCCAAAGCTGGAATAGTTGCTGGCTTATTTCTGTAGACTTTAGACTTGACGTAGCCCCACAAAAAATAGTCTAAAGGCGTCAAATCGCATGATCTTGGTGGCCAACTTACCGGTCCATTTCTTGAGATGAATTGTTCTCCGAAGTTTTCCCTCAAAATGGCCATAGAATCGCGAGCTGTGTGGCATGTAGCGCCATCTTGTTGAAACCACATGTCAACCAAGTTCAGTTCTTCAATTTTTGGCAACAAAAAGTTTGTTAGCATCGAACGATAGCGATCGCCATTCACCGTAACGTTGCGTCCAACAGCATCTTTGAAAAAATACGGTCCAATGATTCCACCAGCGTACAAACCACACCAAACAGTGCATTTTTCGGGATGCATGGGCAGTTCTTTAACGGCTTCTGGTTGCTCTTCACTCCAAATGCGGCAATTTTGTTTATTTACGTAGCCATTCAACCAGAAATGAGCCTCATCGCTGAACAAAATTTGTCGATAAAAAAGCGGATTTTCTGCCAACTTTTCTAGGGCCCATTCACTGAAAATTCGACGTTGTGGCAGATCGTTTGGCTTCAGTTCTTGCACGAGCTGTATTTTATACGGTTTTACACCAAGATCTTTGCGTAAAATCTTCCATGTGGTCGAATAACACAAACCCAATTGCTGCGAACGGCGACGAATCGACATTTCACGGTCTTCAGCAACACTCTCAGAAACAGACGCAATATTCTCTTCTGTACGCACTGTACGCATTCGTGTGGTTGGTTTAATGTCCAATAAAGTAAACTGAGTGCGAAACTTGGTCACAATCGCATTAATTGTTTGCTCACTTGGTCGATTATGTAGACCATAAATCGGACGTAAAGCGCGAAACACATTTCGAACCGAACACTGATTTTGGTAATAAAATTCAATGATTTGCAAGCGTTGCTCGTTAGTAAGTCTACTCATGATGAAATGTCAAAGCATACTGAGCATCTTTCTCTTTGACACCATGTCTGAAATCCCACGTGATCTGTCAAATACTAATGCATGAAAATCCTAACCTCAAAAAAATCACTCTTTATATAAATGGTACGTACCATCGTCATAGCCAAACGGTTGGTCCTAGAATTTTGTATGTACATTTCTCTTATACCATAATCGCGACCAAAAAACATTTTTTGTACCATTTGAGAGCGAAAATGGAATTAATCAAAAGTATGAAGCTGGCATCATGAAATTCGGTGTGTACAAATCCCCACATGCATAGAAAATGGAGAGATTTTTTTCGAAATCTGTACTTTTAAAGGGTGAATAGGGAAAAAGAGAGAGATATATGTTGTTGTCATACATATACCCGGTGTGCATAATCATCTGATTTCAAAATATTATAGTTTCAAAAGGTAAACGGGATAAAAGGGAATTAAAATGGTACCTACCAAAGTATCGAAACTGAAAATTTGGTCTATACATTCAACAGACTATGTAAACGCGGAACACAAATATATTTTACTCACATTTGTACTTAAGGAAGAAAGGGGCCAATAATAGTACTAAATAAATAATTGTACCAACTAAAGTGTTGCAGGCAGAATCGTGAAATTTGATGTGCTCATATACTTGGTGGTCGACTTAAATTAATTTTTCTAAATTTGTACTTTTAAGGGTGGTAAAGTTCATTATAATCATTCCTCTGGTTACGTAGACGTGCAACATAAATGTATTTGGTAGAAATTTGACGCTTTAAAGGTGAACCGGAATAAAATTTGTACCAACTAAAGTGTTGCAGCTAGAATCGTGAAATTGTGTGTGCACATTTCAGTGACTATGTAGACGGCAAACATAAATCAATTTTATGGAAATGTAAAAATCGTGAATTTGTATGACTCCGCAACCGGTTAAAATTTTGACGTATCCTACTCTTTAATAACAGTTTTATTCAAATCTCACAAAATAATTTAAATAAAATATATAATATATTTCTTCCACTGTGCCAAGGATAGCGAATGAAATGAAACCCAGTCAGTCAGTCAGTCATAGATGTTTGATATATGGTCTATGGAGTGCAGAGTTATGATATGCCATGAAATGCGGTGGCAGCTTATGAGTTCTTTCGCCTCGTCGTCCATATTCCATATGAACGAACATGTATGTGAAATTTTATGTCGTTATTGTTGTTGTGTTTTTTTGTATTTTGTCGGGCGGATCTTTTGAATCAAATACCACCGCTGCTAGTCACAGCTATATACGAGAGAGCTTCAAATGCTTGTGGATGGTTGGTTGATGGTTTAAGTACTTAACTTGTATATGAAAGATGGATGGATGGATGGATGGATGGCTGGCTGGTTGGTAGAAACGAAAAGCCATCCATTCAAGC
Organism: Polietes domitor; assembly: GCA_947397865.1. Classification (NCBI taxonomy): domain Eukaryota; kingdom Metazoa; phylum Arthropoda; class Insecta; order Diptera; family Muscidae; genus Polietes; species Polietes domitor. Next base: position 144,997,291 of record OX377619.1, read on the forward strand.
CGTCAAAAAACAGCGATAGACAGACATGCACAAACATCGTTCATACATACATAAGTACATATAGACAGAACGATAGCCCCCAGGAAGGGAACCTAAAGCGCGCACGAGAGAGAGGGAGAGAGTGAGTGAGCGAGTGTGTGAGCAAGAAGCCCCCCTTAACGAATGGAGCTTTTATCGTTAATTTATTGCTGCTTATTATTTCGTAATTGTGATTGATGACTACGATGAGTATCCGTTGTTGCACGAACGTTATTTAACAAAAAATACAGTGGTTCATCGGGCTCGAGATAAATAGCATTTTCGGCGCAACATGATTTGGAAAAAATATTGATCTAAAAACTATTGCCAGACACTAGTTAGTTAATTTCCCAATCTTCCTTGGAAATAGTACATGATTTGAAGAACTTTATCCGGGATTAGGACCGGGACCCATGCTAAATGACTTATCATCTTCCGATACGTGGGTTGCATGACAGCTAAAGCCGTGTGCAATACTTCCCATTCTTACGCTTTATGATTAGAGCATCTGACATCAACTGGAAGAAAATATAAAAGTATTTGCATCTTACCTTATAAATACTTACATGCAAACGTTCTGAGTATCAAACTTTGATGATCTGGAATTCCATTGAAAATCATTTTGACTGATGAGGCCCATTTCCACCTCGGTGGCTACGTCAACAAGCAAAATTGTCGCATATGGGGCTCCGAAAACCCAAAAAAATATGGTTGAGAAGCCTCTCCATCGTCATCGTGTGACTGTTATGGCCCGGCGGGGTCATTGGACCTTATCGAAAATGAGGTTGGATCAACAGTTACGGTGAATGGAGATTAACAGTTGCGGAGAGATGATTAATGATTTTTTTATGGTCGGAGTTGGATGGTATTGATCTGGACAACGTTTACTTTCAACAAGACAGCGCTACGTGCCACACGAGCAACGAAAACCATTGCTCTCTTACGGGAAAAGTTTCCGGACCGTGTTATCTCTCGAAGAAGTGATCACAATTGGCCACCGAGATATTGTGATTTAACACCTTGCGACTTCTTCCTTTGGGGCCACGTGAAAGATAAGGTCTACGCCAACAGCCCAGCATCGATTCAAGACCTCAAAGATAGAATTCGTGAGGCTATAGAGGACATTGGGCAGCCACTTTGCGATTTGGTTATGGAAAATATCATGTAAGCGTGGTCGTGGTGGCCATTTGGCTGATCTTGTTTTTCATTATTAACGGCATACCACCGGCAAAATAACAAATCTTGTTGGAAACCCCGATTTTTTTTAAATTAAGAATTATTCACTAGTGTGTAAGTCGCGATTTTTTAATAATATTTAAAAATTTGCTAATTTTGGGTTCTGCTGAAGACTTTAGCACAACCTTTGGTCTTACACCAAAATAAATGACAACACATAAAACATAACAGACCAACTATATATACAAACATCAACAATACACACGAGGTACAGTGAAGACGGGACATACCGTAAAACAACAACCTTTGCATTGTTGCGAGCGATGCGAGCACATGCATAACATTCAATTGGCAAAGTGAGATTTTTAGTGTGTCGACTTAGTTCGGTGGAATATTTTGTTTATCATCGCTTCTCATTTGGCATATGTGACCGCTGGTACTAATATGAACCCTTCAAAGACATACATTCGTTGCGAACGTTCTGACGAGATGGGGTAGCAGCCTTCAAAATTGCAGTCAACTTTTAGCTGCAACAATAAAGGTCTCACTTTGCCTTTTTGCTAATTTTGGGTTCTGCTGAAGACTTCAGCACAACCTTTGGTCTTAAACCAAAATAAATGACAACAAATATTTAAAACTTTGAAAATTTATTTTTCAAGAAATCGCGCGAAGTTTTAAAGAAGTTATACATACATTTTAAGATTTATAGCGTATATAGTAATTCTTACAGTTTTATACTAATTCCATTTTTCTCACAACCGTTAAAATAGATTATAACACTATGTGTATTTTTTAAGTCATGTGAACAAATAAAATCAAAAAACCTTCATCTTCAAGGTCAAAATCGCAAGTATCGACGAACATATCTTATAGGCTGTAGTTTGTGTAGGTAGCGTATACGTGCTGTTGATTAAGGATAATATAATTCATACGCACTGTAGTCGGACTGACAATTAACAGAAACAGTCCTGCAAGATACATTTTTCCTACCCAAACGGTATTAAAAATCCTTCCTAGAAATTTCAAATGTTCTAGAAAGTTATTTATTGAGATCTTAGCTAAATTGAAGATGAAGTTTTTATATGTTGGCAAATTCTTTATGACAATAGCTACAACTTTGCTTCAGAGAGTAAATCAAAATTCCAAACGGTTTGCAAGATGTGAGCCTGAGAAAATGATCAGTTTTTGCAAAATGACACTGAGACCGCAAATCTTTGGGGGCCCATAAAAAAGTCCATGACTTTTCAAAACTGGGAGACACAGGTCTTTTTGGCCTTTTATCACGCAGTGGTGTCCTTATATGGTTAAATTTTTTCGTGTTGTACTGTGTAAGTATTAACTGAAGCATTCTATAGTGAAAATAGTAAATGTAGCATTTTCTCTAATCATATTTCTGATTGATTCAGAAAAAGTTCAGTAGCTGAAACCGCCTTCTGCGCATGCCTTAAACAATGACAGGACTTGTCAATATCCTTCGCTATTTCATACGATTGTCAAATATGTTCCATATCAGTTATTTCAAGTCGTAATTGAAATTTTTGTTGCATTTTTCTGCAGTTAATTTTATTTATTGTACTTTTGACGCTGTATATTTGGGAAGATTATTACTTTCTACATACATGTTTAACATTTATAAATATGCGGAAACATAGAACAGGATATAACTCATAGGCACAAAATCTAGGGAGTTTTTTCATTTGCATTTTTGGGCTACTTTGCATAATGAAATATCATCCAAAATGAAATTGAGTTCCTAAAATGGCCGAAAAATTTTAGAAATTTCATATTTGTATGGAGAAAATTTTGGACGATTTTTCATTTTAGTTTTTGGTTCATTGGGCAAAAATAACCCAAACAAATTGGGTTATATTTCATAAATGAAAAATCGCCCAAAAATTTAAGTAATTTTTAACATGAAAAATCAAAAAATATATCTCCTCCGTGGTATGTTCAAATCCGGCTAAGCATAGTGAAGGTTTCATGCGTTGTACTTATAAAAAATCGCCAATTTTCATATTTATGAAATATCGTCTAATGAATGATTACATTCATTATGAATATAACCAATATAACACATTGTTCACTAATTTTGAATAGATATCCAGTTTTTGGTGATTTTTCATGTGAAATATCGCCAATTCTTGTTTTTTTTTTTGATAATTATACTCTCACTCCACATAAAGGGTGTTTTTTATTGGGGTATAGAACTTTAAGTTGGCATCACTTTTTTAACTGGTGGCCATTTTGTCAGCTGTCAAGTGATTAATATTTAGTTTGGTTTGCCATTTCATCATGAACAGGTTGACAAAAGAACAACGCTTGCAAATCGTGCAAATTTATTTCGAAAGTAATGGTTCAGTTCGCGAAGTTCACCGCTCCGTCCATTTTATGGTCGACATAATCGTCCATCAGAGCAATTAAATCGGTTAACCATGGATCGTTTTCGCACTACGTTTACTCTATGTGATAATACGCATCCGCAGAGACGTCGAACAGTGCGCACCGAAGAAACAATTGCCGCTGTAGAGCAAAGTGTTGAAGAGGACCCGAATGAATCGATTCGCCACCGTGCACAGCAATTGGAGTGGTTGGAAATTGGACCGGTAGAATTTGCTATATTCGAGCCAGCCGCGACGGCCACATGCCCGAAATCATATTTAAACATTAATGGCATAAAATTATCCTTCCAATAAAGCCAAATTGATGGACATTAAAACGATTTTCTTGCGTTTTATTTCAATTCGAAGTTCTATACCTCAATAAAAAACACCCTATAGTAGGAAGGTATATAACATTTGCGACAGAAAAAAGAAAGTAACGCATTGAAGGCATTGACTTAAGACCCTAAGTATGTTTGGATCAAATCACTTTCACATTCCGTTTCCTTTCCAAATTGTTTGAGCCATGTCCGTCCGTGTGTCTGGCTGGTGTACACGATAACTCTTGAAAGGAGTTAAGGAATCAATTGAAACTTTGCACGTGGTAATATTTTCCCAAATTACGAAGACGGCCGAAATTGACACGACCCATTCTGGTACCTCCCACACAAATGGCCCATATTTTTATGATAAATTAAAATAAAAAAAACTTCCACACTGACATTCGGAATCAGTTGTTTTTAGTATTTGATAATGTTTTTATAATCACTTTAAGTGTGAAAAATGTGGCAGGTTTTGCTATGTCCCTTCCAGTATATCTCCCACAACACACATTAAAACTATGTAAAATTAAAGCTGTTATAACTTCTATACAGATGATGGGAATACTTTGAAATTTGATATTTAGCAAATGGAAGTTCCATCAAAATGTCACGACCGTTATAATTTAAATATGCAATATTTCCTATATTCGAAAAGTAATGCTGTCGGTAATATATAGGATGGCCATTTAAAATTAGAGTCGGCTATAAAAAAGTAGTGATTATTTTTTTTTTTCAAATTTCTGGTTCTATTGACTTCCAAGACTGGCTCGGATGAGATATCCGAATAACTCAATTTTTCAGCACATGGCCCAATAATGCCGCCAACCCAAAATCCACAGTAAACAGTGACTCGTTGTGGATGCATTTGGCTTCTCAATAGTCACGTGTGGCTTCATCTGAAATGGTCAACGTAAATTTCTTACAGTTTGCGTTAAAGACTCCCTTCTTTGAAAGCATGCGACAATTTTGCGTATTGACATAGCCGCCAAAATAAAAAAAGGATTCTTGCTGAACAGAAGTCCGATCTCTTTTCGAAAAATTTCCACAGACATTTTACAGTTTGCGTTAAAGACTCACTACTTTGGAAGTAAGTTTTTAATATTTGCCAATTTTGTTCGAGCGTAAGCATCATATTTTGGAAATGCCAAACATAAACCTGAAAATAAAAATAAAAATGAATATGATCTTTTGATTGGCAACAATGAATAATGTCAGGTCATTGAAGAACATTACAAAATTCGAGAAAGAAGGTAAAACATCCCGATTTTCTTCAAATCTACGGTCGCACCCGATCAGAGTTACAAGCCGAACCATAATTATCGGCGGTGGCGGCTTTCGGCTGATTTGTCGGATCGTTCTGTCATTCGATCACCCCTATTTATTTGACAATTGTGGGAAAATGGAAGGAATAATTTGTATTGGTTTTTAACACCTTTTCTTTTATTCAGTGTATATATATATATTATAGGTCAATATTCGTAATATTAGCCAATGTTCCCATAATTTAATATTATTATCCCATACAATAATTTTTTGGAAGTGGGAATCCATTCTCAAAATTTATAATATGGATGAATTTAATAAATATTTTTGCAATTACAGCTTTTCGTGTGAGGCATATTTGACCAGGCATCTTGAATATCATAATCTTTCCAGTGACCTTACCTACTTTGACACACTAAATAAGCACAATAGAGAAGCTGTTGTTTAATAAGGCTGTTTTCTTTAAGCCGGGATAAGAAGCTGCGATAACAAAAACGTTAATAAAAATTTAATTTTTTACCCAAAATAAAAAAAAAAATGTCGGCAACAACAATATTAATATTTTTATCAAAACAAATTTTCAAAAAAAATATTTTCTGTTGACTTTTTCGGTCGATTTATGGTCAATAACCATAAATTGGACCTACACTGGATAATTATCTATGCTAAGTCCAATATTTTTAACATAAAATATTTCTGTTAAAATTTGTTTTTATACACACATTGGTATTGCTGTTGGTGATAATTAAAAAAAAATATTTTGAGTTAAATTTTAACTTTTTATTTGGTTTTTATACCCTCCACCTCCAGGATGGGGGTATATTCACTTTGTCATTCCGCTTGTAACACCTTAAAATATTCTTCGGAGACCCCATAAGGTATATATATTCTGGGTCGTGGTAAAATTCTAAGACGATATAGCCATGTCCGTCTGTCCGTCTGTCTGTTGAAAGCACGATAGCGGCCGAACGAAATGAGCTAGGAGGTTAAAATTTTTCCTAAATGTGTCATATGGTTGCAGATCGGTTGGGATTGAAAGTGGGCGAAATCGGCCCAGAGGGAAAAATTTTTCCCTCACAAGGACTGAAAATACCCCTAATATTTAGAGTATTTCAGCATGTTTTTTGAACATAATAGCTTGTATTTACTTGATATTTACAATTCGTATTCCCTTTATAGCATAAAAGGGCACCATAGAGTGATTTTTATTTGTAGGGGGCGAAGTGGGACGAAAAGAGATAAAAATAGTACCTATCAAACGACAACAGATAGAAACACGAAATTTGGCGTGTACATTAGGGCGTACCTCAAAAAAAAAGTTCGCCGTACACCTTCAAATATGAAGTATTATTGAAAGGTAGTTTCAAAAAAATTTTTTTTATTTTTTTATGCCGAACGTAGGGGTCGCGCTTTTACATTTTTCTATATAACTTCTGCATTTATAAACAGATTTTAAAGTGTGATACATCGATGTTTTTATCTCGACGAGGCCGATTTTTTTGTCTTTGAAGTCATTGAGCTCAAGCACCCCCTTCTGGTACTTACCCATCATATCTCAGTTGCTACTACCCTAATGTACCACTCTAATATCAGAAAATTAAAGCTCGCATAAAATCATGAAACTCTTCCTAAGGAAGTATGTCGATTTTCCCAGCAGAAAAAGTGTTAAACTAGTTTTTTTCTTATTTTACCGAGAGCATTGCATGTATTTATAAGTTGTTCTTTGAATCTTCGATGTTTACAGTCGGTTGTCAAAGTGTAATACATATATTGGTGTTTTTGGCCCATGCGTTGCTCATCGGTGACCGCCATAGCTGATTCATGCACAACATGAGCAAAACTACTTTGTCACATTGTTTCCCTATTGCAAATCGTTTTACCTGTGAAGTAACGGTCTATATTTTATTGTAACAATAGAAGAAATTAGTTCAGTAATAAGGCGTTGGTGGCTCAACAAAGCATTATTAAATATTTAAATTTCCATTATACAACGATAAAAAAACTAAAAAAATGTCTTTTACGATCAGTGCATTAAACAACACTATGTTACCGACTAAGTACGATGTTATTAATTATTTCTTGTATCTGCGGCATAACACTAATCCCAATAGAAAATTGAGTGCTTTTAAACAAGAAGCTTTCAGAAGCATTACCCTTTTATGGGAGCGGGCAGGCATTCCAATTATATCGGTATCAGGTGTTCGTAAACGGTTGGATAAACTTCTAGACGATTACTATAAATTGGTTAAAAGTCCATTGAAATGCAATGTAAATGAGTGGAATAAATTGTTCTCAATTTCGCGTTGTAAGTGTGGCATAGAAAGAAATGTTCCATGCAGTTGCACCGCCTCTGATAAAATCCCAGACGATGCGAAAGACTTTTTCATCGATCAATGGGGTCCACGGCTGATGACTTTGGATAATGTTTATCATATGATGTCGATGAAAAATTGCGGTGTTCAAACGTGCTCGATTGTTGCACCATCAAAAGCGGTATATACCGAGTTCAACAGTATTGGGTATCAACCAGGCAGCGATGAAGAGCTAGAATTTGAAGAAAATGTTGGCGATTCCTCAGAGAAGATTAAAACAACATTTACGGTGGCGGACATTTCTTTGCGTAATTTTAGTTCGGCTTTGGATCGCAGCGATACTTCAGTTCGCTACGGTGCCTTGCTTGCGACCATGTTAATAAAAGATTTAAAATTGTCTATTGCCGCAAAAGCCAAAGAAGAGTTATCTGCAGAAACAGCCGAAAATATATGTCAGTTCTTTGAAGGGCTTATCATCAATAAAAATAAAATATTTCGAGAACGTGTGAAGTTCCGTAAGGAAGCAAAAGCGGCGGCCAAATGCCATCAATTATTAAAGTGTATCTCTTTCGATGGCAAGAAAGAGCCAACTTTGAAAAAAGTAACCGAGGCAAATGTGACGCGAAATATTGTTTTAAATGAAGAACACATCACCATTGTAAAAGAGCCAGATTCCAAATTCATTGGTTATGCTACGCCCACTGATAGCTCTGCTTTGGGGATCCAGAGGAGCATCGTGGATTACTTGAGTCGTGAAAACTTCAATTTGGATGACTTAGTTGCCATAAGTTGCGATGGAACTGCTACCAACACTGGGTACAAAAGTGGAGTCACTGTGAGAATGGAACGCCATTTACAGAGACCGCTGCAGTGGTTCGTGTGCCTTTTCCACTTCAACGAGTTACCATTTAATGCGCTGTTAAGATCATTGCTTGGAAAACAGAAAGGACCTGGAATCTGGCCCGGAAGTATCGGAGAAGGCATTCAAAATTGCATACACTACCCTGTAAGTTTAATATATTAATAGTGTTTCGTGTCCGTGTGTTCCGTATACTTTACTTGTGAGCATTTTATTAATTAATAATTCGCATATTTTGTTGCTTATTCCGTTTGGTCAGGTCAAACAAAATTTCGAACGCATTACAATGGGAGAAATGCCAGCGAACATAGATGGGTGGAATATTCGAGGCGACCAGCTTTACTTGTATCGTATGGTTCGAGCCGTTCATACCGGAGAATGCGATGAAAAATTAGCCAGCGAGAAGCCCGGCGCTATTTGCAAAGCGCGCTGGCTAACAACAGCCTCTCGAATTCTGCGCTTTTATATGACGTGTACGCAACCCTCGATGGTATTGAGAAAACTGGCTCTGTTCGTTGTGAAAGTGTATGCACCATTCTGGTTTCTTGTAAAAAGCCAACCACTGGCAATTCACGGAAGTCGGAATGTTTTCCTTTATATATGTTGGATTCGTCAGTTGCCAAAAGATATTCAAGAGGTCATCCGTCCGTTCATTGAAAATAACGGATATTTTTTTCATCCTGAAAATATTTTGTTATCGATGATAACAGACCCAGATCAACTAGTGCGTTCAGATGCCTATGATAAGATTTTATCAGCCCGCAATGAAGCCACCGGAAGCATTCGACAAATGTTCGGTCCACCAGTTCATAATTTTATCAATTTTGATAGTGACTCATATTTCAATATGATCGATTGGAAACAATTTGAATTGACTGAGCCGCCATGCTTGCAGTTTTTTTCGCAAGAACAGTTAGAAGCATTCTAATTTTCAGAAGAAATTATCGATTTACCAGGTTAGCACAAGAAAAACTTAATTTGATTGCTTTCTTTGCTGAACTCATTTATTTTCACAGATTATCCATGCCATTCTCAAAACACCGAGCGTTTTGTTCATGTTGTGCATGAATCAGCTATGGCGGTCACCGATGAGCAACGCATGGGCCACATCTTTTCTAAACTTGAGAGCCGCCAAAAATACACCCAACTTGAATCGCGTCGAAATATGGTTGATTAAAATTTTAATTGTACCTTAATTTTTATATTTATTGTTCTAAGAATTGAAATATGATGCGTAAATAGTAGAAGGGGGTTGTTGTTGTTATGTGCGGGACAAAAACACCAATATATGTATTACACTTTGACAACCGACTGTAAACATCGAAGATACAAAGAACAACTTATAAATACATGCAATGCTCTCGGTAAAATAAGAAAAAAAAAATAGTTTAACACTTTTTCTGCTGGGAAAATCGACATACTTCGTTAGGAAGAGTTTCATGATTTTATGCGAGCTTTAATTTTCTGATATTAGAGTGGTACATTAGGGTAGTAGCAACTGAGATATGATGGGTAAGTACCAGAACGGGGTGCTTGAGCTCAATGACTTCAAAGACAAAAAAATCGGCCTCGTCGAGACAAAAACATCGATGTATCACACTTTAAAATCCGTTTATAAATGCAGAAGTTATATAGAAAAATGTAAAAGCGCGACCCCTACGTTCGGCATAAAAAAATAAAAAAAATTTTTTTGAAACTACCTTTCAATAATACTTCATATTCGAAGGTGTACGGCGAACTTTTTTTTTTTACTTGTAACCTGGTACGCTCTAGTGTACATACCTCTAATAGAGTAGATACATAATATACAAGTATTTTTTTTAAATTTGTACTTTTAAGGGGTTAAATGGGAATAGAGGGATAAAAATAGTACCAACCAAGCGGCTGCACCTAGAATAATGAAAATCGGTGTATATATTCCTCTGATTGCGTACCTACATAAAATAAAGGAAAATTTCGAAATTCGTACTTTTTAGGGTGTAGAATGGAAAAAGGGGATAAAAATTGTACCAAACAAATGGATGCAACTAGAACCATGAAATTCGCGGTATACATTCCTCTGACTGAGTGACACGAAAAAAACGTGTTTCCAAATTCGTACTTTCAAGGGATTCAATGGGAGCAGAGGGATAAAAATGGTACCAACTAAAAGGCTACAGCTAGAATGAGAAATTTTCGAAAGTCGTACTTTTAAGGAGTAAAATGCGAAAAAGGGGATAAAAATGGTCCCAACAAAATGGCCGCAGACAGTACATGGAATTCGGTGTATACATTCCTCTGAGTGCATAGCCACGTAAAATATTTTTTTCCAAATTCGTACTTTATTTTGTTGCTTTTACGACAAAAAATGGTAGAATCATGAAGTTGTCTTATACTGCGTACATGAGAGATAAGGTATTTTTAAAAATGTATACTTTTGATTTTAAAATAGATGGAAATTCAACCAACCAAAGGACTGCAGCTGAAAATACACTCTCTATCCCACAATATTTAGTGTATTTATGATTGCTACCTTATTTCCATTATATATACATAGTATAAAAATATTGGTAGCCTTGGCTTATTAATTAAATTTCTGATGTTCATACATTTGAAATTTGTAGCCGACATTCCTCTTGTAGCTTGGAAGCACCACAAAGAAAATAAAAGTTTTAGCGGGCGAAATGGGACAAAAAGTGATAGAATATGGTACCAATGATACGACAACAGTTAGAATCATGAAATTCGGTGTGTACATCTCTCTAATTGCATAGACACGTAAAATAGAGGAATTTTTCGAAATTCATACTTTTAAGTGATATAATTGAAAAAGAGGGATAAAAATGGGACATTCCAAACCGCTGAAGTTGATATCATGAAATTCGGTGTATATATTCGGTGTGTTTTCGGTGTTCTGACTATGATGACTCGAAACAAAATTTATTTTTCGAAATTTGTACATTTGGGCTTTAAAATTTGTACTTTTCTTATCAAAATAATGCAGTCACTTTGTCTGTATTTGAAAATGCTTCTCCCTAATGGAGACTGACAATCGCCTTATATTTTCGGAATATTCACTTTCACAATTACATCATTGTATTTATTTATAGTAGTAGATTTTAAACAGTGCGCATAAGTATACATTATAGTTTGAAATAGTAATCAAATATACTAATGTGCATAAAAATATCACAATTTTCGTAATATGGTTCTGTACTTCTATTTCGACATCCTTTAATCTGCTGGTAATACTGTGGAATGCACTCCGTGGTGGAGGGTATATAAGATTCGGCCCGGCCGAACTTCACGCCTTCTTACTTGTTTCTTATCACAGTTTAGTTATCCAGTCTTAAAGAAAAACAGCCTTATTGTTATTTATAGGAATACATGGCCACGCGTACTGGAATTGCTCGTGCGGATCCATGCGGCGGCTTGTCGGCTTAAAATCGGTCGGCTTGTATCTCTGCACCCGATATCTCCAATATTTATAACGCTAAGGCATATATATTTGCAATAATATATAAATCTCAGTCAGTCAATAAGGTATGTAAATATTTAAACATATTTAAGCAAAAGAACCAAACAACATTATTTTTAGAGTTTTTTCATGAGTGTTTAGGTCACAGGCGGCTTGATCCAGCAACTAAATATTTTGCTGATCATCATTAGACAACGCAATCTCAACTTCTGTGGGGTGACCGCGCCATTTGTTTCTGAACTCCCTAGCTCATTTTGTTCGTGCTTTAAACAGACATAGATTGAATTTTACCCACACCCAGAATATATATAGTGGAGGGTAATATCAAGGTAAGACAAACAAATATTCAAAACGAAACATCTCCTTTTTACCATCCACCACTAGGGTATTATATCTTTGTACATTTGTTTGTAACACCCGAAATAACGTGTATAGTTGTGCACTTTATGGGTCATTTATTGCTACTACAAGCGGCTGAATGCATCTAATATACGCTCCACTCTATGGAGAACGTTTAAAAACATACTTCTCATCAACTATCTCGCGCACATTCAAAATCATTCACCTTGCTTTCGACTGTTCGATATGGAGCACAGATTACTTGTGTATCAGTTCAGTTCACTCCGGCATGATGTTTGTGTTTCGGCGCACACTTAATGTCTCTTGTGCAGAGCATCCAAATACAACTGGCTCGTTGGTCTAGGGGTATGATTTCCGCTTAGGGTGCGGGAGGTCCCGGGTTCAAATCCCGGACGAGCCCAAAGATGAATAATTTTTGCTGTATTTTTTTTTTTCAAATTTTGTCTCTATGAACCACTGTCTGATATCGCTCGCTATATGGAGTGCTGTCAGTAAACATTTGCGCTAAATAAGCGCAATGATAAATTAATAAATTGTTTTTCCTTTTAGTTGTTGCTGTTACGTTTCTTTCTTTCGTTTTTTTTTGCGTTTTCATAAATTTTCGCTGTGAATTATGCTCTTCGCTGTTCGCCGGTTGTCATTTTTCTCTTTGCATTGGACGCTGTCTGCATTACCGGAGGAGCAGAGCAGACACTATATGAGTACGAAGTACGAGTATGACTATTATTATTTATTTCCAAGTTATTTTTCATAAGTCATTAAGTCGCCATCTTTCGGGTACGGGTTGTCATTTTGAGCTGTTTCTTTTTTGTCTTTGCTTTTTTTCGTCTTTTCTTTCATTAGCCGTCGCCTTTTTCTTGTCTTTCATTTTTCTGCTTCTCGAAAATATCATATTTTTCTCTACAATTTTCGGTCATATATCATATTTTGACAAGCGAAACGTCGTTTTTAATCAATATTTATAAACAATTTTCAAAAGAAGTATGTATGTCTGTAAGTAGATGAAGCTGGAGGAGGAGGCGGCAGGGAGGTATAATGTACAAGAAAAAAATGAGGAAAAATATATTATGATGATGACTGCTTTAAAAGTGTAAATATCATCATTACTCTATAGATACTTTGACGTTGAATGATTTTCTCGATGTTCTTTCATTTTGAGCGGCAAGCATATAAATGTGTCAGCGTAAGATAGAGGGCGGTGTACTAAGTGGGGAACATTTGGATATTTTAAGACGATCACTAGACTGAGTTGCGTTGTATCAATGAAATAGTTTCATTAATATTTTCAAGCCAAGACAAAGTAAATGTGAATAAACGTTACGGCACTGAAATGAAATGTATCATTAATATTTATGAAATAAACTCTGGTGGTATTATATTTGATGTAATGGATTTTATTTGCTATTATTTTTATGGATTTTATTTTAAGTTGATTTAACTTTTATGCAAAAAAACTTAAATAAATAATGCTTCACATTTTTCTGTTTTCAAATGTTACTTAAAACTGATTGTGTCCAACGTTAATAGGACACGTACTTCAAGATAAGACAAAAAGGGTCATAACTTCTGCATTTATTCATAGATTTTTCTTCATCCCGTCCTTGTTTTTTCCCCTCTTTCTTTTTAGGACTTGTAAAATAAATCTGGGAGATTAATCATGAAGTTACAACGTTATCCAACGAACCAAAATCATAGAATTTTATTTTAAACATCAATCTGAACGTTTAATTTCCAAAAATTCAGAATTCCTGATCATTTCTTTGGGGATATTTAAAAGAGAGGGTGTATATCAATAAACCCAGAACCCTTGACCAGATGAAGGAGAATATTCTAGCCGAAATAAGAGCGTTGCAGCCAGATACTCTGATTTGTGTCATGGAAAATTCTATTGAAAGAGCTCAACTTTGCGCGGCTGAAAATGGTGGTTACTTACGTGACGTGATCTTTCACACATAAATTTAAACTTTCTACAGATATGATGTTTTATTATTTTGTAAAAAAATAAATTTAAATTAAAAATTAAATAAGTTATGATTGTTTTATAAGTTATGATTCGCGACTTTTGCCGCACCCTGTATTAAAGTCAAATGTAAGGGTCAATATATCCCTACACAAATGGGCCCCCAGTTTACACTATTACCGCTATAGAAACCACATCCTACATCGGATCTTGCTAAAATTTAGCATATCATGTTATATTTCAATTCGGAATACCTACCGTGAAAGGGAACTATGTAGGTCCAATTCTGAATTTTTTTTTCCAAGACGTAGCTACAATGAAAGAGCATCACACCGGTTTTGGATTAACATAGTGTAAATGTTCATCAATTTTCATATTCGTTAGATCTTTTACTTGATTTTAGTTTCAGGCTCATGTTTGACAAATGGGACAAATATCCACCGTGGTGGAGGGTATATAAGATTCAGCTCCGACGAACTTAACGCCTTTTTGTTTTTTTTTTATTTTCAGGTTTATGTTTGGCAAATGGGACGCTCGATCAAAATTGGGAAATATTAAAAACTTACTTTCTTATGATGAGATGAAGCTCATTTTCATCTCGGTGGCTATGTCAATACGAAAAATTGCCATATATGGGGATCAGGGAACCCACACGTGACCATTGAGAAGCCAATGCATCCACAATGAGTCACTGTTTGGTGTGGATTTTGGGCAGGCGGTATCATTGGGCCATGTACTGCAAAATTTAGTTGATCGGATGAGGTACTGCCCAGAGATACAAGCCGACCGATTTTAAGCCGAAAAGCCGCCGCCGCCGCATGTTTCTGCACGAGCCGCGCCGCCGCCGATTTCATCGGCTCAAATCGACTCAACCACGCCGCCGATTTCATCGACTCATATCGACTTCAACCACGCCGCCGTGATTTGACGGAGTTCTAACTCAGTCAAAGTCAATCAAATAGACAACCCACTTAAAATTACAAAAGAAAATATAAATGTCAACTTAGACAACCTACTGCTGTGAAATATATTGATCTTTCTTTCATTTATAAATATAAGTCAATTCCAGTACGTGTGGCCATGTGTTCCTATAAATAACAATATCTATTGTGTTTCTTCAGTGTGTAAAAGTAGGTAGCATATTATCATTCTTTGGAAGGATTATGATATTCAAGAACGTTTGGTCAAATATGCCTCACATGAAAAGCTGTAATTGCAAAAATATTTATTAAATTTAT
Source organism: Polietes domitor (assembly GCA_947397865.1). Classification (NCBI taxonomy): domain Eukaryota; kingdom Metazoa; phylum Arthropoda; class Insecta; order Diptera; family Muscidae; genus Polietes; species Polietes domitor. Next base: position 145,012,635 of record OX377619.1, read on the forward strand.
CCCTATTATACATTTTGGGAATGGATTCCTTCTCCCAAAAAAATGTATTGGTTAACAATTAGGGTATCCAACCGATTAAATTTTATTCGATTAATCGAATAGTTTTTGCCAAATATTTGTTCTAATAATAAAAAATCATAATTTTCGAAGAAAGAATAATTCGAATAAATTGTCTCAAATAATCGATTAATCGATATTATAACTTTTGCCTAAAAAAACTAATGAAATCGTCGTATGTTTTGTATGATAAATTGATTTTGAAAAGCCAGTTTGCTCCATTTGGGTACACCAAAAATAAAACCACAATTTTTTTCTATTTTTGATTTGTATGTTCCACAGATATTAAAATAATAATTTATCCGACTTCATTTAAAAATAGCAAAGACTGGCCAATAGCTTCGGAATTACTTAAAATTTAAAGAATAGTAATTTCATAGAATAGTAAATTCATAGAAAAATTGAGGTTAACACCGTGATTAAAAAGTCATTTCTGTTATAAATCATATGATCCATATTCGAAAAAAGTCAATGGATAACTTCTTATACTATGCTCATTTTTTTCTTTTTCTTTCTTTTGATAAAATATTAAGATTTTTGTCAACTTCTAATGAATTTCGAATTTGATGTTACAATTTTTAAATAAAATCAGATACATAATAAACGTTCAATATATAGTTGAACTACCCGTAAACTGCCGTGACTTGTCTATATAACTCTTATTAATTATATTTTATTTAAGTGGACAATTGTTCGATTAATCGGTTAATCGAATAACTCTCGACTTCATTATTCGATTAATTGGAATTTTTTGTTTTCAAAATTGTCAAATAAATAGGGGTATTCGAATGACAGAACGAGCCGGCAAATCAGCCGAAAGCCGCCGCCACCGAACCATTTTGAACAGCGCCGGCGCCGCCGATAATTATGGTTCGGCTTGTAACTCTGGTACTGCCGAGCCAGTCGGGGTAGTCATATGAATAATATTGTGTACCATCATTAAATGGCAAAGTTCAACCTTTCCAATAAAAGCAGAAATTTGAAATAATAATCAGTAATTATTTTTATAGCCGATTCTAATTTAAATTTTTTTATGACCCAAAGGCAAAGGTGGGATATATGAAAACAAAATGCGGGATTTGGAGAAAATCAAACAAAAAGCGTAGAAATAAATAAAGTGATATTTGATTGTATTTTAAATTAAAATACCTGGACTTAAAATACAAATTTATTTATTTATTGATTTTCATTTTATTTCAGATTTTCGAAACTGTAAACTCAAGCAAATAAAATGACAATCAACGAATTGCAATATTCCAATATATGGCCGAAATAATGAGATGAATCCTGCAGTTTTGATTACGTCATTTCGGGATTTTGGATTTTTTCGTACTCTTTGATAGCCAAAATTCCTTCAAAATAAAATTTAAGTTCACATCCGTACGCACCATAACACGTTTTCGAAACGCCAATTTCAATCTTGGTATAAATCCTCGTTTAACAACGAATTTGGATGAGATTCGGCATTATATTTCACCTACGAACATCTGTAGTAAAAGTGGAACATATCGGCCCATGTTTCGATATGACTTATAACTACACTAGGATAAACATATTACAGCTGACTTTGGTCAGATTTGCTGCGTACCATTAGAGGCATCTATTTTGAAAGTGGATCATATCGTTAAATGTTTTGATATAACCCACATATAAATGTCCCCTCCGATTTGACTTTTTGATATATATTTCATATACGTCAAATTTTTCGATTGATAGTGGTGGGTATCATATAGTCGGCTCCGCCCAACTTTTGCCTTTCCTCACTTGATTTCTTTTGCCTTAGGGATTTTCAATTTTTCCGTACATGTTAAATCTCATGTCTGTTTGAAAGATTGTAACGATGACAATCGTAACTTTAGTTGCAGGCAATCAGATCGCCTACTTGAGTCGAGTGGACCTGAATCTTAAGTTCGGTTCGGTTTCATTGGAAACGCGTTACTGATACCTTGGTTAAAAGCATAACCTCGCCGCTCACTTTCACGGGAGCATTAAGTAGTGCCTTAAGGCACCCTTTTGAATCAATAATAGTATTGTTTCCCTCTCACTATTCAAACATTACCCTTCACACCATACCATCCTCCATTGCAAGAACTGCTTGGACGACCGTCGTAAATGTGGCAAAATGACCAAAACGTCAAATACCTATTAGCGGTGACAGTGTGAAGTTATCACCGCCACCACCACCATCTCCGCCGCCAACACCAGTCCACAAAGTCCACTTCTTTCCGCTTCGCCTGCCCGTTGCGCAGCGTTATTGGACGAGATTTCGTTATGGTGGCGGCTTTTGGTGTTTGATGCCAAAACAGCTTAAAATGGGTTTTGACGTTTTTAATTCTTTCATATACGCTCTAAATTTAGTAGTCTTCAAAATTGTGCACGTCTCGTGTGTTCGTTCGTATGTATGCATGTTTGGGACGACGGCTTCAAGTCCCTTGCTGTCATTAATTTTTTTCGCTGTACGCTTTCAGACGGACGGCGCGTCACTTTTCGTTGCCGGTGGTGTTGTTGTTGTATTTTAAAAAATTGATGCCAAGATTTATGGAAGTTAAATGTCATGACAATAAACAGACACATTCAGTCTTTGGGTTTATATGCGTTCGCTTTTTCTTCTTTCATTCATTTTTCCCCGTTTTGAACGATTGACAGCTACTCAAAGGCTTAAACTGTTATTAAGTGTTATGCTTTGACGTTTGCTGATATCTGCCTTTGATGATAGTACGATGACGGCGACAGCGACGACGACGTTTACACCGACAGACATGCATTCGAACATACTGACATGCGTCCGTGCAGACTGTTGCTTGGATGGATATACGCTCACGAAGTGTGCGTATTGTGTGTATGGCATTAAGCGATATGGAGTAGGTACTGCTCATTTTTTATTCGAGCGCTTTGATAAAAGCTTCGCTGAAGGGGATTTCCCTTCTCTGCAAAAGGGTTAATTTAAAATCGTTGCGAAAGTTTTTTTTTGGCACGCGTACGTCGGAAATTAAAGGATAATAATATAGTCCAGCCCGAAGGTATTTCCTTTTGTTATCGCTATAGAAGGGGTTTCGTCTTTGTTCTGTTTGAAATTGAAAGCTACTGAAAGTGTTTGGAAAATACCTGCTAAGAGGACTTTAAGGACAATGCAGAGTACTCCATAAGAATATTTTTGAGACAATCTGTATTTCAATAATTGTAGACAACAAAGGCGTGTTTTTAAGTGCGTGTTTAAGTGATTTTTATAAGTGCGTTATAAGCAATAATCTGTATAGTAGTTTAAAATCTGTGATTCTCTAAAGCTTTCTGGGCTCACAGTCTATTTGTAATATCAATTCGATAGAAATTGAAGACTTTTCAAGATGATAGTAGTAGCTTTCTTAGAAAACAAACTCATATAAACTCCACAAAATTATCGGCCAATTAGGTGCTATCATGTAAAAGTATAGTAAGATGTGATGATAATAATGAGTTGTCATATTTTTTTAAATAAATAAATACTTTGTACAGTTGCCATTGTTATAATTTTTAATTAATTTTAAACACTTAAGACGTTGACTATACATATATACATATATCTAAATAATATGTCAACATCTTAAAAAATATGCTTTAATACCATATATATTAGAGATTATTGGCTGCATTTTCATTCATGGATAGGCAAGAAAGTTTTCTATTTCGATCATTTTAAATTCCGGTCATCAAAACCGTCAAAGAATCATGTGTACCGAATTTCATTCCAGCTACAGCCATTCGTTGATTCCATTTTTATCTTAAAAGTATGAATTTCAAAAATCCACTATCTTTAGTGTTTGTAATAGTAAAATGTTCACTAGGGGTGGGATAGTGCACCACTTTTCGATTGGGATATACTAGTGATAATTTTGCGAGGTTCGGTAAAAAATTCATGAGCCAAAAAATGGGTGAGTGTAAAAGGGTCATCGGGGTCAAAAGCAAGGGATATGGAGTAAAATACACAAAAAGCCCCAAAACGGAGTGGCTCCGCAGTAGACCATAGAAGGAAGAAGTGTAAGACTGACTCCCATTAATTTTCCCTCTTCAACATTTTCCCCAAACAAAAGTTGATAGACTTCCAATAATACTTAGGGGGCTCCCATACAAAAGCTAAATTTGCTCCCACCACTCTAAATAATACGATGTGCAAAGTTTGAATCGATTCCTTAACTCCATTCGAGAGTTATTGTGTACACCAGCCAGCCAGACAGACGGACGGATGGGCGGACATGACTCAAACATCTTAGAAAGTCGTGAAACGGATTTGGTCCAAACTTACTTAGGGTCTAAAGTTACTCCTTCAATGTGTTACACTTTTTCCTGTCCCAAATGATATATACCCTCCTACTCTGTAGAGTGAGGGTATACAAATTGTATCACCTCCCGACGTTTGAAACAATAAACCCATGTTCTTCGATGGGACACAGTACACCATAATAACAAATAAATAAGCATTTATGAAAAAAATAAAAGAAGTCCAAGTTGTTTTACGTGATTTCGTCAACTGAAGTCACTTTTGATCGTCTGTATTTGTCTACTGTATAGCGATAAATTTTAGGGCATTTCTCTGTGTCAGATTTATAGTTGAGTCTTCTGTTGGTAGGAACGTCAATAATATGTAACATTTCGAAAAAAAAACTATAAATCTGACATAGAGAAATGCGCTAAAATTTATCGCTATACAGATTTAGACGTAGGCCCCATCCAAATGTCGCTCCCGATTTGACTTTTTCCGCTCTAGAAACCACATTTTTCACTCTTTTTACGCTCTAGAGATCACAAATTTTTACCATTTTTCTTCAAATTTGTCATAAAACATTCTATTTTAACTAGAAAAATCTGTGGTAAACGTGAGTCAGATCGGTTCAGATATATATAGCTCACATACACATTTCGGTCTCCCTTTAACTGTTTGCACTCTAGAAACCACATATTTTAATCGATTGTTTTCAAATTTGCCATAGCAACTTATATTCAACGTGAAACATTATGTTGAAATTCTCATAAAAATTCCCTCCAAATTTGACTTTTTCCGGTCTAGAAACCGTATACTTTAACCGATGCTCTTCAAATTTGGCAAAATACATTACACTACAACTAGAAAAACCTATAGTGAAAGAGGCCCACATCTTTTCAAGTTTTAATACATCTTCATACAAAAGTCCTTCATGATTTTACTTTTTTCTCCCAAAGTATTAAAGATTTTGATCTAATTTAGCAGAAAATATTGTATTTTAGCTGAAAACATACATTGTGAAATGATATAGTATCCATAAAAATCGTTCCCGATTTAACTTTTCCCTCGAATTCAATTGTAAGAAAGTGGTGAGTATCATATAGTCAGTCCCTTCAGACTTTAGCCGTTCCTTACTTGTTTTTGAACTAAATTCTAAACTACTAAATTCCTACTACTACGACCGCGAAAATTTTTTTAATTTTTAGTCCGTTTTGCAGAGAATCATTATATCGGTCTCCTGATATTTATTGCTCTCCTCAAATATACCAAATAAAAGATGTGACGTTTTTGCACGAAATGAGCGATATGAAGATGTCAGTCGTACCTTCAACTCAAGAAATATCAAGGTGTCAATCATATCTTAGAGGCATTTCACGATGATGTTGGTAGTTTGATTAAAAATCATTGATTAAAAGACATTTTACATTCAGTTAAAAACAGTTGAATGTGATATCAAAACAACTGAAATAAGGTGCCAATAGGAGCTTGGTTCAAAGGTATCAATCGAAGCATCGCTTTAGGGTGTATCAAAGCGTTGATCGTAGCATCGTTTCAAAAAATCTAGAGGTGTTGGTCGTAGCTTTATCGACAATCTTTTGTAGATTTGAATGCAAAGCTGAATGCATGAAGCTCAGCTTGTATTGAAGACAACTGAATGTGTCGGTCTTAGCTTCGTTAGCAGACATCTCAAGGATTCAGTGGTAACTTCATTTGATGATATCTGAATTGTTTCCAACAAAATGTATCTCGTAGCCACTAGAGCTTAATTTTAAAGCCGACATTTTATTTGCAGCCATCCGCTGATGTTAGTCGAAACTTCATTTGAAGATATATCATGTTTCCAATCGAAGATTAATTTGGTTATTAATTTAATTTGGATGTTTTAATCATAGTAACTGCCGACAAGTCGTGGTTTCATTTGAATATTTTTAAAGTTATCAATAACAGTTTCCATTCATAAGTTGTCAACTTTTTAGCTACATTCATCCAAATGATACTGGAGACAATAATTACAATCTCTAAAAGAAGGCGATAATATAAAGATTACAAAGAGCTAAACAAGAATGATATAGAAACCCCTGCGAAGTGTCACTACATACTTTTCTGGAGGTGTTGTCGAGAATCAGCTTGCGAAATTTCGAAGACAACTTCAAAACTTGTCGCCCAGTGTTTTCAGCGTCTTCCATTGTGTCTTATTGCGTTGTTATTTCTGACAAAAATGCAATACAAGGTGATGAGAGTTGAAATCAGCCACATTTGAATATTTCTTTCAGGACAACTCATCTACATAGGTTTACTAAGCAGTTTCTTAAACTACGCTAGCAATGCTATTCGAAAGCTGCAAAAATTTTCTTCCAATGATTTAGTGCTGACATTCGCCTAACCTTCCCTTAATAAACTAAACTTAACGCTGCTCAACGTCACATTATCTGACAAATTTCGTTAAAACCTCATATTTTATAGCTCCAAATAGTCTACAGAGAACGCTAAAAATACAATAATAAAACATCGCATAAACACACACACACAAACACACCGCATTTAAACAATAGCACCTCAAGACAAAATACTGTTCATACCTACAATCTTGAATCTCGTGAATCTGACAGTTAAATTTATAGCTATGCAGTTAAACTCGTGCAAAGTATTCATAACTGTCATAAAAAATCTCAAGTAGCATTTACTTGTAGGATTATTGTGCCATAAGGGAGCACCCTACCGATGGCTGTGTCACAAACGGGGTGGAGAATTATTAATGTAGGGGTATTTTTGGAAAGTCTGTGAAAAGGATGAACTTTTTCGCTGGAATAGTAGTTAAAAAGATAGTTAAATTATAAAAAAAACATTCATCTACTATGATCTTCATATATTAGGGGATATCTTTGGAACACTAATATCCTTGCGGACAATGTTTAAGACAGCTTATAAGGTCGTTTAATATGTATAAAGTTGAACATTTTGAGGACTTTGAATTAGAGATGTGCGCGTGAGTGATTATTGGCTCACGTTCACGCACGCTCACGAAGGAAAAAATGATTCACGCCCGTTCACACACGAAAATTTTGTCGTTAATCACGTTCACGCATGATCACGTGAGTAAAATAAATCACGTGATTCACGTAAATCACGCAAACAATTTTCACAAAGAAAATAATATAACATTCTAAATCGAAATGAGTAACGCCTCGAAAATCCGAAAATTATATTATTTAAATAACTGTAGGTTTGCGATGTTAATATTGTAAAAGTAGTATACAAAATTACATTGTGATATATCGCAAAATAAGTTAAAAATCGGACACTGATATAAAATTCAAGCAGAAAACAAAGCATATACCCCGATATATCTTATGTGGTTTTTTAAATGAACTAATACTAAGGGGGGTTCCCATATAATTGCAGTGCCTAGTGTTGGTGCAGGAAATGCTTGCTTAAATACTATAGAAAATAGAAATAATATAGAAAATAGAAACACTTTGTTTTAGAAGTAAATATGTATATCGTTACCAAAATATAAAAAGACTCAACTAACATTTTTTTGCAAAATGAAAAATTTAATTTAATTCAACAATAATTACTTATTAATTTAAAGAAAGAGCACTTATTCGTATATTCTTGTACAGATAGTTGTTTTACGGGTGTTATTACAGTTTTTTCAGAATTCAGCTAATGGATTTTGAACCGTTCCACTGTTGAATATTCTGCAAAAGAAATCAAAGAAAAAATTGAAAAATTAATTAAACAGATAGCAAATGTGTACCTTTAACAAAAATTGCATTTTAACTTTCTTCTTTGTCTAGTGTTCGGCAACTGATAGGGTTAGTTCATGATTTGATTCAGAAAGATTAAATGCTTATCCACAGTGAATAGTTTTTTTTACAGATCACGCACCTCCTCCTTGTCCTTTATGTATTCCATTATATAAAACTCCAACAATATATTTTTTAGTTTTCAATATTTTATCTTGAAGCACTCCACTGTGAACTTATTCTGTTGGCATTGTGTATCAACTGCACGGTACTAAAATGTAAACTATAATGATGAAATTCAGTCAAACACGTTTTTGCAAGCAAATGTAATTTTGACCATAATATGATTATAAAACAAACATAGTATGATCAGCAGCAGTGATGAAACTAAATCTAACGGGATTTTGCAAACACATGTAAATTTGACCATAATATGATTATTTACAAACATAGTATGATCAACAAGTCTAACGGAGTTTTGCAAACAACGTGCTGGAATATTCAGAAACAAAATTTTATCTCTTTCAACCACTACATAAATGAGGAGAACAACAATTAGCTTTAATACATTAATTTTTCATACAAAATAGTTCTCGATTATAAAATAAAAACACGTTAGATGTTTTCAAACATTACTTACCCATCTGTTCTAATTTATACATTCACTGAATGTTTTTCTTTTTTAATACACATGTCGCCGACAAACGAACTTACTTCTTCTGCACTTAGAACTGAACTGAGACAAAAATATAAATTTCTCCGTAAGCCTGATAATTGTATGATTGTAGATAACTTGATAATAGTATGATTGATCTGCGACTATAGAATTGTTGGGCAATTATCATATTTTGGCCATAACAATCATATTGGCAAGTATACAATTGTTGCAACAAACATATTTTTATTTTAAGGATCACAATCATATTTTGATAAAATATTAACTATGTTATGCTTGTCCAAACCATATTATTATTAAAATTTAATCAAAAATAAAATAACATGATTGCGACAAAAAATTTGATTGTAGAGAACATAAAATGGTCACCGTGATTATGTTCAACCGTATTTCTTTGAGTGTGGCCACCTTTATAATAGATAACATGTAACCGGCTGTGAAGTCGGAGTTTGAGAATTTGCTGGAGTCGGTGTCGAAGATAATACTCGACTCCGACTCCCGGTAAACGCGTTTTTATAAGAAATTAAAATTGCTTCCCAGACTGAAAATATTATTTTTATACACTCCACGAGAGTAGAAGCAGCTATGCAGAAATTGGGTAAGATCGGTTCAGATTTAGATATAGCCCCCATACAAATGTCGCTCCCGATTTGACTTTTGCCGCTTTAGAAACCACATATTGTACCCGATTTTCTTTAAATTTGGCACAACATCTTATAATCCAACTAGAAACACCTATGCAAAAATTGGATAAGATCGGTTCAGATTTAGATATAGCCCCCAAACAAATTTGGCTTCCGGTTTGACATTTTCCGCTCTAGAAACGACATATTGTACCCGATTTTCTTTAAATTTTGCACAACATCTTATAATCCAACTAAAAACACTTATGCAGAAAGTGGGTTAGATCGGTTCAGATTTAGATATTGCCCCCACACAAATGTCGCTCCCGATTTGACATTTTCCGCTCTAGAAACCTCATACTGTACCCAATTTTCTTTAAATTTGGCACAACATCTTATAATCCAACTAGAAACACCTATGCAAAAATTGGATAAGATCGGTTCAGATTTAGATATAGCCCCCAAACAAATTTGGCTTCCGGTTTGACTTTTGCCGCTTTAGACACCACATATTGTACTCGATTTTCTTTAAATTTGGCACAACAGCTTATAATCCAAGTAAAAACCCTATGGTGAAAGTAACTAAGATCGGTTCAGATTTAGATATAGCGCAAATACAAGTGTTGCTCCCAAATGTTTAACCGATTTTGGCCAAACTATACATAGTATATTTCACCTATTTCGTTCCAGATTTCAATATACCCCCATACAAATGTCCTTTCCGATTTAACATTTTTTGTCAAGCACATACATTTACAGGATACAAAAATCCTTCCCGTTTTCACTTTTTCACCGAATTAAATTGTATTCGGATTGAAAGTGGAGAGTATCATAGCAATTTCACCACACACAGAAAACTGATTCATTACCACAACCGAATTTTTAGCCAACCAAATATTTGCAGTTCTACATACTATCACAATATTGTATGGGTGATTCCATCAGTATAACCGACTTTTTGTTGCAACAATAGCATTTTCAGTACTGTGAACTGAAATTATTTGTTGCAGAGACATTAAATCTAGAATGTTTTGGTACATCGAACTATCAAAATGTTATCTGCAACTAAATTGTTATGCATATCTGTTGTTACTATAATTTTTATACACTCCACGAGAGTATTATGTCTTTGAGCATTTGTTTGTAACACCCAAAGGGAAGGGAGATAGATCCATCGACGATAGACCGATCGACCGATAGAATCACTTTTTGAATCGATTTAGCAATGTCCGTCTGTCTGTCCATCTATTCTGTAATCACGATACAGGTCGCAATTGTAGACAGAACCAAATGAAACTTTGCACAACGAAGTTTTTCGGGATAAGAACGAACGCTATTTAATTTGAAGAAAATCGGTTCAGATTTAGATATCGCATATCTAAGTGAGGTAACTTCCGCAATACGAATATGATTGTTGCCGAAAAATTATTTTTCTTCTAGGCGATACGATTTCGAATCGTTTTCGTATTACTTTGCTTGTTGGGTATTTTCTTTTTTTACTTGTGTTTGACAACTAAATAATAAATAAATTATTTGTTATTATCACTAATTACACTACTCAACAAAATGAAAAAAATTTCATGTACTCCGGATGCGATAATTTTTTCTGTGTAGATAACCTTGACATGAGCTCGAAAAACGCAATAAAAAAATTTTTTTTCGTTTGGTTTTTGTTTTATTTTTTTTTTTAAATTTTAAAAATTTTTTTTTGGTTAATTTGTTTCGTCCGGCATAACTCGGGAGCCACTAGCCCGATTTAATTGAATTAAATTTTAAAAAAATTAAAATTACAATTCCCTTAATCTGTTCATATATTGTTTTCCTATACAAGCAACAGTTTCCAAGTTAAAAATGAATATATAAAGGAAAAAACTTATTTTTTGCCTAAAGATTTAAATTTTTTTTTTAAATCCATAAAAAATCCAAAATGAAAAAAAATATCAAATCTTATTACTTTTACGTAAAGTCACATAACCTATGAGCAAAATGAGACAAAGATCATGAAAATCGATGCACGTGTTTCGCTTTTATTCGCAATTGAGTAAAGGTATGAATTTCAAAAATTTGCTCGACATATGCACAACTTTGTCTATGGTAAGGTTTTTTCTTTTTTTTTGATTCTCAGAATTAACAAAACGGAATAAGCAAAGGGTTCTATAATTTTTATGATTGCGTAAGCAAAGTAATAAACGCTAATAAATGTGCGTGAACAATTAAAAGGAAAGGGGACTTTTTTAATTATTTGGGTTTTCCGTTGGCTACCTGTATGATTTTTTTACAGAAATGCAACCCACATTTAAGGGTGGTCATTATTCGGAAAATTTAAGACTCACACATGGTGAAACAGGTATGTAGCCACCGTAAAAAAATATACACCCATTTATAAGTACCTGTCAGTAAAATACTAAACAATACACAGTATAAATAGGTCTTCATTGATCGATTTAACTCATTCAACAAGTGTCGACGAATGCGATAGTTAAAATGAGCAAACGTTCGCGAGGATTTGAATGCAATACCAATCCAAGTAATTTTTGTTACATGTGCGGAGAATACGTTTCTGAAAAAAACAAGCGTTGTTTTTCACCTAAATTGAGAGATTCATTTGAAGAGAGCTTCAATTTAAAGGTCTCAAACATAGATGAGCGGTGGACACCAAGTGCTCTATGTCCAAGGTGCTACGTACAGCTAGCTGACTCAAGGTAAGTGTAGATTACGAAATTCAAGAACATATATAACTTATTATTGAAATTCTTTCAGACGACAGCCGAGAATCATCATGCCAATGCTTTGGAGAGCTCCGCTTTGCCATGTAACAGATTGCTACTTCTGTCTTACCAAAAAAACAGGCGTGGGAAAAAATATACGATGGACTTACGCTGCTGTTTCAACAGTGAATTTTCCAGTGCCATTTTCCGAAGAACCAGTGGACCCGCAACCGTCCGTTTCAAGATGGGCATCTAATAATGAGGCGATACATCCAACATCAGATCCGGAGACAGTAGAAACCACATCAGAATGCGAGTCAACATATACATTGCATGGAGGTCAACGCTTATGTTCCCAAGCAGAACTGAACGATTGGGTTAGAGAATTGAAACTCTCCAAGGAAGATGCAGAGTTGCATGCATCGCGCATGCAACAGTTCGGTTTCTTGGCTCCTGGTGTGGTGACAACAATCTACAGGAAGCGTCATGAACCATACGCAAGGTACTACACAAAAAAAGACAACATCTGTTTTTGTAAGGACATTCCCGGATTATTTGGTGAACTCGGGTACTCTTACGATCCAGGAGAGTGGCGTCTTTTCATCGACAGCAACAAACAGAGCCTTAAAGCAATTTTACTGCACAACGGCAACAAGAAACCTTCGATTCCAATTGCTCATACCGTTGACACCAAGGAAACATACGAAGTCATGGACAATCTACTAAAGTGCCTTAACTATGAGAGGCACGATTGGAAAGTTTGTGCCGACCTTAAGGTTATCGGTATCCTTTGTGGATTACAAGGTGGATTCACAAAGTACTGTTGTTTTCTCTGCCTTTGGGACAGCCGCGATCGTCAACATCATTACACCAGGAGGAGTTGGACAGAAAGAGTTAACTTCATCCCCGGCAGCGACAACGTGAAATATACACCACTCATAAAAAAGGAAAATGTTTTTCTCCCACCTCTTCACATAAAGCTCGGACTCATAAAAAACTTCGTGAAAGCTATCAACAAAGATGGCGAAGCGTTCGCCTATTTAAAAACCATTTTTCCTCACCTTTCATCGGCAAAGATTAAGGAAGGCGTTTTCGACGGTCCGCAAATTAAAAAGTTGTTGCAAGACCAACAGTTTGAGCACATTTTATCACCAAATGAAGCTGCAACTTGGAACTCATTTCGGCAAATTGTTTCCGGATTTCTTGGAAACAACAAAAGCTCAAATTACAGAGAGATCGTCGAACAACTACTCCAAAATTATAAAAAAATTAGAGCAAATATGTCGCTTAAGATACATTTTCTACACTCGCACTTGGACTTCTTTCCGGACAACCTGGGCGATGTGAGTGACGAGCATGGTGAGCGTTTTCATCAGCAAATGAAAGAAATTGAGCACCGATACCAAGGATTTTGGAACGAAGCTATGATGGGGGACTATATCTGGTTCCTGATAAGAGAAACAGACCCACAAAGAGACACCGTAAAAGAAAAAACCTTACCATAGACAAAGTTGTGCATATGTCGAGCAAATTTTTGAAATTCATACCTTTACTCAATTGCGAATAAAAGCGAAACGCGTGCATCGATTTTCATGATCTTTGTCTCATTTTGCTCATAGGTTATGTGACTTTACGTAAAAGTAATAAGATTTGACATTTTTTTCATTTTGGATTTTTTATGGATTTTTAAAAAAAAAAATTTAAATCTTTAGGCAAAAAATAAGTTTTTTCCTTTATATATTCATTTTTAACTTGGAAACTGTTGCTTGTATAGGAAAACAATATATGAACAGATTAAGGGAATTGTAATTTTAAATTTTTTAAAATTTAATTCAATTAAGTCGGGCTAGTGGTTCCCGAGTTATGCCGGACGAAACAAATTAACCAAAAAAAAATTTTTAAAATTTAAGAAAAAAAATAAAAAAAAAAACCAAACGAAAAAAAAAAAATTTTTATTGCGTTTTTCGAGCTCATGTCAAGGTTATCTACACAGAAAAAATTATCGCATCCCGAGTACATTTTGACTGTTGACTAGTGTTATTGATACTAAAGTATTAATTTCTGTGTAAAAAGTAGTTGTCACAATTGTAAGAGCTAATCTCAAAATATTTGTATTGTCTTCGATTGATATAGCCAATGTTATTGCTGTGTTTACTTTCATTTGGTTATGACCATGTTATTATAGTACATTAAACTAGATATCTATGAAGAATATGGAAATATTGTATTTTCAATAAAAATAGTTATGGTTATATAATTATTTATTGGTTCTGATGGAATTCTAACTATCTCATTCTCTGTGTGCACGACATGTCTGCATGAAACAAACATTTTTTGTTAGGAGATCGAAAGTCCACAGCTACTATAGATCTTCAGATGTTCATCTGATCACTCTTCTAATACCATATCTTTCGTAGGGCTTTGAATAACTCATGCCAACTCACCAACCTTTTCCATGCTCTGACCATGTCTCACCGAAATGAAATACAACCAACAATCGTGACAATGTTGAAAAGATAAAAAAGGTATTTTCCTTTCAGCAGCAGATCATAATGATGATGATGATGACGACGATGACACCCTCAGCAAAAACTTAATTTGAAAATAAACTGATTACTTTAAATTTAGAAAGAAAGAAAGGATGACGGTGAATAAGTTGACAATGTCACCAGACTTAAGTATACTTCATAATCTTACAAAAACAAAAGCCAGCCAAAGGCTAAAGAAAAATAACCGGATAATTTCCACATTCACGAGAGTGAAACATGTTCTCCCTCCCCATGACAAAGAATAAAAACAGTGACTTAACAAAACACAAAATGATTCCGCTGTTGATGGCAAACCGAAAAGAAATTCGAAATTCTTGAAGATTTGCGTAAGAGCAGAAGACAACAAATAGAGATCTGTTGAAATCTTCTAAACAAACCCCAACCTGACAACACAATGATATATAAGGCATCGGGGCCAAATTATCAGAATGTTATTGTCATCTTATCTTTGTTTTTGTGGCATTCTCTAGCATGAACAACCCCAACCAACAACTTAGTGTTTGTTTAGTCATTCTAAAATAGTTGTAGTCGTAGCTGCCACGTAATCCCCGGTACTTAGTGCTGGCATTTAATATTTGCAGTATTTACTTGTCATTTTTTTCTAATATTACCTTTTTACAATTCTCGAGGGGCTTTCGACTGCGAATTTGTTGACTTTGGATCTCATTCGGACTTTTTAATATATTTGCCAAGTACTTAAGACACTTTTGAGGATGATGGATGAATGAATGGTGGGGTATTAACTAACTTACGTATCGCATATTCAACAAGAATTTCTTGAGCAAGTGTTGTTTTTTTATTTTGGTTTTATTTTTAAAATGGATTAGTTTATACTTTGCTAGGAGGTGATTTTCTGAAAGTGTGAAATTAACCATAAAAAATATCTGAGGTCTTATTTAGAGTTGTTCGAGTGATATTGAAAGTCGCTTGACTTTTAACACTGTCTGAAGTGCATCGAAATAGGATTACTTTAGAACACATATATTTCAATCCATTATATATAGAATACCTATGACATTTCTGATCTACTGGATGATGAGAAACAATGTTTTCACCTTTTACAACTTTTACAATTTAGGATCGTGGATGGAATCCACGTGCTCACCTTCAAATGAATTCAGACTAGAGTAAGCCCTAAATAAATTTTGATAATAGTGCCCTCTCTGCCTCTGGCTAGTGTAGTGGACAGGCAATTTTTCAGCGCACCCTATTCTATACCCCGATAAACATTTACCCGTGTCCACAAAAGTAAATGGACAGCTGGCCACAACTGGCCAAACATTCGTGTCGGACAACTTAATACCGGAAGCGCAGCGTAGTCATTTGTATCCTCTAGTACAAGAGTTGTACAATATTCCTCATAAATACAGCTTAGCAATACAAAAAACATATCCAACCATCAGCGCTTTTCCAAAAGCCCACGTAAATACATGACAACGACAAATATATGCAGAAACATGTCATTAATTACCCCCAACTGCACCGCCCCAGTGAGCACCGCACAATGTAATTCCGCCGGCGATGATAGTATCGTTTTCATGTGAAATGATAGCTGCGCGCTATCCTGTATCATCATCAGCACACATTACAAATTGTAGACAATAATATTTTGTAATTAATATTTACAACAAAATAAAAATTGTGATTTCAGATAACACTTTCATCATGTTGAAAATGTCACAATAATTCACATTCACACAGATGTACATTTATGAAATTTATTCTACTGAAAGTATAGTTGTGCCTTCGTTCGAAGCACAGTGTTTCGTCTACCCAATTAAATAATGAATAAGCTTATGAATATATGAATGAATGAAGTAAATTCGTCATGTTTCATCATTTCAACGATCATAAGTACATACATATTGAGTTTATTATAGGATTATGTACGACTTAAACTTCAATAGCTTGGATTTTTAATTGTAATGAAACTTCGAGACATTTTGAAAACAACAAAATCATCTGATGAAAATACCGGCGTAGATAATCTAAGTTATTTAGATGGTGAGAATGAAGAGAATTATATTGCACAAGTAGAAGAGCTACACCTGAAAGATTATAAATTACCACAACGTAAAATCACAAGCTTAGTAACCAAAGAAACTGGTCCACAACAGCCAAACTTAAACTTTTAGAAAACATTCGTTGGAGGCAAACATAGACAACTTGTTGGAAATAGCAATTATTTTTAGCGAAGCCTGGAATTGAATTTCAACAACTCTTTCAAATCAAAACGAAATACGAGGCTTGCTAGTCATATTTTCAGCTTTGGCCATACTAATTGTTTACAGACACCATCTGACATTTCCAATTGAAAATTTGACCTTTGAACAGTAACCTTCTGCGGTTCTGAACCTCATTTGAGCAAAATTTTGGTTGTTTCAGTTAGTTGAAAATTCCAATTTCCATTCCAATAATTGGACAATCATTCGATGATAGCGTAATGCCCATAAAATAGCTTCTACCAGAAAAATATCGATGCTACGTCAATGTTCGAATAAGATATACATTTTTTGGTACTCGATGAAATGCTAGCTGATGTACATAAAAATTTTAATTTCAAAAAAATTAATATTGATCCACGTTACTGAATTTGTTGTTTCCTTTTGAATAATAGGGCTGTTTTTCTTTAAGCCGGCATAATAAGCAGCGATAACAAAAAAAGTTAATTTGTTACTTAAAATAAAAAACTATAATTTCACATTGTCGCCAACTACTGTATATACGCAGGGAGTGTTGTAGGGTATCGTCCCGACTTATGTCTTTCCTTACTTATTATTTTTTTCATCGTTTTGCAGAGAATCCCAAATATTTAGTTGAGATAACCGAATTTTACTTGAACCAACCGATTTATTCGGTCCTGTATTCCGATTCTATCATTTGACGGATCCGCATATTCGATCCTGGATACCGATTTCATTTTTTCATTATTTGGTCGTAGATACTGATCGGATTTTTGGCAACGAAACATCGAATTTCATTATTCTATGTGCAGTCGTTAGGTTGTACTATTTTTATCCCTCTATCCCCATTTGTATGTATCTATTTGTTATGTACCTACTCTATTAGAGGAATGTACACTCCAAATTTCGTGTTTCTATTTGTTGTCGTTTGATAGGTATCATTTTAATCCTTTTTTGTCCCATTTCGCCCCCTACAAATAAAAAACACTATGGTGCCCTTTTATGCTATAAAGGGAATGCGCATGGCAAATATCAAGTAAATACAGGCTAATATGTTCAAAAACAGGCTGAAATACTCTAAATATTAGGGGTATTTTCAGTCCTTGTGAGGGAAAAATTTTTCCCTCTGGGCCGATTTTGCCCACTTTCAATCCCAACCAATCTACAACCATAGGACACATTTAGGAAAAATTTGAAACTCCTAGCTCATTTCGTTCGGCCGCTATCGTGCTTTCAACAGACAGACGGACGTGGCTATATTGTCTTAGAATTTTAGCACGACCCAGAATATATCGGCCGCTATCGTGCTTTCAACAGACAAACGGACATGGCTATATCGTCTTAGAATTTTACCATGAACCAGAATATATATACTTTATGGGGTCTCCGACGAATATTTCAATGTGTTACAAACGGAATGACAAATTGAATATACCCCCATCCTGGAGGTGGACGGTATAAAAATTATTCCATTTGAAATTCAAGAATGTAAACAAAATTATTTAAGGAAAATATACATTTGGTGGGATAGCATTTTTTCTGCAAATTTGGATATTCTGCAGTTTTGAAAACAGATTTAATGAAATGGTAAGCAACTAATAATTATAATGATGGAAAATGTCGGTAATTTCATATATAGTTTATAACATTCACCATCCTCACTCCACAAACTTTCTACCTATCAATCTAAATGGGGGTAAATCTGTTTTCTACACAGCAGAATATTAAAATTTACAGAAATAAATAAATGCTACCCAACCTAATGTGTGTTTGTCTTTCACTTGCCGCTTTAGAATGAAGAATTGAACGCTACATTTTTAATGATTTCCTGTAAATTGGGAAATGGTCTTCATATTAGGAATTCTTTCCATTTTTCTTCAACAGATTTTTCTTTAAAAATATTTTCGGCAAAAGCTTTTAAGGATACAAATTAATCAAAAAGTTGATCTAAGTCGATTCTTTTAATTGAAAATAATTTAATTGCTTCTCCAAAGTCGTGAAATGAAATATTTGTATAGGTTAAAAATTCAAAGTTTTTCAAATTTGTTATTAACAAATAACGAAAAAAAAGTACAAAAAGAAGTACACCGCAGCCAGGAGTACCATTAGTGGAAAAAATTAAGCGTGCAGATGAAAACAGTACTTCTGCAAACTTATTAACGTGTGTTGATAATGTTGATAAACTTGGATAAGAGCTTTACTAAGAACTTCCGTAGATTTTGTTGTTTATATATTCCTCTTGCAGAGAGTACACACCTGGTATAGTCTTTAATCAATTGTACTGTAGATTAAGCCGAGACAAAATTCCAGTTGCTGAATATATTTTAGTTTTCACCATTTCAATGCGTTTATCCTAGGAAAGTTTATACAAGAGGTTTACACCAAAATACTTAACAGATGGTGTTTCAAAAAATATAGTAATTTACCATCTTTATCCGTTGGCCGACCCGTTCGCCGGATTTAACAGCACCTGATTATTTCCTTTGGGGATATTTAAAAGAGATGGTGTATATCAATAAACCCTGAACCCTTGAACAGATGAAGGAGAATATTCGAGCCGAAATAAGAGCGTAGCAAACAGATATTCTGATTCGTGTCATGGAAAATGCTCTTGAAAGAACTCAACTTTGCGCGGCTGAAAATGGTGGTCACTTGCGTGACGTAATCTTTCACACATAAATTTAAAAACTCTACAGATATTATATTTTATTATTTTGTAAGAAAAATAAATTTAAATTGAAAATTAAATAAGTTATGATTGTTTTAAACCCCTTCGCGACTTCTGCCGCACCCTGTACATATCAATGTAAAAGGCAAAGTACGAATTTCGAAATTCTATTATCTTTCGGGTTCACAATAGAATACATACATCTAATTTTAAAATTCTAGCTACAACCGTTTGCTTGGTACCAGTCTTATCTCTATAACCGCATTTTTCCTAAATGTACGAATTCGGAGAAATACGTTTGCTTTACTCTGCTACGAAATCTGAGATATTTATAAAGCGTATTTCATGATTCTAGCTGCAGCCGTTTGATTGGTTTCATTTTTATCCTCTTTTGCTCCGCATTCCCTAAAACCATTCCCGGCACCAATTTTATCCCTTTTTGACCTAGAAAGTACGAGTGCCGAAAGATAGCATTATATATATCGAATCTACACAACCTGAGCGAAATATACACCGAGTGCAAAAAAATACAAGAGTGCAAAAGTTATAAGAGTGTCAGGATACAAATCCTTGTTTTACTCGACAACAACCACAACTAAAATACTACCACTTCCAAGGTGGTCTTTCTAAATTTTACGTTTTAGAACTTGGTCTTTAGCGTTTACTTGTGACTCCACAATGAGTTAAATCACATTGTTTTAACATTTCAATTAAGGCAATTGATCTTAATTTCTGACGAATTCTACAAACATCGATTTTTGTAGCAGCGACGAAACATTGTGCCATATTGTTCTGTTTTACGAAATTACCACAGCAACCATAGTCAGATAATTCAACAACAGTTTCATCATTTTGCCGGCGATAGTGTTAAGATCCCGCAATTTAATGATAAATAATAATAAAATTATACAATTACTTGCTTACATTCTCAGCAGCAGCAACTACAACAACAACAATAACAGATGAATAATGAACAAATGTAAAAACAAAATAAATTTAAATAAATAACAGCAGTAATGACAGTGGCAGGCCTTTCCGTTCCATCCGTCCGTCCGTCAGCCACAAAATGAAATGTTAGGGAGCATTGTAAAATATTACCAAAGTAAACAATTTATAATGAATATTTATAACAATTATCACCGCAATATCTTAACAAGTAAAACGTACTTTTCATGTATTTAAGATGTCTGTCAACCAGCTCCGTCCACCTGTCTGGCAGCCTGTCTGTCTGTCTGTCTCTCTTATCAGTTAGGGAAGGCAGTCAGAAAGGTACAAGCAGCCGGTCGAAAACGATCCCGAACTCACGTACTATCAACTGAATTGTTGTGGGGGGCTCCAGAGTAGCGAACATGTTAAAATCATTATGAAATTAATGAGATTTTCAATAAAGCCTAAGTGCATTTAATGGTGTCAATAAAAAATCAATCACTGACATCACATACAAACACTTTCGAAAATGTCATGGGGACCTTCTAAAACACCACTGGTATCGAATATAAATTCCGAACGGTCTTCAATCATTTTGGCCAAGCCCCAAAGAGCTTACAGCCATGAATACCATGCATCAATGTGAGTGAGATTAAAAATTAAGCTGTTGCAGCTTGTCTAACACTAGCTTACAATGTACTTGTCTAGTAAGTACATGTATTTATTATTATAACGAACTGCATAACAAAGTATAGGGTCCGCAAAATAACTTTTTTTTTTTGAAAATGCTATAAAAAAACTACTGAATATTTTCTCAAATTTCTTTTTTTATTTGAAAGTACAATCCTTCCGGTTAATAATGGAAAATAATTTCATTCAAATGGCTGCCTCGGGCACCCCACAAATAATAGTTCAACGGTTGAATAGTTGAAAAAAAAACGTTAGATGGCGGGTCCGTTAGAATCATATTTTAATTGTTGTTTACTACATCGAATTCAGTCGATTTTAGAGTATATAGAGGCCGTAGAATAATGTTCATGTTTTTATATACAGGGTGGCTAACGAAAGCCGCTACCAAAAAAAACTTTAATAACTTTTTTCTATTTAATGAATCTGGTTAATTTTTTTTATTGTGCAGATTGATTTTTAGATTTAACAAATATGGATAACTGGGACACTGAAACAAGAATTTGGATTGTCCGCCGCACAATTCACGAACACAATTCAATTCGGTAAAAAAGTGAAAACGGAAGGCTTTTTGTATGTTTCCTATTCATAGTCTAATATGACCTGACCAAATTTGTCAAATCGAGAGGAATATTTGTATCGGGGCTATATCCAAACAGGGAATGAAGTGACTAACTTTCACAATAAGTTTTTTCAGTTCAAGTAAGCGTGTTATGCTCATTTTGAAGAAATTCGGTGAAAATACGTGGTGGAAAAAGTCAATCCGGGATAGAAATTTGTATGGGAGCTATATGTAAGTCTGAACCGTTCTAACACATTTTCACCACAGGTGTTTCCATTTGAAATATAAGATGTTTTGCCAATTTTGAAGAAAATCTGTTAAATTATGTGGATTTTAGAGCGGAAAATTTAGGGAGCGAAATTTATATGGGATCTATATATAAATCTGAACCGATTTGACCCATTTTCGCCATGGGTGTTTCTAATGGAAACATAAGATATTTTGCCAAATTTGATGAAGATCTGTTAAATTATGTGGTTTCTAGAGTAGAAAAAGTCAAATCGGGAGCGAAATTTGAATGGGAGCTATGTGTAAATCTGAACCGATCTGGCCAATTTTCAACATAGGTGTTCCTAGTTGAAATATAAGACGTTTTGCCAAATCTGAAGGCAATCTGATACAATATGTGGTTTCTAGTCAAATCGGGAGCGGAAATTGTATGGGAGCTATATATAAATCTGAACCGATCTGACACATTTTCACCATGGGTGTTTCTAGTTGAAATATAAGATATTTTGCAAGATTTGAAGAAGATTTGTTAAAATATGTGGTTTGTTGAGTCGCAAAAGTGAAATCAGTAGTGAAATTTGTGAGGAAGCTATATATAAATCTGAACCGATCTGAACTATATTCACCATGGGTATTTTTTGTGGAAGTATAAGATATTTTGCCAAATTTGAAGAAGATCTGTAAAAATATATGGTTTCTAGACCAGAAAAAGTCAAATCGGTAGCGAAATTTTAATGAGAGCTATATATAAATCTGACCCGATCTGACCAATTTTCAACATAGGTGTTCCTAGTTTAAATATAAGATGTTTTGCCAAATCTGAAGACAATCTGATACAATGTGTGGTTTCTAGAGCGGAAATAGTCAAATCGGGAGCGAAATTTGTATGGGAGCTATATATAAATCTGAACCGATCTAATACATTTTCACCACAAGTGTTTCTAGTTGAAATATAAGATGTTTTGCCAATTTTGAAGAAAATCTGTTGTAATATGTGGTATCTAGAGTGAAAATAGTCAAATCGGGAGTGAAATCATATTTCATAAACTTTAAGAAATTATTCTTTAATACATTGACATTTTAATTAATTGTTTTATTGTATGGAACACATTTCATTTTATTTATGAATTTTTCATACATATTCTGAAAAAAAATTAATAAATTTATGAAAAACTTTTATGAAATCGCTTCATAAATATTATTAAGGAAAATGCATTCAGTGTATATGGCTGAAGGTAAAATCTGGAAATTCGATGGGTACATTCCTCCGTCTGCGAGCACTCAGAAAAAGCTATACTAAATTCAAGTAAAAATGTACTCAAATGCCTTTACTCAATTCAAGTTTATTTTTTACTTGAACGTAGTACGTTCATAATCAAATCAAGTAAAATTTATTGAAAATTAGTTTTATTTACTCATTTTAACTACAAATGTACTTAGATTGAGTACATTTATCAGACTCAATTTTAGTATGCTTCAGTATCAATTTTTTTTCAGTGTAGAATTGAATTCTCCAAAAATTTTGAACCACTGTGGGAAAAGTAAGCCTTTACTCTATGAAACTATACACTCCACGAGAGTATTATGTCTTTGTGCATTTGTTTGTAACACCCAAAAGGAAGAGTGATAGACCCATTGTTAATTATACCGATCGGCTTAGAATCACTTTCTGAGTCGATTTAACAATGTCCGTCTGTCTGTCCATCTATTGTTGTAACCACGATACAGGTCGCAATTGTAGCCAGAACTAAACGAAACTTTGTACAACGAAGGACAAAGACGAACGCTATTTAATTTGAAGAAAATTGGTTCAGATTTAGATATAGCCCCCATACGAATTTCACTCCCGATTTGACTCTTTTCACTCTAGATACCACATATTTCAAAAGATTTTCTTCAAAACTGGCAAGCCATCTTATATCTTATATCTATTCAACTAGAAACACCTGTGGTAAAAATGGGTCAGATCGGTTCAGTTTTATATATAGCTTCCATACAAATTCCGTTCCCAATTTGAATTTTTCCGCTCTAGAATCCACATATTTTAACAGATTTTCTTCAAAATTCGCAAAACTCCTTATATTTAAACTAGAAACATCTGTGGTAAAAATGTGTTAGATCGGTTCAGATTTATATATAGCTCCCATACAAATTTCGCTCCTAATTTCAATTTTTCCGCTCTAGAATCCACATATTTTAACAGATTTTCTTCTAAATGAGCAAAAAGCCTTATATTTAAACTAGAAATATCTGTGGTAAAAATGTGTTACATCGGTCCAGATTTATATATAGCTCCCATACAAATTTCGCTCCCAATTTGACGTTTTGCGCTCTAGAAACCACATATTGCAATCGTTTTGCTCCAAATTTGGCACATGAAAGTGGTTCATATCGGTTCAGATTTAGATATAGCCCCTATACTTATGTCGCTCCCGATTTGACTTTTTCCGCTCTAGAAACCACATATTTCACTCGATTTGCTTCAAATTTGGCACAGTACCCTATAATTGAAGTAGACACAGATATGGTGAAAGTGGTTCAGATCGGTTCAGATTTATTTCACTCGATTTTCTTTAAATTTAATCTTATAATTCAACTAAAAACTCCCATCGTGAAAGTGGGTAAGATCGGTTCAGATTTAGATATATTTTTTTTATATATATACAAATGTAGCTCCCAAATGTTTAACCTATTTAGGCCAAACTTTACATATTATATTTCATCTATAAACATACATGACGAAAGCGGATGTCCTTTCCGATTTAACATTTTTTTGTCAAACACATACATTTACAGGACACAAAAATCCTTCCCGATTTCACTTTTTTACAGAATTGAATTGTAATGAGATAGGAAGTGGAGTGTATCATATAGTCGGCTTCGTCCGACTTTAGCCTTTCCTTACTTGTTTTATTGTTATTTGGCAATATTATTGTCTTTTTAAAAGAGAAATGTTTGTTCTTCCCCTACAACTTAAACATTTAAAAAGCTGAGTTTCAAAGAAATCGGAAATGGAGATGTAAAAAGATGCGAACTAGAAGTTGACTAATTATTGCTTATAACACCACAGTTTATAGGATCTCGAAAAGCATGATAATGCCACAAATAATATATAATATATATAAAATAGGAATGCTGTTCAAATTAGAAACACAGACTTTCTGCTGGAAGGCAATCTATTGACAGACAAACACTACCTATACTTGGATACCTGGAATGCTATACCTATTACCAAATATTTCAGTTCAGGGAATCTTGATGACAAAAACAGCCAGTGCTTTTCTGTTTTCTTTTTTTATGGCACTCAGATGTTATCACACAAGTGTCATCATCTTGACTTATTACCACATTAATTGCCGCAGTAGAGTACATCATACAACAAGAGACCCTATTGCGGTAATAAATTTGTCTGAGTATATTTCACATACAGAACGACGAGTCAGTCGTACGTCTTTACTTTTATACAATGATGTCGTTAATAAATAATACTGTCATTTTTCAGTTTTTTCTGTTTGTTTGTGTGCTTGTGTGTTTGTTACTGGTACTGACTGAACTTCTGTTTATTTTCAGCTTTTAATTGTTGAACATGTCATATTTATCTTCGCGCTTCCTTGGTTTACTTTGGCGCAGCTGATATTAAACTCAACACAAAACCCCAACTGGAAAAACAAACTTTGCGACCAGAGACGGCCAAACGTCAGAATGCCTGAGCAGAGACAGCTCTGTACCTTAAGAGGAGACAGACAGACAGACAAACATACGGACAGGAACAACAGTTGCAGCGAGCAAGAGAGTGATGCCGCCATAAAAGTGAAGATTACTCGTTTGTTTACATTGTAAATGTATGTAAGGTTTATTTTACAATAATTTTTTGTGACGGAAATTTAATTTATGACTCTTCTTCTTCTTGGTACTTATAAAAGGAAATGGACCTTATTATTTATTAACGGAGAGATATTGCAATAAATTGTGTTAACAAAATGAGGTAACTCTAAGAGTGCCTGTCATTTAATAATTTAAATTAAACTAGACATAATTCGGATAGGTGTTCAAGAACTGTACGTAAACGGAAAACACGTTTAAAAAGTAGTTGGCCCAATTAAAGTCTTATTTATATCAAAATTGTTCTAGCATAGGTAGATCGTAGATCGGTTCGTAAAAATTTGATAACATGGGATAAATTTAGCAAAATGAATTTACTATTTTGTAGATACGTAAAATAAACAAGTAAGCAAAGGCTAAAGTCGGGCGGGGCCGACTATATAATACCCTACACCACTCCCTACGTATATACCTCGCTTTGATTACTAAACCTTGGTATTTCATGGGAGCAATTTTATGTAGTTCATATAAACTATACTATAAATTCATCTTTAATCAAATTTAATGAATATACTAAATAATATAGTAATTGATCCAATTTTCCAGCAGATATTCCGAGTAAAGTAAATATCACATGATCTGGACAACTTGATCAAGATCCAAAGACAAATACAGATTATACAGAGGTAATTGGATGAATCGGACGGACATTTGAAGGGGGCCTATAACAACACTTGAGGCCTGTGCCAAAACATACGCCAATATATTTCTCATTCACGGTAGGTATTCCTAGTTGAAACATAGAATGATCTGCAAAATTTGATGAAGATCCGATGTAAGATGTAGTTTCTAGAGCTGTAATAGAGCAGAATGGGCCCCATTTGGGTTATACCAAAGTATGGACATATGGGCATCACCCAAATAAGTAAGGAAAGGCTAAAGACGGACGGACTTTCTATCTCATTACAATTCAATTCGGTAAAAAAGTGAAATCGGGAAGGATTTTTGAATCCTGTAAATGTACGTGTTTGACAAAAAATGTGAAATCGGAAAGGACATTTGCATGGGGGTATATAAAAACCTGGAACGATGTGACCCGCTTTCACCATGTATGTTTATTGGTGAAATATAATATGTAAAGTTTGGCCAAAATCGGGTAAATATTCGGGAGCAACATTTGTATGAGGGCTATATTTAAATCTGAACCGATCTTACCCACTTTCAGCATAGATGTTTCTAGTTCGATTATAAAATGTTGTGCCAATTTTAAAGAAAATCGGGTACTATATGTGGTTTCTAGAATGGAAAAAGTCAAATCGGGAGCGACATTTGTATGGGGGCTAAGTCTAAATCTGAACCGATCTTACCCACTTTCAGCACAGGTGTTTCTAGTTCGATTATAAAATGTTGTACTAATTTTAAAGAAAGTCGTGCACAATATGTGGTTTCTAGAGCGGAAAAAGTCAAATCGGGAGCGACATTTGTATGGGGGCTATATCTAAATCAGAACCGATCTTACCCACTTTTAGCATAGGTGTTTCTAGTTCGATTATAAAATGTTGTGCCAATTTTAAATAAAATCGGGTACAATATGTATGTGGTTTCTAGAACGGAAAAAGTAAAATCGGGAGCGACATTTGTATGGGGACTATATCTAAATCTGAACCGATCTTACCCACTTTTAGCATATGTGTTTCTAGTTCGATTATAAAATGATGTTACAATTTTAAAGAAAATCGGGTACAATATGTATGTGGTTTCTAGAACGGAAAAAGTAAAATCGGGAGCGACATTTGTATGGGGACTATATCTAAATCTGAACCGATCTTACCCACTTTTAGCATAGGTGTTTCTAGTTCGATTATAAATTGTTGTGCCAATTTTCAAGAAAATCTGGTTAAATATGTGTGTTTCTAAAACGGAAAAAGTGAAATCGTGAGCGACATTAGTATGGGGGCTATATCTAAATCTGAACCGATGTTACCCACTTTTAGCATAGGTGTTTCTAGTTCAATTATAAAATGTTGTGCCAATTTTAAAGAAAATCGTGTACAATATGTGGTTCTAGAGCGAAAAAAGTCAAATCGGGAGCGATATTTGTATGGGGGCTATATATAAATCTGAACCGATCTGACCCACATTTAGCATAGGTGTTTCTAGGTCTATTATAAATTGTTGTGCCAATTTTAAAGAAAATCTGGTTCAATATATGGTTTTTAAAGCGGAAAAAGTGAAATCGGGAGCGACATTTGTATGGGGACTATATCTAAATCTGAACCGATTTCCCCCAAATTCAATACCGATCGTCCTTGGCTAAAAAAGTAACTTTTGCCAAATTTCATGATAATCGGACTACAATTGCGACCTGTAGAGTGCGAACAAGCTTAGATGGACAGCAGACGGACGGACGGACGGACAGACAGACATCGGTAAACCGATTCAGCTGGTGATTCTAAGCCGATCCGTATACTTAAAGGTGGGTCTAGCTCGATTATTTCTTGGTGTTACAAACATTTGGCGCGAAACTAACTTATAATACCCTATTCCACGAAGTGGTGTAGGGTATAAAAAGTAGTTGGCCCAATTAAAGTCTTATTTATATCAAAATTGTTCTAGCATAGGTATCATAGTCGTAGATCGGTTCGGAAAAATTTGATAACATGGGATAAATTTAGAAAAATGAATTTACTATTTTGTAGATACGTAAATTAAATGAATCTATCGATATCCGTACTTTTAGGGGGCAAAATGAGAGGAGGGTATTAAAATGGTACAAACCAAACGGTGTGTACATACTCTGTAAACGAGCCACATAAAGGGATTTTTCGAAGTCGCTCAAGACAAAGGGATCATCCCTCAAATTAGGAAGGTATATTCCATAATATTACTAAAGTTTCCCAACAAAACTATATAAACATTTTTTTCGCTTCACCGCACAGTAGACTGACTTCATATAGTTGAGTACAACAACTATAAGAAGTGCGCGTAGAGAAATGAAGCTGGGTACACAGTAGAGATGGGCGCGTGAGTGATTATTGGCTTACGTTCACGCACGCTCACGAAAGAAAAATATTGAATCACGGACGTTCACGCACAAAGATTTTTTTGTTCCTCACGTTCACGCACGATCACGTGAGTAAAATAAATTTTACTCACGATCACGCATGAATCACGCAAACAATTTCCACAAAGAAAATAATATTCCTATTCTAAATCGAAATGAGGAACGCCGCGCAAATCCGAAATTATATTATTTAAATCGATCTATGTTTGCGATGTTTAACGCAAAATAAGTTAAAATCGGACACTGACATAAATCCAATTAGAAAACAAAGCATATACCACGATATCACTTATGTGATTAATTGAACTAACACTAAGGGGGTTTTCCATATAAATGCAGTGCCTAGTGTTGTCGCATGGAATGCTTACTTAAATAATAGAAAAATTAGAAATGTTTTAGAAATATACATACATATGTATATATAAAAATTGAAAATTTTCACATTTTTGAACAAAATATAATGAAAATAAAATAATTAATAAATATGGGCGACTCACGAATAAATCACGTGATTCACGCAGAAATTAGACTCACGCACGAATATTTTTTCGTTCCGCACGTTCACGTAAAATAAATTTTGCTCACGATTCACGCGTGAATCACGCAATTCACGTTAGTCGCGCCCATCTCTAGTACAGAGCATTTTCTTAACGCACTTAAGAAAAATATGAAGTTTCATCTTAATCGACCACATACCGCGCATGTATGTGTAATGTATCCTCAATGTGTATGTTCAAACTAAATAAATTTAATTTTTAATTAAAATAAATAAATTTAATAAAATAGAGGACTTAATAAGACGTAGGAATAAAAAGGTAACAATAGGCGAGATTGACAGGACACAGAAAATATACAAATCTATGACAAACACTCCTGGTTTCTCAGAAAGACTTAAACAATCAAATTTGTATGACAAAGATAAATATAACTTAGCATTTAAGACTGACAATACTGTCAACCACTTATTTAGTAGGACGAAGACAAAATTAGAAAATGGGGAAAAATCTAAATCTACAAAATCAAATGTAATGGGGACAAAACCAACGTATGCCAGAAGGTATATGTTGGTACTACTAAGACAAAATTAAAGACTAGAATATCATCTCACAAATCTGACCATAAAGCTATTAACATACAAAACTTAAAAGGCGTAAAACTCCTTAAAAAAATCGACGGTAATAATTTTCAATGCTAAGGATAGAAATAATCATATCGCGATTGGCTTTATCTAATTCGCCTGGTAATTGATGCTCTCAATAAAAACTTTTTCTATTTTACCAAAACTAGACAGACTGAAATTATGCGTGAACCGGGTCTTCAATCAGTATATAGTTGTAAGGTTGCTTCGGGTTGCAACATTATCTTGGAAAGAAATATATATCTTGGACTTATTAGACAGTAATAATGTAGATACAGAACCGGCGATTCAATAAAAATAATAAATTTATTAAAATATTCCTTGTCCATAAATGATAAAATATTAAATTTATTCTAAGATACAACCACCTTTTCCTAAATAAAAATGTGGCACATACGCACTTGCTATTTCTTCATCGTCTTATATATTATATATTTTTTATCAAAGTCGGCTTCCTTGAGCACTTAAGGGTTAAAAAGTGTTCAAGGAAATGAACTTTAAGGAATTATTTAGTTAATAATTTGTTCAAATGAAAGAGCAACAAAGTACAGTGGGTATTGTGAGACATGGAGTGCCCCAGGGAAGTGTTCCGTTACCCTTGCTTTTATCTATGTATATTAATGGAATAATGATTGTCTGGAAAGATGTTCATATATGCTGACATAAGCATTTTCTTATCCTTACATTAACGAAACTGCACTGACACCATATTTAGAACCGGACGTAGCATTGCTACTGAAATTTACACGTATTAACAAACACTTCCTAAATCAATCTATAAGATTCAAACAATATTTTCGGTTTAATAATGATTTTAGTATTTTTGTTGATGGTAGGTAAATCACGGAAGTCACTACAGTGAAGTATTTGGGACTACATTTACAGGGAAATCTTTAGTGGGATCAACACATACACTATCTGAAGCCGAATTATTGTATAAATTTAAAAACAAATTTGACGAAAATACCAATTTTTTTTCAGGCATTAATTCAGATTCACTTTAATTGTTTGACTATTGACAAAAAGGGCCTCTGAACTAAAGTATCTTCAGCAGCTTCAGAATAAGGCATACAAAGATATTTTTCCAACTGTTTTACTAATCTGAGTCTTATAAATTACAAGCGCTAGTTTAAGTCTTCAGATGTCTATATAACATAGGACATCATACTGTACATTTTTCGCGAAACCAATCCAAATTTAAAACTAGCAATTGTTTAAGAGTGGCAATCTGTCAATCTGAAACGACAAAGCTGTACATTGAACATTCAGGCAATATAATATCTTTCCTCAACATTTAACACTTTTTGAGAGTCCTGCCACTTTTAAAACCAAATTAAGGAATCATTTATTGGAACACGTCGATGAGCTTCAGGTATAATAAGAATTTTGTTATTTTAAATATATTATGAATTACTTTTGCCAACTTGCCTCTAAGAAGCCAATTGAGGCGAATACATCGTGAATTACTGTATAATAATAATAAAGTGCGCGTATTTCCACTTCGTATCATTTAGATTGTTTATCATTATAAAGGGGTGGCTTTTTTGGGCTTATAATAATGGCCCCGTCCCATAGATTTAATTTACTTTTAAGTTTGGCTTGCCTGTAAGGATTGAATTCAGGGTTTGGGGTCCGGGAATTCCCGAAACGTTTTTCCCGGGAATTCACGTAAAAATTTGGACGGGAAAAATTTTTAAGTTTCCCGGGAATTCGGGAAATATTAATATATATTCAGTATGTATATAAATATTCAGTTTTAAAGAAAAACAACCATAAAAATGGGTATTTGTTTATTACTACAGACATAACTTTTAAAATTGGCTAAGAGCCATTTTATGCGAAACCCAGCTAGGGAAGTACAAACTTTTGTAAGTATATTTGCATGATCTTTATTGTGAAACGAAAATATCATACCGACAATACTATGGCTGACATAATGTCAATACTTAAAGCCTCGTGTTGGCTATACTTCATATTTCTTGTTTTCTAGAAGAATCGACGAAATAAAAGGTGAAAATCTTCTTCAATAACATTTTACTTTACATATGAAACCGGTAAACAAATTTAAAAAATGGGGATACAATTAAAATTTTCACACGGAAACTTTCAAGAGAAATCAAATATGAATAGAAATATATCCTACGGTATTTTTAAATAATCCTTTGCAAGAACTTATGACTGGAATATTCCAATGTTTTTATTTATTATGAACTTATTTACTTAATATTATTTTTTTCTGTAATTTTTTTATATGAATCTTTTAAATTAATTAGGTCATAACATTCTCCGACTTCATTGTTTCCTTAATCATTTTTTAATTTTGAATCTAGTGTAGGTGTAAGTCTCTAGTGTCTGCGATTTAAATATCCAATTTTATGACGCCTTTAATTCTGACGATTAGTCTAGAAATATTTATGTGAAATATTTTGAAAAAAACATTCGTCTAATTTATAATTTGTCAGCATTTTACTATCAACGCCCAATTTATTTATTACTACAATAAGAAAAAATTAGTTTTAAATTATTATTATATTGTTTTGTTCTACTCGTTTACTTCCAATTAAGAGACTTATCAAGTGGCAACATGATTGTTGTTTTTTTCTTAAATGAATCAACAAGAAAAATCTGGCAGAAACACTATGAGAGTAGTAAGTAAGACCAATCGAACAGGCCTATAGTTTAATAATCAGGAATTATTCATATTAAAAGTTATCAAAAAAGTACGAAAACCTTGAAATAGTGTACTCGGACGTGTATGGTGGGCGTTAATAGGTTAAAAAAGCTGGCTCACTATTTGCATTTATAGAATAAAAAAAGAATGTTGTATAATTAATTAGCCGAAAATTAAAAAAATAGTCGGTTACCAACTCATCGTTCAACTTCAACAGTACCATCACTATCATCAACATCGCACTCATTCATCTCTAGTATGACATGAATAGGCCCAGCCACTGTGTCTATTTAGGTTTCAGCCCACAACACATCATCCGTCCATATCAGCTGTCCGTCTGTCCATCCATCCATCTAGCTGTCAGTATGAGTTTTTCTTGTTCTGTTTTTTTTTTAAACGGCACGAAATATAAAAAAGTGATGTGTCAGTTTGCCACTTAACTGATTTATATATTTCACGATAACCTTAAAAAGTGAACCTAAGTCATCAGCACGAAATCGCAAAACAATGGCAACAAACACTTGGTACTAATAATTGCAATCATAATTTATGATTCGTTCAGTTTTTGTTTTTCGTTTGCTCATGGTGCTCGCTGTCTGCTATAAATACTCGTACAATTGTCAGTTGTTCGCCTTATTTTTTCACTCTGGTTATTAATGATTTTGTTTACAATTCAACAGAATTCTTTATTCTGTCGTTTTTTTTTTCTATAATCTATTATAAGTAAATGTATAGCTTAATCATTGTTGAAATGATCGTGCACTCGCTGGTGAAATTCTATACATCTCAGAGCTATGTAGTCATTGAGTCTGGCAAAAACTATTAGTTTGGATTAGTGTCTGTTATTGTTAGTATGCCAGTGATTTCACGGGGATCGATTTAAATATTTCATCATATATTGGGAGTATCCTTAAGGCTGAATTAGTGAAATTCGAGTCGTATGTGATGCATCCACTGATTTTATTAGAGATATGGGAATGAATACATAAGATGATTAAAAATCGTATCGTAACGTAGGCGACGCTGAAACGTACAGAAAATTAAACCTTAAAAAGAGAGTATGAAGAGATCACAATACTCTTGCTGCAATGAAAATGAATTACAGAACGTATCATCTGTTCTGTAATTCATTTAAAGTTTCCTCAAAATTGCTTTGAACTCGGCTGACCACTACATTTATCCCCAACAAAAACAAAATATGAAGTACTTCCGTGGGAATCACATTTTAGTTGCATCCCAAACCCCCAATGTTCATATCATGACATATTAACTTCTTTTATCGATATTGTTCAAATGAAGCTAATAAAATTGGCATAATAGCTCGTAATGTTGTAGCGCATTGTCGTTACCGTCATAGACTAATTCTGGTCACTGTTGAAAAAATAAACGACTATCAAATAAAGGGCATCGCTCATACCACAAGTCCGTGTTAAATTCAATGGTGATGAAATAACCCCCACGGATATAACGTCAAACGAAGAAACAGCCATAAACCCAAATTAATTTTGGGTTAAAAAACTTTTACTCTGCGTAACAACCCAAAGTCGTTTTGGGGATTATGTTTTTGGCACTATTCAAATTGTTAATACTTCCGAATCATACGATAAGGATATTTTATTTCTTCGGCTGATCTCTTCTTGTTGGATTATGATTTTTGACCCGTGAAGAAGGATTTGCAGTCATTTCGCAACAAAATACCTTTTAAGTTCCCCGAAACGAATGATAGCCAAAGCTACGTTATGCAACAAATATTTTGCCGAAGGTCTAAGGGGTAATTCAATCAAAAAACCAACAACAAACTATAGTATTGGGAATTGATCATTTCCTAAACTCTAAAATTTTTTAGAGTATTTAAGTACGTATATTTTTTCAATATGTCTGCTTGTCCTTACTTGATATTGGGTGTGCGCATTCCCCCTATAACAAAAACCTACACCATAAAGTGATTTTTACTCGTAGGAGGTGAAATGGGGCAAAAAGGGATAGAAATGGTACACATCATACGATAGCAGCTAGATACGAAATTCGGTGCGTACATTCCTCTAATTGAGCAGATACATAATATAAAATATTTTTTTTTTCAAATTCGTACTTTTAAGGGGTAAAATGGGAATAGAGCGATTAATGAAATTCGGTGTATGCATTCCTCTGATTTCGTAGACATGTAAAATAAACAGATTTTTCGAAATTCGTACTTTTTGGGGTTAGAATGAAAAAAGGGGATAAAAATATCAAATGACCGCAGCTAGAGTCATGAAATTTGGAGTATACATTCCTCTGACTGCGTAGACACGTAAAATAAACGGATTTTTCGATATTCGTACTTCTTGGGGCTAAAATGAAAAAGGGGGTACAAAGAGTACCAACCAATTGACCGCAGCTAGAGTCATGAAATTCTGAGTATACTATAAATTTATGTGTTGTGAGTGTGTGTGTTTATTTTTTGCATAAACTCGAAAATGCCCAATAAATGTTCTGTCCACATAATAACATTTCAAATTTATTCACCGATTTATGCAAACATTCCTCTGGCTGCGTAGACACGGAAAATAAACGGATTTTATGGAATTAAAATAGAATGGAAATACAACCAACTGTAGCACCCACTATCTACCAATATTTATGGTATTTAAGCTTTTAGAAAATATAGATAGAAGAATATTTATTTTTAGAATTGACGATTTGGTAGCCTTGTCTTATAAGCGTAATATTTGTATTTGTTTTGATTTGGCTATAAAAAAATATTTTCTTGTAATATTACTGCACTTCTATGAAAATCGACATCCTCTGTGGAATGCAATCAATGGTGGAGGGTATATAAAGTTCGGCCCGGCCGAACTTAACGCCGTTTTTACTTGTTTCAATATGTCTGCTTGTCTTTACTTGATATTGGGTGTGCGCATTCCCCCTATCACAAAAACGTACACCATAAAGATTTTTACTCGTTCGTTGCATCAACGAATCAGATTCGTTATTGCCATTTCGTTGCAGCAACGAAATATTACGTTCCCACAACAATCCGAACCGTTGCTGCAACGATGTGAACGTTTATGGTATGAAACCTATTTTTAGTACTTTTCGTAGTATCGTTCGTGCAACAATTCAATATTCGTTGATGCAACGAAAATACTCTCTTTCATTTTTTACATGGGAAAACATTAATTAATACAAAAAATCTATAAATTTCTGATTGTTTTATACAAAACCATATTATTTCGTTAAAATTTATTAACATTAATGGAGTTTGGAATGGAACACTTTGCCTCAACTACTCATTCGTTGCAGCAACAATTTATTCGTTGGTGCAACAATCGGAGACACGCAAATTATGAGTTTTTCTAGTGTGTGTGTTTTTGGGATGTATTCGATAGTAATTGTCATTCACGTTGTTGGAGTTCTGCCTTAAGTAGTTCAGCTGCTGTCGCGAAAAATCACTTCGAAGTCCACTACCGGTGGTCATCATGGAACTAAATTATCTATACTGAAAGAAAAGCGTTGGAGGCCGGGACGAATTTTATTTTTGAAAATCAACTAACGTCGGCGTTCGTTGCTGCAACGACAAAGTTTCGTTGCTGCAACGAAAATGTTTAATACAAATATTTTCGAAACCACGTTGTTTCAGCAAGGAAACCGCGTTGTTGTAGCAACGAAACAGAGTTGTTGCAGCAGCGAATCAGAGTTGTTGTAGCAACGAATCCGCAACGAAACAGTTGTTGCAACATCGAACATATTCGTTGCAGAACTATAATTTCTATTAAATCAAGATTCGTTGCAGCAACGAATGCCGACGTTGGTTGACTTTCAATGATCAAATTCGTTGCAGTAACGTACAATTTCGTTCCGATTACGTTCGTTTGTCTTTCAGTGCAGTATTTATGCTTTTTTGAAGAATTCTGTCTTATATTTACTTCTTGAATTATTGAAGTAGTCTTGAATTATATGACATAAACGTATTAGTAGCTTAGCCTATAAGCGTGGTTTGAAATAATAATAGTATTATATTTATTTATAAAATTATTTTTTCAATATTTTTATTTGTTTTGGTTGTCACTGCACGTCTTACCTGTTTCATTTCCATTTTCTCATAATATTTATGAAGCGACTTCATAAAAAGTTTTTCAAAAAAATCATAAATACCATGAAATGTTTCATACAATTTTTTCATAAATATTTCATAAAATAAAATGGTTAATTTAGTGAAACTTAGATTTATAAGATCAAAGATCAAAATGTCATTGTATTAAATAAAAATTCTTAAAGATTATGAAATATGTTATAACCAATAAAATATTTGTGCTATGAAATGTCTTCATAAATATAATGAAGGATTTCGTAGCTTTTATGAAATGATTCATTACTTACAACAACATTTTTAGATTTCGGTTATATGGTATCAATTCTCATTTATCCTCTGTTATCTCTGGCATAGTATGTTCCCTGACATAGGTCAAAGACATATTCTTTGCAAAGACTCTCGCAATGATGGTGTGTGTTGGTTGGTTAGTCAACAAGTCAGACCTTTTTCTGCTTTTCCTTTTATATTGAAACTTAAGTTTAAATTATTAATATTTTTTTTATTTTTTTTTTGTGAAATTAATGAAGTTTCTTTATAAAGTCTATGAAAATTTTCATAAATCATATTATAAATATAAATGAACAAAAGTTCTCCGAATGAAGAACTGAATTTCATAGTTTCTATGAAATGTTTCATAAATTCTATGACACTTTTCACTGATTCCTGCTTTATGAAACATGTTTCATACATTTTATGAAGTGTTTCTTTGGCGATTTTTTATGAAAAATTTCACTGAGGTTATGATAAATTCATAAATATTATGAAGATAATTCTTTCAGTGTAGGGCAATCAAATATATAGATTATATTTTTAATATCACCTTTTCCATTTTGGTACAGTGTGTCACAAGTAGATCCCAAAATATACAAAACGAATAATTTTTATACGCTCCACCTCCAGGATGGGGGTATATTCATTTTGTCATTCCGTTTGTAACACCTTGAAATATACAACGGAGATCCCATAAATTATATATAGTCTGTATCCTGGTAAAATTCTAAGACGATTTAGCCATGTCCGTCTGTCTGTTAAAATCACGATAGAGGCCAAACGAAATGAGCTGGAGGTTCAAATTTTCCCTAAATGTGTATTATGGTTGCAGATCGGTTGCGATTGAAAGTGGGCGAAATCGGCCCAGTGGGAAATTTTTCCCTAAAAAGGACTGAAAATACCCCTAATATTTAGGGCAATTTTAAGCAATTTTTTTTGAAAACTTGAAATTTTTTGTACCTTCCTCTAGTAACGTGTAATCACCAAAAAGTACAAAAAAGATTTAGCGGATGAAATGGGACAGAAGGGATAAAAGAAGTACCAATGATACGACAACAGCTAGAAACATGAAATTCGGTGTGTACGTCCCTATAGTTACGTAGACACGTAAAATAGAGAGATTTTTCGAAATTTGTTCTTTTAATGGATACAATTGGAAAAGAGGGATAAAAATGGTATCAACCAAACAGCTGAAGTTAAAATCATGAAATTCGGTGTATGCATTTATCTGACAGTGTAGACGCGAAACATATAGAATTTTTTCGAAATTTGTACTTTTAGGCGGAAAATGGGGCGAAAGGGATGGAAATGGTACCAATCAAGCGATTGCAGTTAGAAAAGTGAACTTCGGTGTGCACATTGCTGTAACTGCATAGACACGTAAAATAAAGATATGCTTCGATATTCGTACATTTAGGATCAAAACGGGATAAAATTAGTACCACGCAAACTGCTGTTGCTCGTCTGTCTTCGTAGACACGCACAATATGAGTATTTCTCCAAAATCGTACTTTTATGGTCAAAATTTAAAACAAGTAAGAAAAGGCTAAAATCGGGCGGTGCCGACTATATAATACCCTACACCACTCCCTGCGTATATACCTCGCTTTTATTACTAAACCCATGTGTTTCATGGGAGCAATTTTGTGTAGTTCATATAAATTATACATTTGTGGCCTGGTCCAAAACATGGGTCTACATATTTCTCATTCACGGTAGATATTCCC
The DNA here is from genome assembly GCA_947397865.1 of Polietes domitor. Classification (NCBI taxonomy): domain Eukaryota; kingdom Metazoa; phylum Arthropoda; class Insecta; order Diptera; family Muscidae; genus Polietes; species Polietes domitor. Next base: position 145,051,256 of record OX377619.1, read on the forward strand.
AGTTGAAATATATCATGATCCGATGTAAGACGTAGTTTCTAGAGTTGTAATAGAGTAGAATGGGCCCCATTTGGGTTATTCCAAAGTATGGACACTTTGATTTGACTTTGAAAAAAAATCCGATGTAAAATTTGCGTCCTTGAGGGGTAAAAATTAAAATGGGGCCATTTTTAAGGGCGCTATATTAAAAAGTCATTTCATATAGATCACTTTCAAAGTAAGTATTCTTAGTTGAAATATGACATGATATGCGAAATTGTATCGAGATCCAATCCACGATGTGGGTTCTAGAGATGTAATATAGTAGAATGGGGGCCCAATTTGTATGGGGGTTATACCAAAATATCGACCCATATATTTTACTTTCATAGTATGTCATCTTAGTTGAAATATAACACAAAATGCTAAATTTGATAAACTTCCGATGTAAATTGTGGATCCTAGAGTGGTAATAATTAAAATGGGCGCCAATTTGTAAGGGCGCTACATTAAAAGTCAGAGCAGGTATTCTTTATTGAAATATAACATGATCTGCAAAATTTTATAAAGATCCACTAAACTGGGGCCCATTTGTATGGGGGCTATACATGGACTATATAGATGGCTTTTAAAATACGTGTTTCTAAAGAGTGATTTTTTTGAGGTTAGGATTTTCATGCATTAGTATTTGACAGATCACGTGGGATTTCAGACATGGTGTCAAAGAGAAAGATGCTCAGTATGTCTTGACATTTCATCATGAATCGTCTTACAAACGAACAACGCTTGCAAATTATTGAATTTTATTATCAAAATGCGTGCTCTGTTAAGAAAGTTCATTGCGCGCTTCCATTTTATGGTCAGTTTAATCGACCCACTGAAGCGGCTATTCGGGCTATTGTGACTAAATTTCGCACCAAATTTACATTGTTGGACATTAAACCACCAACACGCTTACGTAGAGTGCGAACTGAAGAAAATATCGCAGCTGTATCGGCCAGTGTTAATGATGACCACCAATTTTCGATTCGTCGCCGTTCGCACCAATTGGGTCTCTGTTACTCAAAAACGTGGAAATGCCAAAATTGGACTAAGCGGATGGACCACCTAATACGCAGCCGCGGTCAACATTTAAATGAAATTATCTTCAAAAAGTAAATGTCATGGACCAATCTAACGTTTCAAATAAAGAACCGATGAGATTTTGCAAATTTTATGCGTTTTTTTTTTAAAAAAGTTATCAAGCTCTTAAAAAATCACCCTGTATTACAAACATAACATTGTGTGGAAAATTTGATCAAGATCCTATGTACAATGTGCATTTTAGAGCAGTAATAGTGTAAATCGGTGGTACATTATTATGGGAGCTATATCAAAACATTTCCGTGAGCTATTTCTAGTTCAAATATAACACGATCCAGTAATAGTGTAAATTATAGGGATATTTGTATGGGGGCTGTATCTAAATCTGAACCGATTTTCTCCAAATTCAATATCAATCGTTCTTGGCTAAAAAAGTAATTTCTGCCAAATTTCACGACAATCGGACCTCAATTGCGACCTGTAGAGTGCGAACAAGCTTAGATGGACAGCAGACGGACGGACAGACAGACATCGTTAAATCGATTCAGCTGGTGATTCTAAGCCAATCCGTATACTTAAAGGTGGGTCTATCTCGATTATTTCTTGGTGTTACAAAAATTTGGAGCGAAACTAACTTATAATACCCTAGTCCACGAAGTGGTGTAGGGTATAAAAATGATAAAAGTGGTACCAAGCGAACGGAATCATGAAATTAGATGTGCTCATTCCAATATGAATGCGAAACATAACGGATCTTTGAAATCTATACTTTTCTTATTAGAATGATACAGTCACTCTGTTTGCTGCTGAATCAAGAAATTTCAAATGGGAGAAATCGGCCCTGAGGGAAAAATCTTGCTCTTTAATGACGACTGACAGTACACCTAATATTAAGAGTACATTTTTGAAGATTGCTCCCTCATGTTCACTTTTTGAGTACAATTGCAGTATTATATATATAGCAGTAGAGTATTAATATTATAACTAGCAAATACCCGCTACTTCGTATGCGGTGTAAGGATATACTCTTCAGGGTAAATCGCTTGTAAACGCTCAAAACTTAAAAAAATACTTTATTTTGCACAACTACGTATTCAGAGGTATATTCATAAATTGTCCATTCCAGATCCTACATTGCCGATGGAATTTATACACCGAATTAATTTTAGTCCCCTTTGTACAAATCATCATAATCAATTTATACGTAGTCAATAGTTTAATTTAAGTAGGCTCGAACATTGAAACAATTTTCTTACAAAAAATCATATAAAGCAGAAAAATATTTGTCCTTCTCAACAAAGTAGTAGCGTATATGTCAGTTGAGATAGAAAAAGGTGTAACGCATTAAAGGAGTGGCTTATGTCTAAAATCCCTTTCTCGTCTGTCTGTCTATCTGGCTGGCTGGTGTACAGGATAACTTTCAAAGGGATTTAGGAATTTATTCAAACTCTGAACGTAGTATTTCTATTCTCAGACTTAGTTTAAAATTGGAGATGGTTGAATTGACTATGGTACCCCCACAGATATAGTCCATTTTCCTAGTATTCGGAACCAGTTGTATTTTGATATTTGATGAAGTTTTTATAATCATTTTGAGCGTACGTAATATGGAGGATTTTCCACGCCCCTTTCTTGTACCTCCCACACTAATCGCCATTACGTAAAATTAAACCATTTACAACTTCTATACGGATGATCGGAATAATGTGAAATTTGATCTTTGCCAATATTTTCATATATGCTATACACACACCGGTAGAAATCAGCTGCATTTTTGGATCTAAACAAAATTGTATAATCACTTTAAACCTACAAACAATGTATGCTTTTGTCACGCCCTTTGTAAAATTAAATCCTTTACATATACATAAATTCTATACCGGTGCATGACGTGAAATCTGAACTTATAAATAGATCAAAGATTCTTTATATATTTTATTTTTTTTTCGACGGGGCTATAATATTCGCACATAACTTCACGATTCTAGTGCAATATTTTGGTAGGTACTATTTGTATCTCTCTTTGTCTCCAATTTCTAAAAAAAACATTTATTTTGGGCGTCTATGAACTCGGAGAAATGTACACTCCGAATGTTTAATAGTCTTTTCATATTCTAGCTGAAAACTTAGGTTGGTACCATCTATATCCCAATTTCCCCAATTTGGTTTGTTCGATTTTTATCACTTTTGATACGCTTCCACCTCTAAAGTACACACTTACAGTATATTTGTATTGCACGTTAGAGTAACTATGTATATACCTTATTCTATACATTGGTGGGTACCATTTTAATCGCCATACTTAAAACTATAAATTTTGAAAAATCCATTAGAGGTCAGAATTTCACACCGATTCTTTGTTGTTGGTACCATTTATATCCCTCTTTCCCTCATTATTCATAAAAAAATCCCTTTATTTTGTTTTGTTTATCCTTTAAAAGTACAGATTTCATAAAGTTCGTTCATATAGAGTTTTAAGGCATTTTGAGGGATGTACACAATGAATTTTTTGATTCCAACTCCATCCGTTTGATTGGTACCATTTGTATCCCTTTTTACCCGATTTTGTGTTTCTATGAATGGGGGGCGTACAAATCGAATTTCATGATTGGTTATCACTTTTTACCCAATTTCACCCCCAAAAAGTACGAATTTTGGAAATCGCGGTGGTACAATCGTTATCCATTTTAAGCCCTTAAAAGTAAAAATTTAGAAAAATTCCTTTTTATCTCGCATCTACTCTGTAAGACGAATATACACACTGATTACATGCTTATAGAGCCATTGGTGTTGTAGGTACCTTTCTTATCCCGTTTTTCCCGTTTACTTTTTAAAAGTACGAATTTTGAAAAATTCTTTGATTTTACGTTTCTAAGCATTTTGAGGAATGAACACACCGAATTTAATGATTACAGCTCCTTTTGTTTGATTGGTACCATTTTTATCCCTTTTTGCCCAATTCCATCCACAAAAGTACGAATTTTGCAAAATATATTCTTGGTCGAATTCATGCTGTAAAAGTAATGCCCGTTCGAATTTAAAAAATTTAGGCTCAACCGCTTGGTCTGGGCTTTGGTACAATTTTTATCCCATTTAATCCTTTAGAAGTACAAATATCAGAAAATTCCTAGTTATCACTCATCTACACTGTAAGGCGAATATTCACACCGAATTTTATGATTGCACCGTCAGTCGCGTTTTTGGTACCTTATTTATCCCCTCTTCTCGTCTACCCTTTAAAAGTACGAATTTCGATATATTCCTTCATTTTGCGTTTCTAAGCATTTGCAAACTCCGAATTTCATGATTCCAGCTTCGTCTGTTTGATTGGTACCATTTTTATCCTTTTTACTCAATTCCACCCACAAACGGTACGAATTTTGCACAATATTTTCTTGGTCGCATTCCTGCAGTAAAAGTAGTGCCCATCCGAATTTAAAAATTCAAGGCTCAATCGTTTGATCCTGGCTATGGTACAATTTTTATCCCATCCCTTAAAAGTACAAATTTCGAAAAATTCCTTCTTATCAGTGATCTTCGCTGTAAAGCGAATATACACAGCAAATTTTATTATTGTAGCGCCATCCTTGTTGTTGGCACGTTTGTATCCCCTTTTCCCCGTTAACCCTTTAAAAGTACGAATTTCAGAAAATTCCTTCATTTTGCGTTTGTAAGCATTTTGAGGTACATATATACACGTTGAATTTCACGATTCCAGCTTCGTGTTTTATTGGTTCCATTTTTATCCTTTTTTACCCATTTTCGTCCTAATTTTCATTTTCGTTTGACGTAGGCTGTGGTACAATTTTTATCCCATTTAATCCCTTAAAAGTGCAAATTTCGAAAAATGCTTTCTTATCAGTGATCTGTGCTGTAAAACGAATATAAAGGGTGATTTTTTAAGAGCTTGATAACTTTTTTTTTTTAAAAAAACGCATAAAATTTGCAAAATCTCATCGGTTCTTTATTTGAAACGTTAGATTGGTCCATGACATTTACTTTTTGAAGATAATTTCATTTAAATGTTGACCGCGGTCTTAGGTGGTCCATCCGCTTAGTCCAATTTTGGCATTTCCACGTTTTTGAGTAACAGAGACCCAATTGGTGCGAACGGCGACGAATCGAAAATTGGTGGTCATCATTAACACTGGCCGATACAGCTGCGATATTTTCTTCAGTTCGCACTCTACGTAAGCGTGTTGGTGGTTTAATGTCCAACAATGTAAATTTGGTGCGAAATTTAGTCACAATAGCCCGAATAGCCGCTTCAGTGGGTCGATTAAACTGACCATAAAATGGAAGCGCGCAATGAACTTTCTTAACAGAGCACGCATTTTGATAATAAAATTCAATAATTTGCAAGCGTTGTTCGTTTGTGAGACGATTCATGATGAAATGTCAAAGCATACTGAGCATCTTTCTCTTTGACACCATGTCTGAAATCCCACGTGATCTGTCAAATACTAATGCATGAAAATCCTAACCTCAAAAAAATCACTCTTTACATACCGAATTTCATAATTGTAGCGTCATCTGTGACGTTGGCACCTTCTTTATCCCCCTTTCCCGTTTATCCTTTAAAAGTACAGATTTCATAAAGTTCGTTCATATAGAGTTTTAAGGCATTTTGAGGGATGTACACAATGAATTTTTTGATTCCAACTCCATCCGTTTGATTGGTACCATTTGTATCCCTTTTTACCCGATTTCACCCTCAAAATAGTACGAATTTTAAAAAATATTTTATTGGGCGCGTTTAAGCTGTAAGATGAATTTGCGCACCAAATTTCAAGATTCTAGCCCTAGACGTTTGGTTATTGCTGTGGTACCATTTCTATCCCTTTCAACCCCATTTTACCCCTTAAAAGTACGAATTACGAAAAAATCCCTTCATATCTGATCTATATGCTCTAAGAGAAATGTTCACACCAAATCTAATGATTCTAGCATCAGCCGTGTTGTTGGTACTATTTTTGTCCCTTTTTGCCCCATTTAACCCCCCAAAAGTACGAATTTTGCAAATGCAACTTTTTGGGATGCCTCCATGCCGCAAGAGGAATGTCCATACCAAATTTCAGGATTCTAGCCTCAGCCGTTTGTTCATTACTGTGGTACAATTTTTATCCCTCTTTACCCCATTTTAACCCTTAAAAGTACGAATTACGAAAAAATCCCTTCATATCTGATCTATATGCTCTAAGAGATATGAGAGAGATATGATATGATATGATATGATCCTAACTTCAGCCGTATTGTTGGTACCATTTTTGTCCCTTTTTGCCCCATTTTACCCCCCAAAAGTACGAATTTTGCAAATGCCACTTTTTGGGATACCTTCATCCCGCAAGAGGAATATCCATACCAAATTTCAAGATTCTAGGCCCAGCCGTTTGGTCATTGAGGTGGTACCATTTTTGTCCCTTTTTGCCCCATTTTACCCCCCAAAAGGTGGTACCATTTTTGTCCCTTTTTGACCCATTTTACCCCCCAAAAGTACGAATTTTGCAAATGCCACTTTTTGGGATGCCTTCATTCCGCAAGAGGAATGCCCTACCAAATTTGAAGATTCTAGGCCCAGCCGTTTGGTCATTGCGGTGGTACCATTTTTATCCCTTTTTACCCCGTTTTTCCCCTTAAAGTACGAATTTCGAAAAACCCAGTCTTATCACACCTCTACAATGTAAGAGAAATGTACACACCAAATTTCATGATTCTAGCTCTAGCCGTTTGGTCTGGGGAGTGATCAGTCAGTCACTCAGTAACTCAGTCACTCAATCACGCAACTCTTTTATATATATAGATAATGAAATTTATTTAAAACAGTGCGCATATGTATGCATTATAGGTTGGAAAAGTAAACAAATATAGTAATGCGCATTAAAAATATCACAATTTTCAAAATATGTTACTTCACTTCTTTGTAAAGTCGACAGCCTGTAATATACCGGTAATACTATGGAATGCACTCCTTGGTGGAGGGTATGTAAGATACGGCCCGACCGAACTTAACGCCTTTTACTTGGTAATTTCATCATTCCTTTCCATTATAAAAGATTCAAAAACTAATTGTTTTGAAACTGTTCTTCAGTACTGACAAATAATAAATAAATCAATCTGCTTTGTTGCTATCACTTTGAAAACGCTACTGTCCGCCAGATCACATAGTTTTAGTTTAAGTATTTTATATAAATGTTTACCCATATATCACCGGAGTTTATGAATTAATGAGGTGCTGTTTTAGTCGCAGGTGATGATGGACAAACTCATTCATTTTCCTACTAATCTCACTATGCATATGATTTTATTAATCACATCTTATAGTGAATTGAACTATTGGAATTTCCCCATTTAATTAATTTGATATACAGGTTATTTCGCACAATGCAAAAAACTAAAAAGCCATTTATCTTGACAATAGCCAAGCGAACGAAGTGCAATTTGTCGTATAACAGCTGAATGCAGGCGATTCGCAGTGAAACCCTCCCACCCCTCTCCCAACCCTCTGATGACAACCTTGAAATCAAGTGGAACTCTCTATTTCTAACGACTGCTATGCCAACGAGAGATTAATGAACTCATTAGTCTTCACTAGTAAAAGTAAGAAAAAAATGGAAAAAATATTAAATGCAAAATATACGATATGTGGTGTCTGTACCAGATCAGATCACTTAATTAATGCTATGCAAATATTTCATTTTATTTTCTGAGGCAACACAAAATAGACAATTTATATGAACAGCTACCATTATGAAGGGGACAGCAGAGGCAGCAGCATTGTTGCTATTGCTGTTGTTGGCAACAACCGACTGTGCTAAAAGGCCGCAACATCACCGCACACAACTTGTACGTCTTACTACTGTCAATTTCAATTTACATTCAATATGCTTGAAATGGATAAATAAAAATGGATATATATGAGCGCGATGGGCGAGAGAGAGCGCTGTAATATTTCATCATAAAGATAAGAAAGAAACGCTACCGGTTGCTGCAATAGCAGCTGCTATTCCCGCAAAACCACACACTATCGACCAACGACCGACAAAAACTCTACGGTTGCACAGTGGTTCCCACGAAATATTTGTATATCTCGCAAAGTACGCAAACGAGTGAAATATTATATTACTAAACGATTCTTTGTAATCCCCTAATATGATTATAAAGAATCGTTTAGTTTTTAAGATATTTAAATAATTTATATTTCTTTCAATACAGCGTAAAATAAAGGGAAACAATTCAAATATTTCTTCGACGTTACGACGAGGAGGCAGATAGTCCGCAGCTTTAACTGTATTTTTATATGGACCAACGACTTCTTACCAATGGCAGCCGATGTCATATAGTGTGAACTATCCCGCGTTACTACTTTCATTTGACAAGAACTGCGATAGGATGATTGGGATGAGAAATTCCTGTTTGAATTAGTTCTGTGAGATTCTACACGGACGCTTCCAAACTTGTTAGGGTATTGTAGGTCCAAGATTCGACAGTATACAATTATCATTAGTATACAATTATCATTATTTCATCTTTTCTCAATCATAATATTGTCCTTAAATTACCATAATATCATGATCCCTAGACAGTCAAAATATTATACACCATCAAACTATCATAATATGTTTACGTAATCATATAAACTAAATTGCTATATTTTTGCGATACATACTTATAATATAAAATGATTATGGTACAATAAATGAAATTCAATTTAATAGTAGGTTTGGATATTCGTCTCCACCGATTTTAATGAAATTTGGCACGTACATTCTACTAGCTTAGAGTATTATGTGATTTGAGTTTTACAGTGGTCCAAAGTTGGTGTTTTTTGTGAAGAGATAACTTACTTATCCTTATCATAACTTTGGATGGAATAAATAAAAGATCTCATTCCATTCGCGAGATATCATGATTTAAGAATAATACACTTGATGACTAGAATAATTCCTAAAGATATGAGAAGTTTCTTTAAAACGATGCTATGTCGCGATTGGGATGAGCTCTTTTAATTATTTATAAATATTTCTGAAGGCAAATAATTGGTATTTAATCTGAAGCGAATAATTATACCCTACACCACTTCGTGGACTAGGGTATTATAAGTTAGTTTCGCGCCAAATGTTTGTAACACCAAGAACTAATCGAGCAAGACCCACCTTTAAGTATACGGATCGGCTTAGAATCACCAGCTGAATTGATTTATCGATGAAATTTGGCACTTTTTTGGCACTTTTTGGCCAAAGACGATTAGTATTGAATTTGGAGAAAATCGGTTCAGATTTAGTTATAGCCCCCATTCAAATGTCGCTCCTGATTTGACTTTATCAGCTCTAGAAACCACATATTGTACCCGATTTTCTTTAAAATTGGCACAACATCTTATAATCCAACTAAAAACACCTATGGTGAAATTGGGTAAGATCGGTTCAGATTTAGATGTAGTGCTCATACAAATGTCGCTCCCGATTAGTTGTTCCCGATTTTCTTTAAAATTGGCAGAACATTTTATAATCTAACTAGAAACACCAATGCTGAAAGTGGGTAAAATCGGTTCAGATTTAGATATAGCCCCTATACAAATGTCGCTCCCGATTTCACTTTTCCGCTTTAGAAACCGTTAATTGTTCTCGATTTTCTTTAAAATAGGCAGAACATTTTATAATCGAACTAGAAACACCTGTGCTGAAAGTGGGTAAAATCGGTTCAGATTTAGATATAGCCCCCATACAAATGTCGCTCCCGATTTGACTTTTTCCACTCTAGAAACTACATATTGAACCTGATTTTCTTTAAAATTGGCACAACATCTTATAATCCAACTAAAAACACCTATGGTGAAATTGGGAAAGATCGGTTCAGATTTAGATGTAGTGCTCATACAAATGTCGCTCCCGATTAGTTGTTCCCGATTTTCTTTAAAATTGGCAGAACATTTTATAATCTAACTAGAAACACCAATGCTGAAAGTGGGTAAAATCGGTTCAGATTTAGATATAGCCCCTATACAAATGTCGCTCCCGATTTCACTTTTCCGCTTTAGAAACCGTTAATTGTTCTCGATTTTCTTTAAAATAGGCAGAACATTTTATAATCCAACTAAAAACACCTGTGGTGAAAGTGGGTAAGATCGGTTCAGATTATGATATAGCCCCAATACAAATGTTGCTCCCGAATGTTTAACCGATTTTGCCAAACTTTACATATTATATTTCACCAATAAACATACATGGTGAAAGCGGGTCACATCATTCTAGGTTTCAATATACCCCATACAAATGTCCTTTCCGATTTATCATTTTCTGTCAAACACTTTCATTCATGCTTCAAAAATCCTTGCCGATTTCACTTTTTTACCGAATTGAATTGTAATGAAATGGAAAGCGGGGTGTATCATATAGTCGGCTCCATCCGTCTTTAGCCTTGCCAAACTTCTGGGGAGATGCTCATATGTCCATACTTTGGTATAACCCAAATGGGCCCATTCTGCTCTATTACAGCTCTAAAAACTGCATCTTACATCGGATCTTCATCAAATGTTGCAGATCATTAAATGTTTCAGCTAGGAATACCTACCGTGAATGAGAAATATATAGGCGCATGTTTTGGCACAGGCCTCAAGTTTTGTTATAGGCCCCCTTCAAGTGTCCGTCCGATTCATCCTACTACCGCTGTATAATCTGTATTTATCATTGGATCTAGAGCAAATTTTCCATATCATGTTATATTTACTTTACTCGGAATATCTGCTGGAAAATTGGATCAATTACTTTATTATTTACCGTATTTGTTAGATATGACTAAATATGAATTAAAAGTATGCTGTATAATTTATATCGCAGGGAGTGGTGTAGGGTATTATATAGTCGGCCCCGCCCAACTTTAGGCTTTCCTTACTTGTTTTCTCATACAGTGTTTTCACGTTGCTCAATATAGCCACAAATGTGACCAAATAGTTATTATACCCTACACCACTTCGTGGTCTAGGGTATTATAAGTTAGTTTCGCGCCAAATGTTTGTAACACCAAGAAATAATCGAGCTAGACCCACCTTTAAGTATACCGATCGGCTTAGAATCACCAGCTGAGTCGATTTAACGATGTCTGTCTGTCCGTCCGTCCGTCCGTCCGTCCGTCTGCTGTCCATCTAAGCTTGTTCGCACTCTACAGGTCGCAATTGTTGTCCGATTGGCATGAAACTTGGCAGAAATTATTTTTTCTGGCCAAGGACCATCGGTATTGAATTTGGAGGAAATCGGTTCAGATTTAGATATAGCCCCCATATCCCGATTTTACATTTTCCGCTCTAGAAATCACATATTGTACCCGATTTTCTTTAAATTTGGTACAACATCTTATAATCCAACTAGAAACACCTATGCCGAAATTGGGTAAGATCGGTTCAGATTTAGATATAGCCCCCATACAAATGTCGCTCCCGATTTGACATTTTCTGCTCTAAAAACGACATATTGTACCCGATTTTTTTTTAATTTGGCAGAACATCTTATAATCCAACTAGAAACACGTATTCAAAAATTGGGTAAGATCGGTTCAGATTTAGATATAGCCCCCATACAAATGTCGCTCCCGATTTGACATTTTCTGCTCTAGAAACGACGTATTGTACCCGATTTTCTTTAAATTTTGCAGAACATCTTATAATCGAACTAGAAACACGTACGCAAAAATTGGATGAGATCGGTTCAGATTTAGATATAGCCCCCATACAAATGTCGCTCCCGATTTGACATTTTCTGCTCTAGAAACGACGTATTGTACCCGATTTTCTTTAAATTTTGCAGAACATCTTATAATCGAACTAGAAACACGTACGCAAAAATTGGATGAGATCGGTTCAGATTTAGATATAGCCCCCATACAAATGTCGCTCCCGATTTGACATTTTCCGTTCTAGAAACGACATATTGTACCCGGTTTTCTTTAAATTTTGCAGAACATCTTATAACCGAACTAGAAACACGTATGCTCAAATTGGGTAAGATCGGTTCAGATTTAGATATAGCCCCCATACAAATGTCGCTCCCGATTTGACATTTTCCGCTCTAGAAACGACATATTGTACCCGGTTTTCTTTAAATTTTGCAGAACATCTTATAATCGAACTAGAAACACGTACGCAAAAATTGGATGAGATCGGTTCAGATTTTGATATAGCCCCCATACAAATGTCGCTCCCGATTTGACATTTTCCGTTCTAGAAACGACATATTGTACCCGGTTTTCTTTAAATTTTGCAGAACATCTTATAATCGAACTAGAAACACGTACGCAAAAATTGGATAAGATCGGTTCAGATTTAGATATAGCCCCCATACAAATGTCGCTCCCGATTTGACATTTTCCGATCTAGAAACGACATATTGTACCCGGTTTTCTTTAAATTTGGCAGAACATCTTATAATGCAACTAGAAACACGTATGCAAAAATTGGGTAAGATCGGTTCAGATTTAGATATAGCCCCCATACAAATGTCGCTCCCGATTTGACATTTTCTGCTCTAGAAACGACGTATTGTACCCGATTTTCTTTAAATTTTGCAGAACATCTTATAATCGAACTAGAAACACGTACGCAAAAATTGGATGAGATCGGTTCAGATTTAGATATAGCCCCCATACAAATGTCGCTCCCGATTTGACATTTTCCGTTCTAGAAACGACATATTGTACCCGGTTTTCTTTAAATTTTGCAGAACATCTTATAACCGAACTAGAAACACGTATGCTCAAATTGGGTAAGATCGGTTCAGATTTAGATATAGCCCCCATACAAATGTCGCTCCCGATTTGACATTTTCCGCTCTAGAAACGACATATTGTACCCGGTTTTCTTTAAATTTTGCAGAACATCTTATAACCGAACTAGAAACACGTATGGAAAAATTGGGTAAGATCGATTCAGATTTAGATATAGCCCTCATACAAATGTTGCTCCCGAATGTTTAACCGATTTTGGCCAAACTTTACATATTATATTTCACCAATAAACAGACATGGTGAAAGCGCGTTACATCGTTCCTGGTTTCAATATACCCCCATACAAATATCCTTTCCGATTTAACATTTTTTGTCAAACACATACATTTACAGGATGCAAAAATCCCTCCCGATTTCAATTTTTTACCGAATTGAATTACAATGAGAATTGTTTGGGTGATGCTCATATGTCCATACTTTGGTATACTACTGTATAATTTGTATTTGTCTGTCGGACAATTGGATCAATTACCATATTATTTACCATATTCGTTAAATTTGACTAAAGATGAATTTATAGCATATAAATTATATGAATATCATTTATATAATTTGTATGAACTACATAAAATTGCTCCCATGAAATACCTGGGTTTAGTAATCAAAGCGAGGTACATACGCAGGGAGTGGTGTAGGGTATTATATAGTCGGCCCCGCCCGACTTTAGCCTTTCCTTACTTGTTTTTTTCTGTTTTTTTTTTTTTAACATATTTTTACGTCAGACAGAGCACATTGTTCAAAGTCAGAATCCATCGGCCAAAATTCAATAACTTATGTTCCAGTAGACATTTTTGAGTTCGGTAAAAAAACAAAATTTGACAAGGACCCAAGGATTAATATGAAATATTAACATTAAAAATCAGGAAATCGAATATATTTTAGAGATCGGCCAAAAGTTGACTACTTTTCGTATTTTTCGATTTTAAAGAAAATTATTTTTTTCTGTTTTTATACCCTCCACCTCCAGGATGGGGGTATATTCACTTTGTCATTCCGTTTGTAACACCTTGAAATATTTATCGGAGACTCCATAAAGTATATATATTCTGGGTCGTGGTAAAATTCTAAGACGATATAGCCATGTCCGTCTGTCCGTCTGTCCGTCTGTCCGTCTGTCCGTCTGTCCGTCTGTCTGTTGAAAGCACGATAGCGGCCGAACGAAATGAGCTAGAAGGTTCAAATTTTTCCTAAATGTGTCTTATGGTTGTAGATCGCTTGGGATTGAAAGTGGACGAAATCGGTCCAGAGGGAAAAATTTTTCCCTCACAAGTACTGAAAATACCCCTAATATTTATAGTATTTCAGCATGTTTTTTGAACATATTAGCTTGTATTTACTTGATATTTGCAATTCGCATTCCCTCGACATTCTTTAATCTACTGGTAATACTGTGGAATGCACTCTGTGGTGGAGGGTATATAAGATTCGGCACGGCCGAACTTAACGCCTTCTTACTTGTTTTTTTAATATTTTGATATAATATTTGAATTCAGCGCACTGAAATTTCTCCAAACATTCGAAATTGACTCCAAACATTCCTGTCTACCAATTGTCTTGGTGGTTATTGTGATCCACTACAAAAAAATCAATTAGAGTTTTTTTTTCATATTGTTTTAGAGATTAAGCATATAGGGCTATCGAACCCCAGTATTATTCTTCTTACATTTATTTTTCCAAAAACCGTAGGTGTGGATACCGTAAAAACCATTTTGTCTTGCTAAAATATGAAATCCCCACTGTGAATTTTTGATATTTTGTAGAGAATAAAATATGATAAAATACAAAAGAAAAGAAAAAAATAAAAATATGCTTTTCATGATATTCCAGGATTAAAATTATATAATCTTTGGTGTCCTGATAACACAATTCAAAGTTATGATATCGATCTTTTGAAAAAGATCATCGAATTTGGGCCACTGTAAAACTCAAACTACGTACTACTTTGAGTTACGGCTGACACCCCATAGTGGACTATTTTTATACAAGCTGCGGCAAAAATTAGAAGGAATAGAGCTAGGACCTTGCAATTTCGCACACATCCCTTATGTTGTCAAATTAGATTTTTTGTTTAAATCCGCCCACAACCACGCCCAACTCCCATGTAAGTTAAAATGAAACAAGTAAGGAAAGGCTAAAGTCGGGCGGGGCCGACTATATGATACACTCCACTTTCCAACCGAATACAATTCAACTCGTTAAAAAAGTGCAAACGGGAAGAATTTTTGTATGTTTCCTAATCGTAGGATAATATGACCTGGTACGATTTGTCAAATCGATAAGAATATTTGTATCGGGGCTATATCCAAAGATGGAAAAATGTGACAAACTTTCACAATAAGTTCTTCCAATTCAAATATAACGTGTTATGCTCATTGTGAAGAAATTCGGTGAAAATTCGTGGTTTCTGGGGCGGAAAAAGTTAAATCGGGAGCGAAATTTGTATGGGAGCTATATATAAATCTGAACCGATCTAACACATTTTTACCGCAGGTGTTTCAAGTTGAAATATAAGATGCTTTGCCAATTTTGAAGAAAATCTCTTGTAATATATGTTATCTAGAGTGAAAAGAGTCAAATCGGGAGTGAAATTCGTATGGGAGCTATATGTAAATCTGAACCGATCTGACCCATTTTCACTATGGGTGTTTCTAGGACAAATATAATATATTTCGCCTAATTTGAAGAGGATCTGTTAAAATATTGGGTTTCTAGAGCGGAAAAAGTCAAATCGGGAGCGAAATTTGTATGGGAGCTATATATAAATCTGAACCGATCTGACCTATTTTCACCATACGTGTTCCTAGTTTAAATATAAGATGTTTTGCCAAATCTGAAGACAATCTGATACAATATGTGGTTTCTAGAGCGGAAAGAGTCAAATCGGGAGTTAAATTCGTATGTGGACTATATCTAAATCTGAACCGATCTGACCCATTTTAACCACAGGTGTTTCTAGTTGAAATATAAGATGTTTTGCCACTTTTGAAGGAAATCTGTTATTATATGTGGTATCTAGAGTGAAAAGAGTCAAATCGGGAGTGAAATTCGTATGGGGGCTATATCTAAATCTGAACCGATTTTCTTGAATTTGAATAGCGTTCGTTCTTATCTCGAAAAACCTCGTTGTGCAAAGCTTCGTTTGGTTCTGTCTACAATTGCGACATGTATCGTGATTACAAGAATAGATGGACGGACAGACAGACAGACGGACATTGCTAAATCGATTCAAAAAGTGATTCTAAGTCGATCGGTATAATTAACAATGGGTCTATCTCTCTTCCTTTTGGGTGTTACAAACAAATGCACAAATACATAATACTGTCGTGGAGTGTATAAAAACGCCATAATTATCTTATTTTAATATATGTGAATAATATATGTGAATACAAATCATTACCACTGATTTCACTTGAGTCCACAATTAAATGAAAATTGTCAGTGCTACGCCCAACACCCAAATAAAATTTTTGGTCTTTTACGATTTTCGAAATTTTTTATAAAAATTATTTTGTTTTTTTTTTTTTTTTTTTTTGAATCGATGATATACAGCTATTATAGCTTCAGACTTAACGTAAGATTAATATCGATCCAATATTTACATGGAGCTCGGATGCCATAAAACCTTGCATCCCTGCTTTAAATAAATTTCCTAAATAGATTAACAGAGAACAACGAAGAAGGTATTACTTCATTTTTGGTTTAGAAGGATTTACCATTTCAATAATAAAATCGATGTTGGCAGTTATAAGCAGACTATTCTTTTTAAAATGAATAAATAAGACAATATATTAACAATATTTATAAATGCCGAGGCATCGGTCGGCCTCGCGAATATAGTTTTATACTGTAGACAATTATATTATACTGAATTAATACAACCTTCAGGTAAACTTCTGTCTGAAGAGGAAAGCATAAACTTAATTACACTTTTTAAATGCAAAAGAACACCTCAAGAGCTCCTATTTTCTATGAAATAATCGAAATTTCAATATGCTACATGGCTTCCGAGATACATCGCAATAAAAGAACCTCTCTTATGGTGACATTTGCAACTATTTTAGCATTTATGAACTTTAAATGCACAGCTTAATTTAAACGCAATATTGACAAAATCTTTTAGAATATACTTAATAGGAATGTCCTTTGAAAATTCAATCATTACAGTGGTGATTAGGACGCATGAAATTTGGGAGTTTTGCCGCTGATAATACACTGTGCGCCATGTTAACAAAATGTACGTGCCAAACTTTATAAAAATGGCAGATGGTCAAACTCCACACAGTGGCGAATTCTTGTGGAATTGCCCTGGTGTCAACATCTCCCCGGATATTCACGCAGGCATCAGATCCATGATCCTAAAAATAAAAGCAGTCCAAGGCGATGATCAATCAGTTCGATATTAACCTTATGTAGGTGAAGGGACAAAGAGGCATCCAAGATATATATAAAGCTGAACGCGACTACAAGTTCCACCATATCATATAGGGTGGAAGTATTATGTCTTTGTTTTGGCACAACATATTATAATCTAACTAGAAACAATTATGCAGAAATTGGGTAAGATCGGTTCAGATTTAGATATAGCCCCCATGCAAATGACGCTCCCGATTTGACATTTTCCGCTCTAGAAACCACATATTGTACTCGATTTTCTTTAAATTTGACACAACATCTTATAATCTTACTAGAAACGTCTATGCTGAAATTGGGTAAGATCGGTTCAGATTTAGATATAGCCCCCATATAAATGTCGCTCCCGATTTGACTTTTGCCGCTTTAAAAGCCACATATTATGCTCCATTTTCTTTAAATTTGGCACAACATCTTATAATCTAACTAGAAACATCTGTGGCTAAAGCGGGCTAGATCGGTTCAGATTTAGATATAGCCCCCATTCAAATGTCGCTCCCGATTTGACTTTTGCGTTATAGAAACCACATATTGTACCCGATTTTCTTTAAAATCTTATAGTCCAACTCAACAAACCTATGGTGAAAGTGGGTAAGATCGGTTCAGATTTAACATTTTTTGTCAAACACATACATTTACAGGATACAAAAACCTTCCCGTTTTCACTTTTTCACCGAATTTAATTGTATTCGGATAGAAAGTGGAGTGTATCATAGAGTCGGCCCCGCCCGACTTTAGCCTTTCCTTACTTGTTTATGTTTATTCATTTGAAAACTAATACATTTTTATTAAATCTTTTTTAACTCTTATCAAAAATTTCAAATCTTATAAAAGAATTTCTTCAATTGTTGTTCAAATGCGTTGCTTTAAACCATTCAATTTGTTTGGCTTTGTCTTTTAAACGTCCTGTTTGCAATAAGCGCACAAGAGAATAGCATGTGCATGTGGGAGACTTGGGGTCAACGACAAGTGGAGTTTCTCGAAATCAGCTTATTGGGGAGGACTGTCTATGTGACAAGTAAAGAAAAACGCTTTCAACACCAAATTCACACCAAAATTGTCTGTAGGGACTGTCTGGTGATACCCATTGGAACAGATAAGCTCCTTGTCGAAACTGCAGCATGGGTTCTTCCAGGTCTAAAAATAGCAAATTAGGAGTTTTTTCACAATATTGCATTTCGAATTTTGAGATGGGTGTTCAAGTGGACACTATTTATTCTAATTTCTCTAAACCATTCGACAAATTTCCTCATAATATATTATTATATAAATTTATGAAAATTGGGTATTGATTGGATTCGAACATATCCACAAGGAAGTGTGTTGGGTCCGTTGTTATTCAATATTTTTGTTTATGATATTAATTGTTGTTTTTTAATTATAGTCATCTTATGTCTGCTGATGATCTAAAGATTTTCAGGGCTATTCGACCTTTTCGTGACATAAAATTACTGCAGGATGGTGTTGATAGATTTTCCCTTTGGCCTACGTATAATGGTCTACTATTCTAAATGTTATTCCACAAATTTCGTAATCAAAAAATTTCTCAATACAATATTTTGTCATAATTTGGATATTGTGTTGGAAAAGCTTGATTTAGGTATTTTGTTTCACTACAAGTTAACATTCCTCAGTCATCTAAATTATATTATCGCCAAGGCTTATTCAGTTATGTATTTCATACGTAGAAATGTTGCTGAATTCTCAGATCATTATGCGTAAAAGCTCTTTTCTTCGTTCATAAATTGAATATGCTTCTTTCATTTCGAGCCCAAATGCTTCATTACATAGTAATCGTGTTGAGAAAGTTCTGAAAACGTTTATGAATTTATCTTTAAACTCTTTAAACTTTTCTGCACCAATTCCATCGTACGAAAGTATATGTTAACTTCTATCTTTAAAATCTTTGGCTTCTAGAAGATATATAGCTTTACTTATGTTTTTACATGGTATATATAAAATATATATATTATAAATGCCACACATTCAGTTCAGTGCACCGTAACGATCTTTGAGACATTATTACCCTTTTCATATCGATATACATTTTTATACACTCCACGAGAGTATTATGTCTTTGTGCATTTGTTTGTAACACCCAAAAGGAAGGGAGATAGACCCATTGTTAATTATACCGATCGACTCACTTTTTGAATCGATTTAGCAATGCCCGTCTGTCTGTCCATCTATTCATGTAATCACGATACAGGTAGCAATTGTACACAGAACCAAATGAAACTTTGCACAACCAAGATTTTCGAGATAAAGACGAACGCTATTTAATTAGAAGAAAATCGGTTCAGATTTAGATATAGCCCCCATACGAATTTCACTCCCGATTTGACTCTTTTCACTCTAGATACCACATATTACAACAGATTTTCTTCAGATTTGACAACACATCTTACGTTTCAACTAGAAACATCTGTGGTAAAAATGCGTTAGATCGGTTCAGATTTATATATAGCTCCCATACAAATTTCACTCCCGATTTGATTTTTTCCGCTCAAGAAACCACAAATTGTATCAGATTGTCTTCAGATTTGACAAAACTTCTTATATTTCGACTAGAAAAAACTGTGGTAAAAATGCGTTAGATCGGTTCAGATTTATATATAGCTCCCATACAAATTTCGCTCCCGATTTGAGTTTTTCCGCTCTAGAAACCTCAAATTGTATCAGATTGTTATCAGATTTAGCAAAACATCTTATGTTTCAACTAGAAACACCTGTTGTAAAAATGTGTTAGAGCGGTTCAGATTTATATATATCTCCCATACAAATTTCGCTCCCCATTTAATTTTTTCGCTCTAGAAACCACAAATTGTATCAGATTGTCTTCAGATTCGGAAAAACATCTTATATTTAAACTAGGAAAACCAATCGTGAAAATGGGTCAGATCCCATTAAAATTTCGCTCCCGATTTGACTTTTTCTGCTCTAGAAACCACATATTGTAAAATATCCTCCTCAAATTAGGCGAAATATGTTATATTTGTCCTATAAACAGCCATGGTGCAAATGGGTTAGATCGGTTCAGATTTATATATAGCTCCCACACAAATTTCACTTTTTCCACTCTATAAACCACATATTGTATCAGATTGTCTTCAGATTTGGCAAAACATCTTGTATTTAAACTAGGACCACCTATGGTGAAAGTAGGTCAGATCGGTTCAGATCATTCTTTTTCCGCCCCAGAATAACACGTTATATTTGAACTGGAAGAACTTGTGAAAGTTAGTCACTTTATTCCATGTTTGGATATAACCCCGATACAAATATTCTTATCGATTTGGCAAATCGGGCCAGGTCATATTAGCCTATGATTAGGAAACATACAAAAATTCTTCCCGTTTTCACTTTTTTGCCAAGTTGGATTGTATTCGGATAGAAATTGGAGTGTATCATATAGTCGGCCCCGCCCGACTTCAGCCTTTTCTTACTTGTTCCAATTATGCTTCTAATGAATCCTTAAATAAATCGATGGAACTTTATAATACTATTTCTGACTTTGTAGGTTTTATTATTTCTAGTCTTATTTAAAAATATAAATAATATAATTAATTAATTAAATGAATTATAGTACATTGCGGAGGAGTTATTTCTATAGACATAATAAATGAAATGAAATAATAAATGAAATTTGCTCGTCCGTTTGGACGGAAAATTCTTTAATGTATGATAACGGTACACAACCTAAATTCTTATTTCATCATTTAAATTTAAAGACAACTCTCTGAAATAAGAAAACATGGAACCAATTGATTACATCGAAAAAAAAAAAAAGATCAGCCACCCTGTACTTTATGTATACTCGTTACGATGTTGGTCCACTGACAGGCTCTGTTAGAAGTTTTCATGCACTAACTAGACCGAGCTATACTCTAAATATATACTTAAGTGGAAAAGATCAAACATCTGGGAATGATGCAACTGCCAGCTTTTATAAACCCACGACAAAAGACCCTCGGGAAACAATCACGGCATAAGATTCATGTAAAATAGAGCAGCCACATAAACAAACCCACCATTAACAGGAAAATTAAACAGCATAATCTTGCGAAATTCGATTTACTTTCTGAAGGATTAACAACTCCTACACAGTTGCTCCCTCAACCTCTTTGCATTAAGAAGTCTCCTTGCAGATATTTTATTATATCAAGTTTTGATACGTATGGAACCACTGTGCATCAATTGCTGGGTTGACTGTCTTTACTGTCAGTTTGATTTAAAGGCAGTGTCTGTGATACTTCAAAATGACTAATGGCCGGTGATTATCATACGATAACATGATCAGCGAACAACACCAAACAACAACAGCAGCAGCACCATCATCAGCGCCAGTAGCCCGAGAAGAGTATTCATGCGAAGCAAACGCCGCAGTCAACGGTAATAAAATTTATTATGGTTTGATATGTTTGAGGTTTTCAGGTACATACATATATGTATGAATATCCATACACATGCATCCATATGTACACTTTGATATTGGTTAATATTTGATCATTTCAAGCGGACGATCTCGGGGCTGCTTTTGTTTATGACGTGTCTTAATGTTGTTCAAAGACGCCTTTGACGGCTTGAACCACCTTTTTCCTTTCCTCCAGCCCCCTTTGTCTGCTGTGGCAGTTACTTTAGGTGGTAACCTGATCAACAGAAGAAGCAGAGAAGTCATGTTTTTTGTTTTGTTCGATCATTAAGATCATCTTGTGGCAGCCATAACATCAGTTTCACACTAAATGTCTTCGACTTGGTGCAGTTTCCGTGTGGATCCTCCTCTCACTAAACACTAACCTAAATGAATGCGATGTTCCCCGAAAAAAAGGCAAAAGGCATTTCACAGCGATAAAACCGAAAGAGTTCACCTAAACTATAGCCACTAAAAGATAATTTAAATTGCTTCATCTTCTTCCTCTTCGTTTATTGTCATTTGGTAATTTATGGCGTCTTTTTTGGGATTTGTGTCTTATTGCAAGAGTGCTCTACAACGGGCTGGAAGTTGATCGCCATGTTAAGATAAGGTTACCTTTCCCTGGGCAGAGCATTACTCAAGTTTGATTTATTAGTGTTCGAAGCTCTGGCTAAAAATATAAGCAATTTAATAACTTTTAAGGACCTGATATATTCATTGAAGGCCCCATAAAATATATTATTCTCTGCATATTTCGAAATTAGTATTTTTAAGGGGTAACATGTGGTTAAAATCATGAAACTCGCAATCAGAAGAAAATTTTTAAAAATTCGTACTTTTAGAGGCGATGATTTAGGGCCGAAATGGGATAAAAATGGTAAAACCCAAACGTCTGTAGCTAGAATCATTATCAATTCTCAATAAGGTGTATATGTCACTCTGACTGCGTAGACCCAAAAAATAAAAAAATGATGTAGAATGTACTATATGGTGGAGGGTGTATCAGATTTGGCTTAGTCGAACTTAACTTATATAACTGTGCTTTAGATAGATATTGCGTTCCGAAGTACTTTATTAGTGGGGGAAGAGAGACACTGAAATCTTGTGATACCACTTAAATAAAAATTGCAAACTTATTTAAATTCCAAACTGATTTACAAGTTGTTTTTAATATGAAAATGGTACAAATCTCTACAAAGTTTCAGATGGCAAGTGTTATTAGAATTTGACACATTTTCATACTGAAGTGGCTTTTCGACCCTATTTGTGTACAAATCAATGTAAGATTTTTTTGTATTCAAGTAAAATTTATTTAATATTTCTAAAATGTATCAACACTTATAAAAGGATTTTGATGTGAAATATGTATATATTTTTTTTTAAATCAGAGCAAAGTGGACCAACATGGACTACATTTTGCAGAATAACCATGGGTTGCATACATATTTGGAAAATTATGATAATTTTTATGCAAATTGGGATATTTGAATAATATCACAAACTACCACCCCAAATTATTTTTGCTGTCTCAAATACATTCTGATGTATCATATTGTTTTTCAAATAATTTTAAAGGTCACGCCCACAAATAAAACAAGTAAGGAAAGGCTAAAGTCGGGCGGGGCCGACTATATGATACACTCCACTTTCTATCCGAATACAATTCAATTCGGTAAAAAAGTGAAAACAGAAAGGATTTTTGTATGTTTCCTAATCATAGGCTAAGATGACTTCACACAATTTGTCAAATCGAGAAGAATATTTGTATCGGGGTTATATCCAAACATGGAATGAAGTGACCCAGTTACACAATAGGTTTTTCCAGTTCAAGTATTTATAACGTGTTATGCTCAATTTGAAGAAATTCGGTGATAATGCGTGGCTTCTCGAGAGGAAAAAATTAAGCCGGGAGCGCAATTTGTCTGGAAGCTTTATATAAATCTGAACCGATCTGACTCATTTTCACCCTGGGTGTTTCTAGTATAAGATATTTTACCAAATTTGAAGAAAATCTGTTAAAATATGTGGTATCTAGGGTGAGAAGAGTAAAATCGGGAGTGAAATTCGTATGGGGACTATATCTAAATCTGTACCTATTTGACTCATTTTCACCATGAGTGTTTCCATTTGAAATATAAGATATTTTGCAAGATTTGAAGATCTGTTAAAATATGTGATTTATAGAGTGGAAAAAATCAAATCGGGAGAGAAATTTGTGTGGGAGCAATATATAAATCTGACCCGATCTAAAACATTTTCAACACAGGTGTTTCTAGTTGAAATATAAGATATTTTGCAAGATTTGAAGAAGATCGGATAAAATATGTGGTTTCTAGAGCGGAAAAACTCGAATAGAGAGCGAAATTTGTATGGGAACTATATATAAATCTGAGCCGATCTGACTTATTTTAGGCATGGGTGTTTCTAGTTTAAATATAAGATGTTTTGCCAGATGTTTTGTGAAATTCGTATGGGGGCTATATCTAAATCTGAACCGATTTTCTTCAAATTAAAAAGCGTTCGTTCTTAACCCGAAAAACTTCGTTGTACAATGTTTCCTTTGGTTCTGGTTACAATTGCGACCTGAACTTTGATTACAAGAATAGATGGACAGACAGACGGACATTGCTAAATCGATTCAAAAAATGATTCCAAGTCGATCGGTATAATTAACAATGGGTCTATCTCGCTTCCTTTTGGGTGTTACAAACAAATGCAAAAAGACATAATACTCTCGTGGAGTGTAAAAAAAGTAATTTTCAGCCCCAAGGAAATAAAGATTGGATTGTTTAATGATAATTTACAAAATATTTTGTTACTATAACAAGCCTTCATTGAGCTGAACGATTCTGAAAATACTCATAAAAATCATGTGTTTCCCGTGTAATTTTTTGCTCCTGAATTTTTGTCAATTTTTTCTGATTTAGTAGACCCATTAAAGCACTTTATATATGTAAATACAGGTAGAATCGGCTATAAGAAAACAACGGATTATTTTCTCAAATTTATTGGAAAGGTGATCAACTGATCAACCTAATTTTTCAGTACATTTACGATTGTTGCGCCTACGAATCTCTTCAATGGCAATTGTCTCTGGATAGTTTGCGTAATATTTATCCTTAATGACTCCCCACAGAAAATAATTCAAAGGGCTCAAATCACAGCTCCGAGGCGGCAATTGACATCACAATTTCGGCTGAATATTCGATTTTCAAAAACAGTGCGTAAAATATCGATGGTTGCGTTGGCAGTGTGACATGTTGTCTTATTGAAATCAAATATCGTCCATGTCAATCTATTGAATTTTAGGAAAGAAAAGTTCATTGAGTTTGGCACGGAAATGCTCATCGTTGACTGTAAAAGCACATTTTCGAAGAGAAAGGGCCCAATGATGCCGCCAGCCCAAACTCCACACAAAACAGTGGCTCGTTGTGGCTTCTCAATAGTCACTTTTATTTAATGACATAACCACCGAGATGAAAATGAGCTTCATCTGAAAACAAGATTTTTCGGTAAAATTCTTCATCGCCTGCCAAACAATCTTCAGCCCCTTTGGCGAAACGAAAACCCATTGGATGGTCATGAGGCTTCAGTTGTTGGTCCAATTGAACTTTGCAAGCCTTCATACCGAGGTCCTTCTGCAAAATTCATCTCAAAGAAGTGCGAGAAATGTTTAGTTACTAAGAACGATGACGAATTGATGTTGTTGGATGTTCTTGGACATTCTCAGCCACAGCAGCGATGATTTCGATTGATCGTATTGAACGATCCATTTTCATGAACTTGTTTCACAAATTGACGCAAAACTGAACTGAATGCCGATATCTTCTAGAAAACGTTCCACGTAAGTTTCTTACAATTTGCGTTAAAGTTTCACTTCTTTGGAAGTATATTTTTAATATTTCCCAATTTTGTTCGAGCGTATAGTAATCGGTAGTTAAAATTTTAAATGTTAAATGAATTTATTCTTTTCTTAAAATAACATATTCGAAGAATTATTGGTCGCTTATAGTTTAGTTCATAGTGACAACCCAAATCTATTTTCACATTTATGGAAGTATTTCGTCAAAAGAAATAACTTCAATCAATGCCTTTCCAATGTTGCCTAAGGGATGAACATCGCAAGGAAATTGACACCGCAGTACTCATTTTTGTAAACATAATTTATTGGTTCTGGAAACCATTTAACCATTCATTTGAATTCAGATTACCTGTTGTTGCTTCTAGTTTGGCGTTTCCATGTATATGAACCCTAATTTAATTTTACTTTATAAATGAAAAATTTTAGATCTATTTCAAATTTATATTTCTGATAATAATGAACATTTGTCAAAACTAGTTTGAACTCACTGAGTAACTATTCTATCACGAAAGTAATTTGAATCTATAATAATCAAATATATTTCCACATTATTTCATAATTCAACACACACAATACAGACAGATTTGTGATTAATGAAGCATAGGAATACGATTTTTTATGAGATTATTCGTAGGATCTTTATTGTGCAACAAAAATATCATACTGACAATACTATGGCTGACATAGTGTCAATACCTAACCCGTCGTGGTATCTCTCAGAGCAGAGTCTAGTATAACCTTAAGCACCGTTATAGAATATTTGGACATAAAAAATTGGCAGATAGTAATTCATTCAATTTCCCTGGAATGATCAAAGAAATTGTTCAGATGTAAACTTTAAATAGAGATTAAATAGGAATATAAATATGGCGTATTTGGACTTGACTTTTTCAATATTTTTATTTTTGTATGATTCTACTCAATTTTGTTGTAATATTTATATGGAGCATTAATAAATATGCAATCAATTTGTTTAATTTGATTTCACAAGTTCAAATATTTCACCGTGTAAAAAATAAATATCTAAATTAAAGACGTCACAGCATTCTCAGTTTTATATATACAAGTTCTTTGTTTCCTTAAACAGTTTTCAATATAGTGTAGATGTCAGTCACTAGTGGCTGTCACTTAAAAATCCAATTTACAACGCCTTAAATTCTCACGAATCGTTCTTCTACACCTTTTTCAATTGTAATTCAAAAGACATCACTTGAAATTCAAAAGACACCAGTTGAAATTCAAAAATTCCACGTGCAATTCAAAAAATATCACTTGAAATTCAAAAATTCCATTTGAAATTCAAAAAATGTCCATTGAAATTCAAAACTCGTCATTTGTAATTCAAAAGACAACATTTGAAATTCAAAAGTCGTCAGTTGTAATTCAAAATACATCATTTGAAATTCAAAACTCTTCATTTGTAATTCAAAATTTACAGAAATAAATGAATGCTACCCAACCTAATGTATATTTTGCTTAAATAATTTTGTTTACCCATTTGGAATTGCAAATGGAATAATTTTTGAATTTCAAATAGAATAATTTTTTTAATTTCAAATGAAAACTTTTGAATTTCAAATGATGTATTTTGAATTTCAAATGACGAGTTTTGAATTTCAAATGACGAGTTTTGAATTACAAATGACGAGTTTTGCATTACAAATGACAAGTTTTGAATTTCAGACGATGAGTTTTGAATTTCAAATGATATTTTTTATTTCAAATGGAATTTTTGAATTTCAATTGATATTTTTTGAATTTCAAATGGAATTTTTGAATTTCAAATGGTGTCTTTAGAATTACACTTGAAAATGGTGTAGAGACAAAATGTTTTACAAAAACATTGTTTTACATTTGTTATAAAGCAAATAATAATAAAGCAAAGTTACTAAAAGTAGTTATTTTAAATCACATTGAACATATTTTTCACGGCAATGAAACTTTTCATCCGGTTTTAATCGCAAAAAAAAAATTCCGGGAAAACTCAAACCCTAGTCGGTACCAATTTTATCACATTTTCTGTTTTTCATTCCTAGAAGTACGAATATCGAAAGATTAAAGTTTTGCGCGACCACAAGGTCAGAGTGACGTATATTCTGAATTTAATTATTCTATATGCAGTCATTCGACGGCTACCATTGGTATTCCGTTTCCCCCGTTTTCCCTTTATTTCGAAGAATTCAACCAAAATTGCAACAAATTATGAACGATTGGTTGATACGTCAACAATCATGGAATATTTTGATCATATTTGTCCCAAAATTAGTCATGAAAAATCCCCAATTATAAAAAAGTAGTTTTATTTGAAGAATTCGACCAAAACAAAAACAACGTATGATTGATTTGTTGATTCATCAACAGTCTGGGTATGTCTAGACAATGTTGCAACGGACGCATACATAATTTTTTCTAAATTTAATACTAAAATTTAGTCTAAAAGTTTTACTCAGTTTGTAGTTTAAATGAGAAAATAAAACGAATTTTGAGTAAACTTTATTTGATTTGATTAAGAACGTTAATTTTTGCAAATGCTTCCTTGAACAATTTTTGGGTGTGTCTGTTTGACTATGATATTTATATACTATGATTTTTATATACATTTGGAATAATTGGAAATAGGAACAATACCTAGGCAACAAAATAAGAACACATATCGAGATGTGTCGATGATATCTTGTTGGATGAAAGGAATGTTTATGGGAGACAAGTAATAAATTTTGTAGATAACAGTAGATAAATTCCCAGTTAAAATCAAATACTATCAAATATTTTTAAAAGTACTTCGAATATCCCCACAAAATGTAAGAAATATTTTATGAAATCCCCATAAAAATCATATTTTTTGTCCTTCATCTGAGAGGGATTTACACGCCGAATAGCATGTTTGTAGCTACAATTTGTATCCCTTTTTGGTTCCCCAAAAATACAAATCACTTTATTGTGTTAAACAGGATTGTAAGTACCGTACTATTCATCCGAAATGATTTTACGAATAAACAACTGTTGTCTGCAATAATTTCGTATTTTCGCTGGAAGATAAATTATAAATTTAAATTTTGGAATACTGATGTAGGTCATGGGTTTTAAATGATACCTGTATTTGGAACCATTGACATTTTTAGCCATTTGAATGTTCTTGAGGTTGTGCTTAACTTCGTCAAAATCGGTTGATGTTAGAAAAGTGATTGTTCTTATGATTATTTATTTATTGTTTGAACATAATGACCTCACCTACATTTGGTGCCATTATTTTCATCTCAGGAGGCTGTATTTTTATATGTAGCTCCATCATAATTCTCTGAAAGCGGTTTGAAATGAAAATAGGTGGTTGACGTTTATATGTTTTCCCCATAACATACGTACCGATTTTTATAAGGAAGACCTAACGATGGACGGTGCAATTAATTCGTCTCGCTACATATGGCTTCAGCCTTTGCCATCAGCCAGCAGCACCACCACCACAGGCTATAAAATTTATTACTTTTTCGGCATATTTATATAGATATATTTAATGTGGTTTCTTTCGACGGCGGCGGCACACCTTGTAATTAGTTTTACTACTGTATAAATCTACATACATATGTCTGTCTGTCTGGGCCTCTTGTGTATCTGTATCTGTTGATTGGCTCCTTGTTAGGAGTCGCTTCTGCTACTGCACGGCAAATCCACAGAATTTGCCATGGCAGCCAGCCATACAGCACCGCCAGCACCAGCGGCAGCACCACCAGCACCAGCGGCAGCACCACCAGCCTCATAAATAAAACCATCTCTATCATATCAGCTCTTCTGCTGTTTTCTTTTTAAAATGCCATAACCTTATATCGTAAACACATTCATTCACATACGATCTGGGCAACAACAACAGCAACAACATTTGGGAGCAACAAAAAATAATACATAAATTTTCGTTTTATATCTTTTGTTTTTATTTTATTTCACTCGAGTTTTTTTTTTCGTGTTGCTTGTTAGATACACAGTGGAGATTGTAAAAGTAAATTGGTCGAAATTATAAATGTATTTATGACTTAAGTGGCTATAAATTATTTTCTGTTTTTTTTTTTCACTCTCTCGTTCGGTTTTCTTGTTAAGCACCCAGTAATAATAGTGCTATTGTTGTATTTCAATTTTTGTTCGTATTGTGTTTTTGGGAGAAGGGGGAGTTTTGGAAATGGGAAAGTGTTTTTCAAAAAGACCTCTTCGGAGATTATGGTTGGTTTTCTGAATCGAAAGAAATACGCAAATTCCAATATTAATTCTTTACATTTAGAGGTACTAACCGGCCTCAAAGCATCAAGTCGAAAGAACAAAAAATCTTAATACTTAAAATATTCCAAATTTTTGTTAGAAATTGTCTGATTTATATTTATCGTCATCCTTATCTAGCCATGATTGTCGGTATTAAGGTGCAAGACTTTCCTAGTTTCTTTTTTATTATATTTGGTTACTGTATATAAACTGTATATAAACTGTATATATACTGAGCCGTCAGACAAGCGCCACGTTCAGTGTTAAGAGTAGTCTAAAAATTTAAAGAGCAAAATATTTAACTTAAAGGAATTAAAAAAAAATATATATGGGCATTTCCATGATGTCGAACGTGACCGTCGTACGCATTTAAAGTGACAAAAATATAAAAATAAAACGGATTTTTATTTTGACCATATGCTTAACTTGTAGCTCTTAATTAACTGTATAACTGGCGCCAATGTCGATTTTGGGAATTTTTTTCGTTTTCTAGATAATTTATAAAACCAAGGCATTCACACGTGACTGAAACCGAAGTCGTTTTCGCGGTCAACAATTCAAAATAAAACGGATTTTTATTTTGACCATATGCTTAACTTGTAGCTCTTAATTAACTGTATAATGGGCGCCAATGTCGATTTTGGGAATTTTTTCGTTTTCTAGATAATTTATAAAACCAAGGCATTCACACGTGACCGAAACCGAAAGTCGTTTTCGCGGTCAACAATTCAAACGCCGATTTCAGCGAAACCTGTGGCAATATTTCAATGTAGCTAATTTTAGAATGTTGTGCACTGATGTCTCTTAAAAATGGTTTTGATTTTATCCAAAAATTATTAATACTTTTTATACCCTCCACCTACAGGATATACTAACTTTGTCATTCCGTTTGTAACACCTTGAAATATCGACCTGAGACCCTATAAAGTATATATATTCTTGATCGTCATAAAATTCTAAGACGATCTAGTCATGTCCGTCCGTCAGTTGAAAGCACGCTAGCATCTAAATGAAAAGAGCTAGGATGTCCAAATTTTCCATAAATGTGTCTTATAGTCGTAGATCGGTTGCGATTGAAACTGGGCGATTTCGGCCCAAAGGGAAATAATTTTCCCCCACAAGGACTAGAAATACCCATAATATTCCCTAATATTTTAGAGTATTTAAGCATATTTTTTCAATATGACTGCTTGTACTTACTTGATATCGGGTATGCGCATTAGGGCGTACCTCAAAAAAAAAGTTCGCCGTACACCTTCGAATATGAAGTATTATTGAAAGGTAGTTTCAAAAAAAAAATTTTTATTTTTTTATGCCGAACGTAGGGGTCGCGCTTTTACATTTTTCTATATAACTTGTATTTATAAACGGATTTTAAAGTGTGATACATCGATGTTTTTGTCTCGACGAGGCCGATTTTTTTGTCTTTGAAGTCATTGAGCTCAAGCACCCCCTTCTGGTACTTACCCATCATTTCTCAGTTGCTACTACCCTAATGTACCACTCTAATAATCGAAAATTAAAGCTCGCATAAAATCATGAATCATGTTTGAGCTCAATGACTTCAAAGACAAAAAAATCGGACAAAAACATCGATGTATCACACTTTAAAATCCGTTTATAAATGCAGAAGTTATATAGAAAAATGTAAAAGCGCGACCCCTACGTTCGGCATAAAAAAATAAAAAAAATTTTTTTGAAACTACCTTTCAATAATACTTCATATTCGAAGGTGTACGGCGAACTTTTTTTTTTTACTTGTAACCTGGTACGCTCTAATGCGCATTCCCCGTAATAAAACTGGTACCAAGTAAACAGCTGCACCTAGAATAATGAAATTCGGTATATACATTCCTCTGATTGCGTTGACACGTAGAATAAACGTATTTTCAAAATTCTTACCTTTTGGGGTAAAAATGGAAAAAGGGGATAAAAATAGTACCAACCAAATGACCGCAACTAGAGTCAAAAAATTCGGAGTAAACATTTCCCTGACTGCGTAGACACAAAAAATAAAAGATTTTTTCCAAATTCGTACTTTCAATGAAAACACTTTCAATGGGATGAAAATAGTGCAAACTAAATATTAAATAAATAATTTATTCATGTAAAAAATAATTTTTAATTATTTAAATCTAGATGAACAAACATTTTTATCCCCTTTTTCCTATTTTACACCCTTCAGAGTACGACTTTCTAAAATCTCTTTATTTTACGTGTCTACGCAATTAGAGGGATGTCCACACCGAATTTCATTATTATAGCTGTAGCTGTTTGGTTAGTACCATTTTTATCCCTCTGTTCCCTTGAAGTTACGAATTTGGAAAAACCCTTTAATTTTTTGTGTCTCCGCAGGAATGTATACACCTTTTTCCATTTTACGCCCTAAAAGTACGAATTTCGAAAAATCCCGTTATTGTACGTGTCTACGCGTACGAGGAATGCATACACCGATTTTCATTATTCTATGTGCAGCCGTTTGGTTGGGACCAATTTTATCCCTCTATTCCCATTTTATCCCTTAAAAATACGAATATGGAAAATATCTACTTAATTAGAGGAATGTACGCAACGAATTTCGGTTTTCGTCATTTTTATCCCTTTTTGCCCCATTTCATCTCCTATGCTTAAGAATCACTTTATGGTGCACGTTTTTGTTTTACGGGGAATGTAATGTAATGATACGTAAAATAGGTGATTTTTTTAAAATTTGTACTTTTAAGGGGTACAATTGGAAAAGAGGGATAAAAAAGGTACCAAACAAACCGCTGTAGTTGAACCCGTGAAATTCAGTGTATACATTCATCTGACTGTGAAGATGCAAAAAAATGAATTTTTCGAAATATTTGCTTTAAGGCGGTAAATGAGGCGAATGTGAATAAAAATGGGACCAACATGGGACGGAAAACAGGAAGTTCGAATATTTCTAAATTCTTACTTTTAGTGTCAACATGGAAAAAGGAGTGAAACTGGTACAAATCAAACGGCTGTAGCCAAAATCATGAAATTTGTTGTTTATATACCAGTCTGTAACATATTGAATCTTCATTATTAAAACTTTTCCTATCAAAATGATATAGACATTTAAGCTGTAGCTGGAATCAAGAAATTGCAAATTGGGAAAATTGTGCTTGAGGGAAATTGTTTTTACCTAATAATATATAGTAAAGGAATATTAATATTATAATAATGATGTATTTCAAAATTTCCTAATTTTCCTGCCGGTAATACTGTGGAATGCTCTCAGTAATGCAGGGAAGATAGGATTCGGTCCGCATTCGTGTATAAAAATTATATTTATCCATAAAGTCTATAATTTCAGCATATAATGTACGACGTACACCAACAGTTACCAATTTTGTCAATTTTGTCGCCAAAGTCAATTGCTGTAATCAAAGTACAGGTCGCAATTATTGTCCGATCTTAACAAAAAATGGCACAAGTAAGTTCTGTGAACGCTATTTAATTTGAAGCATATCGGTTAAGATTTAGATATAGCCCCCATACAAATGTCGTTCCCGATTTGACATTTTCCGCTCTAGAAACCCCATATTATGCTCGATTTTCTTTAAATTTGGCACAACATCTTATAATCCAACTAGAAGCACATATGCAGAAATTAGGTAAGATCGGTTCAGATTTAGAAATAGCCCCAATACAAAAGTCGCTCCAGATTTTAATTTTTACGCTCCAAAAACCACATATTTTACCGGATTTTTTTAAATTTGGCACAGAAGTCATTCTGTGTCAATTAATTCCGTTAAAACATATGTTTCTAGAGCTACATCATGGGTTCCCGGACACAGAATCCTTAGGCATTTCTTCATTTGTTAAATAACCTAGTTTTAGTTTTATTCTATACATTAGCATAAGATATTTGATGATATTTTTGCGAATTAATTCAATAAAAATGAAAGGCACTGCAACGTGCTTTAGAGAGTATTAAACAATGGTGTTCTGATTAACTTTTGGAAATAAATATCCCCAATTGATTCAAAGTTGAGGAAACAATTGACTTAGAATTTGTACTTGATTCAAATTAATCTTTCGTAAGACGTATTAACTCAATAGTCCCAAAAGAATACCTCTTAAAAAAGACATTGTAAAGATTTTTGTTAAATCGATATCGATTCACTCTGAAATCTATAAACTTTCTTCAACCTCAGCCCTTAAATGATAATAAATGTAGTTTAGTACATCTAAAAATGCTTGTGAAAAGGAGGACATCATCAGCTTCTTTTTGCTTAAACTTTAAAATTTCCATTTTACGTCTCGATTATTGCGATCCATGATAAAATTTTTTACTTATTTGTTATTCCCAGAATCTGAATTGAATGAATAAATGTGACATCCTAATTGTTCTTGGTGATTTCAACCTGCCTGTAATCACATGGAATCAGTTATTTGCCTGTTGTTGTAAACACCTGTGTTAATGAATGCATTGAATCATTGTTAGATTTTGGACTATCTCAAGTTAATAATGTTTATAACTCATTTGGTAAACTTTTAGATCTAATTTTTGTTAACCAACCGTCGGAAGTTTTGCTGAACTCGTCTAATCCAGTGACACACCCTGAAGATCGCTATCATCCTACAATTGATTTAAAAATTATGATTCCTTCAAACTCTTTTACAAACACTTGGCAAGATTCAAGAATAAGAAAAACAAATTATTTAAAAGATACAAAAAAACTGCTTCTTCTACTGACTTTTCTAAGTATTCCATCGCAAGATCTAATTACAATACTGAGAACAAAAGAGCATACAATAATTACGTAATATCTATGAAAAACCAACTGAAAAGTAATCCTAAATCTTTTTATAAATTTGTAAATTCCAAACGCCGATTACGTACTTTTCCAAACTCTTTGAAATTTGGCTCCATTGTTGCTGATGATGATATATCAATTAGTAACATATTTGCTAACTTTTTTTCAACGACTTACTCTAATAAAACATTTGATCAGTCAAGTTCTTATCCTTATAACATTGTTGAATATTCACCAGTAAATGTATCATATATAAGTAGGTGTACGGTCTTGGAAAATTTGAAGTCATTAAAGTGTACATTTAATCCTGGTCCTGATGGAATTCCCACTAACATACTAAAATATTGTGCTGATGTTCTTTCGTATCCTCTCTGCTTAATATTTAATAGATCATTATGTTATGGTTATTTACCACCTCTTTGGAAAGAATCATATATAATCCCAATGTTTAAATCTGGTAGCAAGATGGACGTATCGAATTATAGAGGCATTGCAAAACTTAGTGCTATTCCAAAGCTTTTGGAGAAAATTATAACTGACATGTTATCTCATCAAGTTTCGTCAACACGGATCTCGTAGATCCCGATCAACCATAACGAATATATTGGAACTTACTACAGTTGTAAATGATGAATTTAAAAGCCGAATGCAAACGGATACGATTTACACAGATTTTAGTAAGGCTTTCGATAAAGTTAATCATAACCTTCTCTTGAAAAAATTAGATTATATGGGCTTTATTAAATCATTATTATCTTGGTTAAAATGCTATTTATGTGGTCGAATCCAAAGGGTAAAATTCGGAAATGCTATTTCAAAGGAAATTGTGGTGTCTTCCGGTGTACCACATGGAAGTCATCTTGGCCCTGTCTTATTTACACTATTTATTAATGACCTTCCATCTGTAATTCGACATTCCAATATTCTAATGTATGCTGATGATGTAAAAATATTTCGGTCGTTTAAAGACCCTGACCCTACAATCTGATCTAGATTGCTTTCATGAATGGTGTAAAGTAAATTTAATGGAACTAAATATTTTGAAATGTAAACATATAGCATTTTCTAGAGTTAAACATCCTAGAACCAATTATTTCCTTGGTGATCAAGAACTCGATACTGTAGATACTTTTCTGGACCTCGGAATCTTATTAGATCAACGTCTGAACTTTCGACTTCACATTTCAATGATAGTAAACAAAGCTTATAGTGCTCTTGGTTTTATGAAGCGTTGGAGTAAGGAGTTTTCTGAACTTTCAGTCACTAAGCAATTATATACCTCTTTGGTTCGCTGCATACTTGAGTATGGTTCTGTTATATGGGATCCATCTTATACTATTCATAGTAACATTATTGAATCTGTGCAAAAACAATTCCTCTTATTTTATCTACGTGGACGTGGGTGGAACCCCCGTACACTGCCGTCATATGAATTTAGACTTAATCTTATTAAATTACCATCTTTGAGAAGTCGTCGTACTATGCTGAACATTACTTTCTTGATGAATGTTTTACAGGGCAACATTGATTCAAATTTTATCATGAATAGAATGTTTATAAATATGCCTCATAGACCTACTAGAAATTTTCAGTTGATTCACATTGATTACTTCCGTACAAATTACGCTAATAATGATCCTTTCTGCCGCTTATGCGTTCAATTTAATAAATACTACCACATCATAGAATTATCAGAAAATAAAAACTCTATTAAAAGAAAAATTATTTTGTATTTAAATACCTAATAATTAAGTAATTCATAAGTGTATATATGTACATTAGTCTTTTAGTCTGTAAGGATATTTGTATCTATAGACTTATAATAATAAAAAAAAAAAAATCAACTTTCTGACTCTATTTCACGAATGACTTGCTTGATATTGGCATAACATCGGTCCTTCACGGTGCCCACAAAAAATCTAACGGCGTCAAATCGCAGCTCCGATGTTGCCAATTGACATCGCCGAGATAACACGATTGCCGAATTTTGTGTTCAATAGATAGATTGTGGTCTTGGCTGTGTAACAAGGTCCGCCATTCTGCTGAAACCAAAGATCTCCGGACAAGAAAAATGCTTTATTATGCCTCTGTAGCATTCACCGTTACAAGAAATCCACACCAAACTGTCCCTCTCAGATGATGCATTAGCTTCTCGACAATCAAGTGCGAGATTTCCGATCCCCAGATGCGACAGTTTTGCTTGTTAACATAGCCGCCGAGATGAAAATGAGCCTCGTCAGAAAAACTGATTTTTCGAGAGTAATCACTGTTCATTTAGAGCTGCAGAACTAAGGCCCGAACTGAGATACAATGCCGAAACGAGTGGCCTTATTCATTCAATTGGTGAGCAATTGTCTTTGGAAATAAGTTTATAATATATACCAACGATGTTCAATCATGATGCGATTCTATCAAGATCGAGCTGAAGCAAAATTCCGTAAGTAGACGCTGCAGTTTTGCTGACAATAAACGTGATTTTCGAATGTCATAACCTTATTTTTTCTAATTCTTAACAAATCGTTTTAAATGACCCGAGAGTAATCAAGCTCTGCATTTAAAACATCTAAATGTTTTCCAAGCGTTTTTCAAAACATTTACGATAAAAAGTTTTCATATGCTGAAATTGGGAAGTTTCCCAACAAGTCTGAGCTACTATGTATTTTAATAGCTGTTAAGCTACAAACTTGTTCAAATTGCTTGGCAATAAAATACTCAAGACTAATGAC
The DNA here is from genome assembly GCA_947397865.1 of Polietes domitor. Taxonomy (NCBI): domain Eukaryota; kingdom Metazoa; phylum Arthropoda; class Insecta; order Diptera; family Muscidae; genus Polietes; species Polietes domitor. The sequence continues at coordinate 145,088,519 of OX377619.1, forward strand.
CGTTGCCAATCTCCAATTACCTACAGTAGCCACATCAAACGCCAATATCCTATTGTTTGTGTCCACGCGAAATCATGCTTTATAAGCTCTTCCGAACATAAAAACACCCATATCTCATATGTCGCTGTTTAAAACTAAAATCCAGTAATTAAATGACACTCGACAGTGCCTCCTCCTGCGGCCATCAAACGAAATTGAAACAGAGACGAACCAAAAACCAGTAAGGAAAGGCTAAAGTCGGGCGGGCCGACTCTATGATACACTCCACTTTCAATCCGAATACAATTCAATTCGGTGAAAAAGTGAAAACGGGAAGGTTTTTTGTATCCTGTAAATGTATGTGTTTGACAAAAAATTTTATATCGGAAAGGGCATTTGTTTTACCCACTTTCACCATAGTTTTGTTTAGTTAGATTATAAGATGTTGTGCGAAATTTAAATACAATCGAGCACAATATGTGGGAGTGTATGGGAGCTATATATAAATCTGAACCGATCTGACCGATATTCACCATGGGTGTTTCTAGTGGAAATATAAGATGTTTTACCAAATCTGTAGACAATCTGATACATTATGTGGTCTCTAGAGCGGAAAAAGTCAAATCGAGAGAGAAATTTGTATGGGAGCTATATATAAATCTGAACCGATCTGACCGATATTCACCATGGGTGTTTCTAGTGGAAATATAAGATGTTTTACCAAATCTGAAGACAATCTGATACATTATGTGGTCTCTAGAGCGGAAAAGTCAAATCGGGAGAGAAATTTGTATGGGAGCTATATATAAATCTGAACCGATCTAACACATTTTTACCACAGGTGTTTCTAGTTACAATATAAGATGTTTTTCCAATTTTAAAGAAAATCTGTTGTAATATGTGGTATCTAGAGTGAAAAGAGTCAAATCGGTAGTGAAATTCGTATGGGGGCTATATCTAAATCTGATCCGATTTTCTTCAAATTAAATAGCGCTCGTCCTTATCCCGAAAAACATCGTTGTGCAAAGTTTCATTTGGTTCTGTCTACAATTGCGACCTGTATCGTGATTACAAGAATAGATGGACGGACAGACAGACAGACAGACGGACATTGTTAAATCGACTCAGAAAGTGATTCTAAGACGATCGGTATAATTAACAATGGGTCTATCTCGTTTCCTTTTGGGAGCTACAAACAAATGCACAAAGACATAATACTCTCGTGGAGTGTATAAAAAATACGACAACAACGATATGACGAAAGTCGTCAACATTATACGATCTGCATATAGTACTCTTTCCAAGCATTTTATTTAACACTATCATAAATTATCTAATAACAGCTGATGTCTCAGCTAATTAACAACTTTGTTATAAATTATAAAATACATACAGCCAGCCCTCCAACAACAAACAACAGCAGCATCATCAACGTCAACGCCATCGTCAACACCACCAGCAACGACATCAGTGCCTTCTGTCTAAAAGTGATCCCCCCTAAGTCAGCTATGTGATGATGGATCCAAAGTTTTTCCACCAAAATCTTAATAAATGATTTTTCACTAAACCATCCGTACAAGTGGAACGTCATGTTATTGCGACATTACACATCATCGTCAGCATACACACACGCTCGACAATGTCATAAACGCCAGCAGCAACAACAGCTCCAAAAAGAACAACAAGTGATATTGCTGGTGCGTTCATGCAAATAGCATCAACGAGTCATTCGAGTCCCAACACCCAGTACGAGGATGATGTGAAAAGTCAAGTATAAATATCTCAAGATTAGACTAAAGTAATATAGCTGAACAATTTGGAGTCGCTGTTGTGGTGTGAGTCATTCCATGATCACTTGCCAAACGATTCTGAAGAAAAATGACAAAGCCGTTAGTTTTACAATTACTAAGGATTCACGAAGGAATATAAGCAAATTACCCTCAGCAGGATTCCTAAATGTGAAGATTTGCCCCAAACTCAGGGTATTTTAAGATAGTACAAATTTTGGTTTCGTAAAATATTTCAAAGATATGCGAAATGCCTAACATGGACTAGAAATAAATTCGTTTGAAAATAACTGCCATATATTCTTGATATTTTGTACGAGTACAACTTTTATAGCGTGAATGCGCAAGACTACCATTATGTTCATAAATATATAGAAATAATACTTAGAGTCAATTCAAAAAGTAAATATAAGGCAGCAAAAAAGCTGAAATACCATAAATAGTGGGGGGTAGTGTGCGCATTTCTAGCTTCAACTGTTTAATTGATTGAATTTACATCATATTTTAATCCCAAAAGTACAAATTTGAAAATCCATTATCTCTCACGCAAGATAACCTAACTTCATGATTCAACAAATTTTTTCTGTAAAAGTAAAAAAGAACGAATTTGGAAAAAAGTTTTTAATTTTGCGTGTCTATGCAGTCAGAGGAATGTATACACCGAATTCCAATTAATTGGTACCTTTCCAATCCAATTTTTCCCACTTTACGCCCTTAAAAAGGCGACTTTATAAAATCGCTTTATTTTACGTGGCGACGCAATTTAGAAATAGCCGTTTAATTGGTACCATTTTTATCCCTCTGTCCTCATTGTATCCCTTGAAAGTAAGAAATTGGAAAAACCTTTTTATTTTTCTTGTCTACGGAGTCCGAGGAATGTATACTCCGAATTTCTTGTTGTTAGCTGCGGTCATTTGGTTTGTGCAATTTGTATTCCATTTTTTCCATTTTAACACCAAAAAGCACGAATTTCGAAAAGTCCCTTTATTTTACGTGTCTACACAATCAGAGGAGTGTATACACAGAATTTCATTATTTTAGGTTCAGCTGTTTGGTTGGAACCATTTTTGTCCCCCTATTCCCATTTTACCCCTTAAAAGTACGAATTTGGAAAAAATACTTTTATATTATGAACCTACTGAATTAAAGGAATGTATACACCAAATTTCGTGTTTCTAGCTGTTGTCGTTGGTAGGTACCATTTTTATCCCTGTTTTGCCCTATATTTAAGGTTCGAAATGGATAAAACAACATTAGGACCGATCAAATGTCTGCGGATAGAATCATAAAATTAGGTGTGCATTCCTCTGACAGCGTAGACTTGGGAAGCAAGTGAATGTTCGATTTTCATACTTTAAGGATCAAAAGGAATAACATGCGACTAGAATCATGAAAGTCTGTTTTTACGTTCCGCTGACTATGTAGACTTGCAAAATAAAACGATTTTCCAATATTGTATTATGGTGTATTATTTTGATATTTATAGTCGAGGGCTATTACGCTGTATAAACATTTCGGTAGCTTCTCGCTCTAAATGGACGTGGTTACTAAAATTTTTCCAAATTTCACAATTTATTTAAAACAATAAATATCACTATTCTAACTGCATCCGTTTGGTTGGTACCATTTTTATCCCCATTCGCCCCGTTTTCCTCTTCTGATGAATGTATACTCCGAATTTCATGATTTCAACTTCAACGGTTTGATTGGTACCAGTTTTAAACCTCTTTTCCAAGTTTATCCCTTAAAAATACAGAATTTCGAAAAATCCCTCTATTTTATATCTCTACGCAAATAAGAGGGATGTACAGTGTACATTGTACACACCCAATTTCATGTTTCCAGCTGTTGTCGTATTATTGGTACTATTTATACACTCCACGATAGTATTATGTCTTTGTGCACTTGTTTGTAATACCCGACTTAGAATCACTTTCTGAGTCGATTTAGCAATATCCGTCAGTCCATCTATTGTTGTAATCAAATTACAGGTCGCAATTATAGTCCGATCTTAACAAAAATTGGCCAAAATCAGTTTTGTGGAGCAAGGACGAACGCTATTTAATTTGAGGCAAATCGGTTTTGACTATTGACTATTTCTGCCCTATAAAGCACATATAATACCCGATTTCCTTAAAATTTGGTTTAACACCTTATAATCTAACTAGAGACACCTATGTTGAAAGTGGGTAAGATCGGTTCAGATTTAATATAGCCCCCATACAAATGTCGCTCCCGATTTGACTTTTTCCGCTCTATAACTCACACCGATTTTCTTTAAAATTGGCACAACATCTTATAATCTAGCTAAATAGGTGTTGGTGAAAGATCGGTTCAGATTTAGATATAGCCCCAATACAAATGTTTAACAGATATTGGCCAAACCTTACATATTATATTTCACCTATAAACATACATGAACATACATTCAATATACCCCCATACAAATGTCCTTTCCCATTTAACATTTTTTGTCAAACTCACCTCCTAGCTCACTTCGTTCGGCGACTAGAGTGCTTTCGACAGACGGTCGGACAGACAGACGGACATGGTTAGATCGTCTTATGATTTTAACACGACCCAGAATATATATACTTTATGGAGTCTCCGATGAATATTTCAAGGTGTTTCAAACGGAATGACAAAGTGAATATACCCCCATCCTTAGGTGGATGGTCGATATACCTTCTTTAACTAATTTTGTCGCTCTCTCCTATACAAGTGGATTCACTGTGCATGCAATGGTATGGTTACACTACGCAAAAGCCATATATAATATTTTGTGATATTAACAAAATTTTTTATGGTATTTTTTTTAATTTTTTACTAAAATTCTAAATTTCTAACCTAATTATGGAAATATAAATCCAATGTAAAAAGGTACTCATGATGACTACAAATATTGGGAATTACACTTTCGCACAGAAACGAAGGTTTAGGAACAGTCTTCAAAAATTCGGGGAAAATTAAGTTTTTTCGAAAAAATCTATCTTGCTGGGGCGGAAAATTATAAAAAATAGTAATAATATAATAATATCCAACATTCTAACCCAAAGAAGTAAAACGGCGTTAAGTTCGGCCAGGGCGAACTTTGTATACCCTCTTTCGTACAGAACAATCAATATTAACCTTTTTAATGTTGCAAAACCAAAACAAATAAAAAAACAAGTAAGAAGGCGTTAAGTTCGGCCGGGCCGAATCTTATATACCCTCCACTACGGAGTGCATTCCACAGTATTACCAGCAGATTAAGGGATGTCGACTTTACATAGAAGCACAGTACGATATTACGAAAATTTTGATATTTTTATGCACATTACTATATTTGTTTACTATTTCAAACTGTAATGTAAATAAAATGCTGAAATTGTGAAAGTGAACATGCCTAAATATTAGGCGATTGTCAGTCGCCATTAGAAAGAAGCTTTTTTAGATACAGACAAAGTGATAAGAAAAGTATAAATTTTAAAGATATCTCCATTCGCCCCATTCTTCGCCCAAATGTACAAATTTCAAAAAAAAAAAAAATTTTCGAGTCTTCATAGTCAGAATGTATACACCGAATTTCATGATTTCAACTTCAGCGGTTTGGTAGGTCCCATTTTTATCCCTCTTTTTTAATTATATCCCTTAAAAGTACGAATTTCGAAAAATCCCTCTATTTGACGTGTCTATACAATTAGAGGGATTCCTTTTTGTCCCATTTCACCAGCTAAAACTTTTATTTTCTTTGTGTTGCTTCCAAGCGAGTGATTTTTTTGAGGTTAGGATTTTCATGCATTAGTATTTGACAGATCACGTGGGATTTCAGACATGGTGTCAAAGAGAAAGATTCTCAGTATGCTTTGACATTTCATCATGAATCGTCTTACAAACGAACAACGCTTGCAAATTATTGAATTTTATTATCAAAATGCGTGCTCTGTTAAGAAAGTTCATTGCGCGCTTCCATTTTATGGTCAGTTTAATCGACCCACTGAAGCGGCTATTCGGGCTATTGTGACTAAATTTCGCACCAAATTTACATTGTTGGACATTAAACCACCAACACGCTTACGTAGAGTGCGAACTGAAGAAAATATCGCAGCTGTATCGGCCAGTGTTAATGATGACCACCAATTTTCGATTCGTCGCCGTTCGCACCAATTGGGTCTCTGTTACTCAAAAACGTGGAAATGCCAAAATTGGACTAAGCGGATGGACCACCTAAGACGCAGCCGCGGTCAACATTTAAATGAAATTATCTTCAAAAAGTAAATGTCATGGACCAATCTAACGTTTCAAATAAAGAACCGATGAGATTTTGCAAATTTTATGCGTTTTTTTCAAAAAAAAAGTTATCAAACTCTTAAAAAATCACCCTTTACAAGAGGAATGGCCGCAACAAATTTTAACTGTATGAAAATCAGAAATTTAATTAATAAGCCGAGGCTACCAATATTTGTATACTATGTATATATATAATGGAAATAATACTTAAATTCATAAAGTAAATATAAGGGAACAATCATAAATACCCTAAATATCGGTGGATAGAGCTAGTCGTTTGGTTTGTTGTATTTCCATCCTATTTTAATTTCAAAAATATAAATTTTGAAAATACATTATCTCTCACGTACGCAGTATAAGATAACTTCATGATTCTACCATTTTTTGTCGTAAAAGCAACAAAATAAAATACGAATTTAAAAAAAAAAATACGTGGCGATGCAGTCAGAGGAATGTATACACCGAATTCCATGATTCTATCAGCGGCCATTTTGTTGGTACCTTTTTTATCCCCTTTTTCCAATTTTGCCCCCTCAAGAGTACAACTATTTCAATTCTAATATTTAACGTATTTACACAATTAGAGGGATGTACACTAGGGCGTACCTCAAAAAAAAAGTTCGCCGTACACCTTCGAATATGAAGTATTATTGAAAGGTAGTTTCAAAAAAAAAATTTTTATTTTTTTATGCCGAACGTAGGGGTCGCGCTTTTACATTTTTCTATATAACTTGTATTTATAAACGGATTTTAAAGTGTGATACATCGATGTTTTTGTCTCGACGAGGCCGATTTTTTTGTCTTTGAAGTCATTGAGCTCAAGCACCCCCTTCTGGTACTTACCCATCATTTCTCAGTTGCTACTACCCTAATGTACCACTCTAATAATCGAAAATTAAAGCTCGCATAAAATCATGAATCATGTTTGAGCTCAATGACTTCAAAGACAAAAAAATCGGACAAAAACATCGATGTATCACACTTTAAAATCCGTTTATAAATGCAGAAGTTATATAGAAAAATGTAAAAGCGCGACCCCTACGTTCGGCATAAAAAAATAAAAAAAATTTTTTTGAAACTACCTTTCAATAATACTTCATATTCGAAGGTGTACGGCGAACTTTTTTTTTTTTACTTGTAACCTGGTACGCTCTAATGTACACATCGAATTTCATCATTCTAGCTGTATTCGTTTAGTAGGTACTATTTTTATCCCCTGTAGCCATTGTATCCCTTGATAGTACGAATTTGGAAAAAACGTTGTATTTTCGTGTCTACGCTGTCAGAGGAATGTATGCTCCGAAATTCATGATTCTAGCTGCGGTCATTTTGTAGGTACTATTTTTATCCCCTTTTTCCATTTGAACCCCAAAAAGTACGAATTTTGGAAAGTTTTTATATTTTACGTGTCTACGCAATCAGAGGAATGTATACATCGAATTTCATTATTCTAGGTGCAGCCGTTAAGTTGGTACTATTTTTATCCCTCTATCCCCATTTAACCCCTTGATGAATATTTCAGTGTGTTACAAACGGAATGACAAAGTGAATATACCCCCATCCTGGAGGTGGAGGGTATAATAATTTTATAAATAAATATAAAATTTCAATTCAATTGAAAAAGTAATGCAGTAATCTTCAAAAAAGCTTCAATACAATAAATCGACTTTCGAAAATCTCTTTATTTTAAATGTCTACGCAATTAGAGGGATGTACAGACCGAATTTCATTAGTCTAGCTGTAGCCGTTTATATGGTTACAATTTTATTCATCCGTTCCCATTGTATCCCTTGAAAGTACGAATGTGGAAAAACATTTTTATTTTTCGTGTATACGCAGCTAGAGGAATGTATACTCCGAATTTCATGGCTCTAGCTGCGGTCATGTGGTTGGTACTATTTTTATCCCCTTTTTCCATTTTAACCCCAAAAAGTATGATTTTCGAAAAATCCGTTTATTTTAAGTGTCTTCGCCATCAGAGAAATGTATACACCGAATTTCATTATTCTAGATGCAGCCTTTTGGGTTGGTACCATTTTTATCCCTCTATTCCCATTTTACCCCTTAAAAACACGAATTTGGAAAAAAATACTTTTATATTAAAAATAAGAGGAATGTACACCACCTAACCACTTATTTTTGTAGAATAAACTTATAATCCACCATGGTCTGAGTTTATTTTTACAGTGGATCAAAGTTGTCATATTTTGGTCGAAGGGAGCATTATACTAAGTGATAAAATTCATTTGAATGTGAGTTTGAATGAGTTTAGTGGTTTCTAGGAGGATTGGTTCTCAGCTCATCCTCGTATATGACGAAGGACCGACCAACGATTCTTGCTTATCACACTTTCCTCGTCATGCAGCCCAGCCCGCCCGCCATCATCTTAAGCAATGTTTAGCTGATGAACAGTAAAAACATTAGTGTCAACATCGTCATAATGCACATACATACATCCGAACGCATGGAATAAACTACAATGTTTATACGTATGTGTGTTCGTATAGATGTATGTATTTATTTCGTTTTTCTGCCAAACGTTCAAAATGAAACGCATATTTAAACTCAATCATGTGTTAAGTGACAACTAAATGACACAACATTACATACTGTGCGCGTAGACAATGGAGGAGGCAACATTCAGCAGCGCGCAACTTTCAACACACACGCACACTCACTCCGGCATAGTTTAATGGTGTTCAACAATATCATTCAACAGCAGCAGCAGCATTCAACGGAGCGACACCAAACATTTGAAATGACTAAACTAACCTACTCGTTGACATTTCATGTATTCCTTCCTTCCCATTCCATTCCATTTGGTTGACATCAATGTTGTTGTTATTATTGGTTTTTGGTTGGAAAAACGACAGCGATATTTTGTTCATTCAGACGAGGTCCGTATGACAAGCTTGGTAAGATAAAACAACTAAGAAAAGTCGGGCAGGCCAGGTTGCAAGGCATTTAATTTGATCATAATCTGCGACTTTTCCCATGAGATGATATACAATATGCGTGGTAAATTTAACCTTAGTTCTAATTAGAGTATCCAATACGAGAATTGTCGTGCGACCTGTATTTATACACTCCACGAGATTATTATGTCTTTGTGCATTTGTTTGTAACACCCAAAAGGAAACGAGATAGACCCATTGTTAATTATACCAATCGTCTTAGAATCACTTTCTGAGTCGATTTAGCAATGTCCGTCTGTCTGTCCGTCCGTTCGTCCATCTATACTTGTAATCACGATACAGGTCGCAATTGCAGACAGAACCAAATGAAACTTTGCACAACGATGTTTTTCGGGATAAGGACGAACGCTATTTAATATGAAGAAAATCGGTTCAGATTTAGATATAGCCCCCATACGAATTTCACTAACGATTTGACTCTTTTCACTCTAGATACCACATATTACAACAGATTTTCTTCAAAATTGGCAAAACACCTTATATTGTAACTAGAAACACCTGTGGTAAAAATGTGTTAGATCGGTTCAGATTTATATATAGCTCCCATACAAATTTCTCTCCAGATTTGACTTTTTCCGCTCTAGAGACCACATATTGTATCAGATTGTCTTCAGATTTGGTAAAACATCTTTTATTTCAACCACAAACACCCATGGTGAATATCGGTCAGATCGGTTCAGATTTATATATAGCTCCCATACAAATTTCGCTCCCGATTTGACTTTTTTCGCTCTAGAAACCACATATTGTATCAGATTGTCTTCAGATTTGGTAAAACATCTTATATTTAAAATAAGAACATCTGTGGTGAAAATAGGTCAAATCGGTTGAGATTTAAATATAGCCCCCACACAAATGTCGTTCCCGATTTGACATTTTCCTCTGTAGAAACCACATATTGTACTCGATTTTCTTTAAATTTGGCACAACATCTTATAATCTTACTAGAAACACCTATGCAGGAATTGGGTAAGATCGGTTCAGATTTAGATATAGCCCCCATATAAATGTCGCTCCCGATTTGACTTTTTCCGCTCTAGAAACCACATATTGTATCAGATTGTCTTCAGATTTGGTAAAACATCTTATATTTAAAATAAGAACATCTGTGGTGAAAATAGGTCAAATCGGTTGAGATTTAAATATAGCCCCCACACAAATGTCGTTCCCGATTTGACATTTTCCTCTGTAGAAACCACATATTGTACTCGATTTTTTTTAAATTTGGCACAACATCTTATAATCTAACTAGAAACACCTGTGGCTAAAGCGGGCTAGATCGGTTCAGATTTAGATATAGGCCCCATACAAATGTCGCTCCCGATTTGAATTTTGCGCTCTAAAAACCATATATTGTAGCTGATTTTTTTAAATTTGGGACAACATCTTATAATTCAACTAGAAACCCTACGCAGAAATTGGGTAAGATCGGTTCAGATTTAGATATAGTCCCCATACAAATGTCGCTCCCGATTTGACTTTTGCCGCTTTAAAAGCCACATATTGTGCTCGATTTTCTTTAAATTTCGCACAACATCTTATAATCTAACTAAACAAAACTATGGTGAAAGTGGGTAAGATCGGTTCAGATTTAAATATAGCCCAAATTAAATGTTGCTCCCATAAGTTTAACCGATTTTGGCTAAACTATACATTTTAAATTTCACCTATTTCGTTCCAGGTTTCAATATACCCCCATACAAATGTAATTTCCGATTTAACATTTTTTGTCAAACACATACATTTACAGGATACAAAAAACCTTCCCGTTTTCACTTTTTCACCGAATTGAATTGTATTCGGATTGAAAGTGGAGTGTATCATAGAGTCGGCCCCGTCCGACTTTAGCCTTTCCTTACTTGTTTGATTACAAGAATAATTCGGACAGGAACTTCTTCCTCATAAAGTGATTTGGATTGATATTATAAGCCATGAGTCTATCTCTCTTCTTTTTGTGTTAGAATCTACGAAATTTGTAAGTTTATCGCACTCATCACTTGACCCTCGTACTTACATCTGACAAAATGAATTTATGATTTTTACAGCTAAATTTTTATGTTTTTTGTAATTTTAAACTACTTAATATACTACTGCTAGATCTTGTTACCACTGCACATCAGAGTGCGGGGTGATGTGATGTGTGAGTGATGGTTAAAATTATGGTGCGGCTGATGAGGATGATGTTGACAACAACTGTGAAGTGGAGGAGGTGGTAGAGTTTCTGCCGCTGCTGCTGTTGCTGTTGCTTGGCTGTTGTAACTCTAAACTGTCAAGTTGTATGTCCTCCTCCTCATCTGTTTTTCTTACACACCCATACTTTGTCTATTCATTTTCTTCGATTTACAATATCTTCATGGGCGTCTATGGTTATTTCCAAAGGGGTGGGTTCACCGAGCGTTGTCATTAATTAGAAAAGTCATTATTGATTGTGAAAGGGGATGTCATCTACGACAATCCAAATTGAAGGCTGTCGCAGACAACTGACAGTGCAGTTGTCCAACAAATGTTGTAATGAATAGCCTATCGATCAATAAATTTTGTCGTTGACATTTCTCAAGGAGGAGGAGGAGGTTAAGAGACCGCCTTGAGAATGGCTATAACCTGGTAAGGTCCTTCATATGTCATTTACCAATTATCAGCTGTCATTAGAAGACCACAAACAGAAACACACGTTTTGTCCAGTGCACAAATAGTAAATCCTTAAATTTTCCTATAAAATTGGTACAGACATTTAAGCTGTAGTTGGGGAATCAAGAAATTGCAAATGGTGAAAATCGGCCTTGAGCGAAATTGTTTCTACCTAATAATATTTAGGGCACATTTTTGAAGATTGCTGAATGATGTTCGCTTTTTGATTTCACTTGAAGTTTTATATTTATATCGAGTAGAGGTCTATTATTATTATTATAATGAAGCATCACAATTTTCCTTATATTGAGTGGTCTTCTATGTAAAGTTGATAGCCTCTAATCTGCCGGAAATACTGTGGAATGTACTCCGTGGTATAGGGTACATGCTATAGTTTAGTTTTTTGTTTTCGTAATTAATTGTAAAAACGTGGCATTTGGTATAGCGTTAACTTATATTAGCCTCAGTGAAGTTTCTTAAATATGTATTGATTTACCCGAGGTTATGGAACATTTTTCGAATACTTGTTTGAAACAATTATATCTAATTAAATAGAACCAAAATATGGGCAACAAATCAATTGGTCGAAGTAGTATTTTAAATATAATAATTTTAATTTTATATTTAAATATAATAATTTTAATTTTAAATATAATTTAATGACAATCAACTGTGGCGGCGGCCATTTACATGACATTATATTCTCGACTTGATGTAAAAAAAATTAAAAGACCAAATACAAATAATCCACAAGAAGAATCAAAGTTTTTCATTTTTTTTTTAATTACAGCCAAAAAAACATCGGAAGGTTATTTTTAGTAAATTTTCTTATAATGTAAGTATATATACATGATGATTTGAAATAGTATATGGTAAAATGTGTGTATGGTTGAGTGTGATTCTCCTCCTTTCCATTGACAAAATAAATACTTCCTTCGTAAGAAGAAATTATTTGGTTGAATATCTGAAATATTTTAGTTACTTGTATTAAAATAAATTTGGAATCTTGAGCCAGGACAATATCCCAGTTCAATCAAATATTGATTACAGACCAAAAAAAATACAATCGAAAAAACTAAAACAAATGAGCGTTGGCACGGCAGAAGTATTGCTGGGTAACTATACTTGCATATACACATACTTACATATGCAACTCAATGAGATGCTTGTAAGATGACATGTGTACTTTATCACTTGGTGCGATTTCTTAAACGCAAATTCGGCAAGTGAGTTGTGCTTCTCGTTCGTTTGTGAGAATCATCTCCTTACAGAGGTCGGGTTTGATGTTGAAAAGTCGCTGCGAAGCCACTTGAAAAGACTTTTGACATGGTCGAAATCATGATCGAGGAAGTCTGCAGCCAAGTAATAAATGTCACCATGCCATTTGTACATAAATTTGCATTCTATTAAATATAGACGCAGAATGGTCTTGAGCCAGGACAATATCCCAGTTCAATCAATTTGGAAAAATATAATTATATGTTGAAAATTTTCGACATAGCCTAGATAACCATAAATTTCACTTATACTGGATAGTTATCCATACTAATGCCCGATTTCATGTAGCTCTGTTAGAGTTATATGACATCTATAACTTTCGGTTAGTCCAACTTTACGTTAAAGTAGCTACATGAAAACGGGTGTAAGTCGAGAGTTTAAATCAATTATTTTTTGCGTCGTGTTAAATATTAACATTTTATTTGCGCTTTTGTTATCGCTGCTTAGTTATCCCGGTAAGGAAATGCTTATGTCGGGTGGTATGTACTTCCAGATCAAGGACTCTAAAAAATAAAAATATCCTTAATTCTGGAATATCCTTAAAAGATATGTCTAATTTTTTATTGTAGTTTAGCTTATTTTATTCTCTAAAAAATATTAAAATATCAGAGTGGTTCAAAAATTATAATTGTTGTCCAAAAATATTTTTTATTTCAGAAAGGTACTTTTGTAGTTTTGACGGTATTCACACCTGCGATTTTGGGAAAAATAGATGCAGGAAGAATAATAATACTGGGATTTGAACTCTAGAAAAAAACGGTCATTACTACATGAATGATAGGAAATTTGATCTAGACCCGACCTAAAATATTAATGATAGAACAGTTGTAGGATAAATCGGAATTATATTTGTATGAAGTCTTTATCTCAATCAGAACCGATTTTCTCCAAATTCAACGGCTACAGCTAAAGGGTGATTTTTTAAGAGCTTGATAACTTTTTTTTTAAAAAAAACGCATAAAATTTGCAAAATCTCATCGGTTCTTTATTTGAAACGTTAGATTGGTCCATGACATTTACTTTTTGAAGATAATTTCATTTAAATGTTGACCGCGGCTGCGTCTTAGGTGGTCCATCCGCTTAGTCCAATTTTGGCATTTCCACGTTTTTGAGTAACAGAGACCCAATTGGTGCGAACGGCGACGAATCGAAAATTGGTGGTCATCATTAACACTGGCCGATACAGCTGCGATATTTTCTTCAGTTCGCACTCTACGTAAGCGTGTTGGTGGTTTAATGTCCAACAATGTAAATTTGGTGCGAAATTTAGTCACAATAGCCCGAATAGCCGCTTCAGTAGGTCGATTAAACTGACCATAAAATGGAAGCGCGCAATGAACTTTCTTAACAGAGCACGCATTTTGATAATAAAATTCAATAATTTGCAAGCGTTGTTCGTTTGTAAGACGATTCATGATGAAATGTCAAAGCATACTGAGCATCTTTCTCTTTGACACCATGTCTGAAATCCCACGTGATCTGTCAAATACTAATGCATGAAAATCCTAACCTCAAAAAAATCACTCTTTAGAATAATGAAATCGGTTTGTACATCCCAAAATTGTGTTGGCACGTAAAATAAGGGGATTTTTGAAAGTCGTACTCTTAAGGGGCCAAAATGGGAAAAGGGGATACAAATGGTATCAACCAGGTAGCCGCAGCTAGAATCATGGAATTCGGTGTATACATTCGTCTGACTGCAGATACGCAAAATAAAAAAGATTTTTCCAAATTCGTATTCTTTTACTTTTACGGCCAAAATTTGTTGAATCATGAAGTTAAATTATCTCTTCCTGCACTGTTTACTTTTGGAATTAAAATAGGATGCAATTACAACCAACTGTAGCACCCACTATCTACCAATATTTATAGTATTTAAGCTTTTTTGAAGATTTCTGTCTTATATTAACTTCTTGAATCGTAGCCTTGCCATATAAGCGTGGTTTGAAATAAATTTCATATTTATTAATAAAATTATTTTTTCAATATTTTTATTTCTTTTGGGTTGGCTATATTAAAAAAATTGGCATTTTCCTGTAATGTTAATTCACTTCTATGAAAATCGACAGCCTCTGTGGAATGCACTCCATGGTGGAGTGTATATAAAGTTTGGCGCGGCCGATTTTAAAGCCGTTTTTACTTGTTTTTTTTTTTTGTAAAAACATAAAAAAATATTATAGAGGTCCAATAATTCGACCAATCAGTTACTCTAAGACAATAATCGAAATTTATATTTAAAGTGCTTTCAAGGATCTATTCATTCAGAAAAAACTTGGGACAAAAATGAAACATAAAACAAGTAAGGAAAGGCTAAAGTCGGGCGGAGCCGACTATATGATACACTCCACTTTCTATCCGAATACAATTCAATTCGGCAAAAAAGTGAAAACGGGAAGAATTTTTGTATCTTTCCTAATCGTAGGCTAATATGACCCGGTCCAATTTGTCAAATCGAGTACAATATTTGTGTTGGGGCTATATCCAAACATGGAATGAAGTGACTAACTTTCAAAATCAATTTGAAGAAATTCGGTGAATATATGTGGTTTCTGTGGCGGAAAAAGTCAATACAGGAGTGAAATTTTTATGGGAGCCATATGTAAATCTAAACCGATCTGTCCCATTTTCACCATGACTGTTTCTAGTTGCAATTAGGGTTTGGGGTTTCCCGGACTTTTTTCATTTCCCGGGAAAACGGGAATGAAAAGTTTCATTCCCGGGAAAAAAGTAATTTATTTTAGGTATGTCCAATATGGTTTAAAATAACAATATTTAGTAACGGATGTGCTTTTTAAAAATAATGTCATATTACAAATTAAAAGCGAATGTGTTTGTCAAAATATTTTACATTTTACAAATATTTTATTCTAGACTAATTGCCGTCATAAAATTGGACATTTAAATCATAGGCACAAGTGCCTGACAACAATAACTCGTATGGCTGAGAACGTCTTTAATTTAGAAGATTCTAGAGACGAAATATTTAGCAGCAACGGGGGGAAATATTCTAAACTGTAAAAGCAATTGAAACATTATAACAAATTAATATTAATTAACTAAATTCATAAAAAATTAAAACATTGAAATAGTCCAGTCATTAGTTCTTACAGAAGGTCATTTAAATATACCGTAGGATATACATATTTTTATTTCTCTCGAAAGTTTCCAGGTGAACAATTTTAATGTTTTCCTTATTTTTATACAATTTCTTACTGGCTTCACATTTAAAAAAATCTTCATTAAGAATATCTTCACCTTTTATCTCGTAGATTCTTCTGGTAAAACAAGAAATTTAAAGTTAAACCAGATAGCACGAGGGGTTAAGTATTGACACTATGTCAGTCATAGTATTGTCAGTATGATATTTTCGATTTATAAAGGGTGATTTTTTAGCTATTATCTTTTTGGCAACACTGGTTTAAACAGCTGACGCACGTTTCGTGTTTTTAATTTAACCATGAATCGTCTTACAAACGAACAACGCATGCAAGTTATTGAATTTTATTATCAAAATGCATGCTCTTTTAAGAAAGTTCATCGCGCGCTTCCATTTTATGGTCAGTTTAATCGACCCACTGAAGCGGCTATTCGGGCTATTGTGACTAAATTTCGCACCAAATTTACATTGTTGGACATTAAACCACCAACACGCTTACGTAGAGTGCGAACTGAAGAAAATATCGCAGCTGTATCGGCCAGTGTTAATGATGACCGTCAATTATCGATTCGTCGCCGTTCGCAGCAATTGGCCCTCTGTTACTCAAAAACGTGGAAATGCCAAAATTGGACTAAGCGGATGGACCATCTGAGGCGCAGTCAAGGTCAACATTTGCATGAAATAATCTTTAAACATTAAATTATATGGACCGTACTATCGATTCAAATAAAGATTTCATGCATTTTTCTGAATTTTATGTGTTTTTTTTTGAAAAACTTTCCTATAGCTTTTAAAAAATCACCCTTTATTAAAAATCCTGCAAATATCCTAATAAAAAGTGTGTATTCCCCTAGCTAGCAAAAAATAGCGAATTTAAAAAGTTTTTTTGCAGTAATATGATGTAGAGAAATGTTCATTACTATTGCCAATAATGTAAATATATGAATTTAAAATATAATTAAATATATAAAATATAATTAAATATATAAAAAATAATTTCCCAATTGTACAGTAAAATAATAAAAAAATAATCAATAAAATATTTTTTAATATTTCCCGTATTCCCGGGAAATTTAAAATTTTTTCCCGGGAATTCCCGGAAAAATTTGGACGATTCGGGAATTCCCGGACCCCAAACCCTAGTTGCAATATAAGATAGTTTGCAAGATTTGAAGAAGATCTCTTAAAATATGTGGTTTATAGAGTGGAAAAAGTGAAATCGGAAGTGAAGTTTGTGTGGGAGCTATATATAAATCTGAACCGATCTGACCCATTTGCACCATGGCTGCTTCTAGTACAAGTATAAGATATTTCGCCTAATTTGAAGACAATCTGATACAATATGTGGTTTCTGGAGCGGAAAAAGTCAAATCGGGAGCTGAATTTGTATGGGTGCTATATACAAATCTATACCGATCTGACCTATTTTTACCACAGGTGTTCCTAGTTTAAGTATAAGATGTTTTGCCAATTTTGAAGAAAATCTGTTGTAATATGTGGTATCTAGAGTGAAAAGAGTCAAATCGGGAGTGAAATTCGTATGGGGGCTATATCTAAATATGAACCGATTTTCTTCAAATTAAATAGCGTTCGTTCTTGTTACGAAAAACTTTGCTGTACAAAGTTTCGTTTGGTTCTGGCTACAATTGCGACCTGTATCGTGAATACAAGAATATATGGATAGACAGACGGACAGACAAACGGACATTGCTAAATCGATTCAAAAAGTGATTTTAAGTCGATCGGTATAATTAACAATGGGTCTATCTCGCCTCCTTTTGGGTGTTACAAACAAATGCGCAAAGACATAATACTCTCGTGGAGTGTATACAAATTAGGGGATATAGGAACGAAAAATCATCCAACAATCCAAACTTTATTTTCATGCGGTGACTGGAAATTGTTTTTCCATTTGGATGGACCGCGACCCATACTAATGAACATAATTTGTTTGTCATTTTGTCGCATGGCGATAAACAAGTTCGCTTTTTTAAATCCCAATAAGGCTCTAATTGTGTAGTGGTATAACAAAACCGGATTTTTCCTCATTTTCACATTCCTATTCTATTTGGCTAGAGGCAATTATCAATTTTAAAAATGTTGGAAAAATAATCGCCCTAATGTATGTACATGAACTTAGGGAGTCTACATTTTGATCGATGATCCCCCTGGCCATGTAGGTATTACATTTGCCATTAGCCTTTGGCACCCACTGGTTGTACATTCAAGTTACGCCCGTGATATATGGCTGTAGTTTGTCACCACTTTTGGTGGGTTTGGTGTTCGGCGATGCTTGGTGCGTGCATGTCAAATGTTGTCATTGTTTCTTTGCTGCTGTTGCTGCTGCGTGGTGACATTGTTGCTTCCACCGTTGCTGTTGTCGGTGTTACTGTTGCCATATTGCTACTTTGTTGGCGTGCTGCTGTTGCTGTCTTATTTTTCGGTTTAATATTTATGGCTTCCTTCTGTCATTTTTATAATGCTTACTTTGACACTTTCTTTATGTTACACATTCACATTTACAATTTACATTTGACTAAAAACTCGAGCTGTATGGATGGCTGAATGTATGAATGTACTCACTCGTCGACTGGCAGGCAGACAGTCAGTCGTAGTACTACTACGTATCTCGTATCTCTTGTATTTATCGTGTTGCCATTCATTGTTGCCATTGTGTGGTTGTTGCTGTTGCTTATTTTTTGTTTTTGTTTTATAATGACAGCTCAACAGCAGCAACAGCGACACCAACAACAACCACGACTCACACTCATACATTTTGTATTATTTCATTTTTTGCTTTGCTCTGCTCTGCTCCGTGACTCGTATTCCTTTCGTGTGCTTTTATTGTTGTTGTTGGTATGTGTCGTTTTTCGTAAATGACATTTGTAGGTGACATGCTGTCACCACTCACATGGGAGACATTTATTTTGTGCAAAGTGATGTGGCAACGCGTGTGACTGTGTGTCGGTGTGTCAGCATGTGTACGAGTATGTTCCTAGTTGTGTTGTGTGGGGATGTGTGTGGAGTGTGTGTTGTTGTTGTTGGTGGAACTCCTTTAAGGTTGACGCCTTATTAGGTCTTTCTTTTTATTTATTTCTATTTTTCGTTCGTTTTTGTCGTTGACACCATCGTTGCCGTTGTAATTTTTCTCCCATTCTCTGACGCTGTCGTTCGAAACTGTCGCAATGTTGTACGCGACGCGAGTATATGTATGTGTAGCGTTAACGTTTTTGTTGTCGTGTTGGGTGTCTTGTCGTGTTTGTTGTTGCTGTTTTTCTCTTCTTCAAGGAAATCCGTTTAAGTGGATGTCTCGTTTTAAATAAATATGTAATAATTTAAGTACTTGATCTTTGACTGTAAATTATCGCGCTGCAACGTCTATAGACCCACACATACACACACACACCATTTGCGGAGACATTCCTCTTGTAACAAATGTGTCAACAAATAGCTGGCACACTGCTGCGTAACTTCATAATACTCTGTGGAATACAATTGTACCTTTCTCCGCCAAGATATATTAGTTTCCAATCGTATCTGAACACAATCGCTAATAGAATAATAAATCTTGACTTGACTCTAGAGAACAAAAAGAGGAGAATGTCGTTTAAGTATAATTCATGTCGCATCTACTTTAAGACAGTCTATTGTAAATCTGAGATGTGAAGTCTTATTTTATGGATCATTTATGATCCAAGAGATATCTTGACGATCTGGGCAGAGGTGTTTTCCAGATAATTATATAGTGGCTATTGGGCGGCACTCCAACTAGGGTGGCCCATTTAAAATTTTAAATTTGAACTACCGATTACTTTGACTTTGAAAGGCAGAATAACATTAATTTTTATTTTCATATTTATGTTTGACATTTGCAGAATGGGACGCTATATGCTCGAACAAAACTGGAAAATATTAAAAACTTACTTCAAAAGTAGTGAGTGTTTAACGCAAACTGTAAGAAATTTAAGTGGAAAATTGTCGAGAAGAGATCGGCCTTCAGTTCAACCTTATATGTCTATAATGGGCGAATTTTTATCTATTTTCTTTTTGGTAACACTGGTTTAAACAGCTGACGCACGTTTCGTGTTTTGTTTCACTGTCAAACATCTTCAGTTTGGTCTATAATTTAACCATGAATCGTCTTACAAACGAACAACGCTTACAAATTATTGAATTTTATTATCAAAATGCCTGCTCTGTTAAGAAAGTTCATCGCGCGCTTCCATTTTATGGTCAGTTTAATCGACCCACTGAAGCGGCTATTCGGGCTATTGTGACTAAATTTTCGCACCAAATTTACATTGTTGGACATTAAACCACCAACACGCTTACGTAGAGTGCGAACTGTAGAAAATATCGCAGCTGTATCGGCCAGTGTTAATGATGACCATCAATTATCGATTCGTCGCCGTTCGCAGCAATTGGGTCTCTGTTACTCAAAAACGTGTAAATGCCAAAATAGGACTAAACGGATGGACCATTTGAGGCGCAGTCAAGGTCAACATTTGCATGAAATAATCTTCAAACTTTAAATTATATAGACCGTACTATCGATACAAATAAAGATTTCATGCATTTTTCTGAATTTTATATGTTTTTTTTTGAAAAACTTTCCTATAGCTTTTAAAAAATCACCCTTTATATATACACAGGTATATGAAGGGTGATTAAATTGCCGATGTTGAATGTGAACCACACCTAAACGTTAAGTTTTTTTCTGCATTTCATTTGACATTTCTCAGTTTCAGACTAACTCAATTTGAACCATGGAAGGATACACAATCGAGCAACGCGTTAAAGTTTTTCAGGCTTATTATGAAAATGGGCGTTCAAATCAAAATGCAAATGATCAATTTTCGAAGAAAATCATCTTCAGTGATGAGGCACATTTTCACCTCAGTAGATTCGTCAATAAGCAAAATTGCCGCATATGGGGTTCAGAGAAACCACACGTTACTATTGAGACTATTCCAATAAAGACAGAAACTTGAAAAAAATATCAGTTCGTTTTTATAGCCAATTAAAATGTTAAATGGACCACCCCACAATTTCCAAAATATCACAATTTCTAAATTAGAGCAGAGATACAAGCCGACCGATTTTAAGCCGACAAGCCGCCGCCGCCGCATGGATCTGCACGAGCCGCGCCGCCGCCGATTTCGTCGACTCAAATCGACTTCAACACGCCGCCGATTTCATCGACTCATATCGACTTCAACCACGCCGCCGAGATTTGATGGAGTTCTAACTCACTCAAATCTTATTACCAAAATAGACAACCCACTTAAAATTATAAAAGAAAATATAACTGTCGACTTAGACATCCTACTACTGTGAAATATATTGACCTTTCTTAGAATTTGTTATCCCACATATGATAGTATTTTGTATTTTGATTTGAAAGTCGCATTTATAGTGATTTTTTAAGAGCTTGATAACTTTTTTAAAAAAAAAACGCATAAAATTTGCAAAATCTCATCGGTTCTTTATTTGAAACGTTAGATTGGTCCATGACATTTACTTTTTGAAGATAATTTCATTTAAATGTTGACCGCGGCTGCGTCTTAGGTGGTCCATCCGCTTAGTCCAATTTTGGCATTTCCACGTTTTTGAGTAACAGAGACCCAATTGGTGCGAACGGCGACGAATCGAAAATTGGTGGTCATCATTAACACTGGCCGATACAGCTGCGATATTTTCTTCAGTTCGCACTCTACGTAAGCGTGTTGGTGGTTTAATGTCCAACAATGTAAATTTGGTGCGAAATTTAGTCACAATAGCCCGAATAGCCGCTTCAGTGGGTCGATTAAACTGACCATAAAATGGAAGCGCGCAATGAACTTTCTTAACAGAGCACGCATTTTGATAATAAAATTCAATAATTTGCAAGCGTTGTTCGTTTGTAAGACGATTCATGATGAAATGTCAAAGCATACTGAGCATCTTTCTCTTTGACACCATGTCTGAAATCCCACGTGATCTGTCAAATACTAATGCATGAAAATCCTAACCTCAAAAAATCACTCTTTTTAAGTCAATTCCAGTACACGAGGCCATGTATTCCTATAAATAACAATAAGGCTGTTTTTCTTTAAGACTGGAAAACTAAGCTGTGATAAGAAAAAACCAAATAAAAATTTAAAATTTAACTCAAAATAAAAATTTCTTTTTTAAAATTATCACCAAAAGCAATACCAATGTGTGTATAAAAAAATTTTAACAAAAATATTTTATGTTAAAAATATTGGACTTAGCATGGATAATTATTATCCAGTGTATGTCCAATTTATGGATATCGACCATAAGTCCGAAAAAGTCAACAGAAAATATTTTTTTGAAAATTTGTTTTTATACAAATATTTATATTGTTGTTGCTGACAATTATTTTTTTAATTTGGATAAAAAAATAAATTTTTATTAACGTTTTTGTTATCGCAGCTTCTTATCCCGGCTTAAAGAGCCTTATTAAACAACAGCTTCTCTATTGTGCTTATTTAGTGTGTCAAAGAAGGTATAGTATTATCATATCACACGAAAAGCTGTAATTGCAAAAATATTTATTAAATTCATCCATATTATAAATTTTGAGAATGGATTCCCACTTCCAAAAATAATTGTATGGGATAATAATATTAAATTATGGGAACATTGGCTAATATTAACGAATATTGAACTATAATATATATATATATATATATATATATATATATATATATATATATATATACATTGAATAAAAGAAAAGGTGTTAAAAACCAATACAAATTATTCCTTCCATTTTCCCAAAATTGTCAAATAAATAGGGGTGATCGAATGACAGAACGAGTCGACGAATCAGCCGAAAGCCGCCGCCGCCGACCCATTTTGAACAGCGCCGCCGCCGCCGATAATTATGGTTCGGCTTGTAACTCTGAATTAGAGAACATTTTGGAATATTGAGTTATCTTTTTTGAAAACCAAAAATATACTTGTTATTCATGCAAAGAATATTTAACCTTTTTTTGGCAAATTTTCCATTTAATAAACACTTATAACAACGTATGCGCTTCTTGTTGTCTTATTCAGCCACATTTATGGTAACATTTATTTTCACAAAAACATCTGATTTCTACCTCCATAACAATATCTTTTGTAACAATTTTTGCTTCCAAATACAGCCTAAATGTCCATACCATTTTGATAGGAAAAGTAGTATTGAAGATCCGATATCTACACAGCAGAATGTACACATCTAATTTCACGGTTTTAGCTACAGCCATTCGCTTGTTTATTAAAATTAAAAAAAAAACACATTTACTTTTAGGGTCAGTACGGATTTGAAAAAGTCCTATTCTTTTCCAAATTTCATGATTCTAGCTACATCCGTTTCATCCCATTTTGATCCCGGAAGTACGAGTATCGAAAGATTCGCGTCTACACAGTCAGAGCAATGTACACACCGAATTTCACTAATTTAGCTGCAACCGTTTGATTGGTATCATTTTTATCCCCATTCGACCCATTTTCAACCTAAAAGTACAAATTTCGAAAAATTTCGTGTTTCGTGCCTATAGAGTCAGTTGAATATATACACCGAATTTCATGACATCAACTTCAGCGGTTTGGTTGGTACCATTTTTATCCCTCTTTTCAAAATGTATACTTATCGTATCATTGGTATTATTTTTATCCCTTTTCGCCCCATTTGTCCCGCTAATTTTTATACCCTCCATCTCCAGGATGGGGGTATATTCACTTTGTCATTCCGTTTGTAAAACCTTGAAATATTCATCGGAGACCCCATAAAGTATAAATATTCTGTATCCTGGTAAAATTCTAAGACAATTTAGCCATGTCCGTCTGTCTGTTGAAAGCACGATAGCGGCCGAACGAAATGAGCTACGAGTTTCAAATTTTCCCTAAATTTGTGTTATGGTTGCTGATCAGTTGGGATTGAAAGTGGGCGAAATCGGCCCAGAGGGAAAATTTTTTCCCTAAAAAGGACCCTAATATTTAGATTATTCCAGCAATTTTTGTGAAATGTTCTGATTTTTATACACTTGAAATTTGTTTCGTACCTTCCTCCAGTAACGTGTAATCACAAAAAAGTACAAAAAGGATTTAGCAGGAGAAATGGAACAAAAGGGATGAAAATGGTACCAATGATACGAAAACAACTAGAAACGTGAAATTCGGTGTGTACATCCCTATAAGTACGTAAATACGTAAAATAGAAGATTTTTCGAAATTTGCACTTTTAAGGGATACAATTGGAAAAATGGGATAAAAATGGTACCCACCGAACCGCTGAACTTAAAATCATGATATTCGGTCTATGCATTTATCTGACTGCATAGACGCGAAACATTTTTTTTGAAATTGGTACTTTTTTAGTCGGAAAATGGTGCGAAAGGGATAAAAATGGTACCAATCAAAAGGTTGAAGTTAGAATAGTGAAATTTGCGGTGTATATTTCTGTGAATGCGTAGACACGAAAAATAAAGATATCTTTCGATATTTGTAACTTTAGAATAAAAACGAGATAAAATAGTTACCAAGCAAACGGATGTACCTATAATCATGAAATTAAAAAAAATATCACAATTTTCAAAATATGATACTTGACTTCTTTGTAAAGTCGAAAACCTCTAATTTACCGGTAATACTGAGGAATGCACTCCGTGGGGGAGGGTATATAAGATTCGACCCGGCCGAACTTAACGCCTTTTTACTTGTTTTATTTATTTTTAGCGCTTTTATGATCGAGGAATGTATGCAACGAGTTTCAAGTGCATATAAAGCAGAAATTTTCAAAAAATAATCTAAATATTGTTGTGTAAGTATACATTTGTCTTCCAATTTGAAGATAATTTCCCTTAGTTTTTAAAAAATGGTAAAATCTAAAAAAAAACATATTTTTCTTATTTATTTTTCATTTATTTTATCGACAAAATATACCTTAGCTTTTGGTAACACAAAGCATTCTTAATACTTGCACTTATTCCAAAACAATTATAAACGTAATTGCTGACAACAATTATGTTTGTAATTGCCATTATCATGCTTATGGATCGTCTTACAGACACTATTAACTATTAATATTTTTGTTTATAAAATAAATAAAAAATAAAAGATGAGACAATTTTGTTTAAAACTAGAAGAAATTTGTTTGAAATTAGAAAAAATATATATTTGTTCTCATACTACAGTTAAAATTTGTGCAAAATTACCTTATGACAAAAATACTTTTTTTTCGATCCACCCTAGTGTCTACAATTGCTTATTTTTTGAAATGCTGCCTGATAGAGAATAGAGAAGAATACAATCGGAAAATTTCATCAAAATGTCACATGTCATCTCTTCATGTGAAATTACGAGGAACATCTACAGGGAAGTAGTAGTGCGTGTAGAACAGGGAAACTTATTTTTGTAGCACTATACTTGTGAAAAATATCGGTACAAAATTTTACTTTTGAAAATAATTTCAAAATTTGGCATAGTAGAGGTGACCAAGATTTGATTTGATTTTTTGGTCTCCCAGTAGCCCCCAGGTATCCAAAATTTTGCAAATCAACTGGGAAACATTCCTGCCCAAAGGACATGCGACTGCATCAAGATACATTATTTGTTCAAAATTTATAGAATCAATTAAAAATCGTTTTAGAACCACTGTGCTATTGGTAATGAAATCAGGAGCATAATTTACTTGAGGTCTAACTTATCTAACATCATAAAATCCACGATTACTAGCCTAATTATTCAAGTATATGCTAACAGTTAGTCTATGAAGACAACTTGACTTCCCATAGTCAGATCAATCTTCTTTGAAGTGTCTCCTTCGATGACTCAATGGCAAACGTTTGCCATCTTATCATCTAGTTTCTACCATTCTGATACTGTATTTCAAAAATGTTGCGTCTTTATGGCTGCTGAAAACGCCGCATTTGCCGTTCACTCGTACCACAGCCGAAAGCAAATAAACAAATAAATTATGATTATTTTGGTAGAAATGTCGTGTATGCCATTTTATTAAACAGAAATTCAGACAATAAATTAATAAATTACGTTCCAATACGCGACAGTTTTGTCAGGTATCGATGAGGTACTAGGGCGGCTATATGATTATGGCTTCGTGTTTTTTTTTCGTTTTTTGCTGCGTCCTCACCCTAATCAATAACGCTTTTAACAAGCCAATCGATCGATAAGCGCAAAATTTATCGCCGACCAAAAATTATAACCCCTTTTAAATTTAGATTAATGCCGCGATTTATTTTCTAGTCCAATGTGTTGGGAAGTTTCTTATGTGTGTGTGCATTATTGTGGTTCTACTATTTAAGTTTTTAAGTTTTATGTGACTCTTTTGTCGTGAAACTGCTTCTTTGTTAACGATTGAAGTAGATGTCATTTCATTATTGTGATAGTTATAAATATGTTGTTTTCGGTTAAAAGTTGAAAAATAAATAATATTGATTAACGAAAGGGTTTTTCCGTACGGATCAGGGGATTATTATGTATATCATAGTAGTAAGTACTGTACGAGGTGGTCAAAGTCCGCTATAAATTTTACATAAGAAATAACAAAATAAAATTAAATACATAATTTCATGGCTACAGTGGGGTAGGGACGAATATCTGATACCTTTTATCCACTCGCCTATTACAATTTTAACCAAGTCTGGAATTTTTAAAATGTAAATTTGTATACACTCCACGAGAGTATTATGTCTTTGTGTATTTGTTTGTAACACCCAAAAGGAAACGAGATAGACCCATTGTTAATTATACCGATCGTCTTAGAATCACTTTCTGGGTCGATTTAGCAATGTCCGTCTGTCTGTCTGTTTGTCCGTCCGTCCGTCCGTCCGTCCATCTATTCTTGGAATCACGATACAGGTCGCAATTGTAGACAGAACCAAATGAAACTTTGCACAACGATGTTTTTCGGGATAAGGACGAACGCTATTTAATTTGAAGAAAATCGGTTCAGATTTAGATATAGCCCCCATATGAATTTCACTCCCGATTTGACTCTTTTCACTCTAGATACCACATATTATAACAGATTTTCTTTAAAATTGGCCAAACATCTTATATTGTAACTAGAAACACCTGTGGTAAAAATGTGTTAGATCGGTTCAGATTTATATATAGCTCCCATACAAATTTCTCTCCCGATTTAACTTTTTCCGCTCTAGAGACCACATAATGTATCAGATTGTCTTCAGATTTGGTAAAACATCTTATATTTCCACTAGAAACACCCATGGTGAATATCGGTCAGATCGGTTCAGATTTATATATAGCTCTCATACAAACTTCGCTTCCGATTTGACTTTTTCCGCTCTAGAAACCACATATTGTATCAGATTGTCTTCAGATTTGGTAAAACATCTTATATTCCCACTAGAAACTCCCATGGGGAATATCGGACAGATCGGTTCAGATTTATATATAGCTCCCATACAAATTTCGCTCCCGATTTGACTTTTTCCGCTCTAGAAACCACATAATTTATCAGATTGTCTTCAGATTTGGTAAAACATCTTATATTTCCACTAGAAACACCCATGGTGAATATCGATCAGATCGGTTCAGATTTATATATAGCTCCCATACAAATTTCGCTCCCGATTTGACTTTTTCCGCTCTAGAAACCACATATTGTATCAGATTGTCTTCAGATTTGGCAAAACATCTTATATTTAAACTAAGAACATCTATGGTGAAAATAGGTCAAATCGGTTTAGATTTAGATATAGCCCCCATACAAATGTCGTTCCCGATTTGACATTTTCTTCTGTAGAAACCACATATTGTACCCGATTTTCTTTAAATTTGGGACAACATCTTATAATCCAACTAGAAACACTATGCAGAAATTGGGTAAGATCGGTTCAGATTTAGATATAGCCCCCATACAAATGTCGCTCCCGATTTGACTTTTGCCGCTTTCTTTAAATTTCGCACAACATCTTATAATCTAACTAAACAAAGCTATGGTGAAAGTGGGTAAGATCGGTTCAGATTTAAATATAGCCCAAATTCAAATGTTGGTCCCATAAGTTTAACCGATTTTGGCCAAACTATACATTTTATATTTCACCTATTTCGTTCCAGGTTTCAATATATCCACATACAAATGTCCTTTCCGATATAAAATTTTTTGTCAAACACATACATTTACAGGATACAAAAAAAAACCTTCCCGTTTTCACTTTTTCACCGAATTGAATTGTATTCGGATTGAAAGTGGAGTGTATCATAGAGTCGGCCCCGCCCGACTTTAGCCTTTCCTTACTGGTTTATAAACTAATGCCTCCTTCGATTTTAACTAGTATACCATCCACCTTAGGATGGGATTATATTAATTTTGCCATTCCATTTGTAACACCTTGAAATATCGAACGAAGACCCAATAAGTATATATTCTGCATCTTGGTAAAATTATTAGTCTGTTTGTTGAAAGCACGCTAGCTTGCGAACGAAATGAGCTAGACACTTAAAATTTTCCACATACATATGTGTCTAATTGTTTCTTGGCACTGAAAATTAGCGAAATCGGGACTTAAAATACCCCCTAATATTTAGAATATTTAGCTTTTTTTCATTTTTGTCTCATAATCAACTTTGGTACATACACATAGCGAGAATGCTATATTTATTTTTCAAAATGCACTCTATTAGGTTGCATAGACTAGTAAAATAAATGTAAGTTCGTACTTTTCAGGGATAACATGGGAAAAGAGATATAAAAAATGGTACCGTCCAAACAGCTGAAGTTTAAATCATGAATTTTAAAGGGTAAAAATGCAGCTGTAGCTGGAAATTCAGGATATGGGCTCTTCCGACTGTGTCGACGGCTGGGATTGTAAATGGGTAAAATTTGTCGAGAGGGATAAAATTATTTCCTAATAAGTACATAAAATACTCCCAATAACACCTACTAACTATGGTACTTAAGCAATTTCCAAACCCTCCCTTGATTGAAATATCGACCTGAGACCCTTTAAAGTATATACTTGTCCGTTCGTCCGTCTGTTCAAAGTACGCTAGCGTCTAAACGAAAGGAGCCAGCTAGTCGTAGTGCGCAATCGATCCAAGTGGATTTTTTTCCCTTAAAAAGCATTGAAATAACTCAACAACCCTAACTAATAATAATTAATATTTAGAGTATTTTAGCATGTCTTTTCAATATGTCTGCTTAAATTTACTTGATATTGGGTATGTGCATTATCCTAATAGCAGAAACGTGCTTCATAAAGTGGTTCATAGTGGCAGGGGGTGAAATGGGGTAAAAGGGGATAAAAATGGTACCTATCACACGACAACAACTAGAAACACGAAATTCGGTGTACATTCCATTGACTATAAAAGTATTTTTTTCATTCGTACTTTTAAGGGGTAATATGGAGATAGAATGATAACAAGCAAAAATACGTTAAATTCTGCCGAGCGGAATCTTATATACACTCCACCACGGAGTACATTCCACAGTATTACCGGCAGATTAGAGGATGTCAACTTTACATATAATTGCACTACCATATTAAGAAAATTGTGATGCCTCATTATTATTAATAGTCTTCTACAATATATAAACTATATATGAAATTACCGACATTTTACATCATTATAATTATTAGATGTTTATCATTTTATTAAATCTGTTTTCAAAACTGCAGAATATCCAAATTTGCAGAAAAAATAAATGCTACCCCACCTAATGTATATTTTTATACCCTCCACCTCATTCCGTTTGTAACACCTTGAAATATCGACCTGAGACCGTATAATGTATATATATTCTTGATCGTCATAAAATTCTAAGACGATCTAGCCATATCCGTCCATCTGTCCGTCTGTTGAAAGCACGCTAGCATCTAAACGAAAGGAGCTAGATCGGTTGGGATTGAAACGGGGCGAAATCGGCCTAAAGGGAAAAATTTCTCCCTCACAAGGACTAAAAATACCCATATTAATCCCTATTATTTTAGCGTATTTAAGCATGTTTTTTGAATATGTATGCTTATAAAGAGTGATTTTTTTGAGGTTAGGATTTTCATGCATTAGTATTTGACAGATCAGGTGGGATTTCAGACATGGTGTCAAAGAGAAAGATGCTCAGTATGCTTTGACATTTCATCATGAATAGACTTACTAACGAGCAACGCTTGCAAATCATTGAATTTTATTATCAAAATGCGTGCTCTGTTAAGAAAGTTCAGAAAGAAAGAAATTGTGTTCAGCGACGAAGCTCATTTTTGGCTCAATGGGTACGTAAATAGGCAGAATTGTCGATTTTGGAGTGAATATCAGCCAGAAGCATTGCAAGAGCTACCAATGCATCCAGAAAAAGTCACAGTTTGGTGCGGTTTATGGGCTGGTGGCATCATTGGACCGTACTTCTTCAAAGATGATGCGAATCGTAACGTAACTGTGAATGGTGAGCGCTACCGTGAGATGATATCCAACTTTTTTTTGCCCAAAATGGAAGAACTGAACTTGGTTGACATGTGGTTTCAACAAGATGGCGCTACATGCCACACAGCTCGCGATTCTATGGCCATTTTGAGGGAAAACTTCGGAGAACAATTCATCTCAAGAAATGGACCGGTAAGTTGGCCACCAAGATCATGCGATTTGACGCCTTTAGACTATTTTTTGTGGGGCTACGTCAAGTCTAATGTGTCGATTATGGATGGCAACCAGAGTTTAGTGGCGTTGCTAGTTGCCAAATTTGCATTACGGATGGCAACTACGACCGACAGTTGTCAATTTCAGTTGCTAAAAAGGGGATTTTTCGGCAACCATTTATTTCTGGTTGCCTTGTAATTTTTCAAATTGGTGTGTAATTTTTTAAAGAAATAAAAAGTGAAAATAAGAGGTAATTTACATTTATTTTTAATTATTCATATATTCAATATTACATATTTTTTTCTGGTGTTTGTAGGCTTCATGATGGTTTAAATTACCACAAAGCAACAATTTGAAATCCTGGTAAACAAAATGGAACTTAACCCTAACCTAGCTCGCGGTGTACGGGTTTTTGGTGAAACCAATGCCACTACGGATGAAGTGTGGAAGGGAATTGCCGATAATTTAAATATTTAAATAGCTATGGTTCACCTACACGTACTCCAGAAGAATGGCAGAGAGTGTAGATTCATTTTAAGGCAAAATTAAAAAAGAAACTGGCAGAAAGTAAAAGAAACCTTAACACCACAGTTGGTGGGCCATCGCAAGAAGTGCCTTTATCGCCATTAGAGCAGGCGGCAGCGGACCTGTTGCAAGTTGATTTGGCTGCAACTCCAGTGGGTAATCTGTTTGGCGTTCTAGAGATATTGGATGCTTTTTCTTCCTCTGTTAATTTGGAAACAATCCAAATTTTAGATAACTTTTGCTCTATATTTGGACAACTTCGCTCAAAACCACGGACAATTTGGGTTGAGCCATGCCGAGTTTGAAGTCATTGCCATGGGACTTCTGAAAACTTCCCTCCGCAAAAAAACTCAAAGCAGCACACACTTTTAAGAGTGGAGGTATTGCTGTTGTCCGGTAGCTTTTCTAAAGCAATTTTTTAATTCTTCCACTAAATAGACAACGGCATCTTTTGGAAGTCGGAAATACGCCTTAAAGCTAAGACGAAGAATTGTTTATTGAAAATTTTTCAAAATAGAAACATCTACTCACAGTACAGATGACAATTCTAAGGGATTAGAGCTATCTCTTAAATTCCTCCTAATATATGCCACGTCCTGGGCATCTTCTTCTTCATCAAAACAAGTTCCACTGAGCTAATCATTAAAAATTAAATTTTTATTGTTGAAATTACTTTTTTGAGTTGATTTGTTTGTTTTGTTTACAAAATTTTAAGTTGCCAAAGTGTCAAAACACTATTATCGACGGCAACTGAGAAAAGTTGTCATACATAATACTTATTTTTATTTCAGTTGCGTTGCCAGTTGACAACTCAACTGGAGTTTGATTGCCATCCATAATCGACCCATAAAGTCTACAGAAATAAGCCAGCAACTATTCCAGCTTTGGAAGACAACATTTCCGAAGAAATTCGGGCTATTCCGGCCGAAATGCTCGAAAAAGTTGCCCAAAATTGGACTTTCCGAATGTACCACCTAAGACGCAGCCGCGGTCAACATTTAAATGAAATTATCTTCAAAAAGTAAATGTCATGGACCAATCTAACGTTTCAAATAAAGAACCGATGAGATTTTGCAAATTTTATGCGTTTTTTTAAAAAAAAAAGTTATCAAGCTCTTAAAAAATCACCCTTTATTTGCTTGATATTTTGTATGCGCATTCCCCTTATAGCAAAAACGTGCACCATAAAGTGATTCTTATTTGTAGGGGGTGAAATGGGGCAAAAAAGGATAAAAATGGTACATATTGAAAGACAACAGCTAGAAACACGAAATTCGATATGTACCATCCTCTAATTGAGTAGATAAAAAAATGGTACCAACCAAAAGGCTGTACCTAGAATAATGAAATTCGGTGTATACATTACAATAAAATACACGGATTTTCTAAAATTCGTACTTTTTGGGGTTAAAATTAAAAAAGGGGATAAAAATAGTACCAATCAAATTAAGGCAGCTGGAGTCATGAAATTCGGAGTATACATTCCTTTGACTACGTAGACATGAATAATAAAAGGTTTTTTTCCAAATTCGTACTTTGTACAAACGGCTACACCTAGAATAATGAAATTCGGTGTATACATTCCTCTGATTGTGTAGACAATCAATCAAAACCAATCAAACGACCGCAGCTAGAGCCATGAAATTCGAAGTATACATTCCGCTGAGTGCGTAGACACGGAAAATATACGAATTTTTCGAAATTCGTACTTTTTGGGGTCAAAATGGAAGAAGGGGATACAAATAGTACCAACCAAATGACCGCAGCTAGAGTCATGAAATTCGAAGTACACATTTGTTTGTTTGGTACCGCTTTTATCCATATTTTCCAATTGTTTCCCTAAAATGTACGAATTTTGAAAAATGATGAATTCAAGGTGTTACAAACGGAATGACAACGTGAATATACCCCTATACTGAGGCGGTGGGTTAAAAATGGTTAGAATGATGAAATTCGGTGTGTACATCCCCGAACTGCGTAGACACGTAAAATAAGAGAGTTTCGAAAGTCGTACCTTTAAGGGGTAAAATGGGAAAAAAGGGGATTCAAATGGTACCAACCAAATAGCCGCAGCTAGAATCATGGAATTCGGTATATACATTCATCAGATTGCATAGAATCATACACTGTGTACGTGAGAGATAATGGATTTTCAAAATGTGTACTTTTGGAATTAAAATAGGATGGAAACACAGCCCATCAAACGACTTTAGCGGAAAATGCACCCACTATCCCCGTATTTATGGTATTTATTTTTATACCCTACACCACTTCGTGGACTAGGGTATTATACGATAGTTTTCCGTCAAATATTTGTAACACCAAGAAATAATCGAGCTAGACCCACCTTTAGGTATACTGATCGGCTTAGAATCACCAGCTGAATCGATTTAAGCATGTCTGTCCGTCCGTCTGCTGTCCATATATGCTTGTTTGCACTCTACAGTTCGCAATTGTGGTCCGATTATCATGAAATTTGGCAGAAGTTACTTTTTTGCGCCAAGGACGATCGGTATTGAATTTGGAGGAAATCGGTCCAGATTTAGATATAGCCCACATACTAATATCGCTCCCGATTTCACTTTTTCCGCTCTAGAAACCACATATTGTACCCGATTTTATTTAAAATTGGCACAACATCTTATAATCCAATTAAAAACACCTATGGTGAACGTGGGTAAGATCGGTTCAGATTTACAAATGTTGCTCACGAATCTTTAATTGATTTTGGCCAAACTTTGCATATTATATTTCACCAATAAACATACATGGTGAAATCGGCAAATGTCATTCCTGATTTAACATTTTTTGTCATTTTCAAGATTCAAAAATACTTCCCATTTGACTTTTTTACCGAATTGAATTGTAGTGAGATAGAAAGTGGGGTGTATCATATAGTCGGCTCCGTCCGTCTTTAGCCTTTCCATACTTGTTGGGGAAATGCCCATATGTCCGAAATGGGGACCATTCTGCTCTATTACAGCTCTAGAAAATACATCTTACATCGGATCTTCATCAAATTTTGCAGATCATTATAAGTTTCAACCAGGAATACCTACCGTGAATGAGAAATATATAGGCGCATGTTTTGGCACAGGCCTCAAGTGTTGTTATATGCCCCCTTCAAATGTCCTTACTATTCATCCTATTACCGCTGTATAATCTGTATTTATCATTGGATCCTGATCAATTTTTCCATATCATTTTATATTTACTTTACTCGGAATATCTGCTGGAAAATTGGATCAATTACTTTATTATTTACCATATTCATTAACTTTGACTTAAGATGCATTTATAGTAACTGTATAATTTATATGAACTACATAAAATTGCTCCCATGAAATACCTGGGTTTAGTAATCAAAGCGAGGTATATACGCAGGGAGTAGTCGGCCCCGCCCGACTTTAGCCTTTTCTTACTTGTTTTTATTTCAAATTTTATGTTTTTATATTTATTTATATTTATTTCAATATTTATACAATAAGTCTACACAGGAGGAGGGCATATATCATTTGGGACAGAATAAAGTATAACGCATTTAAGGAGTGACTTAAAACCCCAAGTATGTTTGGACCAAATCCATTTCACGACTTTTTAAGTTGTTTGAACCTTGTCCGTCCGTACGTCTGGCTGGTGTACACGATAACTTTCTAATATTTGGCACTGTTTGTAAAGAGTGATTTTTTTGAGGTTAGGATTTTCATGCATTAGTATTTGACAGATCACGTGGGATTTCAGACATGGTGTCAAAGAGAAAGATGCTCAGTATGCTTTGACATTTCATCACGAATCGTCTTACAAACGAACAACGCTTGCAAATTATTGAATTTTATTATCAAAATGCGTGCTCTGTTAAGAAAGTTCATTGCGCGCTTCCATTTTATGGTCAGTTTAATCGACCCACTGAAGCGGCTATTCGGGCTATTGTGACTAAATTTCGCACCAAATTTACATTGTTGGACATTAAACCACCAACACGCTTACGTAGAGTGCGAACTGAAGAAAATATCGCAGCTGTATCGGCCAGTGTTAATGATGACCACCAATTTTCGATTCGTCGCCGTTCGCACCAATTGGGTCTCTGTTACTCAAAAACGTGGAAATGCCAAAATTGGACTAAGCGGATGGACCACCTAAGACGCAGCCGCGGTCAACATTTAAATGAAATTATCTTCAAAAAGTAAATGTCATGGACCAATCTAACGTTTCAAATAAAGAACCGATGAGATTTTGCAAATTTTATGCGTTTTTTTTTTAAAAAAGTTATCAAGCTCTTACAAAATCACCCTTTATAATCGTTATATCCTCCCGGAATATGGGTGGTATTGTCTCAACCCTTCTGGTACCTCCCACAGAAATTGGCATAATCTATGGTTAACATAAAACTGGCATATCTTTCATACCGATAGTCACCAAGAAAATATTTATACTTTTGACACGCCCTTTAGGGGCGCCACGTGCTAGGTAAAATAAAATCTTTTTTGACTTCTAAACTAGTGTCTACAATCCACTATGACTTGATATTTGATCATGTTTTTTACAATTATTTTATCATGGGACCATGTACATTCCACACATATCATGCAGTCCTAAGTAACATTTAAGTTCTTATAACTTCCATACATATATTCTCTGAGAGTGAGTCGGTTTAGCTGACTGAAGCTTACTTACTTGTTTCTTTCTCAGTGAAAACAAAAAAAAAAAAATTTTAGGTCTCGGACACATTTTTGCATAGTTTAGTAATTTTGCATTGATTAAATTGTTTCAAAGAACATATCTAATTATAGAGCAAAGTTACCCGCAATATAATACTTCAATGTACATACATTCAAAGTGAATATAAGAATCAATTTTCAAAAATGTGTAATGTTCCCTAAATATTAGGGTTATTATTCTAGATGTGTCCTTTTATTTCATACCAATTTTATACTGATATCTTCTAATAAGCATTATTTCATTCTTTATTTTAGATATTAAAAACTAAAACATAATATATTTTTTTTAATTTTTTATGTTTTTATTTCGAAGAGTGACTTTTTCCATTACTCCAAATGTGTCAATTCTGCCCATTGTTATACACAATTAACCAAGAGTGTGCTTTGTCACTGAAAATAATTCTCAATTTATGTTTCTCCAATACAATCATGTTTTTCAAAATAAAGTGTTACTTCGGCGAAAATCTATTCATGTTTAATGGCCCCACCAAACAATCGAGAATTCTGTCAAATCGGCTGTCACAGAATACAGTGCGGCCAACTTACAATTATCGGCCAACAACAAACAAAACGAAAACTAGATACAAGTTTAACTCCAATTCGTTAATTGTCCATCAGACAAATCGTTCTGGGCTACCGTCTAAACGACTCATACTAAAACCCGGTGGGTGACTCAAAATTATATGACAACCCTACGCTCAGAAATATGAATAATAAGTTTGTCAATACGTTCTGCAACTCCATACAAGCCATAATTAGTGTTGACCTGGGGGCCCGATGTGCCACGCCCCAGCTAATATTTTCGACTAATTAATTCACAATTCTATTCCCAAACACAAAATGTTCCCAACCACTGTGTGCGGTGTGTGTGAGTTTGTGTGTCTGTAGCTCATTAGTGTTGTTCGGTGTTTATCGCTTTCAC
Source organism: Polietes domitor (assembly GCA_947397865.1). Lineage (NCBI taxonomy): Eukaryota > Metazoa > Arthropoda > Insecta > Diptera > Muscidae > Polietes > Polietes domitor. Next base: position 145,125,370 of record OX377619.1, read on the forward strand.
AATGTTTTTGTGAGCGTTTGGCCCGTGTGTGTCCATTTGGGATTGCATGATAATGAAACACCTCCACAAACCACTTAATCAATCGACAGCGGGCTGACATTTGTATTCACATTTGACTGCTCATAAAAGTTATGATAATTTTTGCGCGTTTCGCGTGTGTTTCGGAAATTAATGAAAAGTGTAATGGAAAAAAATGTCTTTTATTTCAATGTTTATGAATATTTCTGTGAGCTATTCATAAACATACAGCATATTTGAGCATGATTTATGACATTAATAAAATAAAATGCTATAGCAACGCACTCACTACTCACACAACATTTTGTGTGTGTGTGTTTTTTTGTTTGTTTATCTGTTCTATCGCACAATGAATAAAAACAAACAACAACAATAGCAATAACAACAGCAACGATAATAATAAACGCAATAAGTTTTAAACTAAAAATATACTTTTAATTATATTTTAGGAAATAGACGTCGAGTCAATTTGGCTTTTGGTTAGAGGCACTGTGGTGCAGTGACGTAGCTGAACATTATCGGGCCTCAGTTGCAAATTAAAATTGGAGGTCAACTTTTCTCAGTGACTGCCTAGCCCATTTTCCACTTCAACTGATTCTGGAGTTTTTCTATTCAGGAATGAAATAATTCATTGCAAAGGTTTCTACGCTGATGGTCAGCTGTTCAATTCCCCTAAAGTTTGTCTTTATTACTTTGTTTGATTTACTTTTTTCTACTAAAAACATCAGTATCAATTTATATAATAGCATAGGTTAAATTTCATTAGTTTTTTTCATAGGCATTCCCAGAGATCATCAAATCAATGATCTTATATTTCAATACACCAGTTATATAATATTATTTACTCCCTAATTTGTTACTTGTTCACAAAAAAAAAAAAACAAAAACGTAGTTTGAGTTGAAAAAATTGTTATTTCAATTACAATTTGATTAATTGTTACCCCGTCAAAATGCTCAATTAATGCAGTCATTAATTCTAAATTAATTAATTAAATAATTTTGTTAGACACTTTGTAGCTTTAATTTAAATATTCAATTTAAAAATAACTTGAAATTGCAAGTCGGAGGGAAATTTGGGAGTCAGACTAAAACATGTAAAATTAAAAATTAAATTAAGTAAAATCCCAAGGGTTTAATGGTTCTAATAATGAAAATTGTAGGGACATTTGTAAACCGGTGTGTCCACTTAGATAGGAGGAATACTTTGTTTAACAGTGATTCGGACTTCGGCAATGTGAACGTTGGTATTAGTATTTTACCTAATTTATGTAAAGGACATACATATTCGCTGCGACAATTCTGACGAGATGTAGCGCCCATCGAAACTGCGCCGCCAATTTTGGTATTTTTATTATCTTTTTGGGTTTTGCTGAAAACTTCAGCACAAACTGTTGTCTTGAAGCAAAATAAATGACGACACACACAACAAAGCAGACCTACCATACATACAAACAAAAACCATGATACTAATTTCAAGTAATAACGGCGTTATATACCCTCCACCATGGATTGCATTCCACAGAGGAATATAAATAACAATATAAATAAATATAATATTTTAATTATTTCAAACCATTATTTACCTCAAATCAAAAAATAAATATTCTTACACTTATATTTTCAAAAAGCTCAAATACCATAAATATTGGTAGATAGGAACAGTTGATTGTATTTTCATTCTATTTTAATTCCAAAAGTACAAATTTTGAAAATCCATTATCAGACGTACATAGTGCAAAATAACCTAAAAACCTAAAAAAAACTTTTTATTTTACTTGACTATGCAATCAGAGGAATGTATACACCGAATTTCATTATTCTAGGTACAGCCGTTTGGTTGGTACCATTTTTATCCCTCTATTCCCATTTTACCCCTTAAAAGTACGAATTTGGAAAAAATACTTTTATATAATGTATCTACTCAATTAGAGGAATGTACACACCGAATTTCGTGTTTCTAGCTGTTGTCGTTTAATATGTACCATTTTTATCCCTTTTTGCCCCATTTCACCCCTTACAAATAAGAATTACTTTATGGTGCACGTTTTTGCTATAAGGGGAATGCGCGTACCAAATATCAAGCAAATATAAACAGACATATTCAAAACACTTACTTAAATATGCTAAAATATTAGGGATTATTATGGGTATTTGTAGTCCTTGTGAGGGAAAAAAATTTCCCTTTGGGCCGATTTTGCCCATTGAAACGGGGCAACCGATCTACGACTATAAGATGCATTTGTGGATAATTTGAACATTCTAGCTCAGTTCGTTTAAATTAATTGTTTACAATTTTTATACCCTCCACCTCCAGAATGGCGGTATACTAACTTTGCCATTCCGTTTGTAACACCTTCAAATATCGACCTGATTATATTCATGATCGTCATAAAATTCTAAGACGATCTAGCCATGTCCGTCCGTCCATCTGTCGCTAGGATGACAAATACGTACACCATAAATTTCGACAAAGTTGTTGTTGCATTGGTAATCCACCAAATATTTCCACATTGCAGCATAAAAATTACATCGAGAACTTTTTTCCAGCTATGGATGGATGTGTCATGTTCGTGGGGTTTTTCGTTCAAACAAAACACTTCTTCTTAATTTTTCATAATCTGTTGCCGAATGTTATTAAATCACTAATTGCACGTGATGTTGATATTCAGAAATATATGGGCCCTAATTTACAATGGGTCAATCCGGCTACGGGTGGATGTGCCATGTTCGTCCGTCCGTCTGTCTGCCTGTCTATCTATGATAATGGTAGTAGCTCCGGTCGCTGTGGCGGCGGCGGTGTCGATGACGGTGTTCAATGATAAACATTTCGAAAACGTTGAGTGGAGGAAATGAAATGTTTGAAACCGACAAATTCAAAAAAAGTGTTACGCATTGGTTTTGCAAATGACACCGCTAAATCGGCGGTAATTAATCATTGAACAAAATTAATATCGGTTGCCAGCGCCGGACGGGCGGGCGGCCGGCCAGGCCGGTTGATGTTGTTATGAGTAGTTGTTGCTGTTTTTGCAGTGATTAATTATTCAATAAATTATTAGTTAATTATCAGATATATTATTAGTAACGAAACGAAATGAAACAAAGCACGAATTACAGCAACAACGCCAAACAAAACTAAATAGATTTCTGTCCGATTTTGAAGGGTTTTTGTTGGATTTATTTTCTGAGTTTTTATTTCAGTTTTAGTTGTTTTTTCGTTGTTGTTTTTTCTGTGGTTGGTTGGTTGGTTTGGTCTGAAAACAAACGTCTGACTGTAGCTGACTAATTATACAGTCCAGTTTTGGCGTGTTGTGTTTCTTTTTTCTTCGTTAAGATGATTGATTATTTTCTGACATTTTTATGATTTAAACTCATACTTAAACACCCAAATTACCAACTTACCAAAAAAGTTTAACTCAAAATCAAAAACGCAAAACACATATCTCGTGACTAAGATTGATTATGTTTCGTTTCGTTTGGTTTGGTTTGTTATTTTTTTTTCGTTTTGGTTTCTTTCTTTAATTTTTTCTGTGCCAGCCGTATTGGAGGGGGAGGGAGGAAGAAACAACTTGTACACAAATTGTATATATTCCAAACTAAAAATTCATTACATCAATCAAGCAAAAAGTCGAAAATGGATTTTAGGTTAAAAGCATACGACAAGGGCAGAGAGTCGACAGAAGTCAAGAATGCAACTAATTTCCAGTAAATGAATTTTTAAATGAACTTAAATATACAAAATGTTCTTAGAGGGACTTCGTTAGTTCACTTTTATGGCTTTCCTGCTTCATAATAATATTTGGATTATTTTAAATTCAATATTCAACTAATGGTCACTTTCATATATTTTTCTGCTACTTCCACTACTTATGTAGTATAAGACTTCTTGGCTTCGGTAAAAAATAATTTACTGCAATTTTAATAATGATCTACAAATATTTCGATCTTAGATCAAGTCGTCTATGAGCTAAATGCTCCTGAAAACACCCCTTAAAATAAAGAAATAGTTCCATTTTTTCCAACTTTTCAGATTAAATCGAAAGCGCATTGAAATGTCGTGGATTACTTTCATTTATTTTGTGTCTGATTCCGAAGTTATATATAGGTTTCTCATTTTATTTATTTATTAATAAGTCTTTGCAGAACAATAAATTTAAGAAATAAATTAATTCTAACGTTTCCTTAAATATATTTGTAATGTAGATGAAAAATCTATATAATTATTAAAGTATTTGTTTTCCTTCATGGACCTCAGACTCAAAGAAAGCATAGAGCTAAATCTATGAAAAGAAATATTGAAGCAGTTATAAAGTTTTAGACATCTGGATGGTATAGTAAAAACTATAAGAATAAACAAAAATGGATAAGACCACTAATTAGTTTATACAGAAATAAAATTGAGCTCTTTGGTCTACGACCTGAAAAAGACTCCAAGTGAATTAGTCGGTACATAGCTTCCTACGTCGACTCAGGTTTGACAAACGGAACAAAAACGAAACAAAATGTTACTATAGATGCTTCGAGTTAAAATACAAGGTGTTGTGCCAAATTTCATTCAAATCGGTTAATTTATGTAGTTTTTAGAGAATAACCAGTAAGGAAAGGCTAAAGTCGGGCGGGGCCGACTCTATGATACACTCCATTTTCAATCCGAATACAATTCAATTCGGTGAATAAGTGAAAACGGGAAGGTTTTTTTTATCCTGTAAATGTATGTGTTTGACAAAAAATTTTATATCGGAAAAGACATTTGTATGAGGATATATTGAAACCTGGAACGAAATAGGTGAAATATAAAATGTATAGTTTGGCCAAATCGGTTAAACTTATGGGAGCAACATTTGAAATTGGGCTATATTTAAATCTGAACCGATCTTACCCACTTTCACCATAGTTTTGTTTAGTTAGATTATAAGATGTTGTGCGAAATTTAAAGAAAATCGAGCACAATATGTGGCTTTTAAAGCGGCAAAAGTCAAATCGGGAGCGACATTTGTATTGGGGCTATATCTAAATCTGAACCGATCTTACCCAATTTTTGTATAGGTGTTTCTAGTAAGATTATAAGATGTTGTGCCAAATTTAAAGAAAATCGAGTACAATATGTGGTTTCTACAGAGGAAAATGTCAAATCGTGAACGACATTTGTATGGGGGCTATATCTAAATCTGAATCGATTTGACCTATTTTCATCATAGATGTTCTTAGTTTAAATATAAGATGTTTTGCCAAATCTGAAGACAATCTGATACAATATGTGGTTTCTAGAGCGGAAAAAGTCAAATCGGGGGCGAAATTTGTATGGGAGCTGTATATAAATCTGAACCGATCTAACACATTTTTACCACAGGTGTTTCTAGTTACAATATAAGATGTTTTGCCATTTTTAATGAAAATCTGTTGTAATATGTGGCATCTAGAGTGAAAAGAGTCAAATCGGGAGTGAAATTCGTATGGGGGCTATATCTAAATCTGAACCGATTTTCTTCAAATTAAATAGCGTTCGTCCTTATCCCGAAAAACGTCGTTGTGCAAAGTTTCATTTGGTTCTGTCTACAATTGCGACCTGTATCGTGATTACAAGAATAGATGGACGGACGGACGGACAGACAGACGGACAGACAGACAGACGGACATTGCTAAATCGACTCAGAAAGTGATTCTAAGACGATCGGTATAATTAACAATGGGTCTATCTCGTTTCCTTTTGGGTGTTACAAACAAATGCACAAAGACATAATACTCTCGTGGAGTGTATAAAAAGTCAAATTGGAAGTAATATTTGTATGGGAACATATAAATATAAACCTGAACCGAATTGACTCTTTTTCACCAGAGATGTTTCTAGATCAAATTTGAAGAAAATCGGGAGCGAAATTTTCATGGGAGCTGTATATAAATCTGAACCGACCTGGCCCATTTACACCATAGATGTTTATAGTTGCAATATAATGCATTGTGCCAAATTTGATCAAAATAGGTTGCACTATGTAGTTTCTAGGGCAAAAAAGTCAAATCAGAAGCGATATTTGTACGACAGGTATGTATATACAGCTGCGGTCACAAAAATAGCAACGACGAGATAAACGTTATTTCGGCGTTTTTTTTTGCGAATTGCTAATTTTTTGTGACATGTCTTTTATTCGTCGAATTTGTAATAAAAGTTGAACTACATAATTTTCCACAGATTTCAACCTTTTTATATGAACTCGATTTTCATCTCCACAATGCTCTCCTCGCCATACTTATGAAGAAAAATAAAACATTAACATTTCAGAAGTAGTATAAATTTCATTATATCTTACTTATAACATCAAATCGAATTGAAAATTGAGATAAAAATCTTTTTTCCTGAGTATTTTTGAAATATGCAATTATTTTGACCTATCCAAAATGTCGAATAATTCAAAAAATGTGATATTTCTTTAGTAATTAAAATCATGTCACCAAATAAACAATTATTTTGTGTTTGTAGCCTCATAACACAACACTCAATATAGTATTAGCAATGAAAAAAATATCACACAAATAAATATATGAAAATGTATATTAAGCTGTGGTGTGCTGTCATTATTTTGACCGCAACTGTCTGGACAACTTTCAATCGTTTCTTGTTGAAATATGAGTAAATGATCTAGAGAGGTTAAACGATCTAGAGCGGAAAAAATCAAATCGGGAGTGATATTTGTATGGAAACTATATATATATCTGAACCGATTTGACTCATTTTCATTTCTAGTTCAAATATAAGGTTTTGTGCCAAATTTTGTCAAAACATATGTTTTCGAGAGCGCAAACCGTCAAATCATGAGCACAATTTGTATAGTGGCTGTATCTAACCCTGCAAAACTTCATTTTAGCAATTTTCATAAGATCGAACAATTTTTGCGACCTTAATTGCAACAATAAATGGACGGATTGACAGACGGACATTGTCAACTCAGCTCAGGAAATGATTCTACGCCGATCTGATGGAAGTATGAGTAATATTATTATTAGTAATAATATTAGTAATAATATTTATTACTAATATTAACCATACGTTATTATAGCTGGATAAAACAACCTTCCCCACATCGTAAAAGTAGAAAATGTTACATGATGATGGACAAGACACACAGTTTTTTCGCCAAAAATAAAAAAATTAAAAAAAAAAAAATATTTAAATTCCTCGGGCTCGTCCGGGATTTGAACCCGGGACCTCCCGCACCCTAAGCGGAAATCATACCCCTAGACCAACGAGCCAGTTGACGTATGATGGACACCATAAAGTTTTTAGTCGCTACGACAAAACACACACAAGCAAACAGCGACCAAACAAAAGCAATCCGATAGATACAAAGAGCTAAAAATAGAAACAAATGAAAGTCGTCGTACAAACAGCCCCGCATCCGTCCATTCACATTACAATGAACGATCAAACACACGCACACAAGCATGCATACACACAGCAGTTGATCATTATAAGGCCGTGAAAAGTTAATGAAACTGGAGTGTATGGTTCAACATAACATAAGTTAACAGAAGAGTTAGGTCTTGTGAGGAATTGAACTACTTTAGGCTGCAATCTCTGCAGTCGCGATTGTTCACCTATCTGCTTATAATTCGTTAAAAACTTAAATGAAATTATTGTCATTATCTATGCTGGAATAAGTCGCCGAATCACTTTCAAACAGTAAATGCCATAAATTGTTCTTTTAGATAATAAAAATTTTAAGTTCACTTTCCTATTTTTGTATTTTATTTTACATTATAAATCAAACTTCACGATGAATCACCCGTTATATTAAACTATGTATAATCATATCAAAGCTGCGTAATAATTAATTGTGTAAATCTTTCTTTAAAACTGAAAGATGTGTAAATTAATTTTCCAAATTACATTTTATCAAATTTTATAAATTTATTATTATTTATTATTTACTTATTACATAGAAAGTGAATTTATCATAGTATTTTATAAAAAAGAAAGGAGGACACATATGATCTATTAGAAATATTTAAAAAATAAATATGCTTTCTATTCGGCTTTTCTACGCCGAATACCGAACAGCAATTTTTAAAAGGAGTCAAGGAATTTTTGCCAAACTTTGTACTGAAATATTTTCCACAAACTTTGTTTATCTTCGGAGATGGGTGCAATTGTTAGTTATATTTCGATATTAGATAAAGTTTTAACCACTTTGAGCGTACAAAATATGGAGGAGTTTGTCACGCCACTTATAGTAGTCACCCCGAATCAACCTAACCTACGTATAACATCTGTACGAATAATCGGAATAATTAGGTTAAAAAAAACTAATATAACTTCGATGCGTATAGTTGAAATTTAAAATTCAAAATAGTTTTTATAACCAACATAAAAAATAAAATAAAAAATATTTATGATTTTTCCATGCACACTTTAATAATACCTCTAACACAATTGTGACTATCTTATGTAATATTAAATCCTTTATAAATATAGCAGTGCACACGAAATAGCCAGTTATTTGTTATATGTTTTATCAGCCTCTTTTTTTTTGATAGTATTTAGTAAAATTTATTTTCATTGATATTGCTAAATCTGAAACAATGATTTTGAAACCACCTCACATACGCAGGCAGAGGGATGTCCTTGTGGTCTTAGGAATGTACACACCGAATTTCTCGATTCTAGCTGCAATGCTTTGGTTGGTACCATTTTTATCACTTTCTGTCCCGCTCACCTCCTAAACGCACAAATTTCGAAAAATACAAACCTTTTGCGAGTCTACGTTGTGAGGGAATTCAGCGTTTCTACGTGATCTTACGAATGACACGCCGATTTTCACGATTCTAGCTGCAACACTTTATCCCTTTTTGTCCCGCTCTCCCTTTAAACGCACAAATTTCGAAATATCCATTTATGTTGCATGTTTACGTTCTCAGAGGAATGTACATACCGAATTTCACGAATATAGCTGCAATATTTAAATTGGTACCATTTTTAACCCTTTTTTATCTCAAATTTCGAAAAATTAATTTATGTCACATGTCTGCATGAAAAGAGTATAGTACATAACCCTTCTTAGTCCGCCTCTCCATCATATTTGGTAACTACACTGAAAATTGCAGGACCTGGCTTCAGCCGTTTGGTCTGGGCGCTGATCAATGAGTAAGTCAGTCAGTCAGTACCGCATCTCTTATAAAGGGTGATTTTTTAGCTATTATCTTTTTGGCAACAGCTGACGCACGTTTCATGTTTTGTTTCACTGTCAAACATCTTCAGTTTGGTCTATAATTTAACCATGAATCGGCTTACAAACGAACAACGGTTGAAAATTATTGAATTTTATTATCAAAATGCGTGCTCTGTTAAGAAAGTTCAAGAAATCTGTTAAGAAAGTATCGAAAAATTGTGTTCAGCGACGAAGCTCATTTTTGGCTCAATAGGCAGAATTGTCGATTTTGGAGTGAATATCAGCCAGAAGCATTGCAAGAGCTACCAATGCATCCAGAAAAAGTCACAGTTTGGTGCGGTTTATGGGCTGGTGGCATCATTGGACCGTACTTCTTCAAAGATGATGCGAATCGTAACGTAACTGTGAATGGTAAGCGCTACTGTGAGATGGTATCCATTTTTTTTGCCCAAAATGCAAGAGCTTAACTTGCGTGACATGTGCTTTCAACAAGAGGCGCAACAATGGATTTATTGAATCGGTGAACATTTTATTTCACGTTAAGGACCGGCCAATTGGCCGCCTAGATCGTGCGATTTAACGCCTTTAGACTTTTTTTGTGGGGCTATGTTAAACCTCATGTCTATACAGACAATCCCGCTTCAATTGACGCATTGGAAGACAACATTAAAGGATTTATTCATGAGATACCGGCCGAAATGTTGGAAACAGTATGCCAAAATTGGACTAAGCGGATGGACCATTTGAGGCGCAATCAAGGTCTACATTTGCATGAAATAATCTTCAAACATTAAATTATATGGTCCGAACTATCGATTCAAATAAAGATTTCATGCTTTTTTCTGAATTTTATGTGTTTTTTTTTTGAAAAACTTTCCTATAGCTTTTAAAAAATCACCCTTTATATATATAATGACGATGCCTGAAATCCACTGTGTACTCAGTGACTCGTTGTGGATATATTGGCTTCTCAATAGTCACGCGTGGGTTCTCTGAACCCTATATGCGGTAATTTTGCTTAATGTAGCCACCGAGATGAAAATGAGCTCCATCTGAAAACACGAAAAGTTTCCACGTAAATTTCTTACAGTTTTCGTTAAAGTCTCACTACTTTGGAAGTAAGTTTTTAATAATTTTCAATATAAAAATGCCTGTTATTCTACCTTTCAAAGTAATCGGTAATTCAAATTTATGATGTGACATGACCCACTCTTTAGAAGCATTAATACAAAAAACTTGCAATATGACCATGTATAATGGACTCATTTTTACGATTTTAGTAAAATTTTTCTCTAATCTATTTATTAGACCACTGATTGCGATTATTGTTTGTACTAGGTACAAAGTTGAGATTTCCGAATGGATTCAGTACCATCTGCAAAGTACATGCTACAATAATTACACACTCCACGAGAGTATTATGTCTTTGTGCATTTGTTTGTAACAACCAAAAGAAAGCAAGATAGACCCATTGTTAATTATACCGATCGACTTAGAATCACTTTTTGAATCGATTACAAATTAAAAATTTCGTTCCCAATTTGATTTTTTCCGCTCTAGAATCCACATAGTTTAACAGATTTTCTTCAAAATTCGCAAAACATCTTATATTTCAAACACCTGTTGTAAAAATGTGTTAAATCGGTTCAGATTTATATATAGCTCCATACAAATTTCGCTCCCAATTTGATTTTTTCCGCTCTAGAATCCACATATTTTACCAGATTTTCCTCTAAATTCGCCAAACACCTTATATTTCAACTGGGATCACCTGTTGTAAAAATGTGTTAGATCGGTTCAGATTGTTGTAAAAATGTGTTAGATCGATTCAGATTTATATATAGCTCCATACAAATTTCGCTCCCAATTTGAATTTTTCCGCTCTAGAATCCACATATTTTAACAGATCTTCTTCAAATCTTGCAAAATATCTTATATTTCAACTAGAAACACCCATGATGAAAAATGGGTCAAATCGGTTCAGATTTATATATAGCTCCCATACACAGTTTTCCATTTGGTGATCTTTCTTTCAGGGCTTTTAATTTCCAAAGTATAGTAATATTTTAATAATTTATTTTCGTAGTTTTGCAAGTCATAAAATGTAATATGGGTATCAAATCAAAGAGAAGAAAGTCTGTTAATAATACTTTAACCTTCATGATTCTAGTTATCTGTATTTATTGATCGTTAACAACCATTTTAGTTTTCCATCTTAAAAAGTAAGGGGAAATTGAAATGCTTTTTAATACAAAACTTACAAAGATATAAGGTGAGCCATTTAAAATTAGAACCGACTATGAAAAAAGTACCATTTTTTTAATTGGATGCATTGGCTTCTTAATAGTCACGTGAGGGTTCTCAGAACCCCATATACGGTAATTTTGCTTATTGACATAGCCACCGAGATAAAAATGAGCTCCACTTGAAAACACGAAAATTTTCCACGTGAATTTCTTACAGTTTTCGTTAAAGACTCACTACTTTGGAAGTAAGTTTTTAATATTTCCCAACTTTGTTGGAGCGTATAGAGTCCCATTTGCAAATATCAAACATAAACCTGAAAAAAATAGAAAAAAGAATGTTATTCCACCTTTCAAAGTCAAAGTAATCGGTAGTTCAAATTTAAGATGTTACATGGCCCACCCTATAGTACCTCGCACATAAATAATTACCTTGAACTTCCATATAGTTGTACTTTAAGAGTGAGGATATATAAGTCGGTTCAACCAACTGAAATTTACTTACATGTTGTTTTTTCGTTTGGATTTACAACGAATTTTTGAGGGGTACGAAATCTCCATCTGTATATCAGACCCAATTTATGATAGGTCTCTCTTTTGCTAAATTTATAACTGAAAATCTGAATAAAGTCGGTTTTGGAGTGCTCCGCAGAATATTTGTATATTCACTCTATCCAAACAAGGAACAACAAGTCTGCTGTATATACTAGGTAAACTATAATCGAAGCCACAACCAAACCAAAATCAGTTTTAATGTGATTCAGAGGTAAACTCGGAAGGACATTTGTCCGGAGGTCACAAGGGCTAATGAGACCCAAATTTGAACCACATATTTATAGATGAAGTAGGTAAGTGATGTGGTTTTAATTATACTACAGTTCTTGGAATATCGTATCCATCATTCAATGCTGCAAGTATGATTTTCATGTTATTTGAAAAAAATCTAAAACTATATTTGTTTTCGGGACACATGCCAAATAGCTGATTAAAGCCAAAATGATTGTAATCGCATAAATTACAACACATCGGCAGACCTTATCAGCACTGAAATGTTATTGAATCATCTTTCAACGCGACCGCCTTTCCATTTCATTCCTTTGATCAGCACTTTGATTAAATACGTATAAATAAAATGAATACATAATTTATTGCATTCGTCGTTGCTGTCGTTGTCGTCGTCGCCGCCGACGTTGACTTTGATTTGTAACTTGAATTACGATTACTCATAATGGCTTTAAATCACTTTATTAATTTATAATCAAAAAGTATTGTTGTGCCTTTTGTTGTTGGACTCCACAGCTGAATGCAACAATAAAACGCGAATAGCTCCAATAGTTCAATCAGCCAAATGCCGCATTCAAGTACATACGTTACGATAATAATAAGCCATTCATTTACCGGATTATTTATGATGCGATTAAAGCCAAAGCTACTACTAGGCCAATACAAAGGCATGCAGAGAGGTATGATTGTTTGTGGCCCGAACACCGAACACCAGCGAATACACGTACTGTTGAAATGGCTAATAAATAATGTATACAAATAATCGCAGCAATAATAGAACAAACCCAACGAGCTAAAAACAAATAAAATAACTCCAACTAGTTTCTGCAAATTCTGCTAAGAATTTTTTGATTTGCTATTTACGCCCGCCTTAATACTCAAGCGGTTGCACATGTAAATCACTGGACATACGTGTGACTCGGAAAAATGAACTGTGAATACGTTTAATAATGTATATTTCATGACAATATGGCATGCTTCATTATGACTTATTCAAAATTCCGTCGCGCTGTAGTTAGCACAAGCAGAAACTCTTCAATGGATTACACAAGTCTACAAACAATTTCTCGAAAGTTTATGCATAACATTTTCTGATATATCTTTGCGTTCCAAACTCGAAAAGTATATTAAAAATGTTATGGATATATTTTAATATTTTACCATAATTCCAGTTCTCGCCCAAGATACCTTTAATATTTGTACTTTCATTTTGAAAAAAAAAAACCGATCACATCCGCTTATAAAGAGTGATTTTTTTGAGGTTAGGATTTTCATGCATTAGTATTTGACAGATCACGTGGGATTTCAGACATGGTGTCAAAGAGAAAGATGCTCAGTATGCTTTGACATTTCATCATGAATCGTCTTACAAACGAACAACGCTTGCAAATTATTGAATTTTATTATCAAAATGCGTGCTCTGTTAAGAAAGTTCATTGCGCGCTTCCATTTTATGGTCAGTTTAATCGACCCACTGAAGCGGCTATTCGGGCTATTGTGACTAAATTTCGCACCAAATTTACATTGTTGGACATTAAACCACCAACACGCTTACGTAGAGTGCGAACTGAAGAAAATATCGCAGCTGTATCGGCCAGTGTTAATGATGACCACCAATTTTCGATTCGTCGCCGTTCGCACCAATTGGGTCTCTGTTACTCAAAAACGTGGAAATGCCAAAATTGGACTAAGCGGATGGACCACCTAAGACGCAGCCGCGGTCAACATTTAAATGGAATTATCTTCAAAAAGTAAATGTCATGGACCAATCTAACGTTTCAAATAAAGAACCGATGAGATTTTGCAAATTTTATGCGTTTTTTTTTTTTTAAAAAGTTATCAAGCTCTTAAAAAATCACCCTTTATGTTAAATTAAAAGTAATTATGATGGTTACAATTGTTGTTAATTTCACTTTCACATAGAAACGATGGTCCCCAAAACTTTGATTTTTATACCCTCAGGAGGAGGAGGGATTCCATTGAATTGACCCATATTCCTATGTTAATTTGAAACTAATCCAACTTCCACACGGATATTCGGAATCAGCTATATTTTGTTATTTGTTAATATTATTATAAACACCTTAAGTGTACTGAGTATGGCGGGTTTTGCCACGCCCATTTTAGTACTTCCCATACAAATCAACCTAAACTACATAAAATTATAGATAGTATAACTTCTATACAGATGATACGAATACTGTGAAATTTTATACTTGACAATGATTTTATCGAGGTTACATTTACATGAATTTTGGGCGATATTGCCACACCCCTTCTGTTATCTCCCACACAAATTGGCATAATATTTGGTTACAATAAAACCGACATAACATCCATATGGGTAGTCAAAATCATTAGCAATTTGATATTTGAAAATGTTTTTATAATACCTTTAAACCTAAAAAATATAGACGCTTTAGCCGCGCCCCTTCTTGTACCTCCCACACAATTGTCTCTATCTACGTAATGTTAAATCTTTCATACCTATACTGGTGCATGGAATCCACTATGACATGATATGTTTATATTGTTTTTATTATTTTATAAATGTGGAGGCTGGGACCATGTGACACGAACCTCCTAGTACTTTCCCATATAAATTCTGTATATATGTTCTCTGAGAGTGAGGGTACATATAAGTGTTTTTCGAAAAATATATTCTTTTGCTAGCGCGAAAAAAATTTTGTTCCCCTTCTTAATAGCTAACATTCTATCGAAGAAAAAATGTTTATATGTAAAAGATATACGGATAAATGTAGAAGTTATAGCCCTATTTGTAGGAGTAAGAATATTGTACTTTTTAATTTTTGTTCAAATAGCGCGAAAAAAAAAACAAAATTCTGAAAAAATATATGATAAATTTAGAAGTATATGCCGTTACCAAAATATAAAAAAGACTCAAATACCCACTTTCAATCCCAACCGATCTGCGGTCATAAGACACATTTATGGAAAATTTGAACCTCCTAGATCATTTCGTTCGGAAGCTAGCGTGCATTCAACAGACAGACAGACGGGCATGGCTACATCGTCTTAGAATTTTACCACGACCCAGAATATATATACTTTATAGGGTCTCTGATGAATATTTCGAGGTGTCACAAACGGAATGACAAAGTGAATAAACCCCCTTCTTTAGGTGGAGGGTATAAAAAGACAAATTGGATATTTTTGAAAAATTTTCATTTTCGCGGGAGAAATGGCCAAAATGATTTTGAGGTTTGGCAAAAAATTACATTTTTGGTTTGTGATTTTATCGCGAACTATCCAACGGATCCGGCTGATTTCATGCATGTGTATTAAGAACCAATGCCGCTTGTAACATATATGTAGTCAGATGCGAAAATCGCTGCATTTCTGCCAAAAATCTAAACTACGCGGATGAAATTGCATATATTTTTACTTTCTCTATCTGGGCTTCTAAAACTGTTCTGCCACAAAAATTCTTCATTAAGTCAGCAATCAAATGGCGAAACAAATGTTAAAGAGTTACGCTGGTTTTTCTAGTAGCACTTTTAATTTTTTTACTTTACACCCAACATATGTCATAGTACACATCGAATTTGCCTTGACAACTTGAGATAAAAAAAAATCAATGAACGAGGTAATGATGACATTTGATAGCAAAATATATTGTAAATCTCGTAAATAAAAAGTTAATCAAATTCGTCTATTGATTTTTACCCAATGGACCACAATATTTATCTGTTGAAGTCAACGTAATGCATTTATTATGGTAATAAATTTCGAAAGATTTCTGCCTGTAGAGTCTGCATCTGGTTTCAGAATTGCCCTACCGATTCGCATTCTTGAGATATGACTGCTAATATTGAAAAACCTTGGTTTTTGGATGTGGCTTTGGGGTTGCATTTCGTGACTTGTAAAGACAGTTTTAGAAAATAGATCATCTTAATGATTAGTACTTACATTTCACAATATGTATTCCCAAATTAAAAAAACACATTGCATTTCTGGGATATCACTATTTTAAAAAGTGACTGTAAGTATAAATATTCATGTTTGAAAAATTCCTACGCACTAGTATTACTTACATTATTAGCAAATATTGGTTTGTCCGATTCTGATAATGTCTTACACATAAGCATGTTACTACCAATCGGAAGAAACGAATGAAATTGGTGTGTGTTTTTGCTGTTTTTGCAGTTTTAAAGCGTGCTTCTAAAGTTTTTTATGTGCAGCATGCTCCTCAGATGTCGAATAATCAAATTCAATTTTCTTAAAAAAGGTTTTTGACCAATCGTACACTGAAAGAAAAACGTACGCAACCGGAACGAAATTGTACGTTGCTGCAACGAATTTGTTCATTGAAAGTCAACCAACGTCGGCGTTCGTTGCTGCAACGAACAAAGTTTCGTTAATGCAACGAATCTTGATTTAATGGAAATTATAGTTCTAAAACGAATATGTTCGTTTCTGCAACAACTGTTTCATTGCTGCAACAATGCTATTTCGTTGCTGCAATAACTCTAATTCATTGGCGCAACAACTCTGATTCTTATATTCGTAGCAACAAATTAAACATTTTCGTTGCAGCAACGAAACTTTATCGTTGCAGCAATGAACGCCACCGTTAGATAGTTTACAAAAACAAAATTCGTCCCGGCTTCGAACGTTTTTCTTTCAGTATAGATAATTTAGTTCCATGATGACCACCGGCAGTGGACTTCGAAGTGATTATTCGCAACAGCAGCTCAACTACTTAAGGCAGAACTCCAACAACGTGAATGAGAATTACTATCAAATGCATCCCACATACACACACTAGAAAAACACATAATGTGTGTGTCTCCGATTGTTGCACCAACGAATAAATTGTTGCTGCAACGTAATCAGTTTCGTTGGTGCAACGAATGAGTTCATGAGGCAAAGTGTTCCATCCAAACTCCCTTAATTTTAATAATTTTTGACAAAATAATATGTATTTGAATAAAAACAATGATTATAGTCAGAAATTTATAGATTTTTTGTATTAATTAATGTTTTTCCATGTAAAAAATTAAAGAGAATATTTTCGTTGCATCAACGAATATTGAATTGTTGCAGGAACGAAACTACGAAAAATCGGTTTCATAACATTAACGTTCACATCGTTGCAGCAACGTGTCGGATTGTTGTGGGAACGAAATATTTTGTTGATGCAACGAACAAATAACGAATTTGATTCGTTAATGCAACGACCTATTTTTCTTTCAGTGTAAGTAATACTAGTGCGAAATAAATCTTAAAAACAACAACAACATTATTTGGAATTTTTCAAACATGAATAACTACATAGGTAAGTCACTTTTTATACCCTTCACCTCTACCTTTGTCATTCCGTTTGTAACACCTTGAAATATCGACCTGAGACCCTATAAAGTATATATATTTTTGATCGTCATAAAATTCTAAGACGATCTAGCCATGTTAGTCTAAACGAAAGGAGCTAGGATGTCAAACTTTATCATAAATGCGTCATATAGTCGTAGATCGGTTGGGATTGAAACTGGATGAAATCGGCCCAAAGGGAAGGAATTTTTCCCTCACAAGTAGTAAAAATACCCATAATATTCCCTAATATTTTAGAGTATTTAAGCACATTTTTTCAATAGGTCTGCTTGTACTGACTTGATATCGGGTGTGCGATTTCCCCCTATAAGAGGGATAAAAATAGTACCAACCAAAATGACTACAACTATAATGATGAAATCCGGTGTGTACATACCTCTAATTGCGTAGACACGGAAAATAAAGAGATTTTAGAAAGTCATACTCTTACGGGGGTAAAATAGAAAAAAGGGGATAAAAATGGTATCAACCAAATAGCCGCAGCTAGAATCATGGAATTCGGTGCATACATTCCTCTGAGTGCATATACATGCAAAATAAAAAGATTTTTCCAAATTCGTACTTTTTACTTTTACGGCAAAAATGGGTTGAAATGGAGTTAGGTTATTTTGCACTATGTACAAAAATATTTGTACTTTTGGAATTAAAATAGAATGTAAATATAACCAACTGTGGCACACACTATCTACCAATATTTATGATATTTAAGCTTTTCGAAAATATAAATATAAGAATATTTACTTTTTGAATTGACTTGAAGGTTTATTTCGATATATATAGTGTATAATATATAATATAGTGTAGGTTTACACTGGTTTGAAATAATAAAAATTTTGTATTTATTTATAAACTTATTTTTTTTTTCAATATTTGTATGTGTTTTGTTTTGGCTATATGAACAAATATATATTTTCCTGTAATATGACTGCACTTCTACGAAAACCGACAGCCACTGAGGAATACAATCCATGGTGGAGGATATATAAAGTTCGAACCGGCCGAACTTAACGCCGTTTTTATTTGTTTATTTTATTTGCAAAAATACATATTTCGAGGTCAATAATCGTACCGCTTGGAATGACTCATACAAATTATATATTTTTACATAACAAGTGAAAGTGTTTCTTCTTGGAGGAATATAAGAGACACCAATACATTATGATTCATTCTTAATATGAACAAATAGCTGATCAATAATAATACTGGTAGCTAGATATGAACCTCCTTTAGGGAGTCCAGTCTTTTCAATACTTATATTAGAATATACACATCATAATGAAACTCCGAAGATAAATGTAATAATATTTTGTATTTGTATTCCAAATACTTGAAGTTTTACATTCAATGATAACAATATGATTTCTTAAATTTCAAAAAGTAAAAGCACATATGCAGAAGCCGAAGTATCTTCTATTTAGATTTTTTATTTTTAAATTTTTTTTCTTTCAATTATTCTTTAGTTTGAGGTACTTTGGGGTACTGAAACCCCAGAATGCGACTGTTACGTTATGGTGCTCATTGCCAATGTCAAATTCTGATCAAATTGATTGCTAAACGAAAAAGGCTACATTGCTCTACAGTGGTACTGTGTTTACTTTCTCTATTTCCCGCCCGAAAAATAGATGTAACAAACATAACGACAGAACAAAAATGCACCTCGTCATTTAGTAGAGGTCATAAAAAAACTATTCGCATTTCGTAAAACAAATCACAGACTAACATTATAAAAATCCATATTATGAAGTACAACCAAGCAGCCAGTATGTCAAGCAACCTGGTAATAAATCTACAGTGATTTTGCGATTTGCAATAAAAGATTATTATTATTATTTTTGCCTTTTATGTGGTCTTTTTTCTTCTTCTTTCTGTAGAGAGTATTAAAGTCAGAAATGATTGAAATATGACAGCCATGTGTTTGTTATTGACCATAAGTCGGGCGGTTTGTTGAAAAAAACGGTGGATTTAATCTAAAGCCAAATGACACTTGTGAGCGATTTATTTGGGGGAATGAACGTTATGGCTTGTGGAAAAGCCATTGGTTATGGGATTAACTGAGTTGCGTGGGGAGGCCAGCAATGGAAGGGTGTAGAATATGATAGGCAATATGGTATATATCTAGGACGATATAAGCAGTAACAATTCCACTTGGATACTATTACACAACATTCTTGAATATAGTTTGAGAAATTAATAACAAATATTCGGTTCCAAGGATATGTCTTACATATTCATAGCTATTTTAACGCTTCAAAATTTTAATTTCATTTTTCTATTGAGGCACCTGTCCGCGAACAACTGTTGATGCAATTTTCCTGGCTTAAGTCATCTATATTTCTTCTTTAAGTTAACTGATAACAAATATCTCTTAATGAGTGTAATTTGTATAGCAAAATATATAGACATAAATAGACTCGCACTATTAAACTAAATACATTTTTTTAAATAATCAAATATATTAATATTTATCTAAAAAGTAATGTTATTTTTTCAATTTAAAAAAACTAATTCAAATCTAGGGCTCGTCCGGGATTTGAACCCGGGACCTCCCGCACCCTAAGCGGAAATCATACCCCTAGACCAACGAGCCAGTTGTGTGACTTTCGGCACAATCAAAAGACACAAGCACACACACCAAACAGCAGAAACTCAATCAAACTGGTTGTGTATTTGGGT
This sequence comes from Polietes domitor, assembly GCA_947397865.1. NCBI lineage: Eukaryota > Metazoa > Arthropoda > Insecta > Diptera > Muscidae > Polietes > Polietes domitor. Next base: position 145,145,597 of record OX377619.1, read on the forward strand.
GAGTTATCTCGAATGGACAGAATAAAATGTACACGACACATTCGTACACATCTATGGGTATGTGTAGATTTATTTCATTTAAAATTTTTGTTTCGAAAGCAAGAAAAGAAAACCGAATACTTTTTGTGTTCCAATCAAGGATTGTTCGTCCTGTTTTGGTTTGAAGATCTTTAGTTTGGAATCGTAGAGGAATTAGTACATATATAGAATATCATTGGAGTATTGTATTTATGCAACATATTACTCTTTATATTGTGTTCGCGATCTATTGTTTAAATAATGAGAATTTTTCCCTTTCTTGGAGGGATGAAATGTTTCGGTATTTCATAACAGACTTTATTTATGAATCAAACCGAGGCAGCTATTTTCTGGCAAAAAGAGATATTTTTCGACAGTTTCTTTTCAAAAGTCTACACTGAAAAAATTTTCCTTCATAATATTTATGAAGCGATTTCATAAAAGGATTTTCATAAGTTTAGTGAAATTTTTCATAATATGTATGAACAATTCAAAGCAAAATTGTTAAATTAGAAAACTTAGTTTCATAAGATCAAAGAAAGATTATATTGTATTAAAGAAACAATTCTTAAAGATTATGAATTATGTCATAACCAATAAAATATTTGTGTTATGAAATGTCTTCATAAATGTAATGACAACTAAATTTTTAATGTGTCGACTTTTTCGGTTGAATATTAGCACTCTGACATAAGTATTTACCCTGATTTAGGTCAAAGACATATTCATTGTAACGACTCTCAATGATCAATGATGGATTGTGTTGATTGGATAGTCAGACTTTTTTGCTTTTTTGTTTATATTGGAAACTTCAGTATAATAATTTATATTATATATTATTATTATATATTATTATATATATGTATAATAATTATGAAACTTTTTCATAAAATTAATGAAGTTTCTTTATATAGGGTCCGCCAAATAACTTTTTTGAAAATGCTATAAAAAAAACTACTGAATATTTTCTCAAATTTCTTTTTTTATTTGAAAGTACAATCCTTCCGGTTAATAATGGAAAATAATTTCATTCAAATGGCTGCTGAGGGCACCCCACAAATAATAGTCCAAAGGCGGACAACAATACAATGGCGGACCCAATACAATTTATGAAAATTTCCATAAATCATATTATAAAAAATAATGTATTTGTATGAAAAAAATCATCGAATGAAGAATTGCAATTCATTCATTTCTAAGAAATGGTTTCAGAAATTCTATAACACTTTTCATTGATGAAGTGTTTCTTTGGCGATTTTTTAATGAAAATGTTCACTGAGGTTAAGACAAAATCATAAATAGTATGAAGATAGTTCTTTCAGTGCCGTTGTATGGAAAATTGTTTCACTGAGAAAAATCAAAAATTTTTTGTAGTAAAAAGTAATATTTTGTCTTAGAAAAAAATCTAAGACAAATCACAATATTTAAGTATTGTGACACGAAAACTGATGAAAATGTTCAAGCAACAATCTTCTAAAAAGCTTAAATATCATAAATATTGGTAGATAGTGGGTGGTACAGATGGTTGCATTTCCATGCTATTTTATTTTAAGAACAAATTTAGAAAATCCATTATCTCACGTACATAACTCAACCACTTTTTGTCATAAAAGTAAGAGTACGAATTGGGAAAAATCTTTTTATTTTGTGTGCCTATGCTGCGGCCATTTGATTGGTACCATTTTTATCCCTTTTTTCCCATTTTACCACGTTAAGAGTCGACTTTCCAAAATATATTTATTTTACGTGCCTACGCAATTAGAAAGATATACACACCGAATTTCATCATTCAACCTTTTGCCGATTAGTTGGTACCATTTGTATCGCTCTGTTCCCTTTGTATCCCTTGAAAGTACCATTTTGGAAAAACCTTTTTATTTTTCGTGTCAACGCAGTCAGAGAAATGTACACGCCGAATTTCATGACTCTAGCTGCGGTCATTTGGTTGGTACAATTTGTATCTCCTTTTCCCATTTTAACCCTAAAAAGTATGAATTTGGATAAATCCCTTTATTTTGCGTGTCTGCGCAATCAGAGGAATGTACACATCGAATTTCACTATTTTAAGTACAGTCGTTTGGTTGGTACTATTTTGATCCCTCTATTCCCATTTTACCCCTTAAAATTACAAATTTGGAAAAATACTTTTATATAATGTATCTACTCAATTAGAGGGATGTACACACCATATTTCGTGTTTCTAGCTGTTGTCGAGTTTGTTATAGGGGGAATGCGCATATCAAGTAAGTACTAGCAGAAATGTTGAAAAATCATGCTATCATGGGTTAATATGGGTATTTTCAGTCCTTGTGAGGGAAAATTGTTTCCCTGTGGACCGATTTCGCCCAGTTACAATCCCAACCGATCTAGGACTATAAGTCGCATTTGTGGAATATTTGGGAGCCTCCTTTCGTTTATATGCTAGCGGACGGAAATTTCATATCAAGACGTAGGTTCCCCGTTTATCGCTTTTCGTACCACTTTACACTTATTGGGGAACAGGACCTTGCTGTAGCCGCTTGGTCTGGACGCTGGTCATTGAGACTGTCAGTCGCGCTTTTATTTTATATATTTACTATCATTATCATATAGAAGGCTGAATAGCTAGAAGACTGAAAATATGAACGTATATATTACTGATCATGAGAAAGATGAATTTGATGGCGTATTTTGGATTTTCGTGTTGTGGGCGTGACAATAGTGTTATTTGTGCTAGAAGGCTGAAAAATGGAATGTATATATTACTGACCACGATAAAGATTTGATGCCGAAATTTGGTTTTCTTTTTGTGGGCGGATTGGGCGTGGCAATAGTGTTCTTGGAGCTAGAAGGCTGAAAAATGGAACGTATATATTACTGAGCATGAGAAAGATCAATTTGATGCCATAATTTGGATTTTCGTTTTGTGGGCGGACTGGGCGTGGCAACATTTTTTTGAGAGGCAGGTGGGGGCGTGGTAAAAGTGCTTTTTTGAGCTAGAAGGCTGAAAATTCGAACGTATATATTACTGACCACGATAAAAATCAATATGAAGCCTGATTTTAATTTTACCATTTCTTTTTTTGCCTGGCGAAGCGGGCGGGGTTCAGCTAGTTTTATATATGACTGAGTAATTTTGGCACATTAAAAAACTAAAAAAAACTTTTTTTTAAATTCATATAAATTATTATATCATTGTTCAGTTGAAAACTAATATAAAGTAATTAAATCTTTTTAATGGCTTTTAAAAATAATAGAGTTTAAATGATCTCCACGCTTAGCAAAAAATGTTCGACATTCATTATTTATTTCTGCGTGGAGAGATGCATTTGTGTGATTCCCTTTTTTCGACAAAACGTCAAAATCAATTTATGATTTAAAAAACACCGATAGACATTCGTAACGTTTATGCTTTTCATAATATAAGTTTTTGATTATATTTCAAAAATAAAGCAATAGGTCTGATCATTTCCTTTTCCAGATATAGACTGGTGTCGTTACAGGATGTCACGAACGTTACAATTAATATATCCTATATTACCTATATTCATAAAGAGATGTCGGTAACGTATACTTTAGAAGAAAGTGTATAATCTAAAAAACGAATAGAGGCATGTAATGGAGGAACTTTACCGAATTCAAGAAAATAAGTAAAACCTCAAGATTTTCTTCAAAGCTAAGGTAACAGCCGTGACGCTCTAGTTTTTTGTATATCCTCAATATTTACAACTCTAAGACATGTTTATATATTCCGATTAAGCCTGACATTTTCAATTGGCAATATAGTAAAAATCTCAGTCAATGAATATGGGAGATACTTAAATATATTTAAGCTAAAGTGTCGCACCCGTTCCAATGGAATCACCCATTTGGCATTGCCTTAAATTATCCAAATTTGTTGCTTTTGTTTTGTCATGATATTGCCGATATGCTGCTATAACAGGACTTGGCAAATGTGACAAGTAGACTATCCTGTTGAAACCACACAATTTTTAAAGGGATCCATAGATAGCTGCATTCATTAGTTACCCTGCAGATTCTAGTTAATATTCCTCTGAATACTATCTGGTTTCACATGCCATTATTACACAAAAAAAAACAAAACAAATAGACCCACTACCCTGTACTATACTAGAGTTTCAACTAAAAACGAAGTTTCTACATATTTTGCTTCACTACATTACGTATCGTGAGCTGCCTTATTGTAAAAAAATCCATCAATTGACAATAAAACCACAAATAGCTTAACAATAAATTCCACACACACACACACAAACCATCACATTTAATCCTCGCATTAACCGAGTTTGTTTGTTATTGTTATTGTTTTGCTGTTGCTGTTCAGTTTATTGAATCATGCATTCAAAACATGTGAAAACACTTGACATTTATTAACAAACAACACAATATGACATTTCCAATGGAGCAGAGTTATTTTTAATAGCCCCCATTGTGCAAGGGAGGCTATATATTAAGTTCGTTATGACATTCGTAACACCTGTGGAAGAAAAGTAACAATGTGGTTTGATAGCATATAAAAACCTTCAAAAAATCCCCATTTGAATTTTTGTACAATGTGGAATGTGCTGCATTCGGATATATACCCAAAAATCTTTTGTGGAAGATTTTGGAATTTGTATCATAATAAATGCTGAAAAATAGCGATTTTTATATTCTTCGCCTCCAGGATGGGAAACCTTGAAATATCTACATGAGACCCTATAAAGTAAAGGGTTTTCCAATAGGAACTTGACAACTTTGAATTTAATTTGTGAACGCACTATTTTCTTTTTTTTTCAGTAAAGTCAACATTTTCATCATGGTACAGTACACACACGAACTACGTATGCAAATTACAAAAATGTACTACCGAAATTCGGATTCGGTGGCCGAAACTTTAAGAGCTTTAACTCCAATTTTCGGTCGTTATTCTCGCTCTAGTAGACAAGAAATAACAAGCTTAGCGCAAAAATTTGAGTCTACATTGTATCATTTCATTTCATTGTATTTGGCTCAATGGGTTCGTCAACAAGCAATATATGCGTTTGGTGAAAATCCACATGTGCTTCATGAATCACCATTTCATCCAAAAAAATAACTGTTGGTGCGGTTTGCATGACGGCGGCGTCATTAGACCATATTTTTCGTCGACAATAACGATCGTCACATTACTGTGAATGGCGATCATTATCGCGTCATGATTACCGATTATTTATGGCCCGAATTGGAAAACATGGACTTGGATGACATGTGGTTTCAACAGGACGTTGACACACATAGCACATGTTACAATCTATTTATTGAAGAGTAAGTTGGTGAGCGTGTTATCTGAAGAAATGGACCAGTCAATTGGCCGCCTCTTTCGTGCGATTTAACCGCTCTAGACTTTTTTCTATGGGGCTACGGCAAGTCATTGCCTATGCCAACAAACCGACGACGTTGGAAGCACTCAGAGCCAACATTGAACGCGACCGTTACGAAATGTGTGACCGAGTCATCGAAAATTGGGTCCAACGAATCGACCGCTGCCGACGTGTCCGCGGTGGTGGAGTAATTTAACATGTTTTTTCAATATGACTACTTATATTTATTTGATACTAGCTGAACCCCGCCCGCTTCGCCAGGCAAAAAAAGAAATTGTAAAATTAAAATCAGGTTTCATGTTGATCTTATCATATTGATATTATCGTGGTTTGTAATATATACGTTCCAATTTCAAGCCTTCTAGCTTAAAAACACTATAGCCACTATAGCCCACTAAACGAAAATCCAAATTTCGGCATCAAATTGATCTCGTGGTCAGTAATATATATGTACCAATTTTCAGCCTACGACCTCTCAAAAACACTTTTGCCACGCCCACTCCGCCCACAAAGCGAACATCAAAATTTCGGCATCATATTTATCATTCTCGTGGTCAGTAATATATATGTGCCAATTTTCAGCGTACTACCTCTCAAAAACACTCTTGCCACGCCCACTCCGCCCACAAAACGAAAATCCAAATTTCGGCATCAGCTTGATCTTTCTCCTGGTCAGTAATATATATGTACCAATTTTCTGCCATCCAGCTCAAAAAACACTATTGCCACGCCCACTCCGCCCACAAAATGAAAATCCAAATTTCGGCATCATATTTATCATTCTCGTGGTCAGCAATATATATGTTCCAATTTTCAGCCTTCTAGCTCTCAAAAACACTATTGCCACGCCCCCTCCGCCCACAGAGCAAGTTTTTAAAAATTTTATAGCCTATAGTTCCTTCCAGACCTACATCTATCTGTACTGAAAATTTCAACAACATCGGTTCAGCCGTTTACACGTGATTGCGGAACAAACAAACAGACAGACAGACTTACACTAAGGTTTTATAATATTAATAGGGATAGGGATTGGATTCTTATTCGTAGCGAGTGAAATGGGCCAAAAAGAAACACGGAATTTGGTTTGTACATTCCTCTAGTTGAGTAGATACATAATATAAAAGTGTTCTTTTTCCAAATTCGTACCTTTAAGGGGTAAAATTTTAATAGAGGGATAAAAGTGGTAACAAGCTAACGGTTGCACCTAGAATAATGAAATTCGGTGTATACATTACTCCGATTACGTAGACACGTAAAATAAAGGAATTTTTCGAAATTCGTACTTTTAGGGGGGTAAAATGGAAAAAGGGGATACAAATTGTACCAACCAAATGGCCGCAACTAGAGTCATGAAATTCGAAGTATACACTCATCTGTCTGCATAGACTCGAAAAATAAAAAGGTTTTCCAAATTCGTTTTTTTATTCAAGGGATACAACACTAAACGGCTACAGCCCTCTAATTAACTAGACACGTAAAATAAAGAAATTTTCGAAAGTCGTACTTTTAAGAGGGTAAAATGTGGAAAGGGGATAAAAATAGTACAAATTAAATGGCCGCAGCTAGAATCGTGTACACATTCCTCTGACTGCATAGACACACAAAAGTTTTTCCAAATTAGTACTTTTTACTTTTACGGCAAAATTTGTTTGAATCATGAAGTTAGGTTATATTTCACTGTGTATGTGAGAGATAATGGATCTTAAAAATTTGTACTTTTGAAAAATATAATGCAAATACAACCAACTGTTGCACCCACTATCCCTACAAACACTTGAGCGATATATCACCAAGGGGATATTGCGGCAGTATCTTCCATGTATCATTTTGAAGAAGTTCATAAAAATTATTTTTTTCATATCATCCTTTTTTCATCTTGGAGTAATGTTGGCAATATTGAAAAGAATTGATTCTGTTGTCATATCTCGAATGAATGATTGGCAAACATTAAAGGAAAATTGTCTTTTTATTGGAAATCCGTGCATAGTTTATGGCTAAATACCGAAAAATTAATTCGCGCGATAAAATGCGGCAGAAGATTTTCTTCAAGAAGTTTTCCACTGGTCTGTTACATTTTATCATACATCAATTTTTTGCTATTCGTACAGACAATGTCTTTTAAAACGAATTGGAAGTGATGAAACTGAAGTCTGTACTAGACACGCTCTCAAATGGATGTCATCTGACGGGTTGAAAGTCAAATTTATTAAGATGTGAACCAAAGAAAAGTCATCGATTCAAAATCGTAACTTCATTTCTGCAATTAAAGGTATGCAAGGAAAATTTGATTAACCAGAGCCAATCGTGCGAATTAACGAATTGAAAAACGAAACAGCAGTGGTAAAATTTAATAGAGCTTTTTGTATTAATTTCATCCATTGCAACTTGTTTTGCGATTGTTTTGTTTTATTGTCATTTAGTTTCCTATTGTAGTTCTTTATTCATCTCTTCTTGTATTTATTAATTTTGCTTGAATTAAAATATGAAAATTTGAAAAATTGTTTTTTTGTCTTCCAAGTGGTTATCTGGTGATATCCCGTTATTATCATCCAGGTGATATTTTGGCAATACCATACAGATTTCTTCCGGATGATAATCTGGAGATATCGCCGATATGGCGGAAGTATTGCTTTCGTATTGCCTTGGCGTATCGTCCTGGCCGCTCAAACTTCTATAAGTGAGGTAACTTCCGCAATACGAATATGATTGTTGCCGCAATATAACTTTTTTTCTACTAGGCGATACGATTTCGAATCGTTTTCGTATTACTTTGCTTGTTGGGATCTAACAACATTTATGGTATATAAGCTTTTTTTTGAAGATTTTTATTTTTTTGAATTGACTTGAAGTATTATTTCGATATATACATATATAGTATAACCGTATTTGTAGCCTTGCCTTATAAGCGTGGTCTGAAATAATAAAAAATTATATTTATTTATAAAATTGTTTTTTCAACATTTTAATTTGTTTTGGTTTGGCTATATTTAAAAAAATTAACATTTTCCTGTGGAATGCAATCCATGGTGGAGGGTAAAGAATATTTATATAGAATATTTTTTCGAATTTATTCTATATTTTAGGTTTTTTGTGCCACTGTTTAGCCTGTAATCCAAATACTAAAGATACCTACGATGAGAATTGGAATTAAAAACAATTAAGAAAGCGTTAAATTCGGCCGGGCCGAATCTTATCTTATCTCTCCACCACGCAGGGCATTCCACAGTATTATCGACAGAGTAGAGGCTGTAGACTTTACATAGAAATGCAGATCCATATTACGAAATTTGTGATGCTTCATCATTATATTCATTCAAGAGTAATCAAAGAGTGAACATTAGGCATCAATCTTCAAAAATATGCCCTACATATTTGATTATAGTCCCTATTGTGTAGAAACAATTCCCTCAAGTCCGATTTCCACATTTGCATATTCTTGATATCAACTACAGCATAAACGTCAGTATCATTTTGTGTAGTGCCAGTGCTAGTTCTAATATTGAAGATTCAATATGAATATCATCATTCAAGCTACAACCGCTTGAATGGTGCCAAATTTGTTCCCACTTAGATCATGAAGAAACGAATATCGAAAGATCTCTTTATGTTTCGCATCTACGCAGTCAAATTTTTATACACTCCACGAGAGTATTATGGCTTTGTGCATTTGTTTGTAACACCCAAAAGGAAACGAGATAGACCCATTGTTAATTTTACCGATCGACTTAGAATCACTTTTTGAGTCGATTTAGAAATGTCCGTCCGTCCGTCTGTCCATCTATTCTTGTAATCACGATACAGGTCGCAATTGTAGACATAACTAAATGAAACTTTGCACAATGAACGCTATTTAATTTGAAGAAAATCGGTTCAGATTTAGATATAGCTCCCATACGAATTTCAATCCCGATTTGTCTCTTTTCACTCTAGATACCACATATTACAACACATTTTCTTTAAAATTGGCAAAACATCTATATTTCAACTAGAAACACCTGTGGTAAAAATGTGTTAGATCGGTTCATATTTATATATAGCTCCCATACAAATTTCGCTCCCGATTTGCCTTTTTCCGCTCTAGAAACCACATATTGTATCAGATTGTCTTCAGATTTGGCAAAACATCTTATATTTCCACTAGAAACACCCATGGTGAATATAGGTCAGATCGGTTCAGATTTATATATAGCTCCCATGCAAATTTCACTCCCGATTTGATTTTTTCCGCTCTAGAAACCACATATTGTATCAGATTGCCTTCAGATTTGGCAAACCATCTTATATTTAAACTAGGAACATCTATGGTGACAATAGGTCAAATCGCTTCAGATTTAGATATAGCCCTCATACAAATGTCGATCCCGATTTGACATTTTCCGCTCTAGAAACCACATATTGTACTCGATTTTCTTTAAATTTAGCACAACATCTTATAGTCCAACTAAACAAAACTATGATGAAAGTGGGTAAGATCGGTTCAGATTTAAATATAGCCCCCATAAAAATGTCGCTCCCTATTTGACTTTTTCCACTTTAAATGCCACATGTTGTACTCGATTTTCTGTAAATTTGGCACAACATCTTATAATCTAACTAGAAATAGCTATGCAGAAATTGGGTAAGATCAGCTCAGATTTAGATATAGCCCCCATACAAATGTTGCTCCCGATTTGACTTTTGCCGCTTTAAAAGCCACATATTGTACCCGATTTTCTTTAAATTTGGCACAACATCTTTTAATCTAACTACAAACACCTGTGGCTAAAGCGGGCTAGATCGGTTCAGATTTAGATATAGCCCCCATACAAATGTCGCTCCCGATTTTACTTTTGCGCTATAGAAACCACATAGTGTACCCGATTTTCTTTAAAATTAGCACAACATCTTATAGTCCAACTAAACAAAACTATGTTGAAAGTGGGTATGATCGGTTCAGATTTAAATATAGCCCAAATACAAATGTTGCTCCCAAAAGTTTAACCGATTTTGGCCAAACTATACATTTTATATTTCACCTATTTCGTTTCAGGTTTCAATATATCCTCATACAAATGTCCTTTCCGATTTAACATTTTTTTGTCAAACACATACATTTACAGGATACAAAAAACCTTCCCGTTTTCACTTTTTCACCGAATTGAATTGTATTCGGATAGAAAGCGGAGTGTATCATAGAGTCGGCCCCGCCCGACTTTAGCCTTTCCTTACTTGTTATATCTGCTGCCGTTCGGTTGACATTTTTTCTCTCTGGGCCGATTTCGCCCACTTTCAATCTCCACCGATCTGCAATCATAAGACAGATTTAGATAAAATGTTAACCTCCTAGATCGGCGTGTTTTCAGCAGACAAACGGACATGACTAGATCGTCTTAGAATTTTACCACGATCCAGAATAATATACTTTATGGAGTCTCAGATGAATATTTCAAGGTGTTACAAACGGAATGATAAAGTGAATATACATTAGACCGGTCCTTATTTTTTTTTTTTTTGAATTCGTATGACGGCAAGCGCTAAAACTACTCTATTTGAACCTAAAAATACACAAAAAAATTTGAGCGAATATTTTTAGCGCTTGCCGTAACATATATTCGAAAATAAATTTGTCCATATAAATAAGGACCGGTCTAATATACATACCCCCATCTTGGAGGTGGAGGATATAAAAATAAATAATGTAAAAATATAATGTTTTAAATTGCACCAGAAAATCTTACACACACCCATTCGACAATTCAACAAGCTAAGAGTAATACACTCTAAATTGTAGATTCCCTCGGGAACACATCAAAGATTTCAATTTCTCAGACATAAAATTGAAATGTTTTTGCTGCTGATGAAATGAAAAGTTAATAAATGATTTGATTAAATTAACAAATGGTAACGAAAAATATTTGTATGTACATATGTATGTCTGTAAGAGTATGTCTGCATGTAAGTCTCAGACAAATTCCACATGTGAACACAATTCCACAAAACAACACTTGAATCAATCAATCGTTTAAAGATATCATCATATCAACATCACCATCATCTTGATCATCGTCACAGCACCATCGCCATGGCCGTCGTTGTCGACGTCGTCACCATCACCATCGCCATCGCACATCATTGTCGCCCATGACAGACTGAAGTGGTTGCTGGTGTAGATTTGACAATTTTCAATTGGAAAATCACAACAAAATGTTGAACATATCAGTACAAATTGCTCGCTGTACATTTATATGAATAAATGTATTGGCCGCCCGTCCATCCGTCCGTCCACCGGGCATATGTATGCCGGAGTGTGTGATAATTTTATACACAGCAATAATCAAATCAATTGTGTATTGTCACAATTAATTTATTTATGAGACCAACAACGACTGAACGATTGAAATGACAGCGCGAAACCGGAGCGCTTTTGTGCTCTGGTCGGCGATATATTTTCAGTGTGTGTGTCTGTCCGACCGGCCGTCCGTCCACCCGGCCGTATGTCGCATGAACAATATCAAATTTTATTAAAAGTGATCGTTTTGTTGTGATTTCAGTTTTATTTTTTTCTCTGTATTGTATGAGCGTTGTTTCTGTTTTTTTATTATGAGTCTTAATCAAAATGATAGTGGTTGCAAAAAACGCCGTTTATTATTGTTACAACAATGCGGGTTATTTCAAAATACAAAATGTTTGTTAATTCACCATGAACAACGGCAACAACAATGACGGCGATGGTGATGGTGCTGGCGAGGCGAGGCGACAACACCAACAATATGGTGGGGATTTCACTTTGTGTTCAGATTTTCTACTTCTTGTTGTTTTTGTTTGTTTTTATGTTTTCATATAAAATTATATTTAGATTTATTGTAACACAAAGTAATAAGCTGTTAAACATTGTTTCGTTCATTCGTACAAACATTTTAAATTGCTTCGATTTTATTTTCTAAATTGATTGAATTTAAGTGCTCACCCCACCCCTTTACATTTTTTTTTGTCACACCGAGCAGACAGACGCTGTGGGGTGTCTTTCGCTGAACTTTTAAGTGATTCTTCTGTAAGAAGGGGGTTACATGAACTTAAATAGCTACAGAAATGTATGTATATGTGAATAAATGTTAAGTACATCAAATACAATATTTTATGATCAATATAAAAATATATTATGGTGAGAAAATATTATTATCGTTGTACTGGAAATATCGCCCCTGGAATATATTGCTTGAAACATACTAATCGTTGTTTATTAGAAATATTTTCTCAGCATTCATTACACTGTACAAATAAATAGGAATTTTATTCTGAGATCAAGAAAATTATTATTTGTATACATACTACCTAAAACCATTTTGCTGTAGGCTGATACGATACAGCTTTTTCCCCACGAACTTATTAGACAACCAACCACAACAACAATGAGTGGTGAAAATTCTATGGAGATGAGTTTTGTTGAAGTTGTTACATCCATTTTCATCTCATGTGTCCTTATATTCGCCATCATGTTATGATCACGCCGTGGTGCGAAAAAATCTAACATTATTTTTCCACACCACAAATGAAATTAATCAAACTCTGCAATGAAATGGAGGGATTGCACCAGGTCAGTTTTTATCAAACATAAAAATAAGTAATTTTTGTGTACTCATACAAATGAAGATGATGGTAATGAAGGAACCATTCTGTACTAGGATATAGTTTTTGTGTTGTATATCGAGGGTTATGAACCATTTTCTCGAAAATGAGTTTTTGATGCTAAAATATTATCTGATTTGGCTATCATCTAAATTTGCGGTTTGTCGGCTTGTATCTCTGGTCTAAAGGGGAATAGTGAACAAATTCACCTGTTATTCGCGAAAAGGGTGACTAAAATTTTGGATCCACTGTGTAGCGTTCTTTTATTTCAATTATTTCTTTGCCTTACAAAGAATTTGAAGCCAACTTATAGCACCATATTTCACAGTGTGATGTACGGTATTTTTATACACTCCACGAGAGTATTATGTCTTTGTGCATTTGTTTGTAACACCCAAAAGGAAGGGAGATAGACCCATTGTTAATTATATCGATCGGCTTAGAATCACATTATGAGTAGATTTAGCAATGTCCGTCTGTCCATCTATTGTTGTAATCACGATACAGGTCGCAATTGTAGCCTGAACCAAACGAAACTTTGCACAACGAAGTTTTTCGGGACAAGGACGAACGCCATTTATTTTGAAGAAAATTGGTTCAGATTTAGATATAGCCCCCAAACGAATTTCACTCCCGATTTTACCCTTTTCACTCTAGATACCACATATTTCAACAGATTTTCTTCAAAATTGGCAAAACATCTTATAGTTCAACTAGAAACATCTGTGGTAAATATGTGTTGATCGGTTCAGATTTATATATAGCTCCCATACAAATGTCGCTCCCAATTTGAATTTTTCCGCTCTATAATCCACATATTTCAACAGATTTTCTTAAAAATTGGCAAAACACCTTATATTTCAACTGGAAACACCTGTTGTAAAAATGTGTTAGATCGGTTCAGATTTATATATAGCTCCCAAACAAATTTCGCTCCCAATTTGAATTTTTCCGCTTTAGAATCCACATATTTTAATAGATTTTCTTCAAAATTCGCAAATCACCTTATATTTCAACGGGAAACACCTGTGGTAAAAATATGTTTGATCGGTTCAGATTTATATATAGCTCCCATACAAATGTCGCTCCCAATTTGAACTTTTCTGCTCCAGAATCGACATATTTTAACAGATTTTCTTCAAAATTGGCAATACATCTTATATTTTAACTAGGAACACCTATGGTGAAAATGGGTCACACCGGTTAAGGTTTACATATAGCTCTCATACAAATTTGGTTCCACCAGAATCCGCGTATTTTCAGATAATTTCTTAAAATTGAGCATAACACGTTATACTTCAACTAGAAGAACTTATTGTGGAAGTTAGTCACTTGTTTCGATATAGCCCCGATACAAATATTATTCTCGATTTGATTTTAACGCAAATTGTAAGAAATTTACATGGAAAGTTTTTGAGAAGAGATCGACCTTCAGTTCAGCCTTCATGAAGCTCATTTTCATCTCAGTGGCTATGTCAATAAACAAAATTGTCGTATATGGTGTTCAGAGAACCCACACACGTGACTATTGAGAAGCCAATGTATCCACGACGACTCACTGTTTGGTGTGGATTTTGGGCTGGCAGCACCGTTGGGACATTTTTCGTCGAAAATGATCCTTGATCCGCCATTACCGTGTCATGCTCAACGAATTTTTGGTTCCAAAAATTCAAGAGAATGATATGGACGACATTTGGTTTCAACAAGATGGGGTCACTTGTCACACAGCCAACGTAACCGTCGATATTTTACGCACTGTTTTTGAAAATCGAATCATCAGCCGAAATTGTATTTGTATTATTTTCTGTGGGGGGCCATTTAAGATAAATGTTACGCAAACCACCCAGAGACATTTGAAGCGTTGAAACATGAAATCGAAATTGCCTTTGAAGAGATTCGAGCCAGAACAATCGAAAATGTACTTAAAAATTGGGTTGATCGGATGAGATACTGCCGAGCCAGTCGTGGTAGTCAGATAAATGATATTGTGTTCCATTATTAAATGACCAAGTTCAATCTTTCCAATATAATCAGATATTTGAAAAAAATAATCAATACTTTTTTATAGCCGATTCTAATTCAAAATTTTAAATTGCCCACTGTATATTATGAAATGCTGCAGTCGGAGCCGAACAATTTTGTCCCTCCTCCAGAGGTATTCACTTTCTTCATTTGCTTTTTGTCATATTTGTTTGTTTTGTCATATTTGTGCGGCATGAAAATAACGTTAAAATTTTAAGGCTCTTCACGCCTTGGTAAAGTGCCTTTTATACCCTCCCAAATACTAGAAAAATTCACGAGATATCATCCTGAGTAGAATTTCCCTAGTGTTCTCAAGTCCCAAAATTACTTTCCTTCCCTCGATTTCACCCCCAATATCAACCAGTACTTAGCAAATCAAAGGGTCACACTCAAAAACGTGTTAGCTCGCGATTTCGTTCGTGACAACATTTGCTTCAAATTGCGATCATCTCGAGTGGAAATCTAAAACAGTTTGTTCCCGGATCCCGATGACAGCCACAAACCTGGCTGGTAATTGAAATGCCAATCAATGAAGCAACAAAACCCGCCCGCCAAGTGGCAACACACTCCACAATTTCGAAATTTCGCTTTTTAATATGAGTATACACACAGAGCAGAGTGGTCACGATAACGTTGCTTGTCAGTCACTTGGTCGGACATCCGTCGATGTCTCGAGTATTTTCTTGACATTTCGAGCATTTTAATCACATCACTTTGACAGCAGCTGCAAAATTCGAACAGAACAGCGTCGTTCGTCAGACGAGCTGTTATCGGCGGCGAAAAAAAAATATATATAATTTGATTGATTGTAAAGTGTCATAAAGAACACTTAGGATGAAGTGCTGACAAAAGCAGGCCGCTCGATGATGGCGAGAAAAAAATCAAAAAGAAAAGCTTATCTCTAGCAATGGAACAGATGTCGTCACTCGCGCTATAAATAGCGATGATGGTGAGAGATAGGTGAGTACCCCGGTGGCAAAGGCCCTTTAATAACCCCCCTTCGCTTTCATTTCAATTAAAAGATTTGGATTTAAATTTTTCAAATTTTTTTGTTATATTTGTTTTCAGTTGTAGTTTTTTTGTTTTTTGTTTAATAATTATAATTTATAATGTGTCTGTTTTTTGTTGTTTTGTTATTATTACTTCCAAACAAATGAAAAATATACAATTTATAATTATTTCTATATATATATGTATATATTTATATATGAATATTGATTGATGTTATAGTATCAATTGGGTGTTTTTTTTCATATATAATAGTTAGCAAATCTAAGATGTTTGGATTGTTGGGGTTTTGTAGACAAAGACATATGGATGATAGCAACTATAAAACTAGGCAAAATTACATATAATATAACTTAAGGACTAAATAACTAAAAGGATATTCATCTTGTTTTTGTAGTAAAGTTTAGATATCGGTATATATGCATATAAAAAACAAAGCAAATTAAAGTTAAAATATTTTCAAAAAACAATTTTTGTTATAATTAATTCTTGCAATTCTTTCTCTTTTTTCTTTAAGCAACAAAAGTATGGAAGTTTTAGGATTATCATTTTTCTTCTGGAAATATAGATTTTGAATTTGAATTTAATTTTTTTTTCGTTTATAGTTTTCAGTAATGGAAATTTGTATGCTTTGGCTGCTTGTGTTGAGAATTTAACAAAACATAAAAAACAGTGAATTTTATTAATTAAAAAATAATAATTATTTTTTTTAGAGTTTTTCTTACTTTTCTGTTTTGTGTGTTTATGGGTGTGTGTGTCTTATTAAAAATTACGATTTTTTGTTTTAAAACTAACAAACTATCGCTCAAAACTACAATTTAGTATCACAGTATTGAAACCAGTCCACCAGTCTGGACGGTTTTGACTCATTTTTGGGGGGCTTTTCTCTTTCTTTGTTCATCAATGAGTTTTTCTTTCAAAACTTTGTTTTTCTTCGTCTTCCTCTGCATCATCGTCATTCTTCTCGCCTTCAGTGCCTCAGAGCAGACAGGGCTGTTTGTTCTCTCCTTTGTTTGGTTTTTGGTATTACGTTCATGAGATGGTTTCAAGATCACTTTCACTTGCAGCCTTCCATGGCTGTCTTACGGCGCTTATTGATGCACAGCCGCCGAGCCGATGCGTTGCCCGTACATGGCATAGGGCGAGTAGTAGGGCCCCAGAGCGGCAGCAGCAGCAGCGGCGGCCGGATTGAAGGCACCCGGTCCGCCGAATGGTGAGGGACCGCCACCACCCATGGCACTTGGTGGCTTGGCGTACGGATGATAACGGGAGGCAGCGGCGGCGGCAGCAGCAGCCGACATGGGACTCAACTGGGGTGCAGGATAACCGCCTCGCAGCGCCGACTGGGGGAACAAGGAGCCCAACAACGACTGGGCCTGTGATTGAGCCAAAGCAGCAGCGGCCGCAGCCGGATCTGACAAGTTGCCGGTGTGTGTTCTCAGGTGTGAGAATAGCTCATCTGAGGTCTGGAAACGTTTGCCGCAATAGGCATCACCCACCACCCAACTGCACACGTAGGGAGCCGAACGGGCAGCCGCAGCATTGGCGGCGGCAGCAGCTGCTGCCTGTGAGTAGGGATGACCTGGTGGCAAACCAGCTCCTCCCATCATGGCGGCCATACCGTATTTCTGGTGTTCGCACTGTGTGCAACCCGCCGGACAGGGGGCACCCATCAGCATTTGTTGGGTGTGAGCCGAGTAAGGGCAGCCTGGGCAGTAGGGATCTTTGCAGATGGGAACGATAGCTTCGCCGCCGGCCGGAGTCTTGATGCGTTGATAGCTGATATAGGGATTGGGTTGATTTTGGCCAGGGTTACCGGGATAACCGCCATTGGCGGCGGCCGCAGCCAACATAGCGGCGTGATGATGAGTAAAGCCACCGGCCGCAAAGGGTGGACGGAAGGCGGGATTGGCGGCGGCATGTTGTTCCATGCCGGGAGGACAGCATAAAGCGGACAGCGGATTCATGCCATACGGGCCACCGGCAGCTTTGTAGGCTGCAGCCGCTGCAGCAGCAGCCTGGGCCATGCTGCTCATTTCCTTGGGATGTTGGGCCGAGCCATTGGCATTGTTCAGCACTTCCATGCCGGAGCGTACAATGGGACTGGCACCGCGCTGTGATGAACCCGCCGGCGAAACGGTCTTACGGCTGGTGTCATGGGGTGTCGTCGAACCACCGCTAGTGGACAAATCCTGTGATTTATTGAAACTGTCCGGTGAACTGTTGGACTTGTTGCGCGAGGGCACACGGGTCGATACATCGCCATTGTGTGAAGAGGCCTTGGAGCTGGGTCTGTTGTCCAGTTCCATGCTGGCCTGTGATTTGAAGGAATTCTGATTCTGTTGACTCAACACATTCGTCTCGTACGGTTTGAAGGCCAATTTCACCTCGGTGTTGGTGGGTGTAGTCGATTTGGGCGATTTAGCTTGTGTGGGCGATTTGGCCGAACCCGTTTCGGAGGTTACGCTGGACGAAGACGACGAGGCCGATGATGAGGAGCCGGATTTTTTCGTTTTATCCATGGCCAGCAAAGGTTTGACAGCCGACGAATCGGCACCGATCTGTGAACAGGTTTGGGCCAGCAGAGCCAAGGGACTTTTCTTGGAGTCCATCTGGAAGGAGAACAAAAAAAGGAAAATGAACATTAGTTGGGTGTGTAAGGAAGTTTTAAAGAAGTTTTCACAAAAAAAGAAATAAAGGAAATTGGAAGGAATTCTATATGAGATATTGTAGGGCCCTCACTAAATAATCAAACGATCAAGTTGTAGAATAATTAAATACCGTCGGCTGGGCTAACTTTTGTTGAACTATTCACACTTAATAATTGAATACAACTTTTTATAAAGAAATGTTTTTTGGAGATTTTTAGTGTACGGAAATTATGCTGATATTGAAATAATAAAAAAATCATTTTTAATAAATTTTTTAATTATTTGAATACGTTAAAAATATTTTTTTTAATTTGAAATTTTGTGCAGAATCTGCTACCAATTTTTATTGTATAAATTTCAAGTCACCAAATTTTGTATTTGTAATCCAGACAATATTTTTTACACTAAATTTAGTTTAAAAATATTTATATAAATTGTGAGATTTATCTAGTAGAAATTTTTATTTTTTTGAATATGTCCAAAGTTGAAATGAAAATATTTCTTTTTTAAATATTAGTTTTCTAATTTAGGTTTTATTGATTTTTTCGTTTAGAATTGTTCAATGATTTTTTTTTGTAGAGTTTTAAAATTTTGTATAATATTTTTAATTCTTACATTATGTTCAAATCTACATCTTTTTGAGTTAGAAAAAATTATAATTTCAAAAAAATTAAATTTGAGGCAGAAAACAATAGTTTGGAGAGGTGAATTATTTTGTAAATTCAAGAGCAATTTTTTTGTTTCATACTTCAAATGAGTTTTAGTTTTTGAGCTAGATTTCGTCATAATTTGTCGAAATATAAAAAAAAATAAAATTTTAGAAATATAATTAACAAATTATGAAATTTGTTTCACTATGATTTTATATTAAGATATTAAGTTGGCATTTTTTCTTTTCTATTTGTAAATTTTCTAAATGAATTGAAATTTAGAATCCACTTTTTGGGACAATTTTCGATATTTGATTTTGTCTTAAATATTCAAATTGTTTTTTTTAGTTGTTCCTTAGGAATTTCTTCAACTCTTCAATCAGTCCTTTTGTGGAATATTTTTTTTGGTATTTTTTTTTTTGGCTAAAATTTGAGATTTTGATATAGTATGTCTTCACTCAAAGTGATATATGAATTTTTTAATTTTTTGCTTCTAACTAAAATGATTTTTTATTTAATTTAAAATACATATTTTTCAAGCCAATGATAATATGAAAAAATTTTTATTTTGAAAAATACAATTTTTATTTTTCAGTTTCTGTAGTTCTTCCCTAGTAAATTAATTTCCTTTCCAATTTCCAATACTTTTCCTATTTTTTTTTTCATTTTTCTATTTCTGCACATTTTCAATACTAACCGTTGCTTGCAATGGAGCCAAATAATCTGGTTGCAAATATTGGTTATTACCGATGGTAACAACACCACCGCCACCTTCTAAGACAACCATGTTGTAGATGATGAAGTAGTCGTCGAAGAGCTTGCACTGGAACTAATCCACAAAATTGAAGCAAGGCGTACAGGAGTAATCCACAAAAATGCTGATGAGGTTAAAGCGCGTAGTATTTATTTTTTTAATACTGCTTATGCTTTTAATCCACAGTTGGTTGAAGTTTTTTTGTATTATTTTTTAAATAATCCACAAAATTTATTTTTGAGGTGTTTTTTTTCTTTTCAAATTGAAACACTTTCACTTAAGTTGTTGTGTGTAGGGTAATTTTTCTTTTTTTGGAGAAAAATTGTTTGTTTTTATTTTTTATAGGAATTTTAATTTTTCCCAAGATTTTTTGTTGTTTGGAAACTATATTTTGCTTCCGTTGTTTATCTGATAGAAATTTTTTTGTTTTTCTATTTCAATTTTTTTCTTATGCTTTGATAACTGAGAACCGTTTGAGCTTTCAGGTTTTGTATATTTTTTGCTTTTCCGAATGCGTCTGAATGCTACGACAGTTGAACTCGAACTGATTTCTGTGATGAGCCTCAGTGGAGTACCTTACCTCGGCCAGAATTTCAAACACAGTAAAATAAACACTCACACAGCACACAGTGATAACAACAATGCTCTGCGGCTCTCTTGTCGGCTGCACATTCATGTGTTCATGTGCCTGCCGACCAGAGAGTTTACACTTAACACATTCACTTAGGCTGTGGCTGCTCTCACTCAGTTGATTTCCCTCTCTCCCTCGCTCTGTGTGTGTGTGTGCCTTATGGCAAATGTGAGTTTTGTGTCGTGCTGCTCAAAACCTGATGTTGTGTTGGTGTTTTCCTGGCTGTCGCCTTATATCACTGTGTGCCAGAAAGAGTGCAGCTGATGTTGTTTGTCTCTTTTAGCTGTAGAGTAATTTTCAAATATGGCGTCTGGAACAGCCAATCATTTCGCATGCGCCATTGATGTAGATGCCGCGGCAGGCATGTGTTGTCCATCAACACTTCACAGCAAGCAAACAGGTTTTATTACATTTTAACAAAGAGAAGAGTCTACATTCCTCAACAAGAGAGCCTTACTCTTTACTTAGGCGAAATAACCCAGAATTTACTCAGAGAAGAGTTGCTGTGCCCATGACTGGCCTCAACGCTCTCCAGTGTAAATCCACCAATGGCATCACAGCAATTTGAAAATTTCTTTGCAATGGTAACCCCAAATTTTGGGGTTACCCTTGCCGTACGTCTGGGAAAATCACAAAAGAGCAACTGGTAGCACATTTTTACGGCAAGAGAACAACTCTCTGACAGAAATTGTCAAATATTGCTCTCGAATAACTCTCACCGTTCACTTGACTCTCTCTCTCTGTTTCTCTATAGCTAGAGTAACCATTCATTAACAACTTTTTGTGTGTCGCTGTCCGTTGTGGCAGTTCGTAGCGTCAGTATTCAACCATATGCTTGCCATGGATGGAGTGTAATAAAACTGTCACGTTTATCACGCCTTTTCAACATGAGGCTGGCAGACAGGATAGGACGGAGGCGACGGGAAACCAAAAGAAAAATTATAGAAAATCGTTATTAACGTCAATTTGATGGACGGTCTTCCTGTTTTCCAACAGAGAGTCTAATAATTAGCCTCGTAAATTATTTTCGAGGCTATAAAACTAAAGGCGGCAAAAATGTGCGGAATTTTGTTTTCCATCACGGCTAACATCACAAGTGTCTACAGCATAAGTCATTGGATTATATACGCGTTATTTCTGAAACTCCCGGATTTTGTGAAACTAATAACTCAAAAGGTTTTAGAAGTTTTTTTGCCAAAAAAAAATGTGACGAATGTATCAGACCGTCGGGGAAATATCAAGACTCCACAGAGAATGTTTCAAAAAATTACCAGCCCACAGGAATATTTCTCAAGCCTTCGATATTAATTTCCGAAATATGACTACAGCCTGTATATTCTGTAAAATTCACCCCCCACGTTATTGCTGATTCGTAAATTCCGTACAAAAAATTACCAGCCCACAGGAATATTTCTCAAGCCTTCGATATTAATTTCCGAAATATGACTACAGCCTGTAAATTCTGTAAACTTCACCCCCAAATTTTTGCTGATTTTTCATGTTGACGCCTGTTTTCCATTTCGTCTTCGCCACTAACCATTGGATTATAAACGCGTTTTTTCTGAAACTCCCGGATTTTATGAAACAAATGAAGTATTATTTTTTGACAACATAAATGTGACAAATGTATTAGACCGTCGGGGAGATATCTGAACTGCACGGAGAATGTCTCAAAAAATTACCAGCCTACAGGAATATTTCCCAAGCTTTCCATTTTAATTTCCGAAAAATAACTACAGCCTGTAAATTGTGTAAAATTCACCCCCACGTTTTTGCTGATTCGTTTTGACGCCTGTTTCCCATTTCGGCCAAGCCACTAACCGTTATGTAGTACCTCGTTAACGCTTTTTTTAACTTACCTGCTTGTTAAGCTTAATTTTATGGCCAAATTTCCGCCCAAAACTCTCCTCCATTCGATGGCCTCTTTATTTTGGGGTTTCGCTTTTTTGTTAAGTGGAAAATGTTGTTAGCAACGTCTGTCGGGAAAAGTTTTTCGTTAAATTGTTTAATTTTTTCCACCGTTCATGTTTGCTGTTCGTTCACTGCAGTTTTATTTGTGATTTTCTCTGTGTTACCAAAAAGTTTTGCTGTTTTGCCTTGGCTTTTATTACCTCGCCGTGTTTGTGGTTTCGTTTGTGTGCTGTGTTCTTTTTCATTAAATTTTTACCGTCGGCATTATTATTAGTTGAGTTGTTATTTTTTTGTTTTTTTTTGAGTTTTTAATTGTTTCTTGTCTGGCTTTAACGTCATTGTTTTTGGCTTTTTGCACTGCCACAAAAGTTTGAAATAGTTTTCTTTCCTTTTTTCTCTTTTTCAAAATGTATGCATTATTCATGGAACCGAGGTTTTTACAACAAAATTGTTGCCATCAACAAGCAGCCAATTAAGTGGATAATATAATAAAATAAAAATAAATGCTGGTATTCCGTTTTAGTTGTTCTAAAAAAACAAAGTGGCTAATTAATATCGCAAGCTTTTCGATTGGATTATTGTGATGGAAGTTATTGAAGCCATCAAACCCTTAAATTTAGGAAAATTAGACTTCAAGCAAACGAGTACAAAGTTGGAATGATCGAATCCGTGATCGAAAAGGCGACCGGCTATTCCATCTAGAAATGACCGTCGGCTTTTTGAAAAAGCTTTTAACCCCTTCGCCTCCAATGCTGCTTAAAAGCAACATTACGAGTTTTTCCTATAAAATCTTTAACATCAAATATTTTTCAGAGTTTATATTTTTTATTTTTATATTATTCAAAAGAGAAACAAGAATTTCAGTTACTTAGGACTAAGTAGGAAGGCGAAAATCAAAGTTATGCATAAGATGTCAATTATTCAATTTTTTAAATCAAATTTGTAGTTATATCTTCTTGCATCGAGTACAAAACATATTTGATATTCGAAGTAATACATATTTAACGAGAATATGCATGATAATGATTTTAGTAAACATCCTGTTACTCATGCCCTGCCTAAATTAGAAATCACAAAACTCATTAAAAATCATATTTGGACCAATACTTCGTCAAAAAGTATTTGTATTTATCACAAAAAAAATGCGAGGCTGAAATGGTTAATGTGACAAATTCAATATTTCGTTGCGACTTTATTTTAATAATAGCATTATCAGACAAAATAATAGAGCAGCAAAAGCGTACTCTTTGCTTGCATTTGTTAAAAGAAATTGTAAAGATTTTTCAGATTCCTACACCGCTAAATTAGTTTATTCGTCTTTAGTTAGGTCCGAAGTGGAATATGCCTCTTTTATTTAGAATCTTTATTGTGCATCTTTAAAGAAAGACTTGAAAGAATACAGAAGAAGTTTATTAATTTTGCTCTGTGATCTATTAACTTTCTTCATCCTCAGCTTTCATATGAGGATAAATGTAAAAACTCTTGTAATTGTAATTTAAATTTATTGAGGCTTTTTTTAAATCATTTATGTTATATGGAACCATATATAATCGATTTTTTGTTAAAACTATAATGTATTGATATAATTATAGTTAACAAGTTTCAGCATCTTGCTTTATGTTAAATCGTTAAAACATATACAAATATTTCAAGAGGTATAGTATCGGTGTTTGCTCCCAACACTAACGTAACATGAGAGAACATCTCAACAAAAGAGTGTGCTTAAAACTAAAAACTAATAACAAATCTAAATACTTAATCTAATTACATATACAAAAACATAAACAAAAAACATAACCTCTATGGGATCCAGTACCAGATTTGACGTAAAATTGGGGACACTAGGTGGAGGACGAGTCCATTGACATATTGATACCAATTGGTGACAGATAATTTGATAATTCGTTAAATACGTTCTCTGTTTACAAAATCTTTTATCTGTTTCATCACGTACACAGGGATTGGCGTGACGCTTATAATAAATCTGGAAGTTCTTCCCAAAGCAAGATCTGATGATTTTCCTTTCCATTATTCCGAAATGGAAGGGCGAAAGTTGGAACCATGTCGGAAAAGCATAAAGTAATACAGAATAGGAGGATTTCATCATCATATTGCCATATTGATTCCCAGGATTTACATGAACTTTTAAATTTCCATGTTCCGCTTCTATCTTTACGCCATTTTAATGTTTTTTGTATACATATTCATAGAACATATTATTCCCTTCATGAACCCAACACGCGAGCTTTAATAGCGTTCAAACATATATCTGCAATTTCAACCTTGATTTAGATTTAATATATTTTTAGTTTTTATTTTAGTCGGCAAGGAAATTGTTATTTCGATAGATTGAATAAATAAATATACATTTATAAAAAAGATGTAAAATGGCATGTATACTTTATTACTTGGTGCGATTTTTTAAACGCAAATTCGGCAAGTGAGTTGTGCTTCTCGTTCGTTTGTGAGAATCATCTCCTTATAGAGGCCGGTTGAGAGGTTTGATGTTGAAAAGTCGCTGCGAAGCCACTTGAAAAGACTATTGACATGGTCGAAATCATGATCGTGGTAGTCTGCAGCCAAGTAATAAATGTCACCATGTCATTTGTAAATAAATTTTCATTCTATTAAATATAGATGCAAAATGGTCTTGAGCCAGGACAATATCCCAGTTCAAATCAAATTTATAAAAAAATTTAAAATAAAATGTGCGTTTTGGGCTCTTTTTTCTTCTTCCTTTTGGCTGTAATTATAATTTTTTTCGGTATTTCACGTGTCTGGTATTCCCCTTATATCAGTCAAATTATTTAATAAATTTGTTCTATCAGGATTTTACTGCACATTAATTTTGATTGAAATCGAAACTGACTTAACTGCTAATTCAAATCAGATAACTGTTACCGTTATTTGAATTAAAATGCTGTTCCCACGACAAGCATACTTATGACATTAGATACATGTTCTTGGATTACGTATAATTTGTACTAAAAATGGTTTGCTTAAAGAAAATCCATTTGACGATTTATTATTTCCAAGCTACCATGTACGAATATAGATTGACGGTTTGGAATTTCGATTGTGTTTTTTGGAAAATAAATAAATGTAATGATATGTCTTTGAAGTTATAGACGCTAGCGAGGAAAAGGTTCGTTTTATGCTTTATTTTTTTAATTTCAAATGACTCTTTCAGTCGGCATTGTGGTTTTTGTGTTTTTATTTTACTTCTTCTTATTGTTTTCTCTTAACTCAATGAGAATAATCAACAAGAAGAGTCGCGAAGAGCCACCTGAAATTTGAAAATAATCCATTATCTAATAATGAAAATTTAACACATTTTCAAACCGTAAAAGACCGACCTATGTCCAAATATTGAAGTTATTTTCATGATGATATTTTCATCGTAATTTATGGCATTTTTATCGAGTTTCTTCTGCTTTCTTACTTCGATTTGATCACCTTATTTCTATTACTACCCAAAGAAGTGAAGTATTCACATGTTATATTCATATTGCCATCTTACGGCTGAATAGTGAATACAAAATTTCACGTGAATAAATTTTTTTCGCGATAAGATTGAAAAATACTGAAATACATAGAAAAACATTTAAAAGTAGAAATAAATGATCGACAATAATGTTTTTTAACTTTTCGTAATATTTCAATGATAAAATATAATTAGTGAAGAAAATGCAACATTAGTTTTTATAACTGATCAAAATTATCTTGAACATGGATTCAATGATGATACTCTGGTTATTAACCTGCATTTTTAGTTTATTTAATAAACTGCTTTAAGTTTTTCTGTTTTTACGATTAAAATCATAATTATAAATTGGTAAATAATGTATTTACAGAGAGCGGGAATTCCAATTTTTAAATTCCAAAATTTAAAAATAAAAAAGTACGGAAAAAGAAAAACTCTAGCTGTAGTGCTTAACTAGAAACATGAGATCAGAACACTTCTCTAGAGATTTAATGATTTAGGAATTTGAATGTGTGGAAACTGAGCGTTAAATTAATTCAAAGAGGAGAGATATGGCAAAGAGTTGGCTTACATAAAGAGCTAGTGGTGTTGTCTATTTATTATGATTGAGAAGTTATCAAATGTCTTCACAGTCAACTCCGACGGTTTTTCGTCATAATGTAAAGTTTACAATGAAAAATTACCATTTTCTTAAAAAATGAAATGTAACTGCAATTTCCCGAGTACGACAACATTCTAAATGTTTAAGAAGGAAATGACTCAGGCAGGTCATCTTAAGTTTGTATAGGGTCCGCAAAATAACTTTTTTTTGAAAATGATATAAAAAAACTACTGAATATTTTCTCAAATTTCTTTTTTTATTTGAAAGTACAATCCTTCCGGTTAATAATGGAAAATAATTTCATTCAAATGGCTGCTGAGGGCACCCCACAAATGATAGTCCAACGGTTGAATAGCTGAAAAGAAAAACGATGATTTTTCCGCTCTAGAAACCACATATTTCAACAAATAACTTTTTTTGAAATTGCTATAAAAAAAACTACTGAATATTTTCTCAAATTTCCTATTTTATTTGAAAGTACAATTCTTCCGGTTAATAATTCAAATGGCTGCTGAGGGCACCCCACAAATAATAGCCCAACGGTTGAATAGTTGAAAAAAACGTTAGATGGCGGACCCTATATAATAAAAATCTGATTCGATTTAATTTAGCTCCACATGTTCCATTAAACATTAGTTGAAAACATAATTGTCGTTGTATCCATCTCTATTCCTATGTAAAATAGTAATACTATTCCTCTCCACTTTTCACGAAACAACTTATTAAATGAATTTATGGACTAGGGATACCATAGTCGGTTGTGGCATATAAAGTATCTGTAACCTTAACTGGCAACATAAACTTGGTAATAAAGGTTCTTACTGTGTACTGTCATGCCTATAACAATGATATTTATTTATTGAATAAATCTTTCAACTCGTGAAAGATTGCTAATTGAAGAGTAAAATTTATTAAATTTCAGATTTTCAAGAGGAAAACATGTACATATTGCATAAAATGTGTTAATAAAATTTCTGTAATATTTCCATGGGAAACGTAGTTTTTAATTTGTACATATAAACAAATTTTCTGCATAAAAGTTTTTCTTCCAAAATTTTTTCGAATTCATGATAATACAAAATTATTACTTTCAAGGAATAATAAATGGAATTTCTAATAGTTAATAGCTATTACACATCTAACAATGTCATGGAACATATGACTCGCTTAAAGCAAGAGTAAATTAACTATCAAGAAATGAGTTTTAAGTCGCATTAATTAAAAATTAAAAACCACCTTTTTCCACCCACAAACACAACATATTTGAATACTTTCCTGCCTCTTAGATTTAAATTAACGAATCGTTTATCTCATCTCCTCAGTAATGTTGCTTATTTTAAGCACGTTATATACATCACATTGCTGGGTCGCTTTATTTCACATATTGTCCTACAAATCTTACAAATATGTCGTTGCCAGTTGTATTAATTAAACCTCCTTGGAGAGGTTTCAAAATCTCAACGAAGTTGGATTGGAAATATAAAATAATAATTTTTTTATTTGCATTGAAAACTTAAAGTTAGATTAGAAATTAGGAAATTCCTGAAAAAAATCAATAACACAAACTTTTTATATATTTCTAAGTGTTTTAAATGAAAAAAGCGGAGAATATGAACTAAGTAGATTCAAAGTAAATTTCAATTTAACTATTGAGAATTTATAAATATTCTTCTTCTTATGTTTATTATTTAATAGATTAAATGGTTATTGTTTTCCCGACGATTTTCAGTTTTCAAATTACGATTTTTATTGATATATTCTCAAAAGTTTGCGTTTGGGGAGACGATACGAACGGTACGATTTTTATGTCACTAGCTGGGATTGCCTGGGATTTTTTCTTCTTTTTTACGCGGATTAAAAATAAATAATAAATATTTTTTCGGTTTTTTATATTAAATATTTGAGTCAGGTTGAATAATCATTTTCAAGTTATAGATTCCGATATCAGTACACGATGCATACTGCACTATCTGAACGATCATGGACAAAAATCGGAAAACTTACTTGTTGTGTTTTAATGGTAATAGTACAACTTAATAAATCGCAGATATTTTAAATTCAGATATTTTTTGAATTTAGTGCGTCATAATCACGTTTATTGTATTCCGACTACTCCTTCTAATGTTGTCCAATGTCGGTCAAGTAAACATACATTACATTGTTTTACATTATATACATAATCCAATATAACTTTTTCGACTGTTAACTAACGTTCTGGTCCATCATTTCTTTGTAACATACAAAGGAAAGAGAGATGGACCAACAAAATTACAGATCGCAATTATTGTCTCAACCAAACAAATATTGACAGCAAAGAGTTTTGCAAGCCAAGGCCGGGCACTATTTAATTTTAAGCAAATTTATATATAACGATAATATTTATATATAACTATTTTACAGTAGTTCGTAAGCAATTAGTGCAAGTGTTAGTATAATACATAAATGTTAATGAAATGAAATAATTTTGTGGAATAATTTTATTATAAACGACGAAGTCTTTGAAAGGGACCCGAGTATGATATGATTCCACTATTAAATTCAAGATATTCCCTATTTTCTAAGATTGAATTGAATTAATAAAGCAATAAAAAATGTTTATTGTTATTGCATCATTTTAGTATCCCAAATTCATCCATAACATTCTATTCAACTTGAGATAACTGCAAATTCGCCCGACATAGAGATTCCCTTTAAGATATGTATATTTACAAGAGAGTTCGAGAGCTTCAGCAAATAGAAAATGGTGGTTTTGCAACGAGTACTCCAACTCAAATCAAAGTTCTTATACAATAATGTCATCAGCTATGATGATAATTACATTATTTGTATAATCTTCGAAGAAAGGTTTGCATCATTCGACCCAAGACTCTTTTATTTGAATATTCGTTGAAATCCATATGCTTACTGAATCCAATGTACCTCATTATGAATTATTAAAATCCTACCTAGCATAGCTTACAAGCAGCATTCTTAACAAAAAGCAATGCTCATGTAGGACATCTAAATTCCGACCCATTGTGATAACTCAGCCAAATTGTTACACGAAGAGTGATGATGAGATATTGTGATTCAATCCAACCAGTCCGATTAGGTGACAAAAACTCATCTTAAGAATCTAAAAGTAAGGTTTAATTCCCATTATATGTCGTTCTCCATTTTTGGCAAGCTTAGTTCAGCAGGTATGTCGTAAGATTTTAATCTACTATCCAAATAGATTTCACAGATTTATAAAAACAACCTGAAATCTCCCCCCATATTTAGATACAATACTTTGTTTATCCACATGTTTTTAAAACCATGATTTATTATAAAATATTGATAAACATCTTCTTAAGAAAATTTCCACAAAACAATTCTTGTTTGGACTTATAAAGCAAACATTTTCTTAAGCCAAAGACAACGGATTTGCCAAGCCCGGGATTTAATCTCTGACATGCACACTAATTCCTCTATAATTACTAACGAAAACCAAGTTTGGTAGGATTAAAACCAATGTTTTGTTAACTGTTACATAAGCCTCGGCAAGAAAGCTGTCGGCTTATACACCACCCATATTGTAATCGGTGTTCGATCTCTCAGCGGTTACGCTCATATATTTTCAACAAAAGAAAAATTATCTATAATCTCAAATTTCTAGAATGGCGGTTGAGATTTATGCAGCGCAGAAAAAATACACTATTGTTTTGGGCGATTTGACGAACATGTGTAAAATATAGATGTCAGAAATCTTAGTAATTATCGCACTAAAATCCCAACATGTAATGTTTATGTAGTGTCTGCCAACTCATATTACACGCACACAGACAATATGAGTTGGCCGCTCGACACTTGATCCTTGACGCAAACAGGGCACACACATGATTCACTGCCAGCGCAAGGCCACAAACATAACCATTTAATTATTTTCGTAAAGGATGATTGAAGACTTGCCAGGCGCAGGACTAAGGGGAGGAGAAAACGGCTGAGAAAACAAAAAACATGTTATTGTCAGGATTCGATGATCCTGGGCGAGTTAGTGCATACATATATGTATGAGGGTGTGTTTTTTAACTTTTTTAAGTATGCAATCGACAGTAGCAAAATCATCAGGCAATGGAAACCCATGACAAAAATGGCTTGCTTTTTCAAGCTTCAAGAACAGCCCACCGGAAAGTGGGTTGAAATTTCGAATTTTATGATTTAAAGTGATAGATAAAATGAGCAAAATTATACGCTCTGTGATGTGTTATATTTTTATATATAAAATCCGAACTTCTCTAATCCGAATTATACAACAATCAGAACTGCGTTAGTCAATGCGCTGCATACTCTACCAATCCCAATTGATGGTACGTTTTGCTATAAATTTTCAACCACATCTTTCGAAAGCACCTTTAGGTATATTTTTGGTAGTTCCTAAGCACTCCACATTTCATTTCAAATACATAGTTCAAAATATTTTTCTGGATTCATTCATATGAGACCCATAAAAAGAGGATATAAGACATTATCGTTCTCTGACAAAATCAGTGTTGAAATATACTTGTTCTAGAAATGTGGCCGTTAGAAAACATTTTGCTTTATTAGTACTGAAAACGATCAGATCAATAATTCTTTTGATGTCGGGGTAAACTACGATGAACTCTTACATTACGATAAATCAAAAATAATACCCTATACCACGAAGTGGTGTGGGGTATAATTAAAAACAGTAAATGCTTTTTTTTTAATTACGTTTACTTTATATATATTTTTGAAATAACCATTGTTTTCTTCTTTATGATGCTAGCTATTAGAAAACGAAACAAAACAATTTTTCCGATTTTTTTATTTGTATGTAATCTTCGTATAAAAGTGAGTTGTCGAAATACGCATAATAATCAATCCAAACTGTCACTACACTGAAAGAATTTTCCTTCATAATATTTATGAGGCGATTTCATAAAATGCTTTTCATAATATTAATGAATTTATTCTTAATATGTATGATAAATTCATAAATAAAATGAAATGCTTCATACAGTTTTTTTCATAAACAAAATGTTTAATTAGTGAAAATATGTTTCATAAGAACAATGGAAAAATTCATTTAATACAATGAAGAAGATACAATGAAAGAATGCTTAAAGATTATGAAATATGTCATAACCAATAAAATATTTGTGAAATGTCTTAATAAATATAATGAAGGATTTTGTTGTTTTTATGGAACGTTTCATATCTTTCAAATAAATTTTTTGTGTGTCGACATAATTCTCATTTCTTCTATGTTAACTTTGACATAATATGTACCCTGAATTAGGTCAAAGATATATTATTTGCAAAGATTCTTGAAATGATGGTGTGTATCGACTGGTTAGTCAACAAGTCAGACCTTTTTTGCTTATATTGGAAACTTCAGTATAAATTATTAATATTTATGAATCTTTTTCCATAAAATTAAGGAAGTCTCTTTATAAAATCTATGAAAATTTTTGTAAATTATACTATGAAAAATAATGAACTGGTATGACAAAAGTTCATTGAATAAAGAACTGCATTTCATAGTTTCTAAGAAATGTTTCAGAAATTCTATGAAACTTTTCTTTGAATTGTGCTTTATGTTATGAAACATGTTTTATACATTTCATGAAGTGCTTCTTTTGCGACTTTTTAATGAAATTTTTCTCTGAGGTTAAGACAAAATCATAAATATTATGTAGATAATTCATTCAGTGTTATCCAACAACACAAAAACTAAGAAAGAAGACGAGTTTTTGGGGACTGTGTCTAAACTGCTTCCACGTAAAGATGATATTCAGAAGATTTATAGCCCTTTCTCATACCATCCAATTTCTTCGGTCTTATACTACCAAAATTATAGTACAATTACTACAGGTAGATTCGAAGGAAAGTGGAATTGTAATAATCAAATTAAAAAAATCTATAAAATTTTTAAATATCTTTTTCGAGTTTACAACGCAAAAATACATTAGAAAGTGTATATACATAGTCCTTCGACAAAATTGCTTTTGCATAGTGTTATGGCAAAAGTATTTTTGAGATAGAAGGATGAAAATTGGTATGTATTTATTACTGACCACTAGAAAGATCAATTTGATGCCGAAATTTGGATTTTCGTTTCGAGGGCGGCGGGGACGTGCCAAAAGTGTTTTTTGAGCCAGAAGGCTGAAAATTGGAACGTATTTATTACTGACCACGACTAAACTCAATATGAAACCTGATTTTAAGTTTACCATTGTTTTTTTTTTGCCTGCGAAGCGGGCGGGGTTCAGTATTTTAATACAATATTTTTATTATATCAACCCACGCTTATAAGGCAAGGCTACCAATACGTTTATACTATATATATCGAAATAATACTCCAAGTAAATTCAAAAAGTAAATATAAGACAAAAACCTTCAAAAAAGCTTAAATACCATAAATATTGTAAGATAACCTAACTTCATGAGTCAACCTATTTTTGCCGTAAAAGTAAAAAATTCGAATTTGGAAAAATCTTTTTATTTTGCGTGTCTATGCATTGAAGGACTGATACATCAAATTTCATGATTCTATCTGCGGTCATTTGGTTGGTACCATTTTTATCCCTTTTTTCATTTTACCCCTTAACAATACGACTTTCTAATATCTCTTTATTTTACGTGTCTACTCAATTAGAGGGATGTACACTAGGGCGTACCTCAAAAAAAAAGTTCGCCGTACACCTTCGAATATGAAGTATTATTGAAAGGTAGTTTCAAAAAAAAAATTTTTATTTTTTATGCCGAACGTAGGGGTCGCGCTTTTACATTTTTCTATATAACTTGTATTTATAAACGGATTTTAAAGTGTGATACATCGATGTTTTTGTCTCGACGAGGCCGATTTTTTTGTCTTTGAAGTCATTGAGCTCAAGCACACCGAATTTCATCATTCTAGCTGTAGTCGTTTAGTTGATACTATTTTTATCCCTTAAAAGTACGAATTTGAAAAAAATACCTTTTATTTTTTGTCTACGCAGTCAGAGGAATATATATTCCGAATTTCATGACTCTAGCTGCGGTTATTTGGTTGGTACTATTTTTATCCCCTTTTTCCATTTTAACCCCAAAATGTACGATTTTCGAAAAATCCGCTTATTTTACGTGTCTACGCAAACAGAGGAATGTATACACCGCATTTCATTATTCTAGGTGCAGCCGTTTGGTTGGTACCATTTTTATCCCTCTATTCCCAGTTTACCCTTTAAAAGTACGAATTTGTAAAAAATACTTTTATATAATGTATCTACTCAATTAGAGGAATGTACACACCGAATTTTGTGTTTCTAGCTGTTGTCGTTTAATATGTACCATTTTTATTCCTTTTTGCCCCATTTCACCCCTACGAATACAAGTCACTTCATGGTACACGTTTTTGTTATGGGGGAATGCGCATACCCAATATTAGTTTATTTAGTCCTTGTGAGCGAAAATTTTTTCCCTTTGGGCCGATTTCGCCCACTTTCACCGATCTGCAACCATAAGACACATTTAGGGAAAATTTGAACCTCCTAGCTCATTTCGTTCGGCAGCTAGCGTGCTTTCAACAGACAGACAGATGGACAATGTCCATTGATCACAAATTATATTCCATCCAATCCAAAGAAATCCACAATAGCTTGGTGGAGTGTATGAAGAACATCGAGACAACAGAGTTACTTATTTTTGTTGAGAGGACGAGGAAAATTCAAAATTAACTAGACGCAATACTCCGAATATGTTAACACTAATAAACCTCATCAAATATTTTCAAAATCTCTGAATTCTCGAAAAAGGTGAATTATATACGAATAAAACACTTGAAAATGTCTTCCAAAAAATTACAACAAAGTCAAAGATCAATTCAATTCAAATGATTGATTGGAAATGCGAAATTCCATTAAAAATCCCCCTAATCATTTTTGCGTCAGGAAATTGTCATCCTTCAGACTGCAATAAATCCTCAATTGCATTTAATGTTATTAAAATGGGCCGAAAACAAAGGAGGCATTTCCTTCCCAGCCTCCACCACCGCTTGTTGGTCCCTTGGCCATTATTTAATGTGCGTCCGTGTGCTATTTATTTAAACGCACCAGTACGCAGTGTACCTTAGCAGTTGTTTTTTTTTCATCTCCAGAGTTCGAGCAAAAAACACAAATCGTTGGATTATGTCCCGCTGTGCAACGTGTCTGCCACTGCTGTTTTTGAAAAATCTCTATAATTTATTGACATCCATTTATCTGCGCTGTGTTCCGGCCATGGACGAAATCCAGAGTATGCGACAGGAACAATTGGTTTTGCGCTGTCGCTGTTGTTTGTTTCCCCGATTTCGATCCGGTATCGAAATAATACGAGACGAGTACATGTAATGTGACATTGAAAATTTTACAGTTAAATTAAGAAAAATTTATGTTGTTTTGTTGTTCGTTTCTTTGTTGCTTCCCTCAATGGTGCGAAAATGAACTCGACTCGAAACAATGTACACGCTCGCAGCAGTTTGTCAGTTGCAGTTGGAAATATTGAAAATATCGAAAATGTGACCATATCAAACGAGGGCTTCATTGTTGCAAGGATGTCCTGCTGAGCCCTCTCTCCCTCCACCGCTGTGCTGTGCTGACGATGATGATGGCTAGAGGTCGGCCTGGCTGTGTGCTGGGTGTTTCGCATCGCTACCCTGCCAGGCTAGGGGAGGGGTGTTGCCAAAACGTGAGGGTAACAAAAGCGATTTGTATCTTTTTGTTTGCCTTTCCTCTTTGTTTGTCAACTCTCCACGTCCAATTAATATTTTATTTTTGACATCTAACAATAGCATTAAATAGCATTAATAAATTATGGAATTATGATGGTTGTTACTCGTACTACACTATTATTGAATGTATTATCACCGGAGAACAGCAGAATTACTAATGACTTTATGATTTGAAGGACCGATCGTCCGAACATGTATGCGTGTTTTCTCGGAATAAGGCGGCTTAACAAAAGTCTGCAAAATAAAATGACATTTTGTAAATATGCAATATGTTCTTATCTCATGTTGTGGGAAGTACGGAAATTAACATAAAACATGTGAGTCATTGTGAATTCCCAGTTAACCGGCTTTTGGTGTGGCAGATTGATTCTACTTGCAAAATAAAGTGATTGAAATAAATAATAAATAAGCACTGTATATGGAATAGAACATTTCAATTCCTTATACAGTGCTTATAAGAGCATAAAAGATTAATTACCAACCTTTACGATAATATGAATAATAAACCTAGAATATATAACACCAGTATTGTCATCTTTAGCCAAATCGAATGTACATTATCATTGATGATGATACAGCTTGAATCTGAGTATATTATCCACAATTTGTATACTCTCCACCTCCAGGATGGGGGTATATTCACTTTGTCATTCCGTTTGTAACACATTGAAATATTCATCGGAGACCCCATAAAGTATATATATTCTGGGTCGTGGTAAAATTCTAAGACGATATAGCCATGTCCGTCTGTCCGTCTGTCTGTCTGTTGAAAGCACGATAGCGGCCGAACGAAATGAGCTAGGAGGTTCAAATTTTGCCTAAATGTGTCTTATGGTTGTAGATCGGTTTGGATTGAAAGTGGGCGAAATCGGCCCAGAGGGAAAAATTTATCCCTCACAAGGACTGAAAATACCCCTAATATTTAGAGTATTTCAGCATGTGTTTTGAACATAATAGCTTGTATTTACTTGATATTTGCAATTCGCATTCCCTTTATAAAGGGTGATTTTTTAAGAGCTTGATAACTTTAAAAAAAAACAAGTAAGAAGGCGTTAAGTTCGGCCGGGCCGAATCTTATATACCCTCCACCACGGAGTGCATTCCACAGTACTACCAGCAGATTAAAGGATGTCGACTTTACATAGAAGCACAGTACCATATTACGAAAATTGTGATATTTGTATGCACTTTAATATATTTGTTTACTATTTCAAACTATAATGTATACTTATGCGCACTGTTTAAAATCAACTACTATATATAAATAAAATGCTGAAATTGTGATAGTGAACATGACTAAATATTAGGCGATTGTCAGTCACCATTAGAAAGAAGCATTTTCAGATACAGACAAAGTGATAAGAAAAGTATAAATTTTAAAGATATCCCCATTCACCCCATTCTCCGCCCAAATGTACAAATTTCGAAAAACCCTTTTTCGAGTCTTCATAGTCAGAATGTATACACCGAATTTCATGATTTCAACTTCAGCGGTTTGGTAGGTCCCATTTGTATGCCTCTTTTTAATTATACCCCTTAAATGTACAAATTTCGAAAAACTCCCTTAATTTTACGTGTCTATGCAATTAGAGGGATGTACACACCGAATTCCATGATTCTAGCTGTTGTCGTATTGTTGGTACCATATTTTATCCATTTATGTCACATTTCGCCAGCTAAAACTTTTTTTGTGTTGCTTCCAAGCTACAAGAGGAATGTCCGCAAAAAATTCCAAATGTATGAAAATCAGAAATTTAATTAATCAGTCAAGGCTACCAATATTTATATACTATGTATATATATATATAATGGATATAATACTTCAATTCATAAAGTAAATAAAGGGTGATTTTTTAAGAGCTTGATAACTTTTTTTTAAAAAAAAACGCATAAAATTTGCAAAATCTCATCGGTTCTTTATTTGAAACGTTAGATTGGTCCATGACATTTACTTTTTGAAGATAATTTCATTTAAATGTTGACCGCGGCTGCGCCTCAAGTGGTCCATCCGCTTAGTCCAATTTTGGCATTTCCACGTTTTTGAGTAACAGAGGCCCAATTGCTGCGAACGGCGACGAATCGATAATTGATGGTCATCATTAACATTGGCCGATACAGCTGCGATATTTTCTTCAGTTCGTACTCTACGTAAGCGTCTTGGTGGTTTAATGTCCAACAATGTAAATTTGGTGCGAAATTTAGTCACAATAGCCCGAATAGCCGCTTCAGTGGGTCGATTAAACTGACCATAAAATGGAAGCGTGCGATGAACTTTCTTAACAGAGCACGCATTTTGATAATAAAATTCAATGATTTGCAAGCGTTGCTCGTTAGTAAGTCTATTCATGATGAAATGTCAAAGCATACTGAGCATCTTTCTCTTTGACACCATGTCTGAAATCCCACGTGATCTGTCAAATACTAATGCATGAAAATCCTAACCTCAAAAAAATCACTCTTTATAAGGGAGCAATCATAAATACCCTAAATATTGGGGGATAGAGAGCGTATTTTCAGCTACAGTCGTTTGGTTGGTTGTATTTGCATACTATTTTAATTTCAAAAGTATAAATTTTGAAAATACCTTATCTCTCACGTACGCAGTATAAGGCAACTTCATGATTCTACCATTTTTTGTCGTAAAGGCAACAACATAAAGTACGAACTTGAAAAAAAATATTTTACGTGGCTATGCAGTCAGAGGAATGTATACACCGAATTCCATGATTCTATCAGCGGTCATTTTGTTGGTACCATTTTAATCCCCTTTTTCCAATTTTGCCCCCTCAAGAGTACGACTATCTAAAATCTCTTTATTTTACGTATCTACACATCTACACATTTTACGTAATACACTAGCTGTATTCGTTTAGTTGGTACTATTTTTATACCCTGTAGCCATTGTATCCCTTGAAAGTACGAATTTGGAAAAAACGTTTTATTTTTCGTGTCTACACAGTCAGAGGAATGTATACTCCGAATTTCATGATTCTAGCTGCTGTCATTTGGTAGGTACTATTTTTATCCCCTTTTTCCATTTGAACCCCAAAAAGTACGAATTTTGGAAAGTTCTTTTATTTTACGTGTCTACGCAATCAGAGGAATGTATATATCGAATTTCACTATTCTAGGTGCAGCCGGTAGGTTGGTACTATTTTTATCCCTTTAGCCCCATTTAACCCCTTAAAAGTACGAATTTAGAAAAAATACTTTTATATTATTTATCTACTCTATTAGAGGAATGTTCACGCCAAATTTCGTGTTTCTATCTGTTGTCGTTTGATAGGTACCATTTTTATCCCTTTTTTCCCATTTCGCCCCCAAAAAATAAAAATCACTCTATGGTGCCCTTCTATGCTATAAAGGGAATGCGCATTGCAAATATCAAGTAAATACAAGCTAATATGTTCAAAAAACATGCTGAAATACTCTAAATATTAGGGGTATTTTCAGTCCTTGTGAGGGAAAAATTTTTCCCTCTGGGCCGATTTCGTCCACTTTCAATCCCAACCGATCTACAACCATAAGATACATTTAGGAAAAATTTGAACCTCCTAGCTCATTTCGTTCGGTCGCTATCGTGCTTTCAACAGACAGACAGACAGACAGACAGACAGACGGACAGACGGACAGACGGACAGACGGACAGACGGACATGGCTATATCGTCTTAGAATTTTACCACGACCCAGAATATATATACTTTATGGGGTCTCCGATGAATATTTCAAGGTGTTACAAACGGAATGACAAAGTGAATATACCCCCATCCTGGAGGTGGAGGGTATAAAAACGCATAAAATTTGCAAAATCTCATCGGTTCTTTATTTGAAACGTTAGATTGGTCCATGACATTTACTTTTTGAAGATAATTTCATTTAAATGTTGACCGCGGCTGCGTCTTAGGTGGTCCATCCGCTTAGTCCAATTTTGGCATTTCCATGTTTTTGAGTAACAGAGACCCAATTGGTGCGAACGGCGACGAATCGAAAATTGGTGGTCATCATTAACACTGGCCGATACAGCTGCGATATTTTCTTCAGTTCGCACTCTACGTAAGCGTGTTGGTGGTTTAATGTCCAACAATGTAAATTTGGTGCGAAATTTAGTCACAATAGCCCGAATAGCCGCTTCAGTGGGTCGATTAAACTGACCATAAAATGGAAGCGCGCAATGAACTTTCTTAACAGAGCACGCATTTTGATAATAAAATTCAATAATTTGCAAGCGTTGTTCGTTTGTAAGACGATTCATGATGAAATGTCAAAGCATACTGAGCATCTTTCTCTTTGACACCATGTCTGAAATCCCACGTGATCTGTCAAATACTAATGCATGAAAATCCTAAACTCAAAAAAATCACTCTTTAGCATAAAAGGGCACCATAGAGTGTTTTTTATTTGTAGGGGACGAAATGGGACAAAAAGGGATAAAAATGGTACCTATCAAACGACAACAGATAGAAACACGAAATTTGGCATGTATCTAATAGAGTACTTATATAATATAAGAGTATTTTTTATAAAATCGTACTTTTAAGGGGTTAAATGGGGATAGAAGGATAAAAATAGTACCAACTTAACGGCTGCACCTAGAATAATGAAATTCGATGTATACATTCCTCTGATTGCGTAGACACGTAAAATAAAAGAACTTTCCAAAATTCGTACTTTTTGAGGTTCAAATGGAAAAAGGGGATAAAAATAGTACCTACCAAATGACCGCAGCTAGAATCATGAAATTCGGAGCATACATTCCTCTGACTGCGTAGACATGAAAAATAAAACGTTTTTTTCCAAATTCGTACTATCAAGGGATACAATGGCTACAGGGGATAAAAAGTAGTACCTACTAAACGAATACAGCTAGAATGATGAAATTCGATGTGTACATCCCCCTAATTGTGTAGATACGTAAAATAAGAGATTTTAGATAGTTGTACTCTTGAGGGGACAAAATTGGAAAAAGGGGATAAAAAAGGTACCACAAAATGGCCGCTGATAGAATCGTGGAATTCGGTGTATACATTCCTCTGAGTGCATAGCCACGTATTTTTTTTTTCAAATTCGTACTTTATTTTGTTGCTTTTACGACAAAAAATGGTAGAATCATGAAGTTGTCTTATACTGCGTACGTGAGAGATAAGGTATTTTCAAAATTTATACTTTTGAAATTAAAATAGGATGGAAATACAACAAACCAAACGACTAGCTAAAAATACACTCTCTATCCACCAATATTTAGGGTATTTATGATTGCTCCCTTATATTTACTTTATGAATTGAAGTATTATTTCCGTTATATATATATACATAGTATACAAATATTGGTAGTTAAAATTTGTTGCGGCCATTCCTCTTGTAGCTTGGAAGCAACACAAAGAAAATAAAAGTTTTAGCTGGTGAAATGGGACATAAAGGGATCCCTGTAATTGCATAGACACGTCAAATAGAGGGATTTTTCGAAATTCGTACTTTTAAGGGATATAATTAAAAAAGAGGGATAAAATGGGACCTACCAAACCGCTGAAGTTGAAATCATGAAATTCGGTGTATACATTCTGACTATGAAGACTCGAAAAATGTTTTTTTTTCGAAATTTGTACATTAGGGCGAAGAATGGGGCGAATGGGGATATCTTTAAAATTTATACTTTTCTTATCACTTTGTC
Source organism: Polietes domitor (assembly GCA_947397865.1). Taxonomy (NCBI): domain Eukaryota; kingdom Metazoa; phylum Arthropoda; class Insecta; order Diptera; family Muscidae; genus Polietes; species Polietes domitor. The sequence goes on from OX377619.1 coordinate 145,186,674, forward strand.
TGTATCTGAAAATGCTTCTTTCTAATTTCACAATTTCAGCATTTTATTTATATATAGTAGTCGATTTTAAACAGTGCGCATAATTATACATTATAGTTTGAAATAGTAAACAAATATAGTAATGTGCATAAAAATATCAAAATTTTCGTAATATGGTACTGTGCTTCTATGTAAAGTCGACATCCTTTAATCTGCTGGTAATACTGTGGAATGCACTCCGTGGTGGAGGGTATATAAGATTCGGCCCGGTCGAACTTAACGCCTTTTTCCATGCTTTATATAAAGTTACTTTCTATATATGTTTGTGTGCCACAAAATTTGAAATCAATTTTTGAAAGCTTTTTTCTCAACCAATTTTGCTCAAATTTTGCACACTTAATCATTTTCGATGACAATACAAGGAAATGGAAAAATTTGACCAATTGGACAAAGGGGCGTGGCACCTCCCATACGAAGTTATAACCTATTATTGAATATTGTCAGTTCTATGACACCTAGAGTGCTGAAATTTTGTGTAAGTGCATCTAGCATCAATTCGCATAGTTGTGCCAAAAATGGGCGGTATTGGAAAAGTGGGCGTGGCACCTCCCATACGAAGTTAAAACCTATTATTGAATATAGTCAGTTCTATGACACCTAGAGTGCTGTAATTTTGTGTAAGTGCATCTAGCATCAATGTGCATAGTTGTGCCAAAAATGGGCGGTATTGGAAAAGTGGGCGTGGCACCTCCCATACGAAGTTAAAACCTATTATTGAATATTGTCAGTTCTATGACACGTATAGTGCTCAAATTTTGTGTAAGTGCATCTACCATCAATGTGCGTAGTTGTGCCAAAAATGGGCGGTATTGGAATAGTGGGCGTACCACCTCCCATACGAAGTTAAAACATATTATCGAATAGTGTCAGTTCTATGACACGTATAGTGCTCAAATTTTGTGTAAGTGCATCTAGCATCAATGTGCGTAGTTGCGCCTAAAATGGGCAGTAATGCAAAAGTGGGCGTGGCACCTCCCATATGAAGTTAAAACCAAAATTACAACTACTGTAATTTTGTGTAAGTGCATCTAGCATTAATGTGCGTAGTTGTGACAAAAATGGGCGGTAATGGAAATGTGGGCGTGGCACCTCCCATACGAAGTTAAAACCCATTTTCGAATATATGCCGTTCTATGGCAGATAAAAAACTGAAATTTTGCAGTAATTTTTCCTTCTACAAAAGATAACTAAAAAATAATTTCTAGGCCCAATAGAATTCTGCTTGCATAAAGCATGGATTTTTTTTTGATTTACTAGTTACTTGTTATAAATGGTTTTCCATTAGGTACTTGAAAACTTTGAATTTAATTTGTGAATGAACTATTTCACTGATCATGTTACTGTTACTTTCTTTCGTTAAACTTAACATTTTCATCAATTTTTTTTTAGTTTTTCGTTTGTATTTTTTTGGTCTGTAATCAATATTTGATTTGAACTGGGATATTGTCCTGGCTCAAGACCATTTTGCATCTATATTTAATAGAATGCAAATTTATTTACAAATGGCATGGTGACATTTATTACTTGGCTGCAGACTACCACTATCAATTTCATCAATTATAAAAATGCACTACCGAAATTCGGAGTCGGTGATTGCAAGAGCGTTCAATTTTCGTTATTCGTCGTTATTCTCGCCCTAGTAGACAACCAATAACAAGTTTAGTGCACAAATTTGAGTCTACATATTCATTGTGTGATACTGCCGTGCCAGTGAGATAACGGGTTGGTCGAAGTGACGAAAATATCGCTGCCTCAAGAATTGAAGCCGATGGACCATTTGACGCGACGTTCGTTCTCCGATTGGACTCTGGAGTAGATGCGCCAAGATGATGAATTTCATCTACAGCGACGATGCATCATTGGACCATATTTTTTTGTCGACAATAACGACCGTCACCTTACTGTGAATGGCGATCGTTATCGCGCCATGATTACCGAATATTTTTGGCCCGAATTGGAAAACATGGACTTGGACATGTGGTTTCAACAGGATGGTGTTATTCTACCTTTCAAAGTCAAAGTAATCGGTATGTTATAGTATTTTAATACTTATGATTTAATGTTTTTTGTTCAATAATCGCAAAAATGTATAACTAGAATGTAAAAGGTTCAGTTTTAGCTTATAAAGGGTGGTTTTTATTGAGGTATAGAACTTCGAATTGAAATAAAACACAAGAAAATCGTTTTAATGTCCATCAATTTGGCTTTATTGGAAGGATAGTTTTATGCCATTAATGTTTAAATATGATTTCGGGCATGTGGCCGCCGCGGCTGGGTCGAATATAGCCAGCATATGGGGCCGTATGTTGGCAATAACGCCACGAATGTTGGCTTCCAAGTCCCCTAACGTTTCTGGTTTGTTGGCGTAGACGAGCGACTTCACATATCCCCAAAGAAAATAATCCAATGGTGTCAAATCACACGATCTTGGTGGCCAATTGACAGGTCCATTCCGCGAAATTATGCGGTTAACCGAATTAATTGCTCTGATGGACGATTATGTCGACCATAAAATGGACGGAGCTTGCGGTGAACTTCGCGAACTGAACCATTACTTTCGAAATAAATTTGCACGATTTGCAAGCGTTGTTCTTTTGTCAACCTGTTCATGATGAAATGGCAAACCAAACTAAATATTAATCACTTGACAGCTGACAAAATGGCCGCCAGTAAAAAAAGTGATGCCAACTTAAAGTTCTATACCCCAATAAAAAACAAAAAATAAAGTGATTGAAAATATTTTTCATATTTGTTTGTTTGCGTACAATAAATAAGCACTGTATATGGAATAGAACATTTCAATTCCTTATACAGTGCTTATAAGAGCATTAAAGATTAATTACCAACCTGTACGATAATATGAATAATAAACCTAGAATATATAACACCAGTGTTGTCATCTTTAGCCAAATCGAATGTAGGTTATCATTGATGACATTTGTCACCCTATTTGGATCCAGCTTGAATCTGAGTATATTATCCACAATTCTTATAAATAGTTTTCCATTAGGTACTTGAAAACTTTGAATTTAATTTGTGAATGAACTATTTCACTGATCATATTACTGTTACTTTCTTTCGTTAAACTTAACATTTTCATCATGGTAAAGTACACGAACGAACAACGTATGTAAATTATGAAAATGCACTACCGAAATTCGGAGTCGATGATCGCAAGATCACTCCAATTTTCGGTCGTTATTCTCGCCCTAGTAGACAACCAATAACAAGTTTAGTGCACAAATTTGAGTCTACATATTCATTGTGTGATACTGCTGTGACAGTGAGATAACGGGTTGGTCGAAGTGACGAAAATATCGCTGCCTCAAGAATTGAAGCCGATGGACCATTTGACGCGACGTACGTTCTCCGATTGGGCTCTGGAGAAGATGCGCCAAGATGATGACTTTCATCGCAAAACCATCTACAGCGAGGATGCTCATTTTTTCCGGCGGCATCATTGGACCATATTTTTTTTGTCGACAATAACGACCGTCACGTTACTGTGAATGGCGACTGTTATCGCGCCATGATTACCGAATATTTTTGGCCCGAATTGGAAAACATGGACTTGGACGACATGTGGTTTCAACAGGATGGTGTTATTCTACCCTTCAAAGTCAAAGTAATCGGTAGTTCAAATTTATTTTATAGTATTTTAATTCTTATGGTTTAATGTTTTTTGTTCAATAATTGCAAAAATGTATAACTATAATGTAAAAGGTTCAGTTTTAGCTTATATATAAAAAATGGTTTGGTTCAAATTATATAAACCGAAAACCGGTTTTTTGAAAATTGTAAATTTTTTAGCATATCCACCTATATGGTTTCTAGATTGGAATATTGTAAATAGTAGTTATAAGTGATAGTGTTAATTTAAGTTTTATAAAAAAAAAATGATGAGTAATTCCCTTTTTAGTAATTCGTATTTTGGGGCAATTTTGTTGATATATTATAGATTTAGTATAAGTGACATGTGTGTATATCTACAACATATAAACGTTAGAATATATAGTACCAGAAAAATACTTTGGGTACAGTTGAACTTCGATTAACCGTGATGCTCGGACCGGGCTAATCACGGATAACCGAAAATCACGGTTAAAAGAGGTAAAATTTTACATGTATAAATGTTATTATTTTTATTTATTTTTGACAAGAAACATGTAAATCTGCGTCTATAAATAACTTATATCTCTAGGAATACATACATTTATTTAAAAAAATCTTTTATGGAAGTCTGTCTTATGCTTTAGTTTTTGATTGTTCTTCCAACAAATGAGTTTGTATGCGATATATTTGCATTTTATCTCGTTCTGAAATACTTGGACAATTAAAGTTTTCTAAAAAACCTAACAAAATACTACTAGCCTCTATTGCCTGAGCCAATGTAGGCGTTTCGTCCGCATTTCCTCCATCTGATTCCTCGGAATTTGAATCAAGCTCACCTTCTTGGCTTTGGGTAACCATGTCTACGATTTCGTCTTCAGATATAATAGCAAAAGGAGCGACATCAGAGTCGCACACCATCCACTTTTCGACAGCATCAATCGTACATCCTGACGGTATGGTTATATCTGTTTGTATCTCAACAAGGCTATTTGGAGCATCTTCATTATGAGATAGTAAGTAATTCCAAACTCTTTTTAAAACTTGTGGAGTTACAGAGTCCCACGAAGCTGCGACTGCCCACAAAGCTGTCTTAATATTCAAAGATTTAACGAACTCACGTCTGTCATTAGCACCAACAAGTTTTTGAACGATCAGTTTACGGTAGTGACATTTGAAGCTCCGAATTACTCCTTGATCCATAGGCTGAATCAAGGACGTGCAATTTGGTGGGAGATATTTTACTGTAACGTTTTCAGATATCATAGCATTTACATCTGGGTGTGCTGGACAGTTGTCTAATAGTAAAAGTATTTTACAGTAATTTTTGAGACCGATGCGCCGTTGATGTTCCTTTGCTTCTGGTACAAAATTTTGATTAAACCACTCCAGAAATAGCTGTTGTGTTACCCAAGCTTTCTTATTAGATTTATAAATCACAGGAAGGTGTTCAACGTTTTTTAAAGCTCTTGGATAGACACTTTTTCCTATTATCATCAATTTACACTTGTGAGTTTCTGCAGCATTTGAACAAACTAGCACTGTGATTCTCTCCTTGGATTCCTTGTACCCTTCAATAGAATATTCATTACCACTAGCCAAAAAACTCTGAGGCAAACACCTCCAAAATAGACTAGTTTCGTCTGCATTGTAGATCTGTTCAGTTGTAAGTTGTTCGTTTTTAATGATTTCATCCAAGTCGTACACAAACATCGTAGCAGACTCATAATCAGCACACTCCTTTTCTCCCATAGATTTCATTCCATGACGTTTTTTGAATTTATCCAACCAACCAAATGAATAAGTGCACTCTGAAATCATGTTTAGCTTCAAATGGAACATTTTTGCCTTTTCGACAATCATTTCGCCTGAAGTTCAGAAGCAAATTTCAGTTTAAGTTCATACAATATCTCGATTTCAGTTAACTTAACTGAAATTGGAGTTCCCTTAAATCTTTCTTGCCGAAACCATTCATATGTTGCGAAATCAACTTTTGGATTTTCGGATGTTTTTAGTGTATATCTGTGTTTAAGGCCAAGCATCTTTGTTTTTTATTAAATCGGATACAGTTTGAATGCCAACTCCATATTTTTCAGACAACATTTTAAAAGGTACTTTACGTTTTGAGTATTCATTAATCAGCTCCATTTTTTCTTTAATTGAAAGAACCTTTCTTGCTCTTTTCGCGGATTTGGTTTTTGACGGTGGCATGATGTAAGGAAAACACGTCTTGACAGATCAAATTTCACACTGATGAATGAATATGAAATTTGATATGATAATTACACTTTCATGAGCGCATTTAAATATTGTCTTAAGGACATCGAATTTAATAAAGCAAAGCAAAAGCTAGATTGGAAAAAGACAAATCGGGAGCAACATTTGTGTAGGGGCTATATCTGAATCTGAACCGATATTACCATAGGTGTTTCTAGCTGTTATAAGTTGTTGTGTCAAATTTGAAGAAAATCGGGTAAAATATGTGGTTTCTAGAGCGGGAAAAGTCATGTCCGGTGCGATATTTGTGTGGAGGCTATATCTAAATCTGAAAAGATTTGCTTTAAATTAAGTAGCGTCCGTCCTTGTACCACAAGGCAATATTTGTTAAGATCAGAAAATAATTGCGACCAGTACTTTGATTACAACAATAGACAAACAGACGGACATACAGACAGGCAGACGGACATTTCTAAATCGACTCAGGAAGTGATTCTAAGCCGATCTGTATAACAAACGATGGGTCTAACTGGTTTCGTATTGGGTGTTACAAACAAATGCACAAAGACATAATACTCCAGTGAAGGATATAAAAACACGGACGACCGTTGGACTATTATTTGTGGGGTGCCGAGGCAGCCATTTGAATGAAATTATTTTCCATTATTAACCGGAAGGATTGTACTTTCAAATAAAAAAAAGTTATTTGGCGGACCCTATATTATACAAACAAACTTAATAAAACTATCGCATAATATTTCTCATTTCATGAACATTGTCTTTAATATAAGGAATTCTTACGTCAAAAGTTTATTGAATAAAGAACTATAAACTGCATTTCCTAGTTATTTAATATTTTCTCCATCTACATGTTTTATGAAGAGTTTCTTTTGCGATTTTTTAATGACATACTTCATAGCAAAATTTATAATATGCTAGTTATTCCCATTTGCAATTCTGGTGGAACTAATGAATTTTAAAATTTAATATTTTTAAGTTTATTACGTTTTTGTTTTTCTATTTATATTCAGAATATGTTATTTATGCCCTTTGGCATTTCAGGTGACGATATAGATTCTAAACTTCAACGTTTTGATTGATATGTTGGTGTTTTGTTGTTTCTGTGAATTTTAAAACCTGATGATTTGGACAACAGATCTATCACTATACCCTAGATATCTTAGAAATTACATAACCTCGCCAAATGGCAACTAACACTCTCACACCCTTGGCCATAGACTCATATGGGTACGTGCATACTTTACCACAACTGTTGTCGCTACACAGATATTAATATATCAATGTCAAGGTTGACAGGCAGTGAAATGATAAATGTTTCCACTCTCCATTCGAAACATATGCAATTTTTAATTTATTCATGATTTTGTGCAATAAATTTCACAATTTCTCTTGACAGTTTCAACAATGTATTGAAAAATTAGCACACGTCGGCCATAAATCACACACACACCACACAAAAATCATTAATTAGCATTTGCTAGGATCATAGAAAGGAGGACGCCATGAGGGTGCAGGGTACAGATGAGAGAGGGAAACCCGAAAATTCAAACTGTCAATGACAAAATGTTGCGCTGAACACACAAAACCAAAGTGAGAACAAAACCAAATACTGGTTGAAGGACAGACAGACGGACGGACGGATGCAGTCATTTGAACATAAATGTGAACAATTGATACTGCCGGTGTCTGTCGTTGAGTGACACAACGACAATGAGTGCAAAATTTGTATTACTGAGATTTCGAAGGAAAATGTGAAAAACAACAAAACACAGGACACCACCCCATGCCACACAATTGCCCTCTATAACAGCTGCTACCCCTATATTAGGACTTTTGTGGAATATTCAGGACTCGTAAAAAAACGAACATAAATATTATTTTAAGACCTTTCTTATGGGATGAAGAGCATTCATACTTGAACGATTATCTGATGTTTTGTACTTTAACTACTGGGACAGTCACTCAGTTGTTGTGCTGTGCTGCTGCATCGTTAACAATTTAATGGTCTTAATGTGGGGTCGTTTTTTGGTAGTTTCCCTTTTTTATTTATTTATTTATTTAACACATAAATTAGGCAAAAAGAAAAAGTAGACACTTTTCTTCTTGAGCTCGGTTGGTTGGTTGCTTGGTTCACTGAAATAACACATTGAGAGCAATTAATTTGAAGTACACACCCAGAAAAGCGTTGCTTACCAAAACCATTTCATTTTTAGCACAACCCACAGTGGTTCGGAACAACCAAAAACCAACAAAGTAGTAATTATGTATCGCCCAAAATGTAACCAAGCAATTGGTAGAGCATTTCATGAGGCGTTTTCAGACTTTCAGAGAATTAATTATATGCCCAGTATGGATTGATGTATGTAGCTCTGGAACGTCACCTGGGGTGTAATTCAATTCCAAGACCAAGAAATGAGGTACATGTTACCCATTTTGTTTGGCTGATATCAATTGAATTTCGAAAATTAATTTTCCATTTGTTTGCCAGTTTTAGTGAAACACATTTAGAATCACAGAAGAATCCTGGAAGGAAAGTTCGTAGTTCCTCAGTTTCAACCATGGTTGTAAAGATGTACAAATATTTCAAATTTGTCTATCCATGCATTAATATGGATGCTATGACCCTTAACCCAAATACTCAAGGAAAATATTCAAAATGCATTCAAAATGTTTGGAATGGGCTTATTTGTTCCTTTCCATCTTAACATAGCTGGCGCACATGCACTTAATATTGGAAACGACTTTATAAAGTAGAAAACACATTATTTCTATACCCTCCACCACAGGATGGGGGTATACTAACTTCGTCATTCCGTTTGTAACACCTTGAAATGTCAACCCTGAGAATATAAAGCATATATATTCATGATCGTCATAAAATTCTAAGACGATCCGTCCGTCTGTTGAAAGCACGCTTACATCTAAGCGAAAAGAACTAGGAGGTCCAAATTTTGCATGAATATGTGTTATAGTTGTAGATCGGCTGGGATTGTAAGTGGGCGAAATCGGTCCTCAGGGAAATCTCTCACAAGGACTGAAAATACCCCTAATAACTCCTAATATTTATAGAGTTTAAACGGGGTTTTTAATATGTCTGCTCATATTTGGAATAGTGAATACAAATTGTACCAATCAAATGGTACAACATCTTATATTTCAATTAGAAACACCTATGGTGAAAATGGGCCATGTAGCTCCAATACAAATTTCGGCCCCGATTTGTTGTTTTACGTTCTTGAAACCATATATTTTTCAACGATTTTCTTCAAATTTGGTACATTTAACTAGAAATAGCTATGATGAAAGTGGGTCAGTTCAGATTTATGTATTGCTTCCATAGAAATGTCGCTCCTGCTTTGTGCTTTTCCGCTCTAGAGACAACATATTTTAACGGATTTTATCCAAATTTGACACAACGCCTTATATTTCAGTTAAATGAACCTGTGATGAAAATGGGTCACATTGGTTCAAATTTATATATTGTTCTCATACAAAAATCGATCCCGATTAGATTTTTTGCGCTTTAAAACATACATATTTTATCCGATTTGATTCAAACTTAGTGCAGGATGCTATATTTAAATTAGAAACATAGGTGGAGAATGTGGGTCATAACGGCCCATCACACCTTTTTCACCGACTCGACTGAAAGTGGATGGTATCATATAGTTGGCATTGCCTGACTTTAGCCTTTCCTTACTTGTTTATTTTTAACCATTGATAGAAATGATTATTGTACTTCTAGTAACATCACAACGAAGTAAAGAAGGCCTATTGGTAACAGAGTTTTGGATATATGTAGAAGTTATTCTTCTTCTTGTAGAAGTAATTGTCCTGATATCTAAATGAAATTTTTGATTGAATCCATTTCGACATAACATTTACATTTATCCATAAATTTTCTTCTTTGGATCGATTTCTGTCACTGTCAATCCCAAACCGTACTATAAGCAATATGCATATATAGTGGAAATCAAAACATTCTGATTAAGTGTATTACGAAGCTAGTGTGTTTTGAACACACCGACGGATCTATCAATCAAACATGTCCAGAATATATAATTTTGTGACCTAGTTCCGCTGACATTTTCTTATGTGATTTTCACTATGAAATCACCAACCTTAAATTATTCTAAACAAACCCTCTAAATTTTAAAGTGCAGAAATAATGGCACTTCGTCTGCGTAGCCTTTGGCTTTGGCCATACTCAAGTGGAACAACTCTTCAAGCCGAAGCCTGGCAACGCAAGAAATCTACACTTTGGATTACCATAATATTTAAAAAATCTTAAAGGTAAATGTTAATTAGTAATAAAAAATAAATAAAATAAAATAAACCTGTATTAAAATACCAGTCGGACAAGGTGTATAAAATAAGACTTGCCACGTATATCCCTGACGCTGGTGTTTATTGATAGTCAAAAGGACAGAAAAGTTTAAATGAAGACAGGGGATTTTCTATTTTCATGGCGCAACGCTAGGCTTCTTATGGGAAAACTATTTCATTTTAACGAAAAATCTAAGCAACAATTGGCTTTTAATTTAAAGAATTTTGCTGATTTGCTGTTATTAGAAAAATTGAATTTTTAAGCAATAAAAGTATGTGTTATTGGGAAGAAACTTGTGGCTCTGAGTAATATTTAAAATAGAGAGTCTAAAAGTAGTAATCCTGATGATTTGGTTTAATATTAGTTTTCTCATAAAAAGAAATATGGCGGGAAAGCTTCAAAAATTGTTTTAAATACTAATTCGTACCCTACTATGCCGATGTGAGTTTCAAAAAAATAAAGAGGAGAATATATGTTAAAAGCACTTTAAATGTCATGCTTCTATCTGTGTTAAAATATGAATAAGCTATATAAATTAAGGAAGAAAATTGAAATGGGTGTTAATGCTAAACTATTACAGATAGAAGCATTACAGATATCCTCCTCTTTAACTTGACATAGTAGGGTGCGAATAAGTAGATAAAACAATTTTTAAACTTTTTTAAAAAAGCTGCTTCAGTTTAAAAACAATCATGTGGGGATCTACTGTTGATTTTTATACCATCCAACTCCAGAATGGGGGTATATTCTGTTTGTAACACCTTAACATATTCAACGGAGCCCCATAAAGTATATATAGGGTCCGCCATCTAACGTTTTTTTGTTCAACTATTCAACCGTTGGACTATTATTTGTGGGGTGCCCGAGGCAGCCATTTGAATGAACTTATTTTTCATTATTAACCGGAAGGATTGTACTTTCAAATAAAAAAAGATGGTGCGATTTTTTAAACGCAAATTCGGCAAGTGAGTTGTGATTCTCGTTCGTTTGTGAGAATCAACTCCTTATAGAGGCCGGGTTTGATGTTGAAAAGTCGCTGCGAAGCCACTTGAAAAGACTTTTGACATGGTCGAAATCATGATCGTGGTAGTCTGCAGCCAAGTAATAAATGTCACCATGCCATTTGTAAATAAATTTGCATTCTATTAAATATAGAAGCAAAATGGTCTTGAGCCAGGACAATATCCCAGTTCAAATCAAATATTGATTACAGACCAAAAAAAAAAATGCAAACGAAAAAACTAAAAAAAGAAATTTGAGAAAATATTCAGTAGTTTTTTATAGCATTTTCAAAAAAAAAAGTTATTTGGCGGACCCTATATATTCTGTATCCTGGTAAAATTCTAATACGATTTGGCCATGTCCGTCTGTCTGTCTGTTGAAATAACGCTAGCTTCCGAACGAAATGAGCTAGGAGGTTGAAATTTTCCGTAAATATGTCTTATGACTGCAGATCGGTTGGGATTGAAAGTGGGCGACATCGTCCCAGAGGGAAATTTTTCTCCCTAACAAGGACTGAAAATATTAATATTAGACTATTTAAGCATTTTTTAATTTCTACTTTATATGAACTTGAAATATGTTGCGTACATTCCTCTCCTCTCCTCAAGTAAAGTGTAATCACCAAAATGTACAAAAAAGATTTAGCGGGTGAAAATGATACGACAACAGTTAGAAACATGAAATTCGGTGTGTACGTCACTATAATTACGTATACAAAAAATAGAGAGATATATCGTATCTAGTTTCTACTTTTAAGGTATACAATTGGAAAATAGCTTTAAAATGGTACGAAAGGGATAAAATGGGGCAAAAGGGATAAAAATGGTACCAATCAAACGGTTGCAATTAGAATAGTGAAATTCGGTGTGTACATTGCTGTGACTGCTTAGGCACGAAAAATAAAGATATCTTTCGGTATTCGCACCTTTAGGATCTAAACGGGATAAAATTGGTACCACACAAACGGCTGTAGAATCAAGAAATTCAGTGGTTACACTCGTCTGTCTTCGTAGACAATATGAGAATTTCTCCAAAATCGTACTTATAGGGTAAACATTTTAAAAAATGATAAAAGTGGTACCAATCAAACGAATGTAATTAGAATCTTGAAATTAGATGTGTTGATTCCAATATGAATGCGTAAAATGATAATATTTGTTTAAAAAATTTTAGTTGAACTTGTCCTTCATTGTTTCCAAATCAGGATAAGCTTTATAAACCTCTTTTGGTTGGTTGAACTTTGTGACACCCCGGAACTTTGTTTGTCTAGCATGGATCTCAACAAGATCAGCTGATTTTATTCTGCTGCGGTTTGTTCTCAATAAAAAGAGCTTCTAAAGATATCATTTTATAGGATACGATTTTTATACCATTCACCATATACGAAGATTCAACACTGTCGATTTTATAACCACTGTGTATTGTTAGTGAATGAAAAATAACTAGAGATGTTGGGTGGTTGATTGGTTGGTGGAAACACTGAACTTGTTATCTTTTCTCTCGGTTTTTTATTTGTAGAATATATTTACGAGTGTAAATGGATTTACGAGTTTGTCTTTTACCTTTTAACAGCTCGTAAAAATATTCTGTTCTTTAGCTGATGATGCTGCTGCTGCTGATGTTGTCACATCCACGTAACATTAATTCAAGCTTAAAGAAATCTCTTGAGAACATTACGTACCTATACATACCTGACACATATCGGTGGTCGATTGGTAATTTAAGTTCTGTAGTCGGTAAGTATCACTAAAACTTAACAGACTCAGATACTTTATTCAACACTTAAAAATTTCGTGAATGAATATATATTTCATAGGCAAAAGATTGGGATCAGACTGAAGGACCCAGATCGACCTTCACAAACTAAATAATAAATAACGGCTAATTACGGGAAAAGTATTTTATTTTTAAATACATTGACACCTCTCGAAGTTGACAAAGCGGTTGGAGTCAAAATTTATGTTCAGCATGTAGATCGTACCTAATTCAGGGGTTATAGGAACCATGGAGACTAATACAAGAAGTTTGTTGTGAAGCCAACTGAGATACTTTTTTGGAATTACCCAACTAATTTGGATATAGCTCAATTGAAATCCTCGAAAGCCGCCTGACTGCATGTACTCCCTTCTTCAAAAGTTTACAAATGATTGTTGTCGGTCTAGAGGTTCAGTCCTTTATCCTTTTATGGCCTTTGTGATTATATTGTTGTCGTCACTTTTGTTGCCGTTGTCGTTGCCATTGTCAACCTGTCGTCTGTTTTTATCAAAGATAATCACATTTACTTCAATCATTTTTCTTCTTTTTCAGTTCAACGTTTTTTACGATTTATTTTCAAACATTTAGGATTTTTTGTTTTGTTTTATACAGTGTCTGGTGTATTGGATATTGTGATTGTATGCGTAATTTTTATGACTTAAGTACTGCGACATACAGCGGGAAACTTCTGCCACTGTCTCCAAGGGCTCAGACCGGCAGACAGAGAGACAGACAGACAGCCATCCTACATTCGAATAATGTGTGTGTGGCATTGTCACAACTGCCACCTAAACGTGGTACACCAGCCCGCCAGCCATCCATCCATTCATTCTTGCAACATTTGCGGGCACATTTGTTGGTTACATTACGACCGATATGAGGAGCAACTGATATTGTTGCCTGTTTACCCAGATAATGTCAAATTTATTGCATTATTTTTATTTTTTACGACTTTTTTCCTTCGCTCTTGCTGCGTTGCAAACGCAAATTGTTTGAGTGTTTTCTTGTTTTCATTTTGTTTTGAGTTTTAGGTATTCATAATGTACCGACCTCGTAATGCTGCATAAATCAAATGTTGTGTTATAGTTGCATTTTTATGGTTATTTCTTCGTTTGAAATGTCATTTTTTGTTTTTCTTTTTTCTTCGTTTTAAAGATATCACCAGTTTTATTATGATTTGTACGATAATAAAGTCTGGGGATTATGCGAGAGAGCCTTTTTAGACTAATAACACGACATTTGGCAATAAAATTCTTTATGACTGTGTTTTGTCATATCCTTGGCAATTGAGTAAGTGAGTGGGTGGACGAAGATTACCATGACTGAACATTACTTCTGTTTTTAGTTGACAAATGGCGTATATTACTTGTCATGTCGCTTGTTACACCCTTCACGGGGCATTATTTGTAACACAAAAAGCGTGGTTCAGGATTGTACTGGTGGTATACTAAGATTGCCTCTGCGTTTGTGGCACCTTGAAATATCGATCTGAGACGCTATAAAATTTCGAAAAATATATTATTCACAAGAACGTACAATCGCAGACAAATAAATATATAATTTGTTCGTTGGTAATTTGTCACAGACATACATATTCAAATTTTAGACAATTGGAGGAATGTGATTCTAGTTGTTGTCGTTTGATAAGTACCATTTTTTTCCTTTCTGTACCATTCGTAGGGGGTGACCCTACGGATAAAAACATTTTTTGAAGCACGTTTCTGCTATAAGGGGAGTGCGCATTAGGGCGTACCTCAAAAAAAAAGTTCGCCGTACACCTTCGAATATGAAGTATTATTGAAAGGTAGTTTCAAAAAAAAAATTTTTATTTTTTTATGCCGAACGTAGGGGTCGCGCTTTTACATTTTTCTATATAACTTGTATTTATAAACGGATTTTAAAGTGTGATACATCGATGTTTTTGTCTCGACGAGGCCGATTTTTTGTCTTTGAAGTCATTGAGCTCAAGCACCCCCTTCTGGTACTTACCCATCATTTCTCAGTTGCTACTACCCTAATGTACCACTCTAATAATCGAAAATTAAAGCTCGCATAAAATCATGAATCATGTTTGAGCTCAATGACTTCAAAGAAAAAAAAATCGGACAAAAACATCGATGTATCACACTTTAAAATCCGTTTATAAATGCAGAAGTTATATAGAAAAATGTAAAAGCGCGACCCCTACGTTCGGCATAAAAAAATAAAAAAAAATTTTTTGAAACTACCTTTCAATAATACTTCATATTCGAAGGTGTACGGCGAACTTTTTTTTTTTACTTGTAACCTGGTACGCTCTAGTGCGCATACCCAATTTCAAGTAAATTTAAGCGGACATATTGAAAAACATGCTTAAGTACTTTAAACACTAGGGGTATTTCCGGTTTCGTCTACTTGCAATCCTAACCCATATACGACTATAATACTCATTTATGGAAAGTTTGGACATCCTAGCTCCTTTCGTTTAGATGCTATCGTACTTTCAACAGACGGACAAGCAGACATGTTAGAATTTTATGAATATTTTCATATTTAGATAGAGCTCCCATGTAACTCTCGACTTGACTTCTTGCTACTCGTCACATTCTAGAAGAGCGTAACCGATTTCTTTTGCTTTAAAATTCCGTTTTAAATATTCCTATAGAAAAAATTGTCAGTTTTTGTCAATATACGTTGGGATCGAACAATAATTGCGAACTGTACTTTGATTACAAGTTTAAATGTACAGGCAGACGATCCTTATTAGTTCACAAAGGGATTCTAAGTCAATTGGTCTAATAAACAGTGGATCACTTCCCTATTGGTTATTGTAACCTGTATAAATATAATGCACTAACAACTTACTTCCCTATTAACGTTCTTATCCCGATTTGTGAAATAAGGGAACTTTTTATGATATAATTTTTTCGAAAATTTTGAAGAATTATTATTATATTATTATAATGGAATACAAAAATTACTATATTAGTGTTACATTTAAAGTTAATATGTTTCCAAACGTTGTATTTATGATAAATTGAAATAACTCTCACAAGTCTTATTATTTCGTTGAATTTTAGCAAGCATGACATTTACAATAAGTCAAATAAATATATCAAATTACACTGTACAACAAATTAAGACTTTTTGAATTGAACCTATAATTCTGAAAGGGCATTTTTATACACTCCACGAGAGTACTATGTCTTTGTGCATTTGTTTGTAACACCCAAAAGGAAAAGAGATAGACACACTGTTAATTATAACCATCGGCTTAGAATCACTTTCTGAGTCGATTTAGCAATGTCCGTCTGCCCATCTATTGTTGTAATCACGAAACAGGTCGCAATTGTATCCAGAACCAAACGATACTTTGCACAACGAAGTTTTTCGGGACAAGGACGAATACTATTTAATTTGAAGAAAATCGGTTCAGATTTAGATATAGCCCCAAGATGAATTTTACTCCCGATTTGACCATTTTCACTCTAGATACCACATAAAGGGTGTTTTTTATTGGGGTATAGAACTTTAAGTTGGCATCACTTTTTTAACTGGCGGTCATTTTGTCAGCTGTCAAGTGATTAATATTTAGTTTTGTTTGCCATTTCATCATGAACAGGTTGACAAAAGAACAACGCTTGCAAATCGTGCAAATTTATTTCGAAAGTAATGGTTCAGTTCGCGAAGTTCACCGCAAGCTCCATCCATTTTATGGTCGACATAATCGTCCATCAGAGCAATTAATTCGGTTAACCGCATAATTTCGCGGAATGGACCTGTCAATTGGCCACCAAGATCGTGTGATTTGACACCATTGGATTATTTTCTTTGGGGATATGTGAAGTCGCTCGTCTACGCCAACAAACCAGAAACGTTAGGGGACTTGGAAGCCAACATTTGTGGCGTTATTGCCAACATACAGATTTTCCTTTAATTTCGCAAAATACCTTACATTTCAATTGGAAACCGCTTGTGGTAAAAATGTATTAGATCGGTTCAGATTTATATATAGCTCCCATACAAATTTCGCTCCCAATTTGCATTTTTCCGCTCTAGAATCCACATATTTTAACAGATTTTCTTCAAAATTGGCAAAATATCTTATATTTAAACTAGAAACACCTATGGTGAAAATGGATCCCATCGGTTCAGATTTACATATAGCTCTCATACAAATTTCGTTCCCCCAGATTCCGCGTATTTTCAGAGAATTTTTTAAAATTGAGCATAACACGTTATACTTCAACTAGAATAACTTATTGTGAAAGTTAGTCACTTCATTCCAGGTTTGGATATTTGTATCGGGGCTACAAATATTATTCTCGATTTGACAAATTGGACCATGTCATATTATCCTGTGATTAGGAAACATACAAAAAATGTCCCCGTTTTCACTTGTTTACTCAATTAAATTGTATTCCGATAGTGGAGTCTATCATATAGTCGGCCCGCCCGACTTTAGCCTTTCCTTACTTGTTTTAAGAATAAACTTATTGTCCAGCTTGTCTGAGTTTCTTTTTACAGTAGATCAAAATTTTAATTTTTTAGTCGAAGGGAGCTTTTTACTAAGCGAAACAAGAGTTGTAAGTTACTGTCTGAGAGAATTCTTATTGTCACAATTATATTGTGGAATTTTATGAGGATCATTTTTGTGGAAGATCTTAAACCTCTATTTCGTTTCTTTATGGGCCAATTTGACTCTTTTTCGAGAAAATCAAAAAAGTCTTTTCAAAAAGGACATTTAAGGATTAAAATGTTCTACGAAAAATGTTTTCGGCAAATTTTAGTGGGGGTCACCGAAGACACCAAAGTTCTAAACAAAGCTCTTCACGCTGAAGTAGCAAAATAATATGCCAATTTTTACAACAAAATTACTAGGATTAAAATTTGTCCACGTTTTTTGGAAGATCGATATTTTTCGACGAAAAATGTGGATATTTCGGTACAACTGTAGTGATTTTCTTATTGGTCGCTCTCGGTGATACCGGAAAATCCTTCTTGATAGTACCTATTGTGGCAAAAATTCGCTCGCAAAATTAAAGCGATGCTTCATCACGAATTTCAGCTGCGTTGTTTGAAGACTGTCGAAATGCACTCAGGTTGTGATGAATAGGAAACTAACGAAAATCAATCGTGCAACCTTTCAAATATCTGAAGTGGCCACGCATTGATCGGTCCGGAGGAGTGTACTATGGCGCACTGTTGCTTCAATGATTCTGTTGGAAGGTGATTTTCGATTTAGATTACGGGCGATTCTACGGCAAACTCCAGCTGACGAACAGAATCATGTGTCGTGGAACAGCCAATCTGGGTATTTTCAAAACAATTGCTGGACATTTGCACTAGAAAAATTCTGTTGATATTTAGTTGTTTTTCAGTTCGAGTTCCCATGCGTTGCTCCAAGTCGTGTGTCGTTGAGCGAGTATGCTACATTGGCTGCGAAAAACATTGAAGTGGAGGATTCTGTTTCTAGAGAAAATTATATCGACAACCGCAGACTATCACCTCAGAATCTGCAGTTAATACTAGATTATTTTTTGCAATGGCACTGCGAAGTGGGGAAATTTAAGAATATCATATTGAAGGAGAGCTTCTTAAAGGTAAGCACGAAGATGATGACATTTTGAGAGCACAGTCCGCTGTTAAAGCGACAATTAACGTACGACATTCATAAATGTTTTGAACGATGAAATTGTTATCCTCCGGCCGATCACGTTGGAACCATAAGACAATTTTGATCGTGTAGATTTTGGCTACGATTCTCTCGCAGAATTTAATTTTACCGCCTTCATCTGAAATTGAACTAAGTTGTTGAAGATCCAACAGATCCAACATTCAGCAATCAAATTGCCGCTGAATAGGCATGTTAAAGAACTTCCAACATGCAAATTGTCGAAGAACTGTGCCAGTGGTCATGGTGGTGCAGTAACGTAAATTGATCCCTCGGAATGAATATACGATGTCTCACATAAATTATTTTGAGTAATTAGACCGAATAATGACTAGGCAGGCAATTTTTATGCAAAAGTATATTTTGAGAGGATGATTATAATTGAATAATGACTACACAAATTATTTTCACTATCTCAATATTTAAAAAATCGATATGTTGCATAGATTAAAAATGCAAATGGCATAAAAATCCGAAAATGATTTTTGGCGATTTTTACCAAACACTTCCAGTGATTCCATCACCTACTCCACCCAATAAACTAAATGAATGCTGGAATACGTCCTTTTTGTGGAAATCACGACATTTAAGTACCATCAAATTTTCGAGTTGCAGAACGACGAATCTGCACAATTATATTCAAAACACATGCTTGAAAGTGTCAATGGCAAAATCGCCTTAGAAATGACGACCTTCGACATTATATTCCCCGTCGATTTTTCCAGTTCACCGTATGAAAAATCAAACTCATGGAACATTGTTCAAAATCTACTTAGCGAACGTGCAGACAATTCCATTGGCGTAATCTGAATTAGATATCCATGATCGTATCATTAAATTGAATATCTATGACAGTAACCGATACAATAATCACTGAGAACAAGATTTCTCATTTCATTTGAAATAGTTTTTCTAATATTCACAAGACGATCACAAACAAACTAATTGAAATATGGACAGGAGAATTTTTGTCGTATCAGAAATATAAATTGGATATTTTTGCAAAAAAGTGATTTACATGTGACACGTGACATTTTCATTTTGCAACTTTTTCGCGATCTATTTTTTTTTTTTTGCATGTCCATTAAGAACTAATGTCGCTTGTATATATATCATATCATATATGTCGCGAACAAAGCTGCAATTATTGCGAAAATTCTGGAACTGTTCTGTCACAAATATTTCCTATTTAGTTAAAAATGTCAAAAAACATTTTGAAATATGATAAAAAGTTTTGATCGTTTTTCTGAAGGCTCTTTTCACACTCTTAGTATTAAGCAGGATATCCCTACGCCATTTAAACGTTTTGGCATATTTTCAGCGATTGGTATATGAAATTCGAATTTTATTTCATTCTTCATAAAATCGTTTTTTTCAGTTCAGATGTGAGGGTTGTTGGGCTGGGCGGCGAATTATGCGGTTTATATGGGGTTCATGTTTTGAGATTGGGGAGGTGGATGGAAACCTTTTGGAGAGTTATAACGAATGCTACTCCTGGATTAAGCGCGATATGTCTTTCGGATCATTACCCTAATCAAATTTGAAGCTATCCTGAATATCCAAATTTTCAAATTTCTCTTAATATCCTCAAATTACCTTTGTTATGTAGAATTCCGGCAACAAAAACGGAGTCAGTAATCCCTTTGCTCCCATACACCCGCATATCGTTATGTGGTGTTATGAAAAAAGATACAATCATGATACGAGCAATATCTTCACAAAAAATATTGGAAAATTTAAAACTACTGTAGCATTGCTACAGAACTGTACAGTAGGGCGTACCTCAAAAAAAAAGTTCGCCGTACACCTTCGAATATGAAGTATTATTGAAAGGTAGTTTCAAAAAAAAAATTTTTATTTTTTTATGCCGAACGTAGGGGTCGCGCTTTTACATTTTTCTATATAACTTGTATTTATAAACGGATTTTAAAGTGTGATACATCGATGTTTTTGTCTCGACGAGGCCGATTTTTTTGTCTTTGAAGTCATTGAGCTCAAGCACCCCCTTCTGGTACTTACCCATCATTTCTCAGTTGCTACTACCCTAATGTACCACTCTAATAATCGAAAATTAAAGCTCGCATAAAATCATGAATCATGTTTGAGCTCAATGACTTCAAAGACAAAAAAATCGGACAAAAACATCGATGTATCACACTTTAAAATCCGTTTATAAATGCAGAAGTTATATAGAAAAATGTAAAAGCGCGACCCCTACGTTCGGCATAAAAAAATAAAAAAAATTTTTTTGAAACTACCTTTCAATAATACTTCATATTCGAAGGTGTACGGCGAACTTTTTTTTTTTACTTGTAACCTGGTACGCTCTACTGTACAGTTCTCAGTTAAAAATATAAAAACATTATTTGTTTCAGTTCAACTGCGCATATTGTAAATAGTAGTTATAAGTGATGGTGTTAATTTAAGTGCTAATTTAAGTTTTATGTAAAAAAGGATGAGTAATTCCCTTTTTAGTAATTCGTATTTTGGGGGAAATTTTTAGCATATTATAGATTTAGTATAAGTGACATGTATGTATGTATGTATAACCACAACATATAAACGTTATAATATATAGTACTAGAAAAATACTTTAAGTATGTTAGTAATAATGTAAGAATGACTAATGTTAGCTCTTAAGCGCATTTAAATATTGTATTAAGGACATCGAACTCAATAAAGCAAGCAAGCAGTTCAACTGCGCAGTTGAGAATCGAAGCGATATAGATCTGTCCATGTGTTCTTGTCCGATCCCTACTTAACTCTGTCTAAGCGACTTCTGTAGGTCAAAGACGGTTGCTATTGAATTTGAAGCATATTGGTACAGATTTATATATTTATTCCAATAAACCTTAAGCAAACTCGTTTGCCATAGAACTGCAATAACTATGTTTCCTGGAAAGTAAAATTTCCAAACAAAATTATTTCAAAAGTTCTTAGTTTGTAGCTTTCTATAAATTAAATCAAATTTAAAAAATCCGACCAAGTTATTGGACTTAAACCAATTAAGCGAGTTGGCAATAAAACACAACTATTATTCATACAAAAAGTCTGCTGAGTTGGGCTTAATACTTTAATATTCGTATGGCAATAAGAGAGTCAGATTTGTCTTCAGATCCAGCAACGATTGTAAAAATTTCTTACTTCCAAGGAAATTTTATGTAAACTGAAGTAAATAAGTTGGGTTATGGATTTTACTCATATTTAGGAAGACTATTTTCCTAGTAAAAATGAATAAATGCTAGTTTATCGTGTAATGAATCAACCTTTCCTTACCTTAGGTATATCTTTTTAAATCCTGACAATATGCTAACTAAATCTAGTTATAACACTAGCTTGTGGCGTATGGGCTTCTGGAATACTAAGAAACATTCTGTAAAATTTGACTTACCTCTATGTCCACGCGTGCTATGCCGATTTTGATCTAAAGTGAAATTCAAAAAAGCCTCTTCCTAATATCACGTAGTTATGTTATTTTTTTCGATTGAAATATGTCCGACATAGAGTTGAATGAAATGTGAAAACGTGCGGCGCGGTGCGACTTGATTCGGTTTCCACCATTTATGAGTTTATTTCCTTGACAGCTACCATTTCCGTTTGGGGCAAATGATTCCAGTGAAAAGATATGAGGAGCCCCCAGCAATAAAGCATACTACACTGAAGAGAGATCATAGATTAACCAGTCTTCTGTTGAAATATCTGATGCATAATGTTTTTTTTTTGGAAATGCAGACAAAAGGTTTCACATCAACTGAATATTAAATTTCGGGACAGGTTGTTTTTCTTCAAAGAAACGAGTAGGGAAGAGGGAGAGAGGAAAACTAAATAAAATATATTAATAAATAAAATCCACGAAATGCATGTAATCATCATGTTTTTGTGTGTTAATAATTTTCTAATTGATGGAAAACAAAACAACGCATTAATTCCATAGAAATTTTTCTATTATTCAATTTAACAGGCCATATAGTATGACCGACAAAAAGAATTAAGAGATATTTATCACCGCAGACAAAATACATATTCGAAAATAGCCAATATTGAATGGGACACAACAGAGTCAGAAGACACACAAAAAAACGTAATAATATATGTATATTATGGTTTAAAATGCCTTTAAACAATGGCACCAATAAAGAGCCATTTATGAGTGGTCATAAAAAGCGACCGTATCTCGATGAGGACCAAGCAGACAGGCAGCCAGCCGGCCCGGCCGGCCATTGTCACAGAGGCGGTCAATACCAGTAGATCGAGCAAACGGCCGACCGACCGACTGACAGACCAACCTCCATAGAAACGTGCGTAGTACGAGTATAGGAATGAAAACAATGACGACCAGAGATATAAATCTGAAAATGGTCATAAAATAAAATTTATACAATATACAATGACAGTGAAGTGAAATGAAACGAAATGAACCAACAAAAGGTACCACAGCAAAGACGGACGGACGACAAGAAACAAACCCGTAAAAACATATATGCAATAATAAAATTCCGTAGCAAAATAGAAAAGAAACCAACACCGAAAAAATGATAATGACATTATAAAGAAGAGGCCAGGCCAGGGTATGCGATATGAACCTTCTCCTCCTCCCCTGCTCTCCAGACAAAGTGAAATTTCCTTCCTAGCTACTCGAGTTACAGTTTAAATATCGCCCCTCGTTTTTTGTTGTTCTTATTTTTGTTTTTGCTTTTGTTTGCCACCATTTAAGAGATTTGAAGTACAGAGTCGTAAAAAAATAACCACTTATTTGTTAACTGTTCATTTCGTTACAGGAGGGTAAGGATATCATAAAATATTTGAGAGCTATATATGTATGTGGAGAACAACAACATCGGCATCGACATCAACAACACTTATTTCCGTATCCTTTTTTGGTCCTTTTTGATTCAGTCTTTCACAGTCTGTGTGTGTGTGTGTGTGTATGGCAGCATTGAAACATAAAAATGACTACATCCTTTTGATAAGCTCATAAATTAGAAATGTTATTACTTGCAATGGCATCTCTTTCTTTCGTTATTCATATCATATCTCCCCATATTGTCGTAGCGCACATACGAGTGTAGAGTCAGTCAGTCAGACGTTCGTATATGAATTTATACACTCAAGCAAAACCCCTGTTAAATGTTATTAAGTTTATGCATATGTGTGTGTGTAGTTGTGTATCTGTAGAGGGTAACGAAATTTTATGTTCACTTTTTTATGATAATTGAAGGAGGGAGGGGAATATTGTGCATGTCTGAATATCTTTAGGGTTGCCAAATTGTTGGATATCCTTTCTATTTAAATCTGAAGAAATTTAATGTTATCGAGAGAAGGACTGTATTGGTGGATATCCTTTTTATTTAAATCTGAAGAAATTTATTGTTATCGAGAGAAGGACTGTATTGGTGGTAGCCACTAGAGTTTGAATCCCGGGATTCCCCGCGGGAAAATTCTCGGGAATTCGCATATTTTTCATTTCCCGTATCTCGGGAAAATCGTACGGGAATCCCGCGGGAATTCAGGAGAAACTTTTACATATTTCTTTGCACATTCTTGGCATTATTTCCACCAAAAAATTAAAAATGTTGGATGACAAAATATTTTTAAGCTGCAGATATACACCCAAAATCCACTTTTTCGAATTTTGACTGTCAAACTCCATGTGAAAAAATTTAAAATCCGGAGAAAGTAAATTTTGCCGAAAATAGATGAAGTCAGTCGTTAGGAAATATTTTAAACAATGCTATAGAAAACACAAGTAACAATATTGTATTAAAAAATCAAGACAGCTGTCTAAAATAAGAATTTAAAGTTTTCGAAGCAGGACAAAGAACAGACAAATTAAACATTATATTTAATTTATATTTATTTACGATTATGCCTACATCTGTTGAATGTGAACGATCGTTCTCCGTCGCGTCCACATTTTCTAATAAAATAAGAAATATCTGATGAGGCCATAAATGCATTGTCTGCTCTTAATTCAAATATACGCTTGCATATGTACATTTCATTAATTTTGAAACTTGAAATGATGTTTGAATTGATCTCGCATTACACTTTATTATATGAATTCTGTATTAAGGTTCCTGTGAAATAAATATTAATTTTACTTTAATATAAAGTGAATGTCCCGGGATCCCGGGAAATTGACAAAAAATAATTCTCGTTTCCCGGGAAATAAAAAGTACGGGAAAATGCAAACTCTAGTAGCCACCCAAAGATATGCTTTTGGAACTGATAAACTTAAAATGTCTGGTAGGTTGGGTTTTAGCTGTACAATTGTTTGGATATTTCGACTAATAACACAATGTAACGAACAGTTTTGTATCCAGGACCTAAGAAAAACTTAGTTTTTTCTACAGTTATATTTTCCTGGCACAAAACAACACTTTATTATATTAACAGTATATACTCTCTTACTATACTTACTTACTTTATGTAGCCCATCTGAAAACATTAACCAAAATTTACTGTAATATGTCAAATGTACGGAAAGAGGAAATTCTTGAATATTAAACTTCTGTCAGGATCAGTTTATTGCTCTACAGCGGTAATAGTGTAAATAGGTTGTACATTTGTATGGGGCTGTACCAAAACATTCATATATATAGTTATCTTTTACAGTAGAGATTTCTAAATGAAACATAACATGATTTGCCAAACAGGAATCAAGATTCGATGTAAGATGTAGTTTGTGGAGTGTTAATTGTGTAGGGGTTATATGAATACATGGCTCAGTAAAGTTAACGTTCGCGGTAAGTACTCCTACTCGAAATATAGCATGATCTGGAAAAATTGATTAAGATCCATTGCAAAATATGTTTTTGAGAGTACTAGTATCGTAAGTAGTATGGAGTAGAAATATGGAGAAAATCGGATCAGATACATGTGATCTGAAATTTATTAGTTATTTTCCAGATGATCTGTCGGTATGGGGTCTACTAGTTGACCCCACAAAGTTTATCATTTGAAACATTGAAATTATTGCCAAAAGTACTATTACATTAAGCAATACAAAAATAACAAATAAGGAAAGGCTAAAGTCGGGCGGGGCCGACTATATGATACACTCAACTTTCCAACCGAATACAATTCAACTCGGTAAAAAAAGGTGAAAGCGGGAGGAATTTTTGTATGTTTCCTAATCATAGGCTAATATGATCTGGTTCGATTTGTCAAATCGATAAAAATATTTGTATCGGGGCTATATCCAAACATGGAAAAATGTGACAAACGTTCACAATAAGTTCTGCCAGTTCAAATATAACGTGTTATGCTCACTTTGAAGAAATTCGGTGAAAATTAGTTTCTGGGGCGGAAAAAGTTCAATCGGGAGCGAAATTTGTATGGGACCTATATATAAATCTGAACCGATCTAACACATTTTTACAACAGGAGTTTCTAGTTGAAATATAAGATGTTTTACCAATTTTGAAGAAAATCTGTTGTTATATGTGGTATCTAGAGTGAAAAGAGTCAAATCGGGAGTGAAATTCGTTTGGGGGCTATATCTAAATCTGAAGCGATTTTCTTCAAATTAAATAGCGTTCGTTATTATCCCGAAAAACTTTGTTGTGCAAAGTTTCATTTGGTGCTGTCTACAATTGCGACCAGTATCGTGATTACAAGAATAGATGGACAGACAGACAGACGGACGGACATTGTTAAATAGATTCAAAAAGTGATTCTAAGTCGATCGGTATAATTAACAATGGGTCTATCTCTCTTCCTTTTGGGTGTTACAAACAAATGCACAAAGACATAATACTCTCGTGGAGTGTATAAAAATGTCGTTATAAAATAAGGTTATGGACCTTATGGAAGTAAAAAATCATATTTTTAACATAGCTTATAAAAATTCCATATTTTAAAGATTGGTATATATGTGGTATTGAATCAGGAGGTATACACTTCTAGTGCCAAAAAAGACCCCTTTCTATCGTTTTTTATTTTTTTCCAAAGGTGACAGCATTATTTCGCATATACATTTTCTCTTCTTTCTGCAGGTACAAATTTCATTATTTTTCATAAAGAATACATAATGTAAATCTACTTAATGTTATATTGAATCCTTTTGGTGTACGCTAGGTCCTCTCCAATTTTTCAATATAAAAACAAGTAAGGAATGGCTAAAGTCGGGCGGGGCCGACTATATAATAACCTACACCACTCTCCGCGTACCTCGCTTTTTTACTAAACCCAGGTGTTTCATGTGCGCAATTTTATGTAGTTCGTATAAATTATACAGTATTTAACGAATATGGTAAATAATATGATAATTGATACAATTTTCCGGCAGACAAATACAAATTATACAGTAGTTATATGATGAATCGGACCGACATTTGAAAAGGGGCCTATAACAATATGGAGTAATAGAGTAGAATGGGGCCCCATTTGGGTTATTCCAAAGTATGGACAATAGGGCGGGTTGATTTGTATGGATGAAAAATAATTAAAAATCAAATAGCAAAAACGTAATCTACATTAAATTCTAAGAAAATTCTCCCAAGAAACCATAGGTCTAAAATCAATCCGCGCCTCTCGACTTGAAAATTTGTATGCCCGCCGTTGCCAAAAAAATAAAATTTTGATTGTAGAAAAAATATAAAGTTCAAAAGACCTACCTTACTAAAAATTTTATTCAGGAAATTCGATTTCTTTTTTGAAAAAGCTATTTTTTCTAACATTTATTTTTTTTTTGGCAAAGGCGGGCATATAAAATTTCAAGTCGAAAGGCTCGGATTAGGATTTTATTTATTGTTTCTTCGGAGAATTTTCTTAGAATTGTATGTAGTTTACGTTTTTGCTATACGATTTAAAAATAAAAAATCAACCCGCCCTAATGGATTGACTTTCATAGTATGTATTCTTAGTTGAAATATAATATAATCTGCAAAATTTGAAAAAAAAAATCCGATTTAATATTTGCGTGCTTGAAGGTAAAAATTAAAATGGGGCCATTTTTAGATCACTTTCAAAGTAGGTATTCTTAGTTGAAATACAAAACGATATGCAAATTGTATCGAGATCCAATGCATAATACGGGATCTGGAGCTGTATTAGAGTTGAATGGGTGCCTAATTTGTATGGGGGTTATATATTTGACTTTCATTATATATTCGTAGTTGAAATATAATATAATCTGCAAAATTTGAAAAACTCCCGATGTAAAATGTGGGTCCTGGAGAGGTAATAATTAAAATGGGGGCCCATTTGTAAGGGCGCTACATTAAAAAATAGGCCTTTATAGATCACTTTCAAATTAGATATTATTTATTGTAATATAACATGATCTGCAAAATTTTATCGAGATCCAATGTAAGATGTGGGTTCTAGAGCGACAATAGTGTAAACTGGGGGCCCATTTGTATGGGGGATATATAGCAAAACATTGACCTATATAGCTGGCATTCAAAATACGTGTTTCTAGTATAAATGTAGCCTTGTGTGGAAAATTAGATCAAGATCCGATGTAAAATGTGCATTTTAGAGCAGTAATATTGTAAATCGGAGGTACATTTGTATGGGGGCTATATCAAAACATAGACCCATGTGGTCCACTTTCCCATGAGCTGTTTCTAGTTCAAATATAACACGATCCTGAATATTTGGATTTGAATTTACAGTTTCTAGGCCGGAAAATGTCAAATAGGGAGAAACATTTGTATGGTGGCTATATCTAAATCTGAACAGATTTGTTTCAGCGTCCGTCCTAGACGTGCAAAATCGTTTGTGTCAAGTTTTGTTAGAATCGGACAATAATTGCGACCTGTGTCGTGATTACAAGAATAGATAGACGTACAGACAGACAGACGGACATGGCTAAATCGACTCAAAAAGTGAGTCTATGTCGATCGGTATAGTAAACGATGGGACTATCCCGCTAGGGTTATAGTTGCACTTTCAGAAAACCCTGTGATCTCAAATTATGGAGCTACATAACAAATGTGGAGGAGTACTTTGTTGACTCCCTACAAATTGAATTGGTTTAATATAATTGTCAATGGGTTAAACTAAATAAATATCTACCACAAATTCAATTGTTGATTGAAATATTTTATATGCAATTCTTATAAATCGAATGAAATTCGATGACTAAGTCGTTTTTGCTCTGAATGTTAGACTCAGAGCTGTTAAGTAATGATTAGTAATCAATAGTAATTAGATTACTTTTTTTTAAAGTAGAAGTAATGATTACAATACGATTACATTCAGTTTTATACGATTAGTAATTGATTACGATTACAAGTAATCAAAAAATAATCAGGATTACTTGCGATTACTGAAAAATAATCAAAAATGAGTTCGACTCTTTAAAAGATTACTTTTGACTATTTTAGATTACTTTTGATTTTTTGTGATTACTTTTGATTCTCGCGAAATCGGTATGAGAGTCATAGTAGTCTGTTTATCAAAACTTTTGACTTTTCAATATATGTCAGTTTTGATTTTTTTCTGTTCTCGTTCTTTTGCCAGCTAAAACCGAAAGGTAACTGTAATCGCAAGTAATCCTGATTATTTTTTGATAATTTGTAATCGTAATCAATTAGTAATCAGAAATTTTAAATATAATCATTACGATTCTTTTTAAAAAGTAATGTAATTGATTACTAATCGTAATCGAAATTTAACAGCTCTGGTTAGACTATCCAATTTTTAACGGCAACATAATTCTAATCCGTTTTTTAGTCTGCATTTTCACCCAGCTTAGGGCTCTATTTTCCATATTATCCCATATTATTACCAGAGTAATACATGCAATTTGTTGTACCTCTCTATATTCCCATATAATAATCTTGATTATCTGTGTTGTTGAGACGGTGCCGATGAAATGCTACTTTAATTTTTACTAAAATTCCAATTTTAGTCGAAGGTATTAAACTTGTACTCTCATTATGGAAATATAAGTCAAATAACACCCGCTTATAAATATATTCTATTAAAGTATAACTATGATGACTACAAAAGTTGAGAATGTAAATTCCACATAGAAAAATGTTTTTCGAACAGTCGTCAAAAAATATTTGCTGGCACGGAAAAAACATAAAAGAGAAAAAACGGAAAACAAATATTTGGTTTATTTATTAATACCTAATATACTAACAAAGAAAACAAAGTCTATATAAATGATGTTCTGTTTCCAAAATGAAATGTGAAAACAAATATTAAAGGTATATTCGCCGAAAATTTTAATTTTAGTAAAAATTATTCTTAAAAACTTGTTTGTGTTGATAATTATCAATAATATTATAATATGAATGAATTTTATGCCTCAATCCACAAACATATAAATTTTATAAGTCTGGGACACATCACTCTTATTTTTCTGTTGCATAGTGTAATCAGGAGCTTATACATTAGGATGGGTCACGAAAATAAATTGCTGCGGTCACCCCCCCAGAAATGAAGATTGGTTTGTTTAATGATGATCTGCAAAATATTTCGCCACTGGGTCAAGCCATTTGTGAGTTAAGCGCTCCTGAAAACAACTCTAAAAATCATGTTTTTCCCGTGTAATTTTTTATGGTGCATTTTTGCCCAAATTTTTTTCTGAATTAATAGACCCTTGGATGAACTTGAAATAAACATTTTTATTTTAGTCTTAGAATAACTCATTGGTAGAATTATTGGACGTTTATATTGATTTTTTACGGGTTTTATAAGATGTAATGAAAAATAATTTGGAGGAATTAATAGATTTCGAATGATGCCTAAATGATGAATAACGGACGAAAAATTACGTCACTGACTCCATTTTTGTGAAATAATTTAATGCAGACGATGGTTTTGACAGCTAAAATGTTCAAACTCTTTTTACAAAAATGAACGCTGCCGTGTCAATTTCATTCCGATGTTCATCATTTAGGCATCATTTGAAAGGTATTGATTGCAGCTATTTATTTTTTATAAAATACTCACTCACCAAATACGAAAAAGTTTTCAGTAGTCACTGTTAAAATCAACAAAAATTACTACAAACGTAAAATAATTCGACCAATAAGTTACTCTAAGAATCAAAATTTTTATTTAATGTGCTTTCAAGGGCATATTAATTGAAAAAAAAAATACACTGGAAAACATGATTATTAGGGTTATTTTCAAGAGCGTTTAGCTTACAGACGGATTGATCTAGGGTCGAAATATTTGTAAATCATCATTAAATAATCAAAACTTTATTTTTGTGGGGTGACTCAGCCTAATGTATATTCCTCTCTACTTATTATGTTTAAAGATTTGTTATCGTTTCTATAAAACAAATATTCTCCAAGTTATTCTCCTTTCACCAAAATTATCAAAACACAATTACTTTGATCTCTACCATTGCACCGGTTGTCCTTGGCTTCAAATCGCCTTGGCAACCCTTACAGTAAGTGTGAATACGTGTCCTTTTTTCAACAACTTTGTTTTTTCCTTCTCGTTATGTACCTAGCATCTTAACACTTAAGACTGCAGTAACACTTTTTTGTTGTTGTTTTTTGCTGGACGAGCAAATTATATAAGAAAACAAAGAAGAAACCGAGAAGCGTTAAAAGATTTTTTACGACTTGAAGTGTGTTTGCCAAAGTGGTTGTTTGGCCGGTCCTTTTTTCCTCGATCTCTCTCTCCTTTTTTATGTGCATATATGCTAATTAAAAATAATGAAATTTTTTGTTTTCATTTTGTTTTTGTGTTTGCTTTTGTTGCTTTAAAAGGCCAGTCGCCAAGAAAAGGTTTCATCATCTGCTGTGTAAAGGTTTTCGGGTTTAAAGTACGGTAGGACAATGTCCTTACAACATGCATAGCCACATATTCACACATATTCACAAAACACAACACAACCGAACCGAAGGATGTGTGAATATTTTCGGGGGAAATGTGTTAAGTGCGTGTGTGTGTCTCTCTCTCTCTCTCTCTGTCGGCTTAGTGTGGAAGTAAATGTAAAATTATGAGGCATGAAATGCATTACAATATACCTCACAGCCAGAAAAAAAGAAATAAACCAGCTTGTTTCGAAACAATTACTTCAAGGATATTTTACGGACTTACGGAGGAAAACAAGACAAACAAGAAACACGGGCTCGGCCCTCCCATCTTAGGAGCATTAAGATGCTGACACACACACACACACGAAGAACGTGCTAAACATCAAAAACAACAATAAAGAAATGTGGTCAATCAAGGTTGATTATCCTTATGTGGTGGTCGGGTCCGGTCTATTTATCACACACGAGCTCACACACACACACTGCGTTGTTATCCTTGAAACGCATTTTGCATTGGTCCGCTGGTTGCGGAATGATTTACGATTGCCATTCATTACCCCCTCCGGCCGTGAATTGTCCTGCCAGCCTTCCGATCATGCAGTCAGTCAGTCACTCAGTCAATTTCGTTTCATTGTCTTGCCGTTTTATGGCTTTACTGCTGCATTTAATTGTTGAAATTTTATTGCACATCCCGGTGACGCGCCTTCCACGCACGGCACGGCCTATCCCATCCTCCTGAGATGAGCACTGATGTATCCTTTTTTGACAAATTGACAAATACGTTTATTGACACTCCGGCCATTGTTCGCAGTGCTGCCTCCGCTATTGTATTTATTTGGGTTTTTAATTATGTGTGAAACACTTTGTAACGTGGCGAATTGTATTTGTTGTCAACCATCGGAGGCAGACAACGTCAGCGGCCATCATCGTGCTCATCATTCAGCACCGCTATCCTTTTTCAACTGTCCTGTCTCCCTGTTTCAAACTTCCTTTGTATGCGTGTGTGTGTGTGTAATTGTCCATTTATTATATTGTCCTTGACGTTTTTCCTCTAGTCCTTGGCTCTCCAGCCCGTTGTCATTTAACTGCTACCAGATGCTTCATGTTGTAGTTCTGCGCACATTTATAACTGCCTCGGTCTTGTTCGTTTCGTCCTGCCTCTATTTCATCTGGTTTCAAACGCTACTCAACTTGTGCTGTCAATTTATTTTTATGAACTTCCTTAGTTTTTTTCTGGTGACATTTGCTGTATTTGTATAGTCACGCGCCATTTGTTTGAATTTTAGCCATGAATGATGGAGGAAGAGGAGGGAATTGTACATAATCAGCAAAGACGATCTTTGCTGTTGACAATAACTAATTGCGGTTCGGAAATCGATAATTAATTACTCTGTTTGATAAAATATTGTACTCTAAATATTGTATTGTACTGAAATACTCGACTGCACAAAATTGAAACTCTCCTACAAAGCCCTGGTCCTTAATCCTTGTTTGATTTCTGTCTCGGAGATAAAGCCTTTCAGAAGTAGTGGCGTTTATGGCCATATTGAAGGCTGCATTTAGGTCACTCATCAACCGACTAACTTAATGCATTTTCTGTGTAAACAAGTCAAGACACTGAATTTAATAAAGGGTGATGACGCACGTTTCGTGTTTTATTTCACTGTCAAACATCTTCAGTTTGGTCCATAATTTAACCATGAATCGTCTTATAAACGAAATTAAATTATATGGACCGTACTATCGATTCAAATAAAGATTCCATGTATTTTCTGAATTTTATGTTTTTTTTTTTGAAAAACTTTCCTATAGCTTTTAAAAAATTACCCTTATATTCGAAATATAGAGAGGCAATTATTTGTAAAACAATTGCCCGACATTAGCAATGGAAAGAAAATCGGCTTAGAAATTTTGACTAACTGCTTTGCATTCCCCGTAGATTCTTGCCAAATCACCGATTCTAAAATCGAGCTTTTACGGATTGTTTTTCTAATTAATGCTCAAAAGCGAACGTTGAACACGAAAAACATTGATGTCAATGATTTGAATTTCAAAATTCTGAGTGAGAGGAATCAGTGGCAGAAGTAAAAAATTTGATAAAAACTTTTGGGAAAACTGATAATACCAATTGATGGATAACTTATTATCGTTCAAATATCCGAAAATCGATCAAAGTATCATCTTAAAGCTTACGATGTCATCTTTACAACAAAATTTTACTTTTTATACCCTCCACCTCCAGGATGGGGGTATATTCACTTTGTCATTCCGTTTGTAACACCTTAAAATATTCATCGGAGACCCCATAAAGTATATATATTCTGGGTCGTGGTAAAATTCTAGGACGATATAGCCATGTCCGTCTGTCTGTTGAAAGCACGATAGCAGCCGAACGAAATGAGCTAGGAGCTTCAAATTTTTCCTAAATGTGTCTTATGGTTGCAGATCGGTTGGTATTGAAATTGGGCGAAATCGGCCCAGAGGGAAAAGTTTTTCCCTCACAAGGACTGAAAATACCCCTAATATTTAGAGTATTTCAGCATGTTTTTTGATCATAATATCTTGTATTTACTTGATATTTGCAATTTGCATTCCCTTTATAGCGTAAAAGGGCACCATAGAGTGATTTTTATTTGTAGGGGGCGAAATGGGACGAAATGGGATAAAAATAGTACCTATCAAACGGCAACAGATAGAAACACGAAATTTGGCGTGTACATACCTCTAATAGAGTAGATACATAATATAAAAGTATTTTTTCTAAATTTTTACTTTTAAGGGGTTAAATGGGGATAGAGGGATAAAAATAGTACCAACCAAACGGCTGCACCTAGAACAATGAAATTCGGTGTATATATTCCTCTGATTGCATACACACATAAAATAAAGGAAATGTTCTAAATTCGTACTTTTAGGGTGTAAAATGGAAAAAGGGGATAAAAATTGTAACAAACAAATGTATGCAGCTGGAACCATTTTCATTTCCAAATTCGCGGTATACATTCCTCTGACTGAGTGACACGAAAAAAAAACGTTTTTCCAAATTCGTACTTTCAAGGGATTCAATGGGAGCAGAGATAAGGTATTTTCAAAATGTATACTTTTGAATTTAAAATAGATGGAAATACAACCAACCAAAGGACTGCAACTGAAAATACATGATTGCTGCCTTATATTTACTTTATGATTTGAAGTATTATTTCCATTATATATATACATAGTATAAAAATATTGGTAGCCTTGGCTTATTAATTAAATTTCTGATTTTCATACATTTGAAATTAGTTGCGGACATTCCTCTTGTAGCTTGGAAGCACCACAAAGAAAATAAATGTTTTAGCGGGCGAAATGGGACAAAAATGGATAAGATATGGTACCAATGATACGACAACAGCTAGAAACATGAAATTCGGTGTGTAGATCCCTCTAATTGTATAAACACGTGAAATAGAGGGATTTTACGAAATTCGTATTTTTAAGGGATATAATTGAAAAATAGGGATAAAAATGGGACATTCCAAACCGCTGAAGTTGATATCATGAAATTCGGTGTGTATTCGGTGGTCTGACTATGAAGACTCGAAACAAAAAGCTTTTTATCCAAGTTTGTACATTTAGGCGGAGAATGGGGCGAATGGGGATATCTTTCAAATGTGTACTTTTCTTATCAAAATAATGCAGTCACTTTGTCTGTTTTTGAAAATGCTTCTCCCTAATGGCGACTGACAATCGCCTAATATTTTCAGCATGTTCACTTTCACAATTACAGCATTGTATTTATTTATAGTAGTAGATTTTAAACAGTGCGCATAAGTATACATTATAGTTTGAAATAGTAATCAAATATCAAATAGTAATGTGCATAAACATATCACAATTTTCGTAATATGGTACGGTACTTCTCCTTTAATCTGCTGGTAATACTGTGGAATGCACTCCGTGGTGGAGGGTATATAAGATTCGGCCCGGCCGAACTTAACGCCTTCTTACTTGTTCAAGTTCAGAAGTTATGACTTTTGCAACCAAAAAAAGTCAAAATGCCCCACTGTGCGACGTTCGAATCGGTCGATACCGATATTCACATGAATTTTTAAACACGCTGTTATTGCCTTTCTTACATGTAAAGACATTAATTGAAGATTCAAATGCCTAATCTGTCACGCAAGAGAGCTTAAATCGACTTTGAAATCACCTAGGGATGTGAAATTTCAAATGCAGCGTGAAAATTAAATGAACCAAAATGTTGTTAACAATGTTGTAAAAAATGTAAAGATCCAACAAGGAGGCTAGACGGCATATAATACCGCAGATAGAATTCTACATATAGCTTCTCTGCGATGGCGAAAAGCTTCAACACTAACGGTGCATCCACAGGTCATTGTTTTTAAAATAATTGGCAGTCTCTTGCTAAGGACGATGGACTAAAACCCCTCTGGTAGTGTGTCCGTCATTTGTTGAACCCATTACAAACCGGCAAAAATTGACAACCAAGTTGTTTATTATTATACCATCCACCTCCAGGATGGGGTTATACTAACTTTGTCATTCCGTTTGTAACACTTTGAAATATCGACCTGAGACCCTATAAAGTATATATATATTCTTGATCGTCATAAAATTCTAAGACGATCTAGCCATGTCCGTCCGTCTGTTGAAAGAACGCTAGCATCTAAGCGAAAGGAGCTTGAACGTTCAAATTTTCCATAAATGCGTCTTATAGTCGTAGATCGGTTGGGATTGAAACGGCCCAAAGAGAAAATTTTTTCCCTCACCTATTTAAGCATGTTTTTTTTCAATATGTCTGCTTATATTTGCTTGAAATTTGATATGCGCAATCCCTTCATAGCAAAAACGTGCACCATAAAGTGATTCTTATATATAGGGGGTGAAATGGGGCAAAAAAGGGATAAAAATGGTACATATTAAACGAAACACGAAATTCGCTTTGTACATTCCTCTAATTGAGAAAATACATAATATAAAAGTATTTTTTCCAAATTCGTACTTTTAAGGGGCAAAATGGGAATAGAGGGTTAAAAATGGTACCAATCAACAACATACAATTCGGTGTATACATTCCTCTGATTGTATAGACAAGTAAAATACACGAATTTTTCAAAATTCGTACTTTTTAGGGTTAAAATCAGAAAAGGGGATACAAATAGTACCAATCAAATGCCCGCAGCTAGAGTCATGAAATTCGGAGTATACATGCCTCTGACCGTGTAGACGCGGAAGATAAACTGATTTTTCGAAATTCGTACTTTTTGGGGTCAAAATAGAAAAAGGGGATAAAAATAGTACCAAACAAATGACCGCAGCTAGAGTCATGAAATTCGGAGTATACATTCCTTTGACTACGTAGACATGAAAAATAAAAGGTTTTTTCTAAATTCTTACTTTTAAGGGGTAAAATGGGAATAGAGGGATAAAATTGGTACAAACCAAACGGCTGTACCTAGAATAATGAAATTCGGTGTCTACATTCCTCTGATTGCATATACACGTAAAATACAAGGATTTTTCAAAATCCGTACTTTTTGGGGTTAAAATGGAAAAAGGGGATACAAATAGTACCAATCAAATGACCGCAGCTAGAGTCATGAAATTCGGTGTATACATTGCTCTGACTGTGTAGACAATCAAAATAAAAATTTTTTCCAAATGAAATTAGGTTATTTTGCACTATGTACGTCTGATAATGGATTTTCAAAATTTGTACTTTTGGAATTAAAATAGAATGGAAATACAACCAACTGTAGCTCCCACTATCTTCCAATATTTATGGTATTTAAACTTTTTGAAAATATAAATATAAAAATATTTTTTTTTTGAATTGACATATTGGTAGCCTTGCCTTATTTATAAGCGTGGTTTGAAATAATTAAAATTTTATATTTATTTATAAAATTATTTTTTTTCAATATTTGTATTTGTTTTGGTTTTGCTATATTAACAAATTTATATTCTCCTGCACTTCTACGAAAATCGACATCCTCTGTGGAATGCAATCCATGGTGGAGGGTATATAACGCCATTTTTACTTGTTTTTTGTCATTTTTTCCCCTATTGTAAAAACTTTCTGCAGCACACCGAAAAAAGGAACAGGAAAGATCGAGATTTTCCTAACATTTTTCGTTTTTAAATTACTAACTAATACTTATTTCTATGATCTACAAGGTTACTAACCTCGAAATTAAATCTCCACTTGTCGAAGAATCCCTATAGTTCTTCAAGTCGCTGCTGCTCACAGCGGACAAATATATGAAGCGGACCCGTCCAACAGGATAGCTTTAATTAACAAGGTAGCCACTCGAAAACACCAATGTAAACCTTGCGTCAAATTGCCTAAAACTTCGACTCAAAGAATATAAAAACGAATATATTGTGAAATTCTTAAGCAATCTTAGCCCTTCTAACAATAACGATCATAATAATAAAATAACTGAAAAATCCACAACGGAGAAGTGTTCCAATAAAAATGCAGATGGTATATGACGTAGATCAGACAAAAGCAAAGCTAACGCTTTCAAAACATATTTAGAGGAAACATTTCATATTAATTACGTTGTCCAACGACATTTTTGGAACAGAATAGCGACCCTGTAATTCTGAAAGGTCATGTTAAGTAGATTACTTTTGTAGAACAAATTTTAAGTCCAGCTGGTCTGAGTATCTTTTTACAGTGGGTCAAAGTTTTAATTTTTTGGTCGAATCGATAATTATACTAAGCGAAAAAAGTGTTGTAAGTTAATGACTGAGAGAATTTCTATTGTATGAACTATATTGTTGAACTATTTTGTGGAAGATTTTAAACCTCTAGCTCCTCCCTTTATGGGTCAAGTAGGCCATTTTTTCGAGAAAATCAATCATAGTTCATTCAGTAAGAACATTAAAGGACTAAAATGTGGGGCTCACTGAAGACATCAATGTTGTAAATAAAGCTCTTCACGTTTAAATTGCAAAAATACACGCCAACTTAAGGTAAACTGGGTCCATGATTTTTGGCAGATCAGTCTATTTCTACATATTCCACACTCAGAAAAATAGCAACTATATTTATTCCTTGAAATAAAGTTAATGTGTGTACTTAAATTTATGCCAAGTTCTTCATACATTCAAGTATTAATTAACTTATAAAAAATACTTCATCAGTGTGTTAAAAAAATTCATGAATAGTAGTATAAGAAGCAATTCTCATTCGTTTGCATATACTTTGTTATTAAGTGCTTCAAATCCTATTCTAATCAATCACTGTTATAGAGTTACAAGACGAACCATAATTATCGGCGGCGCTACCCAAAAAGGGTCGGCGGCGGCGGCTTTCGGCTGATTTACCGGCTCGTTCTGTCATTCGATCACCCCCATTACGAAATTTATTTGCCAATTTTGGGAAAAGCGAAGGAAGGTTCTTAATACTTTTTTTTATTTTTTGCCTAGTAGTTCAATATTTGTTAATATTAGCCGATATTAGCCAATGTTCCCATAATTTCATATTATTATCTCACACAATTATTTTTTGGGAGTGGAAATTCATCCCAAAATTTTTATAATATGGATGAATTTAATAATTTTTTTGGAATTACAGCTTTTCATGTGAAGCATATTTGACCAGACATTCTGAATATAACAATCCTTTCAGAGAATGGTAAAGCTCTACCTACTTTAACACACCAAAGAAGCACAATATTAAGGTTCATGTTCCAAAAGTGTCCGAATAGTGCAAATGGAAGTCGGAGGACAACTCCATGTCCTATATATACATGTGTGTGCCGACGAAGATCATCGTCGCGAGATTCGTGGCTTTCTGTCCTACACAAGAGTGACCAAAGAAATGCGACTTTCAAATCAAAATACAATCATTCAACTTACTATAGACGTCATCATATACCAAATTCAAAGAAAGATCCATATATTGCACAGTAGAGGGTTATTTAAGTCGACACTTATATTTTCTTTTGTAATTTTAAGTGGGTTGTATATTTTGGTAGTAAGATTTGACGCAGTTAGACATCCTTCAGATCTAAACAATTATCGGCAGCGTGGTTGAAGTCGATATGAGCCGATGAAATCGGCGGCGTGGTTAAAGTCGATGTGAGCCGATGAAATCGGTGGCGGCGCGGCTCGTTCAGAAACGTACGGCGGCGGCGGCTTGTCGGCTTAAAATCGGTCGGCTTGTATCCTAGCAGTCATGGTGAAATAGCTCAACTCTTTATGGTAGAAGTGGCTTGAAACGTTTGAGAACTATTCCATGTCGTGATTTTTGGTATTAATTTGGCATACTCTGAAGCAAAATAATTTATTTGAATTATTGAGTAACATTTTCCTTAGGTTTAGTTAAATTCGACTTATTCTAAGTAAACTCTTACCTTTTAACAAGCAAAAGTTTAGTCAGGCTGAGTACAAATTTGATAGGTTAAAGGAAATTTTTCCAAAGGATTTAGATGTTTTAATAATTTATGTTCTCACATTCGCAATTCATACAATGGCGTTATGGGCAGCAAATGATGGAGGACAATGTCAGTTATAAATTTGTAATGTTTATGCCTGTACTAAAGGGTGATTTTTAAAAGCTATAGGAAAGTTTTTCAAAAAAAAAAAACACACATAAAATTCTGAAAAGTTCATGAAATCTTTATTTGAATTGATAGTACGGTCCATATAATTTAATGTTTGAAGATTATTTCATGCAAATGTTAACCTTGACTGCGCCTCAAATGGTCCATCCGCTTAGTACAATTTTGGCATTTCCACGTTTTTGAGTAACAGAGGCCCAATTGCTGCGAACGGCGACGAATCGATAATTGATGGTCATCATTAACACTGGACGATTCATGGTTAAATTATAGACCAAACTGAAGATGTTTGACAGTGAAACAAAACACGAAACGTGCGTCAGCTGTTTAATCCAGAGTTGCCAAAAAGATAATAGCTAAAAAGCACCTTTTAGTTTAGCATTTACAATCATTTCAAGTAAAAGTAAAACATGAATAAACTAAATAAATGAGGAGGAAACCTAGCTGATCCTATATATAAGTGTGGGGAACCCCAGAAAAGGAAATTCCGCGTAGAACATAAGTTCTAAGGAGACCAATTGGTGGATAAGATATGGGAAACAATGTAAATTACAGCATTATATTATTGTTATTCACCGATTGCATTGAAACTTTGCACGTAAGGGGATCTTATGATAAACTATAATAACAAATTAAACATTTGTAATATTCCTAAAAAATATACCCACAATTCCCAGAAATGAAAACACAAAATCACCAAAAATGGGATTTTTCACAAATTAAGCTGTATTTTCGCTATTTATGTATAGGGGCGGCCAAACTCAGCGCATTCAGCACAGGCTGTGACCGCCACTATAGCCATTTGGAAGTCATAGCTTGAATAATACTATTTTGCGTTATATTATCTTTCAGTAAAATATGGATGTGATATATATTATTATACTATTTATTCCTTTATCGCTGAAAAAGTGATGATACATTCGACTATATCTGTATGAAATTTTATCAAAATCGATTAAGTCGTTTCGGAATACCATAATTATTTTTAATTTTTTCTCAACTCCTCCATTGTCAAACATCTATGAATGCTAATAAAATGATTGTAATGGGGCAGAAAGTGAAGGGTATCATACAGTCGGTCCTACTGTGCATTACGCCTAGATGGACAAACGCCGGAATTTAAACCTAAATTGATTATGAAAGTGTTCCGAAGTACATCGATCAGCTATGACTTTGTAAATATTTTACAAACCCATATTTGTTTATTACGTACGAGTAATCAACTCTACTTTGGGATTTAACATATCGAAAATACGCTCATTTGGTCTATGTTTATAAATATATTTCCATTTCCAAATTTATTTCGACAAGATTGCTATGAATATTTTCCCATTGAAATAGTCGTCTTATCCGCAACCCTTTTATCACATTGTTCTGCAAATCTTTTGTGTCTCAAAAGTGGAACATTTCTTTCGCGCCGAAAATATTTCGAGCAACTACTGTCAATAAACGCACCCATTTCTCATGTTACATTCATGCGAGTATGTACGAGATTGTCCAAACATGTGTCAAAGTTCAACATTATTTGAGGGGTTTATTTGCTTTGCTTTGTACTATAAATCACCACAAACAATAGCATAATTTTTATAACATTTCAACAATATTATTTGACATATCATGAAATTTATGAAGAGCTACATACGTGGAAAAAAGGGTTTGTAATCCAATAAAACAGGATTTTTTTCGTATTAACGTACATACCACAAAGGATGAATCCAGTAAAGCCAGTGTGTGTGTGTGAAAAAGTTTCAATTTTCTGTGTCAAAAGAAACATAAGTGCATGAAATATGAAACTATTGTTGTGGTCTGACATTCGCACGCACACATACTCACACATACTTGTGTAGTTTATGAGAAAAAAAATCATATCATATATGTAAAAAATCATATTTTTTCGACTGGCAATAAATTACACTGGAAGAAATGTGCTGTGCATTGGGAAAAACATTCTGGGAAACTTTTGCTTTCTGGGTTCAAATCCATATACATTATTTGTGGGGTTATTTGACATTCGCCAATATTCCGTATGAGGTCCTTGAACAAAAAATGGACCAGCCTTAAGTACTAGCACTGCAAGTTGCTTGTGCACTGAAGAAAAAATGCTTCATTAAATCAATGAAATATTTCTTTGCCTTTATGATATATTTCATTGAAATATTCTTAATGATTTGTTGGCCACTAATACAACAAAAAAGTTTTCATTAATGGAATGAAATCTGTTTTTGTATAAATCCAGGCCAAATGGATATTTTCAGAATCTTTGATTAGATTATAATTTAGTGGACTATATTCAAGGACTTTATTCTATTTTTAAACCCTCACTCTACAGAGCAGGGACAGAAAAAAAGTGTAACGCATTGAAGGAGTGACTTAAGACTACGTTTCACGACATTTTCAGGTATTAGAGCCATGTCCGTTCGTACGTCCGTCTGTCTGACTGGCAGGTGTTCACAATAATTCTCGTAAGGAGCTAAAGAATCAATTTAAACTTTACACATGGCAATATTTTTCCCAAACTTAGTTTAAGTTCGAAAATGGTCGAAATTGCCACGCCCCTTCTGGTACCTCCCACACAAATGACCCATATTCCAATGTTAAATTAAAACTAATGTAACTTCCACAAGGATTTTCGGAATCAGCTCTATTTTGGTATTTGGTAATGTTTTTACAATCACTTTAAGTGTACTAAATACGGTGGCTTTAGCACGCCCCTTCCAGTACCTCCCACAAAAATCACCTTAAACTTCGTAAAATTAAACATCCATACGGATGATCAGAATACTCTGAAACTTGACCTTTGGCAATGCTTTTATGGACGTTTTATACACTTGGAATATGGGCGTTATTGCCAAACCCCTTCTGGTACCTCCCACACAAAAATGCATAATCCTTGGTTAAAATAATAAACCTGTACAAGTAAAAACGGCGTTAAGTTCGGCCGGGTCGAAATTTATATACCCTCCACCTTGGATTGCATTCGACAAGGCTGTCGATTGCCGTAGAAGTGCAGTAATATTACAGAAAAATATAATTACTTTAATATAGCCAAACCAAAACAA
Organism: Polietes domitor; assembly: GCA_947397865.1. Lineage (NCBI taxonomy): Eukaryota > Metazoa > Arthropoda > Insecta > Diptera > Muscidae > Polietes > Polietes domitor. The sequence goes on from OX377619.1 coordinate 145,229,669, forward strand.
ATAGAAATATTAAAAAAAAAATTATTTTATAAATAAATATAATACTTCTGTAATCGTTTTCATCATTCTAGCTGTAATCGTTTAGTTGGTACTATTTTTACCATTGTATGCCTTGAAAGTACGAATTTGGAAAACATCTTTTATTTTTCGTGTCTACGCATTCAGAGGAATGTATACTCCGAATTCCATGACTCTAGCAGCGGTTATTTGATTTGTACTATTTTTGTCCCCTTTTTTCATTTTAACACCAAAAAGTACGATTTTCGGAAAATCCGTTTATTTTACGTGTCTACGCAATCAGAGGAATATATACACCGAATTTCATTATTCTAGGTGCAGCCGTTTGGTTGGTACCATTTTTATCCCTTTATTCCCAATTTAGCCCTTAAAAGTACGAGTTTGGAAAAACTATTTTTATATTATGTATCTACTCAATTAAGGGAATCTACACACCGAACTTCATGTTTCTAGCTGTTGTCGTTTAATATGTACCATTTTTATTCCTTTTTGCCCCATTTCTCCCCCTACGAATAAAAATCACTTTATGGTGCACGTTTTTGTTATATATATGCACATACCTAATATCAAGTAAGTACAAGCAGACATATTGAAAAAACATGCTTAATTACTTTAAATATTACGGGTTATTATGGGTATTTTCAGTCCTTGTGAGAGAAAAATTTTTCCGTCTGGGCCGATTTCGCCCACTTTCAATCCCAACCGATCTGCAACCATAAGACACATTTACGGACATTTTCAACCTCCTAGCTCATTTCGTTCAGAAGCTAGCGTGCTTTCAACAGACAGACAGACGGAAAGACGGACATGGCTATATCGTCTTAGAATTTTACCACGACCCAGATTGTATATACTTTATGGGGTCTTCGACGAATATCTTAAGGTGTTACAAACGGAATGACAAAGTGGATATACCCCCATCCTTAGGTGGAGGGTACAAAAATATATGTATAATCACATTAAACATAAAATATATTTATACTTTAACTACGCCCCTTCTTGTACCTCCCACACATTTCTCCCTATTACAGGTAAAATTAATTACTTTAAAAATTCTATAACGGTGCTTGAAATCCACTATGACTTCATATTTGATCATGTTTTCTTCAATTATTTACAAATGTGGAAGTTGGGCCCAATTACCACAAACTTCTAGTGCCTCCCACACACATAATCTGGCGCTAAGTAAAATGTAAGTCATTCCACGCACATGTTCTCTGAGAGTGAGGGTATATATAAGTCGGTTTAACCGACTGAAACATACTCACTTGTTTATGATCTCTTTCGTGTCAGCAAAAACAGATTGTTTCGAAAAAATATTATTTTTCCCAAATTTTTGGTTGCTATTCCTAAACGACTGTCTCTATGTGAAAGTGTAATTCTCAACATTTTTAGACATCTTAATTGACTTTAATTGAGCATATATACGGGTACGAGAGCACAAATATAAACAAAAATAAAGTATAAAATATTAAAGGTAACTACGACGAAATTTTAATTTTAGTAAAAAATATACCCATACATTTTTTGTTGATATTCTGAATCAGCGTGCCTCAATGCATACACAAAATAATTTTTTCGGCTTGGACACAATTTTTTTATTGCATACTGTAATATGTTAAAATAATCCTTATTGCCTTGTATACTTTCAATTTGCAACAAAATTCAAAAAATATTTTCTAAATCAAAAGTTATAGAATTTTGAAATTAGATTTTGTACTACTGTGCGACAGCCGGTATCATTATTCATATTACACACATAATGTCATTGAAAGACCTTTCAGATGAAACAAATAATTTTCCGAATTTTGCTCAAATATTGTATTCAATTTTAAATTCAGCCGTATCCTACAATGAAAGAATTTTCCTTCATAATATTTATGAAGCTATTTCATAAATTTGCTGATTTTTTTTCTTAATATGTATGAAAAATTCATAAATAAAATAAAATGTTTCATACAATTTTATCATAAACATTTTATATTTCTTAAAACAAAATTCTTAAATTAGAGAAACTTAGTTTCATAAGATCAAAGAAAGATTTCATTGTTTCATCTTTCATATTCAATAAAATATTTTTGTTATGAAATATCTTCATAAATATAATGAAGGCTTTCATAGTTTTTATGTTACATAACTTAGAACTAGATTTATAGTGTCGACTTTATTCGTTGAATGATATCAAATTTTCATTTGTCCTCTATTAAATCTATCTATATATATATAAAAGAGCGTTACTGACTGACTTCTCACTGACCAGACCAAACGGCTGAAGCCAGGGTCATGCAATTTTCAGGGTAGCTCCCAAATATGACGTAGACGTAGACTAAGAAAGGGTTTTACGAAATTCGTACGTTTAGGGGGTAAAATGGCCCAATAAGGGATAAACATCGAATCTTCGTCCTGACTAAACGGCAGTAGCTATAAACATGAAATTCGGTGAGTTCCTTGCAATGACCATGCAGGCGAGCAACAAAGAGGGATTTTTCGAAATTTTTACTTTTAAGGGAGGAAAGAGAAAGGGATAAAAATGGTACCAATTTAAGAATTGCATCTTGAATCGTGAAAATCGGTATTTACATTCCTCTGACAACGTAGACTTGCAATATAAATTGATTTTTCGAAATTTGTACTTATAAGGGGCGAGCGGGACAAAAAGGGATAAAAATGGTACCAACTAAAGTATTGCAGCTATAATCTTAAAATTTGATATGTAAGTTCTTCTGGCCATGTAGAAGCGCAGTAAAATTGGATCTTTCGAAATTTGTACTTATAAGAGGTGAGCGGGAAAAAACGGATAAAAATTGTACCAACTAAAATATTTCAACTAGAATCTTGAATTTTGATGTGCAGTAACATTGGATTTTTCGAAAATTATAGTTATAAGAGGTTAGCGGGAGAAAAGGGGATAAAAATGGTACCAACTAAAATATTGCAGCTAGAATCTTGAAATTTGATGTGTAAGTTCTTCTGACCCTGTAGAAGCGCAGTAAAATTGTATTTTTCGAAATTTATAGTTATAAGAGGTTAGCGGGACAAAAAGGGATCAAAATGGTACCGACTAAAGTATTGCAGCTAGAATCTTGAATTTTGATGTGCAGTAACATTGGATTTTTCGAAAATTATAGTTATAAGAGGTTAGCGGGACAAAAAGGTATAAAAATGGTACCAACTAAAGTATTGCAGCTATAGTCGTGAAATTTTGTATGTAAATTCCTCTTACCACATAAAAGCGCAATATAAATGCATTTTGTACTTTTAAGGGTTGCGCGGGACAAAAAGGGATTTTTCGAAATTTATAGTTATAAGAGGTTAGTGGTGCAAAAAGGGATAAAAATGGTACCAACTAAAGTATTGGTCGTGAAATTTGGTATTTAAGTTATTGTGCCCATGCAGAAGCGCAGTAAAATTGCATCTTTCGAAATTTGTACTTATAAGAGGTGAGCGGGACAAAAAGGGATAAAAATGGTACCAACCAAAGTATTGCAGCTAGAATCTTGAAATTTGGTATGTAAGTTCTTCTGCCCATGTATTTAGAAGCGCAGTAAAATTCGATCTTTCAAAATTTGTACTTATAAGAGGTGAGCTGGACAAATAGGGATAAAAATGGTACCAACTAAAGTATTGCAGCTATAGTCATAAAATTTGGTATGTAAATTCCTCTCACCACATTGAAGCGGAATATAAATGCATTTTGTACTTTTAAGGGTTGCACGCGACACAAAGGGATAAAAATTGTACTAAATAAGGTATTGCAGCTAGAATCTTGAAGTTTGATGTGTAAGTTCTTCTGACCATGTAGAAGCGCAGTAAAATTAGATTTTTCGAAATTTATAGTTATAAGAGGTTAGCGGGAGAAAAATTGTACTAATTTAATTATTGCAGCTATAGTCGTGAAATTTGGTGTGTAAATTCCTCTGTCAAGGTAGAAGCGCAAATCCTAATGGATTTTTTCGAAATTTATATTTATAAGGTGTGAACGGGACAAAAAGGGATAAAGATGGTACCAACTAAAATATTGCTGATATAGTCGTGAAATATGGTACGTAAATTCCTCAGATAACCTAGACTTGCAACATAAATGGATTTTTCAAAATTTGGGGACCAAAAAGGATAAAAATGGTACCAACATTAGGATTACAGCTAGAATCATGAAATGTAGTATGTAAATTCCTCTGACCAATTCGAAAGGCGAGCGCCATCAAAATGTATTATTTTTCGAATAAAAGGCTCTGCGGTTGTAATATTTTGTTAAAAACTGGGTAGAAAATGATAAAAAAATATATATACGAAGGGAGTTCAGCTAAAACAGTGCACATCGACAAGCACATTCCTTTGAATGCTATGTTTCCAATTTACTATTTTAGAAAAAAATCAAATAAATGCTGTCCTAAAACAGAGACGGATAATAACAAATCATACATACAGAATTATAAATAGTATGAAGATAATTCTTTCAGTGTATTGGAAAACCCAGTGTTTTGTCCAAATTTGGTCTCTTAAGACCGACTTTTACAATGAAAACATTCTGGTTTGATATTTAAAACGTTGTTGTCGGTACTTTGGTATTTCAATACTTGATTTATTTATAAAAGCCGACTAACATAACTGGAGTTTTTTAAATAATGTTTGTTATATTATTTATTGTAATTTCTTTCAGTGTATTTATCTTGTTTTTAATATAAATTCGCTCAAGCATGAAAATTCACTATTCCTGAAGAAAATGCACATAAGTCCACATATGCTCTTACTATATTATATACGTGTGTAATGTAACAGGAAATATTGTCGAAATTTGTAACATTTGTTTGTATTTCCAACAATAAGTCGCCTTCAGTTACTTTTTTGTGACACAATGACAATATAAATGAGGGTACCACAGTGCAACAGAATTGGAAAATGAACGAACAAAAAAACCCAAAACACAACTGCCACTTTCTAACCCTTTTCCCATCGCACTCTTGCACGAACACTATGGAAACCCCGAAAAAGCGGTCGATTATTTTGTTGGGTTGTTTATTATTTGAATGTTTTGTAATGAAATTGAATGATTACCACAAAATTGTCAATTTATTAGATGCAATTTGATACAATTTCGAAAGGCGATCGATCGACTGGGCTACCAACCCACCCGACAACAACAACAACCTTCTGCTCATGGTCTCATTCCCCCTGACAAATTCGGGGTTCATTTTGGCCGACTACCACTATACGGGTGCATGGCAAACTTGTTAAGAAAATTATAGACTGGCTGTTTGAGTGAGTCTCTGTGTGTGTTTTCTCTGTTCTTTTGACAGAGTGCTACCTTAAATTATCATAGTTTAACCCTTTTTTCTTGGTTGGCTGAATGACGGTTTTGTTTGTTTGTTACGCGCCGTTGTTTTTTTTTTCGTTGTCCAACCATCAGAGGGGTAATGTTTCATTTTAATTTGTGTCATTTTTCAAATGTCTTCAAGTAGAACCTAACAAATGCTTGTCAACTTTTTCCTTTTTTCGGTTTTTTTGGGCGGTAAACACATATGTCGTCGTTGTTGTTGCTAAAATAACAATTAAGTATGTTAATGTAACATTCAATTTTAATTGCGTTTTTAATGTGTCACATTTAACATGGCCAGAGTAGTAGCCTGGGAAAATATTTGAATATTGGTGGAAATTTGTATTGATTATTTGTTAACTATAATTATGACGGTTAATTGCTGTGACACTAGCGTGTGAGAATATCAACTTCCGCCGCCATGGAGGCTCTGAGCTAGATTTTCGTTATAAATTGCGGTTAAGGTTTTCTTAAAGTTATATACACAGTTGGCTCATGTGTCTTTGGTTTTTGAACAAAGTCGAAATTATCAACATCCGTCTATATACATACACATAAATAAGTAATACGCATTTATCACATATTGACGTTTTCTCTTATTCTACAATACTTTATTTTCAGTGCCCAGTTTTATGAGTTGTAGTTAAAGGCTCTCGCACTATGTATTGTCGTTAAATAGCACTCCTGGTTTGTCGTTATTCAAAGCTTCCCATCAAGTAGCTGGGTTTCATTGTTTCTCATGCGAAGGAAGTCAATCTTCAATATAAACCGAATGTAAATGATTTTTGCAAATGCAATGTCTTAGCAGACTATATAAATATTAAACCTTCGAGCAATGATTAAAAACGTTTTTTTGAGTGGAAACCCCGCGATTGAAACCAGACCAAAGCTTGATAGTTTTTTCACATTTGTTCTACACAGAACGAATGCACTTTCGTAATGTTTATGAAGCGATTTAATAAAATGTTTTTTCTTTCAAAAATTTAGGTAATGTTTTCTTAAGATGCATGAAGAATGCATAAATAAAATTAAATGTGTCATATAATTAATGAACATAATATAATGAAACTAATTATACCCTACACCACTTCGAGGGCTAGGGTATTATAAGTTAGTTTCGCGCCAAATGTTTGTAACACCAAGAAATAATCGAGCTAGACCTACCTTTAAGTATACCGATCGGCTTAGAATCACCAGATGAGTCGATTTAACGATGTCTGTCTGCCCGTCCGTCTGCTGTCCATAGAAGCTTGTTCGCACTCTACAGGTCGCAATTGTTGTCCGATTGTCATGAAACTTGACAGAAGTCATTTTCTCTGGCCAAGGACCATCGGAGGAAATCGGTTCAGATTTAGATATAGCCCCCATACAAATGTCGCTCCAGATTTGACTTTTTCCGCCCTATAAAGCACATATAGTACCTGATTTTCTTCAAATTTTGGCTTAACACCTTATAATCAAACTAGAAATAGCTGTGGCGAAAGCGGGTTAGATCGGTTCAGATTTAGATATAGCCCCCATACAAATGTCGCTCCCGATTTCACTTTTTCCGCTTCAGAAACCACATATTGTACCCTAGTTTCTTTAAAATTGGCACAACATTTTATAATCGAACTAGAAACACCTATGCTGAAAGTGGGTAAGATCGGTTCAGATTTAGATATAGCCCCCATACAAATGTCGCTCCCGCTTTGACTTTTTCCGTTCTAGAAACCACATATTGTACCCGAATTTCTTTAAAATTGACACAACATTTTATAATCGAACTAGAAAAACTTTTGCTGAAAGTGGGTAAGATCGGTTCAGATTTAGATATAGCCCCCATACAAATGTCGCTCCCGATTTGACCTTTTCCGCTCTAGAATCCACATATTGTACCTGATTTTCTCTAAAATTGGCATAACATTTTATAATCGAACTAGAAACACCTATGCTGAAAGTGGGTAAGATCGGTTCAGATTTAGATATAGCCCCCATACAAATGTAGCTCCCGATTTGACTTTGTCCGCTCTACAAACCACATATTGTACCCGATTTTCTTTAAAATTGGCACAACATTTTTTATTCGAACTAGAAACACTTATGGTGAAAGTGGGTAAGATCGGTTCAGATTAAGATATAGCCCCAATACAAATGTTGCTCCCGAATGTTTAACGGATTTTGGCCAAACTTTACATATTTTATTTCACCAATAAACATACATGGTGCAAGGGGGTCACATCATTACAAATGTCCTTTCCGATTTAACATTTTTTGTGAAACACATACATTTACATAATTCAAAAATTTTTCCCGAATTCACTTTTTTGCCGAATTGACTTGTAATCAGATAGAAAGTGGGGTGTATCATACAGTCGGCTCCGTCCGACTTTAGGCTTTCCTGACTTGTTTGGGATATGCCCATATGCCCATACTTTGCTATAACCCAAATGGGGCCCCATTCTTCTCTATTACAGCTCTAGAAACTACTTCTAACATCGGATCTTCATCAAATTTTGCACATTATTCTATGTTTCAACTAGGAATACCTACCGTGAATGAGAAATATATAGGCGCATGTTTTGGCACAGGCCTCAAGTGTTGTTATAGGCCCCTTCAAATGTCCGTCTGATTTATCCTATTACCGCTGTATAATTTATATTTGTCTTTGGATCTTGATCAATTTTTCCAGTTATATTTACTTTACTCGGCATATCTGCTGGAAATACTGAAATACCTGGGTTTAGAAATCAAAGCGAGGTATATACGCAGGGAGTGGTGTAGGGTATTATATAGTCGGCCCCGCCCGACTTTAGCCTTTCCTTACTTGTTTTAATAGGTCAAAGAAAGATGACATTGTATTAAATAAACATTTCTTAAAGATATTTAAATATATTATAACAAAAAAGATTTTGCTGTATTTTGAAGCGGTTCATGATTAATAAATAGATTTGTAGTGTGTTGACTTTATTCGCTTGAATACTGCTAGCAATTCCCATTTCTACTTTTGTTAATCATTTGCCCTAATTTAGTTCAACGAAATGGTGATGTAGAAAGATGTTCGGTTAAAAATTTAATATTTGATATGTACACTCAGAAAAAATTTAACCCTATAACAAGTAAAAACGGCGTTAAGTTCGGCCGGGACGATCTTTATATACCCTCCACCACGGATTGCATTCCACAGAGGCTGTCGATTTTCGTAGAAGTGCAGTAATATTACAGGAAAATATATAGTTTTTAAATATAGCCAAACCAAAACAAATAAAAATATAAATATAATATTTTTATTATATGACAAGGCTATAGATATAAAAATAATACTTCAAGTCAATTCAAAAAATAAATGTACTTATATTTATATTTTCAAAAAAGCTTAAATGCCATAAATATTGGTATATAGTGGGTGCTACAGTTGGTTGTATTTCCATTCTATTTTAATTCCCAAAGTACAAATTTTGAAAATCCATTATCTCACGTACATATTGCAAAATAACTTAACTTCATGATTCAGCCAATTTTTGCCGTGAAAGTACGAATTTTAAAAATCGTTGTATTTTGCGTGTCTATGCAGTCAGAGGAATGTATACTCCGAATTTCATAACTCTAGCTGTGATCATTTGGTTGGTACTATTTTTATCCCCTTTTTCCATTTGAACCCCAAAAAGTACGAATTTGGAAAAAATAATTTCATATTATGTATCTACTCAATCAGAGGAATGTACACAGTGAACTTCGCGTCGATTGATATGTACCATTTTTATCCCCCCTACGAATAAAAATAGTTTTATTGTGCACGATTTTTGTTATCGGGGGAATGCACATACCCAATATCAAGTTAGTACAAGCAGACATATTGAAAAAATGTGCTTAAATACTCTAAATTATTAGGGGTTATTATGGGTTTTTTCAGTCGTTGTGAGGGAAAAAATTTTCCCTTTGGACCGATTTCGCCCAGTTTCAATCCCAACCGATATACGACTATAAGACGTATTTATGCAAAACTTGGACATCCTAGCTGCATTGGTTAAGATGCTAGCGTGCTTTCAACAGACGGACGGACGGACATGTCTAGATCGTCTTAGAATTTTATGACGATCAAGAATATATATACTTTATAAGGCTCAGGTCGATATTTCAAGTTGTTACAAACGGAATGACAAAGTTAGTATACCCTCATCCTGGAGGTGGAGGTATAATGAGTTAAAACGAACTAAAATTTAGGAAAATTGAACTTCGAATAGCGCTAAAGCAATATTTCCTCATATCAAGTTTAAACTTTTCCTTGAAAGTAGTACATTCTTTGAACTTGATTTTAGTTAAATTTCCCTCAAATCAAGTAATTATTTACTCAAACTGAGGAAAATTGCAGTAAGTTTTTGCTCACACCAAGTATGTTTTTACTAAATCTAAGTAAAATTTTGCTAAAAATTTTTAAAATCTAAGTCAGTTTTTCCTCAAAACAAGTACATTTTTAATTAAACTGGGAAAATATTTTCTTGATACAAAGAAAAAAGTGAACTTATAATAAGTTAAATTTAACTAAAATAATGATTTTGCTTCAGAGTATGCCAAACTAGTATAAAAAATGATAACATGAAATATTTCTCAAAAGTTTTATGATACCTCATAAAAAGTACCAAACTTTTATTGTAATAACATGCGAATAGGCAAGTAGCGGCAACCAACTTTAATTAAATACAGCAGAGTAATGAGTACTAAATCACCTAAAAGTAATTTCTTCCAAAACTAATCAAAACTTTTTAAAGTCAATGTAATCGGTAGATCAAATTTAAAATAATATTAAAAGGCCCACCATATACTTCATACGCTTAAATCAGAGATTCCTATGATGAGCAAACCAATCCCCACCTCAATTTATTCACTTTCAGCATAATGTTAGGACAAGAATTTATTTTTTTAATGAAACCCTTCCCTGAAAATCTTCATTGTCAAACGAAATCCTATAATTTAGTTACAACTTACAACAGGTTTTCCTACGTCCATCATTGTAACTGCCGTGCTGGAATCTGTCCTGGTAGTAACATAAATGTCATCCGATATCTTGGGAAAATATTTGCTACTTAACCCAAAATGTCTTACACCACTCGCTAACATTTGACACTTTGAAACATACCTTCCTTCACTTTGAAATATACCTTTAATCCAAACCATAACAGCTTTTCAAAAAACAACACAATGTCCACTAATTTTTGGCATTCAACGGAAAATAACCTGGTAGACATAAAAATAAATAACAGGATAATGATAATTATCTCGTATGCAAATCAAATTTTAAACAATCTACCGTAAAGATCCAACCAAAGATCTTTGACCAAACACGGCTGGACCTTATTAACATATTTTCACACAATGCTCGGGCATGAGATAAGAGAAGAGAAAAAACCCCTCCTCTGTGTAATTTTCAGGGGTATTTGTGTGTGTAAATCTGTGAAAATGCCAACCAGAAACCGGCTCATTATGTAAAAGCAAGAAAACCAAATTGTTCATAATTCATTTTGAAAACAGCGGCAGCAGCTAAAACAACAACAAAATTCTTATAAAATTCCTCAAAACGGAAATGTCCTTTTTTGTGAATAATGCGCACATAAATGTAAATTAATGGTCAGTAAAGCCGATAATAATGGCAGTGGTGGTGGTGAGTTTTCAGCCTCGGCAGCAGCCTGTCATGTCCTTTTCCCAGAGAATATGTAAATTTTCCCCGCTCATCTAATGTAGCGACATATGTGAGGTTTCTTTTTTTCTCGGGAAACTATTCATATTGAGAATTTATGTTATTTTTAGAAATATTTTCAAGATTATATTTTGAGCGTTTGTCTCACTTTTGTTACGGTTTCACTAATTTAGTGTGAAATGTTTAAGCACTAAATTTGGGTATTATGTTATTTCGGTCTGTTTCTTCTATTTAATTTCATTTCATTCCATTTCCATACAGTTTTAATGGCCTTTAACGTAATTAATTATCAGCGCACCGTGTTAAATGTGTAAGAAATATTTAGTGCTTTTCTTCTTCTTCTCTTCTTGTCTCAGTTTAATTTTATTTATGAGTTCATAATTTAGAATTATGAAATAAATATGTTTCCGGTTATGGCTGGAGGAAAAAGGGGGAGACGGAAGGTAATGAATGAATGCCAGCGGATGGAAATTGTGTGTTGGAGGTCTTTGGTATATAATTGAAATGGAATATTATCACGAACAGTGAAAACAGTCATTCATCTTTTTAACTGCACAAAGGGTGTACAACAATTCGGAACTGAATACCCCAGATGGATCCAAATCGATTTTTTGGGAATAATTCTGTAACTTTTGAAAGGAAAAAGATGTGGTGAAGAAATTGCAAGTGCTTAGAGCAGAGGTATTTTCTCTATAATCGGTAATTTCCATCAGTAGTTGGTATACTGAATGAACCTCCGATGATGGTTACTTCGGCCATGTTAAATTTTTTAAATTATTGTTAATCGTTTTTTGGAAAACTATGTAATTATTGAACAGGATAATATATATTTACAAAATTCATGTGCTTAGAGCATAGATATTTTCCATATGATTCGTAATTTTCATAAGCTGTTGGTATTCTGGATGAACCTCCAAGATGGTCACGTAAAATTTTTAAACTAATTGATAAAAGAACAATTATGAAACAATATCAGTACATAGTGATGCTGTTTCAGAGAATTGGTAAAAGAGATATTTGAGTTACAAAAAATAAAAGTTCTATATTTGGCGAGATTGCCAGATTTTTCAAATTAGTTATATATTTGGATTGCTTATAAAATTCCAAATAAATTAGTCAAAAATAGCCTACTTGAATCATAAGTAGAAACAAATGGATTTGTGTGTGCAAATTTGATTTTCAGGCATCCAATATTTGTATACACTCCACGAGAGTATTATCTCTTTGTGCATTTGTTTGTAACACCCAAAAGGAAGCGAGATGGACCCATTGTTAAGTATACCGATCGACTTAGAATCACTTTTTGAATCGATTTATTCTAGTAATCAAAGGTCGGAATTGTAGCCAGAAACATTGTACAACGAAGGACGGACGCTATATAGATATAGCCCCCATACAAATTTCACTCCCGATTTGACTCTTTTCACTCTAGACATCACATATTTTAACAGATATTCTTCAAAATTGGCAAAACATCTTATATTTCAACTAAAACCACCTATGGTGAAAATAGGTCAGATCGCTTTAGATTTATATATAGCTCCCACAAATTTCCCTCCCGATTTTACTTTTTCCACTCTATAAACCACATATTTTAATAGATTTTCTTCAAATTTGGCAAAATATCTATTTCCCCTAGAAACACCCTGGGTGAAAATGAGTCAGATCGGTTCAGATTTAAATTTCCCGCCCGGCTTGATTTTTTCCGCCCTAGAAACCGAAAATTGAGCATAACACGTAATACCTGAACTGGAAGAACCTATTGTGTAAGTGGGTCATTCCATGTTTGGATATAGCCCCGACACTAATATTCTTCTCGATTTGACAAATTGGACAGATCATATTAGCCTAAGATTAGGAAACATACAAAAATTCTTCCAGTTTTCACTTTTTAACGGAATTGAATTGTATTCGGCCCCGCCCGACTTTAGCCTTTCCTTACTTGTTATTGTTTTCGCAATTGTTGTCCGATTTCAGTCAAGTTTCATACAAGTTTGTCTTAATTCACCTATGAAAACATATAGTGACAGAGTATCACATCGATCCATATCTTGATACAGCACTAGGTGCTGTCTTAAGTTTTCAGACTATCATGGATAACTAGCACAGTCTGTTAGACTTTTACTAATGATCATCCTTCAGATCCCCTTTAGGATGACCGATTTCGAATGTTTACTGACATCTTAAAAAAGGTTTTGAACTGGAGCAACCAAATATCTTTCCAAGGGTAATTTGGTGTGCTTAATTCGAATCTGTAATATCACGTCGAGATACAAAAAATGTTTTTATTTCTTTTTTGTTTTCATAAAAATCATTAATTTATTTAAAAATCAATGAATTTTCAAAAGTGAATGGTGTTATTATACCATCCACCACCAGGATGGGGGTATACCAACTTTGTCATTCCGTTTGTAACACCTTGAAATATCGACCTGAGACCCTATAAAGTATATATATTCTTGATCGTCATAAAATTCTAAGACGATCCGTCCGTTGTTGAAAGCACGCTAGCATCTAAACGAAAAGATAGATAGGACGTTCAAATTTTCCATAAACGTGTCTTATACCCGTAGATCGGTTGGGATTGTAACTGGGCGAAATCGGCCCAAAGAGAAAAAATTTCCCTCACAAGGACTAGAAATACCCATAATATCCCCTAATACTTTAGAGTATTTAAGAATATTTTTTCAATATGTCTGCTTGTACTTACTTGATATTGGGTATGCGCATTGACTTGAAGTATTATGTAGATATATATTGTGTACACGTATTGGTAGCCTTGCCTTATAAGGGTGGTTTGAAATAATAAAAATATTATAGTTATTTATAAAATAATTTTTTCAATATTTGATTTGGTTTGGCTATATTAAAAAATTTTTAAATTTTTGAATGAAAATCGTGCAAAGCGAAAATAAAAACGAAATTGCATAAACAATGAATATTTAGAGGAAAAAAATAGATTTTTAATCTAGCCATGTCCGTCCGTCCGTCTGTTGAAAGCACGCTAGCATCTAAACGAAAAGATAGATAGGACGTTCAAATTTTCCATAAATGTGTCTTATACTCGTAGACACAGGGAAGCACTCCGCATAGGGATACATACCCCTGTACAAACATGATACTATACTATTTTTAAATTTTTTGTCATATTTTTGATGTTCTACTTTACACATTAATAAAAACGCAGTTTCCATATCTTCTCTTCCTTAAGGCATATCGACCTGAAGCCAGGTATGTAATGTAAAATTTCTCTAATCAAATAAAATTTATATGAAAAATAGTTAAAAAGTGGACCCTGTGCATTACTGAAAAATAACTTTTAGGCTTTCAAAATGATCACCATCCTCCTCCATATTAAATTCATCGTTGAAAGTCTAATTTCCACAACTTACGAAACATGATTATGATTATGAAATATGATCAAAACTTACTATGATCTGTTTCACTTCTTCGGATGAATAACCCTTAGTATGTTTTATATATTGTTTGATCTAATACAATTTTTAAATTTAATTTAAATTACCTAATAATAATATTTCAATTGAAGTGATACGCATATCTAAAGCAAAAGTCTTCGGCCGCTATCATGATAAACTTTGCGACTTTGAGTTGTGAGTTGCAGAACGAAGAAAAACCATCCTATTTACTACTTATCACTTTGTTTAACAGTTCGTTAAAGTTTTCTATACCTTTGCGGAGGATGACAATGTTAACCTTTGTCAAATGAAATATCTAAACCGTCATGCGATGTGACAAGAAGCTCGTTGGGTTGCTTACCTTTTGCCGTATAACTGTCGTTCATCCTCTGTCGTCTCTGTGTGGGATGCTACAGTACGGACATTACACGCTTTTCTACATCATCTACTGTGAAAATATACAACTTTTGTCATGTCTAACATTTTCTTTGTAACAAAAAAAGGTTCTATGATACTTTACAAGTTTTTCTTTTTTTGCCGTAGAAATAAATAAATGCACTTTCAACCTGTGGACCTTCATGATTTAGTGATGTTGAGTGTATCCAGTGTGGACAGCTGGAAAGGGGGGAATGTTGCCAAGAAGAGGTGCGATTGAAGAACCATTGAAATGAATGATAATAAAGATGTCTGTTAAGAAGACGGCAAACTAAATAAGTAGGACCAAGTAGAGTGGTTAAAGTGAAAAGTTGTACCCTACAAGGCGTTGTACAGATTTAGATATAGCCTCCATACAAATATCCCTATAATTTACACTATTACTGCTCTAGAATACATATTTTACATGGAATCATGACAAAATTTTCAGGATCGTGTTATATTTGAACTAGGAACAGCTATTGGGAAAGTGGACCACATGGGTCCATGTTTTGATATAGCCCTCATACAAATGTACCTCCGATTTATAATATTACTGCTCTAAAATGCATATTTTACATCGGATCTTGATCAAATTTTTTGGTATAGGCCCC
Organism: Polietes domitor; assembly: GCA_947397865.1. NCBI lineage: Eukaryota > Metazoa > Arthropoda > Insecta > Diptera > Muscidae > Polietes > Polietes domitor. Next base: position 145,245,119 of record OX377619.1, read on the forward strand.
ATACAAATCGGCCCCCCGTTTACACTACAATCGCTCTAGAACCCACATTTTACATTGAATATTGATAAAATTTTGCAGATCATGTTATATTTCAATGAAGAATAAATACTATGACAGTGATCTATAAGGGTCCACTTTTTAATGTAGCGCCCTTACAAATGGGCGCCATTTTTATTATTACCCCTCTAGGAACAAGATTTTACATCGGAAGTTTATCAAATTTTGCAGATTATATTATATATCAACTAAGAATACATTCTATGAAAGTAAAATATCTGGTCCATATTTTGGTATAACCCCCATACAAATTGGGACCCCATTCTACATACATATACAATACATATTTTGAAAGTGATCTATATGGGCCCACTTTTTAATTAATAGCGCCCTTACAAGGGCCCCCATTCTACTCTATTATAGCTCTAGAAACTGTATCATGCATCGGATCTTGATCAAATTTTGCAGATTATGATATATTTCATCTAGGTATAACAACCCTGAATGATAACTATATAGACCCATGTTTTGGCACAGGCCCCAAGTGTTGTTATAGGCCCCCATCAAATCTCCGTCCGAGTCATCCTATTACCGCTGTATAATCTGTATTTCTCATTGGATCTTGACCAATTTTCCAGATCATGTTATATGTACTTTACTCGGAATATCTGCCGGAAAATTGGATCAATTACCATATTAGTTACCATATTCGTAAAATTTGAGTAAAGATGGATTTATAGTATACTGTATAATTTATATGAACTATATGGTTCACTTTTTTCTGAGTCCAGGTATTGCATGGGATCAATTTTATATAGTTCATATAAATTATACAGTAGTGGGCGAACCTGGACCTTCGATATACATATGTTCTTATAGAATGATCATTCGAATTATATTAAAAAATTATATTAAACAAGTAAAAACGGAGTTAAGTTCGGCCGGGCCTAACTTTATATACCCTCCACCATGGATTGCATTCCACAGAGGTTGTCGGTTTTCGTAGAAGTGCAGTAATATTACAGGGAAATATAAATTGTTTAATATAGCCAAACAAAAGCAAATACAAATTTCATGGCTCTAGCTGCGGTCATTTGATTGGTACTATTTTTATCCCCTTTTTTTCATTTTAACCCCAAAAAGTACAAATTTTGAAAAATCCGTGTATTTTACGTGTCTATGCAATCAGAGGAATGTATACACTGACTTTCATTAATCTAGGTGCAGCCGTTTGGTTGGTACCATTTTTATCCCTCTATTCCCATTTTACCCCTTAAAAGTACGAATTTTGGAAAAATACTTTTATATTATCTATCTACTCAATGAAAGGACTGTACACACCGAATTTTGTGTCTCTAGCTGTTTTCGTTTGATACCATTTTAACCCTTTTTTCTCCATTTCAACCCCTACGAATAAGAATCACTTTATGGCGCACGTTTTTGTTATGGGGATATTGACATATTGAAAAAACATACTTGAATACTCTAAAATATTAGGGGTTATTACGGGTATTTTCAGTGCTTGTGATGGAAAAATTTTTCCCACTGGACCGATTTCGCCCAGTTACAATACCAACCGATCTACGACTATAAGACACATTTATGGAAAATTGGGACGTCCTAGTTCCTTTCGTTTAGATGCTAGCGTGCTTTCAACAGACGTACGGACGTCTTATAATTTTATGACGATCAAGAATATATATACTTTATAGGGTCTCAGGTCGATATTGCAAGGTGTTACAAACGGAATGACAAAGTTAGTATACCCCAATCCTGTTTTATATTTTTGTTTAATCGATGCTTTGAGATTTCAGATTTTTTATTATAATAAAATCATTTTGTATTGAAAAATTGCCATTTTTGATGTGGACAAACTGTGGGAGTCGCTTCTAAATTAAGTCTGGTTTACTATAAAGGACCAAGACAACGACTATCACACTATATAAATATTTTGGTAGTTTCGCCACAGACAGTGGACATGGTCTTTGTAATAATTAAAATTTTGATAATAATTAAACATCACAATTTATTTAAAAGAGCATAAGTGGGCGTGGTCTTATGTAATACTAAATAAATATCTCAATTTGCGTAATATTTAGTATAATTGTACTAATATGGTACTGTACTTTTACGAAAAGTCATTAGTCTTGAATCTGTCGATAATATTCCACAGTATTACTGGTTGATCGTATATAAGATACGATCCGGCTTTCTACATGACCAGAAACGTATTCCTTCATCTCCTTACAAAAGGCAGGTGTGGTTTGAACGTCCTCAAAAGGCGGATTCTTAGTATGCTATTACCCATAAAAAGTAATCAGAACTACCACAAAGAGTACATCAATCCTCATAGACTTTGTTTTGTTAACTCCATCGCCCTCGTTAAGTGCTCCCGAAATGTTACAAACGTTACCCCCCTACCACTATACACCCATTGCAACATGAAGGGTACCACACCACAAAACGCGTCGAACAAAAGCATTGTCATTCCGAATTGTAATGACTAAATATAAGCTGATGACAACCATAAACAATTACGAATAGAAAGAATGTTGTGATATCTTGTTGAAGAAGTTCTTCTTGACGAACAAAGTGTTTTTTCCAGAAATAAACGGCCTATAAACACAGCCACATTTTCCACCGGCTGCCTTTGTCGCCTTGTCTGGCCGTTTGCAATGAACCAGAAGATCAAAGAAATTTTACGCTTATTTTTAATGAAATGTTAACAATAATTTCATCTATCAATTATTATGGGGCACTAAATGAGTATATCAGGAAACCCATAAAAATAAAGAAGGAAAAACTAACATGACGAAGAAGAAGAAGTGGTATAAGAACATGACGGCGAAGACACTGGTCCATGAAGATGACGTTGGCGATGATGATGATGCCTGTGATGAGGGCAAGTAGAGACGCGTCATAATATGACACGCTTTTGATGACGGGACGATCATAGAAAAACGCCGCAAACACACACCGGGCACCGAGGGTATATGTATACAATCATGTTGTGCCACTTGGGCCTCTTCAGGAATATGAGCAGACAATTATAACGATAATGATAAGGAAGATGACGGGCCGGTGATGGCGGTTTTACCGGTGATGGGGGTTATGCCAGTGACGAAGACGACGATGATGATGTTATATGACAGGTACGCTTAAGGTTTCGTGGTTATTTTCACCCAAAAAGTTTAAGCATCTCAGGAAGATGGAAACAGACACCACTATCAAGAAGATGATGATGAAGAAGAAGAAGTTCTGTTCCATTTCGTGGACGCTGACATTTTTAAGTGTTTATGACATTGAAGGTCTCTACAATGTCTTCACTAATGACACATGAAAATACTTAAACATGTCCAATGATTTCATTTTCAATTCCATGTCATGCCATGCTCATTCACTTTATGTCTTTGTTCGTTCGTTCATTCCCTGACAATGGAGCAGCGTCGTGCACCGCCGTCTACCGTCAAGATGACGATGATGAGGGTTTCGATAGCGCGTTTCTTCGCTGCTCCGGTTTGTTTTTTCCGCCGTATTTGTAGTAGCGCCCACTTGTGGTTTTGCTTTGGGTTGGAGTGTCTGTCCTGTCGTATCTATCTGTCCTGTCTGTTTTGTTGTACGCTTAAGTGAATTGTTTGATTTTCATTGTTGTGGATGAGTTCGTTTTCATCTTGTACGTCGTTTCACGGAACTTGACTACACTTGGCACTTTCCGTATTCTTTTGATTTGATTTTCTTTCAACACATTTTCCGTTTACCACAACACGACATTAAGAAGTTCTGTTTCCCCATCATCATAACGTTTGAAATGTGAATGGTGTGTTAGTGAGTGGATATTATTTTTCCTATTTTGTTTTTGAAACGTTTGTTGGGTGTAGGGCTACATAACACAAACAGTCTATGATCCTTATTGAATCTTACGTTATAATGATGTTAAATTGAATTTGGGAAGTGGAATCCGACATTGAGGTTAAATTGAGGCTCGAAGCTGAACTCTGTGAAGACCAAAGACCTCGATATGAAAACTGTATACCATATAAATTAATATGTAATTCTCTTGACTAAACTCAAGAAAGTACTTCCATTAAATGGCGGCGATTTCTCCATTGGGCTCATGTCCGATATTTAATATGCCCTAGTAGTCATGCTAAACTGAACATTACATACATACTTTCAATGCGACGATGAAGCCGTTACTCTGCGTAGCTGACTTTAAACATACCAGAGGGGAAAATGTATAAGATCGTCATAATTTCATGACTAATTTTTCGAAATTTTTACTTTTTAGGAGATACATAAATTGATGTTTCCATATTTCTACTTGTGAGAAATAAACGGGACAAAGAGCGATTAAAATGGTACCAACCACAATCTTGCAACTGGAATCGTGTGAGTGCATCCCTCTGACTACGTAGATGCATAACGTAAAGGAATGTTAAAAAAATAATTATATGGGCATTTCTCCAGAAAGTATGTAGTAACCGAAAGGAAACGTGATAGACCAATCATTTATTATACGCATCGACTTAGGATCACTTTTTGGTAGCCTCCATACAAATGTAGCTTCCGATTTGACTTTTTCCTTTACAGAATCCATCAATATTTAATAACTGGTGAGTTTTTTTCAATACTGCCATATTACAAATTAAAAACGAATGTTATTGTCAAAATATTTTACAAATTATTTTTCATTTTACAAATATTTTACTCTACACCTTTTCAAGATTATATTCGGAACATACAAATTTATATTGAGAAATGTAAATTCATATTAGGAACATATAAATTCATAATGGGTAATGTAAATTTATGATATGATATAAATTCATAATGAGAATTGTTAATTTATATTGAGAACAATTAATTCATAATAGGAACATACCATTTCATAATGAAATATACAAGTTTGTGATCAGAAAATCCAAATTCATAATCAGAAAATACGTTTTCATATTCAGAAACTATGAATTCATAATGAGAAAATATAAAATCATATGGAGAAAATGTAAATTTATAATGAGAACATTGATAAAATATGTGTTTCTACGAAAATATCCGTAGAAAAACGTACATACATAGCTTCGATTATAAATTTTACAGCTCCCGATTATGAATTTATATTTTATGAATATATATATTCCTGAATAAGAATTTATATTTTCTCATTATCAATTTGGATTTATTTGTATTCATTTTTTTTATTTATTATTTTATTTTATTTGTACAAATTCCATATAAACAACTTTCCTGGCCTCAGCGCCATAGTGGCATTATTGAGGCAAGCCGGCAATATATTATTCTAATTTATATACAATTATATACAAATTCAAATTCAATTAAAAACAAGTAAGGAAAGTCTAAAGTCGGGCGGGGCCGACTCTATGATACACTCCACTTTCAATCCGAATACTATTTAATTCGGTGAAAAAGTGAAAACGGGAAGGATTTTTGTATCCTGTAAATGTATGTGTTTGACAAAAAATGTTAAATCGGAAAGGACATTTGTATGGGAGTATGTTGAAATCTGGACCGAAATAGATGAAATATAATATGTATAGTTTGGCCAAAATCGGTTAAACATTTGGGAGCAAAATTTGTATTTGAGCCACTTTCACCATAGGTTTTTTACTTGGATTATAAGCTGTTGTGCCAAATTTAAAGAAAATCGAGTACAATATGTGGTTTCTAAAGCGGCAAAAGTCAAATCGGTATAATATGTGGTTTCTAGAGCGGAAAATGTCAAATCGGGAGCGACATTTGTATGTTGGCTATATCTAAATCTGAACCGATCTTACCCACTTTCTGCATAGGTGTTTCTAGTTGGATTGTAAGATGTTGTGCCAAATTTAAAGAAAATCGGATACAATATGTCGTTTCTACTGCGGAAAATGTCAAATCGGGAGCGACATTTGTCTGGGGGCTATATCTAAATCTGAACCGATCTCACCCACTTTCTGCATAGGTGTTTCTAGTTGGATTGTAAGATGTTGTGCCAAATTTAAAGAAAATCGGATACAATATGTCGTTTCTACTGCGGAAATGTCAAATCGGGAGCGACATTTGTATGGGGGCTATATCAAAGTCTGAACCGATCTTACCGAATTACTGCATAGGTGTTTCTTGTTGGATTGTAAGATGTTGTGCCAAATTTAAAGAAAATCGAGTATAATATGTGGTTTCTAGAGCGGAAAATGTCAAATCGGGAGCGACATTTGTATGGGGGCTATATCTAAATCTGAACCGATCTTACCCACTTTCTGTATAGGTGTTTCTAGTTGGATTGTAAGATGTTGTGCCAAATTTAAAGAAAATCGGATACAATATGTCGTTTCTACAGCGGAAAATGTCAAATCGGGAGCGACATTTGTATGGGGCTATATCTAAATCTGAACCGATCTTACCCACTTTCTGCATAGGTGTTTCTAGTTGGATTGTAAGATGTTGTGCCAAATTTAAAGAAAATCGGGTCCAATATATCGTTTCTACAGCGGAAAATGTCAAATCGGGAGCGACATTTGTATGGGGCTATATCTAAATCTGAACCGATCTTACCGAGTTACTGCATGGGTGTTTCTTGTTGGATTGTAAGATGTTGTGTCAAATTTAAAGAAAATCGAGTATAATATGGGGTTTCTAGAGCGGAAAATGTCAAATCGAGAGCGACATTTGTATGGGGGCTATATCTAAATCTGAACCGATCTTATCCAATTTTTGCATAGGTGTTTCTAGTTGGATTATAAGATGTTGTGCCAAATTTAAAGAAAATTGGGTACAATATGTGGTTTCTAGAGTGGAAAATGTCAAATCGGGAGCGACATTTGTATGGGGGCTATATCTATATCTGAACCGATTTGCCTCAAATTAAATAGCGTTCGTCCTTGATCCACAAAACTTGCTTGTGCCAATTTTTGTTAAGATCGGACTATAATTGCGACCTGTATTTTGATTACAACAATAGATGGACAGACGGGCAGACAGACAGACGGACATTGCTAAATCGACTCAGAAAGTGATTCTAAGTAGATCGGTATACTTAACAAACTTCCTTTTGTAACTCGCTTCCTTTTGGATGTTACAAACAAATGCACAAAGCCATAATACTCTCGTGGAGTGTATAAAAATATCTTACAAAATTCAAATTTTATACTGAAGGTAGAAGCGTTTCAAATGAATTATATAGCAATTTCTTAAATGCAGTTTTAAAAGTTGAAATTCTGTTAACAGATTTCAAAGCTGATGGTAGGTCATTATATGTGATAGCACCCACATAATCAATACGTTGTTTTGTCCTTTTAAGTCTACACCGTGGAACTCTTAAATTATTTCGATTTCTAGTGTTAAAGTTTGTTTGGTTCTCAAAAAATGATATGGTGTGATGGCCAATCTTATTAATGCACTTAAACACGAACATTACAACTTGGTACTCATACAATCCATATATTGGAAGTATAGTCTTCCCCACATCCCTATACAATGAAATCGTTGGATAGGACAATGGTAAATTATATATCGTCTTGAGAGCTTTGTTTTGCATGCATTGGAGAGATCTCAAAGAGCTACTGTTCTTATTGTTGGCGTAGGCAATAGCTAAGTATTTCAAATGCGATTGTACTAACGATTGAAATATCATGAGCTTCGATTTTTCATTTAACTTGTATTTCAATTTATATAATACACCGATTGCTGGGGCTATTTTCTTCTTGATATCAACAATATGTAAATCCCAGTTCAAATTGTTTTGCAGTGTCACTCCCAAATATTTCACAGAGTGATCCTCACTAATTTACCATCGACGTACACCGAGAAATTATCATTATTACTTGCTGGGTGGGGTCTAAACCGAACTACTTTAGTCTTATTTGGATTTAGCAATAATCGATTCAACCTTGCGAATTCGAAAATCAACGATGCATCTCTTTCCATGTGAGTTCGTAAAGCCAGATCGTGCTTGTATGGGTAAAACAAACACACGTCGTCTGCAAACATAAATAGTTTACCCGACAAATCAAGGTTCTTCATGTCATTCACATAAATCGAAAATAATAACGGGCCTAAACCACTTCCCTGTGGGACTCCATATTCTACTGCGCCAATATTACTTCGTGCATCGTTAAGGTGAACTTATTGTTTTCTATTCAATAAATAATTTTTGAATAGTAGAAGTTCTTTTCCCTGAATGCCGTAATATTCCAATTTTTGAATTAATATTTTATGTTCTACAAGATCAAAAGCTTTTGTAAAATCAAAAAATATGCCAGCAACACCGCAGAATCCACCATCAAGTCCCTTACAAATATACTGCAAAACATTTACTACAGCATCTTCTGTACCACAACCTCTTCTGAATCCAAATTGACTATCAAACAATAAGCTGTTTTCCTCCAAATAAAATAATAGTTTATCAAAAAGTATTTTTTCAAAAATTTTGTCAACTGTGGACAGGACAGCTATTGGTCGGTATTCATTTAAGGAAACAGCATTAACTTTCTTTGGTATTGGAACAACTTTATGAAGTTTTAAGGTGTCTGGGTATATTGAACTACTGTTCATTTTGTTAAAAATTTCCACCATTTCATTTTGTATTTATATATCTCATTATCAATTTGTATGTTATTATTATGATTTTATATTTCTCAATATGAATTTACATTTCACATTACGAATTTACTGTGCTGATTGTGAATTATTATGCTCCTATTATGAATTTACATTTCTCATCATGAACTTACAAATTCTGATTATAAATTACATTTTCTCATTATAAAGGTGTAGACTAATCGTCAGAATTGGACATTTATATCGCAGGTAGAAGTGACTGACACCTACACTAGTTTCAAAATTGAAAACGATTAAGGAAACAAATAACTCATATGACGGAGAATGTTGTGACGCATTTAATTTAGAATATTCATTCATCTGGAGTAAAAACAATAGAAACATAAAAATTACTATTAATTTAATAAATTCATAAAAAATAAAAATATTGAAATAGCCCAGTCATTAATTCTTACAAATGGCCATTAAAATACACCGTAGCATATATTTATATTCCTATTAGATTTCTCTTGAAAGTTTCCAGGCGAACAATTTTTATTGTATTCCTATTTTTAGACCATTTCTTTCAGGCTACATATGTAAAGTAAAATGTTCTTGAAGAATATGTTCACCTCGATTCTTCTAGGAAAATAAGAAAATTTACATTATGTAAGCATTGTCGGCATGATATTTTTATTTCACAATAAAGATCCTCCAAATAGCCTCACAAAAAGTTTTTATTTCCCTAACTGGGTTTCGCATAAAGTGGATTTAGCGAATTTAAAAAGTTTTGTTTGTAGTAATATAATATAAACAAATACTCAACAAATACTCATTATTGTCAGTAATGTAAATACATATATGAAAAACGATTCGGGAATTCCCGGACCCCAAACCCTATGCGGAACCCATGATTTAAAAAAAAAACTATTGAGGACATGTTTCATGTATTCTTCTGGAGTGTATCCAAAACCAGGTCTCTTTTTATGTGCCTAAACTCTTGTTTTCCAACTGGCAGAATTTATTCTTACATCCAACATATCTTCCGGCTGTCTTTGCCCTTCTGAGCTGGTAAGTGTTGTTTTCCATGTAGGCAATGTTGTTATTGAGACCCGCCTGATTTGTCAGCATAACGCCAACGACCCATCCATACGAAAACACCAACTATATTTAATATGGAAGAAATGGAAAAGGAAAGTATGCCGGAATGAAAAGGAGACCGACATGAATATGAAAACGAACCGACGAAGCGATACCGCCGTCATCCGCCATAGTCATCATCATCACCATCCTCCTCATCATTTTCAAATAACTGAAAAACAAGAACCAACTGCCGGAGAAGCAGCTCCATCCAGCGCCAGTGCCAGCAGCAGCACCATCGACGACAACAAAACATGAAACACTTGATGTCGACGACAGGTTTAATATATTCATTATACGATACGATATTGTGTGTAGCATGACGGCCATAGTGTAGTGGTGGTTCTGTTAATGGATATGAATTTAATTGCCGAGGAGGATCTTAATATAAACTCATACACTCACACTGCCAGACAGACACTCACACTCACTCACTCACTTATATCTGAACTTAAGTGGTGGTATTTGTTTGCCTGGAATGAAAGAAAATCATTTAATTTGTCAAGAAGTTTTTTGTGTGTTTCTGCTGTTGTGTTAATCGAAGTTTGGGGGTGGCGGGCTCGGTCTCGGGCTTCTCCTCTCGAGTCTGTTCCTCCGTATGTTGTGTGGCAAAATCATTGTTTATTAAGGGAGTAATTTCGTCATGGTGTTCCGTGGTGGCGGAGGGGGAGTTGGCATGGGGGCCATTATGTTGGTTGCACGTACTTGCTGTAGTGGGTAAATATAGAAACTTAAGTATGTTTATAACAATAATTTAATTATGTTTTTAAATTGAATGCTTAATGAGTGGAAAATTGTTGTCGGAGATTTTCCGATTTTTCGGTTCATTGTTTGTGTTTATACTGGATATGTCAAGTAGTTAAGTGGTGGTAGAACTGACTGGCTGACACCGCACCCACAGCAATCGAGGTGAAATAATTTAGGCGAATTGGCTGTAATAACATTCATGTTAATGGCGGAAGTTGAATGAGTTGGCCGACATGACGTCGAGTTCAATGCGAGAGTAATTGGACCAATATTGCAGGTTTTTAAAATCCACAACTTTTACAAGGAAATACACAAAATATATAAAATATTGCCGTGGTTGAATGAGTTTTGATTGATATTTATGCGACATGATTTAATTTTGGCAACTGAAAATCATTTACTTAAAGAGGCCGGGTATGTTGTTCAAAAGTCTCTGTGGAGCCACCTGATGAAACCAGGGTGGAAATCATGATAGTGTGCAGCCAACTAATAAATATCACCATGGAAAGGCTAAAGTCGAGCGGGGCCGACTATATGATACCCTCAACTTTCGATCCGAATACAAGCGAATTTGGTAAAAAAGCGAAAACGGGAAGGATTTCTGTCTGTTTCCTAATCATAGGCAAATCGAGAAGAATATTTATATCGAGGCTATATCCAAATAATAGGTTCTTCTAAATCAAGTATAACGTGTTATGCTCATTTTGAAGAAATTCGGTGAAAATACATGGTTTCTAGGGCGGAAAAAAGTCAAGCCAGGAGCAAAATTTGTACGGGAGCTCCATTAATCTGAGTCGAAATATGAGATATTTTGCCATATTTGAAGAAGATCCGTTAAATTATGTGATATCTAGAATAGAAAAAGTCAAATCGGGAGCGAAATTTGAATGGGAGCTATATATAAATCTGAACCGATCTGACCTCTTCTTACCGCAGGTGTTCCTAGTTTAACTAAAAGATGTTTTGATAAATTTAAAGACAATTTGATAAAATTTGTGGCTTTTAGAGCGGAAAAAGTCAAATCGGGAGCGAAATTTGAATGGGAGCTTTATATAAATCTGAACCGATTTGACCTATTTTACCACATGTGTTTCAAGTTGAAATACAAGATGTTCTGTCAAATTTGAACAAAATCTGTTAAAATATGTGGTATCTACAGTGAAAAGATCCAAATCGGGAGTGAAATTCGTATGGGGGCTATATCAAAATCTGAACCGATTTTATCCCGAAAAAACTTCGTTGTGCAAATTTTCATTTTGTTATGGCTACAATTGCGACCTGTACTTTGATTACAAGAATAGATGGATAGACAGACAGACGGACGGACAGACAGACGGACATTGCTAAATCTATTAAAAAAGTGATTCTAAGTCGATCGGTATAATTAACAGAGGGTCTGTCTCGCTTCTTTTTTGCTGTTACAAACAAATGCACAAAGACATAACACTCTCGCGGAGTGTATAAATATAGATGCAAAAGTGGGCAGGATAAAAAAGCCAAGAGAATATCCCAGTTCAAATCAAACACTGACCAAAATAAAACAAACGTAAAAACTAAGAAAAAATTTATATTTTTAAATCAACACAATGTAAATATTTACAAGTTGAAAATTTTAAACCAAACTTTTTTTATTTCTAGAGACTCAAATGATAACCATATGGATATAAACTGGTGGGTAGAAATTTTTAAATAAATATATCCACTACACAAATTTCGCTTAAAACAACAATCGTTTAAAGTAAAAAATAATTAATAAAATGTTATTAATTAACAAAATAAGTATTGCAGTACATTAACATGAATAAGAATAGAATAAAAAGCAATTTCATATCAGTTCTTCTACTCTTTAATAAATATTAACCCCGTTTCCATGTAACTGATTTTGGTTCATGGTAGATTTTTTAATCATCGCCTAAAAACTTCTTTTGCTGATTACATTTTATTTTTATATCAACTATATTTCCCTTCCAATTTTTCCCAAAAAAATCCAAAATCAGGTAAAGAAACGAAATCCAAATCCGAATCGTTCTTCTACTTACAAATTGATTGCAAATCTTATAGTTATTACCCATTGCTCTTGGTCAACACGATTTATTTTTTTGAGTCCTGAGATTGATTAATTTTGAGTATCAAGACTACAACAATTTTAGGCTTTGTCCAAATGTTTTAAACATTTTCTATGTTTGCGTAGAGGAAGTTCTTGGCGCACCATTATGTATTTTTGATGCACTCAGAAAAATAGCATTCCTAAATTTGAGTAAAATCCATACTCCAATTTAGTTCAACAATTTTACTCTAGTTCAGTAAAAATTTTCTTAAAAGTAGGAACATTAACTAAGTATGAGTAAATTTTGCTTATTTCAAAGTTATAGCAAATAGTTCATTTACTAGAAATAGGATAGTAAATTTACTTAGAAACATTTCATTGAATATAATAAAAAATTCTTACAACTGAGTAAATTTATAGCGTGGAATACAATTCCCAAGGTTTTTAGTCAGATAAATATTAAGAATTTTTGTGCATGGAAAAAATCCATTTAGGAAACTTTAAGTAAAAAATTAGCTTTTTCTTAAAATGAAGTTAATGCGTATACTGAATTTTATGCCCAGTTCTTCATACATTTAGGTATTAAAGAACTTATAAAAAACAATTTAAATTGTTTAGAAAATTCATAAATATTAATCTAAGAAGCAATTCTCGTTCTTTTGCAGAGACTTATTTTTTAAATAATTCAAGTATTTTTCTAAATAACCAATGCCAATGCGCCTATCATGCCTTCGCAGCTATCATGGTGTATTACCTCAAGTTTTTATGGAAGAGGTCAGCAAAATTTTACTTAGATTTAGTAAAAATTTACTTGTTTAAAAAGTTTGAGTAAATATTTACTTGGTTTGAGGAAAATTTAACTAGCATCAAGTTCAAAGCATATACTACTTTCAAGGAAAATGTTGAACTTGATGTGAGGAAATATTGCTTTAGCGCTATACGAAGTTCAATTTTCCTAAATTTTAGTTAATTTTAACTCAGGGGTTCACTTTTTTTGAGTGTGTATATGGCGCTCCGATTGGTCATGTTTAAGTTTAGTTAAGTTTTAAAATAATATTGACCGCAATTTACGCTTACATCGTCAATAGGCGGGCTTATAAATACAAATTTATTGTACAACTTGAAAGTAGATTGTGAAAACTTAAAAACTTAAGCATTTCTGATATAAATATCCATTTTTTACACAATATGTAGTATTATATAAAGATTAGTTCTGTATCAGTATCTCACAAATCACGATTTTTGAGTTATGTCTTATTAGGGGATAGTGGATAGTTAAGCTACAGACGTTTGCTTGGTAGTATTTCCATCCCGTTCACAGTGCAAGATAATTTAATTTCGCAAATCTAGCTAAGTTCATGGTTCTATCATGGGCCATTTTGTTGGTATCATTTTTATCCTCTCTTCATATTTTACTGCTTTAAAAGTGCGAATTTCGATATTTTGCGACGCAATTATTGGAACGTAGAAACCGTCATTATTATACGTGTAGCCGATTAGTTGTACCATTGTTATCCCTTGAACATTTAGAAAAATCTATCAGGGGAATGCGCATTCCAAATATCAATAAATATAAGCAGACATATTCAAAAAACATGTATAAATACTCTAAATATTAATGGTTCTTAGGGGTATTTACAGCCCTTGTGAGGTGGAGGTGAAGAGATTGGGTATAACCCCATCCTGGATGTGGAGGGTATAACAATTAAAATTGTCTCTAACTAGGGTATTATGTCTTTGAGCATTTGTTTGTAGCACTTTATTATACCGATCGACTTAGAATCACTTTTTGAATCGATTTAGCCATGTCCGCCCGTCTGTCAGACCGTCCGTCCATCTATTCTTATAATCGATGATCCTGATTTGACTTTTTCCGATCTAGATACCACACATTTCAAATGATTTTCTTCATATTTGTTACAGTACCTTATAGGTCAAGTAGAAACATCTGTGATGAAAGTGGGTCAGATCGATTCAGATTTACATATAGCTCCCATAAAAATTTCGCGCTTGATTTTTTAGAGACCACATATAGTAACCATACAATCACCCATGTCAATTGTAATGGGGTGGGAAGTTAGGGTATTATATAGACGACCCCGCCCGACCTTACTTGTTTTTAATTTATTGTTTTGCTATATTTTTTAAAAATACTTATATATCTTTAAATTTTAAAAAGTAGTCATTATGTCTACGATCTTGGCAAATCATAGTCAATGAAATCTATATACATTTGGAGTTTGTGAAAATACCACAAAATAAGTATATAAATATGGATACAATATTTCGAAAGGATTAAAAATCCTTTGTGGTGTCTCCCCAGAATGTCTTGGAATCAAACGTATTATAGATGCTGCATTATAACATTATAACACACGACCCATGACTTCCATAATTGTATTTGAAAACAGCATTTATTTATCCGACACTAAAACATTCAGTTTCAACTTCCTTTCCATTACAATTACTTGACCTCTAACCCAAAGACATTTGTTTTCGACTAATGAAGCTAACCCTCCCAGCGTAAGGACAACACACACAGACCAAATAAAGTCTTATTTGATGGCAAAATATATTTTACGATTCTGTTGATTTCGAAAATTGTTCTTAGAAAGGCTTTACTAAATGCCACTAAATGAATTTATTTGCCAACAAAACTACACTCAAGCTGTACCTAAAAGGGACTCTAATATTCACAGAGGCATTTATACACCCACATTTGCAGATGGACACAAATTTATACACAGTAAAATTAGATTTATGCTCGAGTTTTGCTCGTTTGATAAAGCACCCCATAAGTTTGGTTGTGTACGAGTGAGAGTATGGTACTGTGTACCAAGGTAGTGTCAAAGTGTAGTAACAACAACAACACCAACAGCAGCAATAAGACTACAAGTAGGCAGGCATAGGCAATATTGTATTTTATGCACGCCGAGGACTGGCCTCCTTCATTCATTCATTCGTTCATTCTGCAACATTCGAGCAATAATTTTTAACTAAAACAAGATATTTATAATAGTACCACCATCACCACCACCGAAAACTCCACTTCCTTCTATCTGAATTCTCTTTGACTGGCTAACAAGCACAAAGCACGAGGTGTACATTAGAAATGTACAAAATAGGAGGGAGGCAACAGCAGGCAGGTTAGTGGAAGAACAACTATATAGGAAAAATTATAAAAGATTGAATTTGTAAGAATCAGAATTAACAATAGAAAATATTGGGCTGATATAAAGCTCTTCGGTCGGAAGTGGAAAATCGACTTTGAACTACCAAAAACAATTTTTTCCAATCAATTTCGTACACCCAGAAAAAAGTGAATCCTATAATGAGTTAAAATGAACTAAAATTTAGGAAAATTGAACTTCGTATAGCGCCAAACCAATATTCCTTATATATATAATATATATATAATTCCTTCCAATATTTCCTCTTATCAAGTTCCTTGGTTTAATGTCCAACAATGTAAATTTTGGTGCGAAATTTAGTCACAATAGCCCGAATAGCCGCTTCAGTGGGTCGATTAAACTGACCATAAAATGGAAGCGCGCAATGAACTTTCTTAACAGAGCACGCATTTTGATAATAAAATTCAATAATTTGCAAGCGTTGTTCGTTTGTAAGACGATTCATGATGAAATGTCAAAACATACTGAGCATCTTTCTCTTTGACACCATGTCTGAAATCCCACGTGATCTGTCAAATACTAATGCATGAAAATCCTAACCTCAAAAAAATCACTCTTTATTTACTCAAACTGAGGAAAATTCCAGTAAGTTTTTCCTCAAACCAAGTACATTTTTACGAAATCTAAGTAAAATTTTGCTGAAATTTTCCTAAATCTAAGTAAATTTTTCCTAAGACCAAGTAAATTTTTACTAAATTTAAGTAAATTTTTACTCAAATTAAATAAATCTTAGAAAAATTTTGCTAAAAGTAAGTAAATTTTGTACTAAAATTAAGTAAATATTTACTTGAACTGAGGACAATTTTGCTGATTTTTTCCTTAAAACAAGTAATTTTTTAATTAAACTGAGGAAAATTTTACTTGATACAAGGAAAAAATGGTTTTGCTTCACAGTATGCAAAACTGATACAAAAAATGACAACATGAAATATTTCTCAAAAGTTTAATGATACCTCTGCCATAAAGAGTTGTGCTATTACTCCATGATTTCAGCGAAGGCAAGAGAGACGCCTTTGCAGTGGTTGTTTAGATTAATACTTGAAGTATTTAAGAAATAAGTATCTGCAAACGAGCGAGAATTGCTTCTTAGATTAATATTCAAGAAATTTCTAAACAATTTCAGATGATTTTTTATAAGTACATTAATATTTAAATGTATGAAGAACTCAACATAAATTTCAGTAAACCTATTAACTTAATTTTAGGAAAAAACTCATTTTAAGTTAAAATTTCCTAAATGCAATTTTTCTCTTCCAAACAAAAAATTTCTGAGCTTTTTTCTTACTTAAAACCTTGGGAATATTCTTCCATATAAGTAGGAATATACTCAATTGTAAGGATTTTTTATTAGATCCAATGAAATCCTTTTAAGTAAATTTACTACCCCATTTCTAGTAAATGAACTATTTACTATGGTTTTGAAAGAGAGAAACTTTGTTTAGTTAATTTTCCAACCTTTTACGAATGTTTACTGAACAGTAGTGAAATTATTCAAATAATTGTATTTTACTCAGATTTAGGAATGCTATTTTTTTTTTATTTTAGACTTTTTTCAATAATACTGGTTAATAGGTATTATGTGAAATATGCAGAATTTGTATCATGAGCGACAAAGGCTATAGTTTGGAACATTCATGGCTTCTGATTGTGGAGATATTTGGTACATACATATAGGTTGGGCCTTTTCAAATTTTAAATTTAAACTATCGATTACTTTGACTTTTTTCCACCTCCAGGATCGATCTGAGACCCTATAAAGTATATATATTCGTGATCGTCATAAAATTTTAAGACGATCTAGATATATCTGTCGGTCCATCTGTTGAAAGAACGCTAGCATCTAAACGAAAGGAGCTAGGAGGTCCAACTTTTCTATAAATGCGTCTTATAGTTTTCCCCCACAATGACTGAAAATACTCAATAATGTAGCACCAAATATCTTCCAATATTAATAGTTTTTAAGCTTTTTGAAGATTGCTATCTTATATTTACTTTTTATTATTTCGATATTTATAGTATAAACGTATTGGAGGGTATATAAAGTTCGGCCCGGCCGAACTTATTTCCTCTTTTACTTCATTATTTTTAGGTTTATGTTTGACATTTGCAAAATGGGACGCTATACGCTCGAATAAAATTGGGAAATATAAAAAACTTAAAACTCAATTCATAAAGTAAATATAAGGCAGCAATTATAAATACCCTAAATATTGGGGGATAGAGAGTGTAATTTCAGCTGCAGTCCTTTGGTTGGTTGTATTTCCATCTATTTTAAATTCAAAAGTATACATTTTGAAAATATCTTATCTCTCACATACGCAGCATAAGACAACTTCATGATTCTACCATTTTTTGTCGTAAAAGCAACAAAATAAAGTACGAATTTGGAAAAAAATTATTTTACGTGGCTATGCATTCAGAGGAATGTATATACCCAATTGCATGATACTAACTGCGGCCATTTTGTTGGTACCATTTTTATCCCCTTTTTCGCATTTTACTCCTTAAAAGAACAACTTTCGAAAATTTCATCATTCTAGCTGTAGCCTTTTAGTTGGTACCATTTTTATCCCTCTGCTCCCATTGCATCCCTTACTCAGTCAGAGGAATGTATACAGCGAATTGCATGGTTCTAGCTGCATCCATTTGATTTTTTATCCCCTTTTTCCATTTTACACCCTAAAAGTACGAATTTCAAAAATTTCCTTTATTTTATGTGTGTACGCAATCAGAGGAATATATACATCGAATTTCATTATTCTAGGTGCAGCCGTTTGGTTGGTACTATTTTTATCCCTCTATACCCATTTAACCTTTTAAAAGTACACATTTAGAAGAAATACTTGTATATATTATGTATATACTCTATTGGAGGTATGTATACGCCAAATTTCTGTTATCTATCTGTTGTCGTTTGTTAGGTACTATTTTTCTCCATTTTCGTCCCATTTCTCCCCCTACAAATAAAAATCACTCTATGGTGCCCTTTTATGCTATTAAGGGAATGCGCATTGCAAATATCAAGTAAATAAAGGGTGATTTTTTAAGAGCTTGATAACTTTTTTTTTAAAAAAAACGCATAAAATTTGCAAAATCTCATCGGTTCTTTATTTGAAACGTTAGATTGGTCCATGACATTTACTTTTTTAAGATAATTTCATTTAAATGTTGACCGCGGCTGCGTCTTAGGTGGTCCATTCGGAAAGTCCAATTTTGGGCAACTTTTTCGAGCATTTCGGCCGGAATAGCCCGAATTTCTTCGGAAATGTTGTCTTCCAAAGCTGGAATAGTTGCTGGCTTATTTCTGTAGACTTTAGACTTGACGTAGCCCCACAAAAAATAGTCTAAAGGCGTCAAATCGCATGATCTTGGTGGCCAACTTACCGGTCCATTTCTTGAGATGAATTGTTCTCCGAAGTTTTCCCTCAAAATGGCCATAGAATCGCGAGCTGTGTGGCATGTAGCGCCATCTTGTTGAAACCACATGTCAACCAAGTTCAGTTCTTCCATTTTTGGCAACAAAAAGTTTGTTAGCATCGAACGATAGCGATCGCCATTCACCGTAACGTTGCGTCCAACAGCATCTTTGAAAAAATACGGTCCAATGATTCCACCAGCGTACAAACCACACCAAACAGTGCATTTTTCGGGATGCATGGGCAGTTCTTGAACGGCTTCTGGTTGCTCTTCACTCCAAATTTATTTACGTAGCCATTCAACCAGAAATGAGCCTCATCGCTGAACAAAATTTGTCGATAAAAAATTTCGAACCGAACACTGATTTTGGTAATAAAATTCAATGATTTGCAAGCGTTGCTCGTTAGTAAGTCTATTCATGATGAAATGTCAAAGCATACTGAGCATCTTTCTCTTTGACACCATGTCTGAAATCCCACGCGATCTGTCAAATACTAATGCATGAAAATCCTAACCTCAAAAAAATCACTCTTTACAAGCTATTATGTTCAAAAAACATGCTGAAATGTGGGGGAAAAAATTTTCCCTCTGGGCCGACAGACAGACAGACGGACATGGCTATATCGTCTTAGAATTTTACCACGACCCAGAATATATATACTTTATGGGGTCTCCGATGAATATTTTAAGGTGTTATAAACGGAATGACAAAGTGAATATACCCCCATCCTGGAGGTGGAGGGTATAAAAATATACATGCATGCCAATACATGCAATTAGTCGAGAAGTCGGTTAATCGTTTTAAAGGCAATAAGATGGTCTTTAAGTCGATTCTTATCTCTGTTTAACAAACATTAGTTGGCTGCGAACAACCCACACCTAGAAAAGTTATGAAACGGATTTGGTCCAAACATACTTAGGGTGTGAAGTCACTCCTGCAATGCGTTCTGTCCCAACTGTAGAGTCAGAGTATAAAAACGACAGTTACCCGAAAAATAGAACATAAAGAGTCGAAATCTCCTGGGAAGAGCGACTTAAGTGTCAGTCGAAGAATGACTACGTCAGTTCAAATAAAGGACGGAGACATATCTCATTATCACGAAGTAATAGGTATGGCTAGATTAATGCAGTTGCGTACGAATAATGTGAGCTACCCAGGACACTATAGCTTAACCATATGACAAAGCTGTGCGGGCAAGAGAGAAGACTCAAACCCCCTGATATTGCACTGTCCGAGATTTGTAAGGCTGGACATCCCTAAAAATGGGAAATCAAACGATCTTAATTACTGCCTTGTGTTTCCCCTGCAGCCATAACCCCCTCGTATCCCATACATCACCACTTTCGAGTAATGTTTTTCACTGAACTGTGAGCTATGAAATTACATTTTCCGAACTATAAAATACTACAGACAAACAGGCTGGTTGACAGACGGACGGTTGGTTGCGGCAGACAGCCAGCAAGCCAGCCAGTCAGTAGCAGCACCGGAGAGTGCCACTAGAGGCAGTTGTAGTAGTTAAAGTGGTGTCAGCGCAGTGTCGCACAGAGTTTGTGTCTCGCCAAAAACGACCGAAGCAACCGAAAACCCCCCAACACAATGCCAAAGCAATGTCATTTATTTTGTATAAAATTGCTCCATAAATTTTCACATCGTATTGCCATTTAGTAATTTTTATGGTTTTGGTCTCAAAATATTGCCATGATGACATTTTTAGTTGTTGCAAAGTATTTTCCTGAATTATCTTCATTTTGTTGCGTGGCAAGTAGTTGCCGCAGTGTTGGTAAGAAGTGGTATGTGGGGTGCTGCACTCATTTCACTGCCACAACCCAGACACCGGCCGAGAAAAGTGGCAGCGAAAGCAAAGAGCGACAGGCAACCTCTGCGATCTGTTTTGTTTGTGGCATTGAGATGTGGCCTGTTCTAATGGTCGCTCCGCGAAAGGGTCATGCTGTGGGGGGCATGGTTGGTTGGTTCAATTGGTATAAAATAGTCTAGGTTTGTGTGTTGTGTTAGTGAGATTTCATATAGTTTATTATATGATAGTGGTTTTTAGGATGACATTACTTAATTTATCTGTTATTTATATTTACACTCCATAAAATGGAGAGCATAGAGTTTCGAAGAGAAGAAAACTCAGCATGGAATTGAGATGTGATGGTAGGAATGAAAGCTATATAGCATGTGTAAAGGGTGTAAGATGCTACCACACATTGGCAGGAGAAGATGTGTTTTGATTTTCGTTTAAAGGTTCAATTTAGATCATCTACTAACATTAGGTAACAACATTTACTGTATAGAGCTCATATTATATGAGTACTACGTTTGTCATTCCTTTGGAATATCGATCAGATTACAGTTTGTGTACTGTATGCAAAGTTAGGTCAATAAGTAATCGATCTCCAGGATATGAATTCATGCGGTATCCTTTAGTCTATGTCGCACAGCCCGTGCAGGGATTAGATAAACATTGTAATTATTATGGGATATCCATTATTATACTCCCTCGAAAACTGCTTTTGTTTATGAGTGATTCCACGTAAAGTGACCCTTGTTTCGGCGAAATTTCAAAATAAATTTATGATTTAAAAAAACACCGATAAATATTCGTAATCTAACGTTTTTTTTTTTCAACTATTCAACCGTTGGACTATTATTTGTGGGGTGCCCTCAGCAGCCATTTGAATGAAATTATTTTCCACTATTAACCGGAAGGATTGTACTTTCAAATAAAAAAAATAAATTTGAGAAAATATTCAGTAGTTTTTTTAGCATTTTCAAAAAAAATATTCGTTCAAAATTATTTGTTACGTGGTTTCTAGAGCGGAAAAAGTAAATCATAAAATGGGAGCTATATAAAGGGTCCGCCATCTAACGTTTTTTTTCAACTATTCAACCATTGGACTATTATTTGTGGGGTGCCCGAGGCAGCCATTTGAACCGGAAGAATTGTTGTTTCAAATAAAAAAAGAAATTTGAGAAAATATTCAGTAGTTTTTTTATAGCATTTTCAAAAAAAAAAGTTATTTGGCTGACCCTATACTTCTCATACAATTTTTGATTATATTTCAAAACAATAATGACAACAATAGGTCTGATCATTTCCTTTTCTAGATATAGACTGGTGTCGTAACAGGATTTCCGTCAAAATGTCACGCCCGTCACAATTTAAATATCCTATATTTCATGAAGAACTGTCGGTAACGTATACTTTAGAAGAAAGTGTATGAACTACTGTTTTGATAAGCAAAAATGAATAAAGACATGTAATGGAAGAACATTGCCAAATTCAAGAAAATAAGTAAAACCCCAAGATTTTCTTCAAATTTTTTTCAATTGGCAATATAGTAAAAATCTCAGTCAATGAATATGGGAGATATTTAAACAAAAGTGTCACACCCGTTCCAATGGAATCACCCTTATGCTTTTGTAGAATTTAAATGTGCAGAATACAAGAAGCGGCTATACCAGTAACGATGGAAATGAATGAAGAAACGCTGAGCCAAGTGTATCTCATTCCACATTAAGATATTCCCACAAAAGTCACCAAAAAATTACTAATGGTATTGGAAAGAGGGTGTTCTTTTTTTGTAATAACAGCCAAACCAGTAGGATCAGTTGAAGGTAACTGTATTTTCGAAATTGTTTTCGTAAACAACATTTTATTTTCAGTGTTAACTTAGATTATCCTCAGTGCAGATTTTTCAATGTCTTTAATTAAAATGGACAAATATGGACATGAATCCACGTAATAAAAACAAAAATCGATAATGACCTGTGAGGGAGGAGTAGTTATGCCCTCACTTCAAAGTCAAGCATTGAAGGAGTGATTTAAGACCCGTTTCACGACTTTTTAAGCTGTTTGGACCATGTTCATTCCTCTGTCTGACTGGCTGTTGTCCACGATAAAATATTTTTTTTTTCAAATTTGTATACCCTCCACCTAAGGATGGGAGTATATTCACTTTGTCATTCCGTTTGAAATATCTGTCTGTTGAAAGCACGCTAGCTACCGAACGAAATGAGCTAGGAGGTTAAAATTTTCCGAAAATGTGTCTTATGGTTGCAGATCGGTTGAAATTGAAAGTGGGCGAAATCGTCAAAAGGGAAATTTGTTCCCTAACAAGGAATGTAAATACCCTCTAATATTAAGACTACTCAAGCATATTTTAAATTTCTGCTTTATATGCACTTCAAAATTTGTTGTGTACATTCCTCTTGTTTTAGAGGGCGAAATGGGACAAAAAGGGATAAAAATGGTACCAAAGATACGACACTAGCTAGAAACATGAAATTTAGATTACATAGATACGTAAAATATGGGGGTTTTTCAAAATTTGTACTTTTAAGGGATACAATTGAAAAGTGAGATAAAAATGGTACCAACAAATCCGCTGAAGTTGAAATCATGAAATTTGGTTTATACATGCATCTAACTGTGAAGATACGAAACAAAAAGGATTTTCGAAGCTTGTTCTTTTAGGCGGAAAATGGGGCGAATGGGGATACAAATCGTACCAAACAAGCGGCTGCAGCTATAATAATGAAAAGCGTTGTGAACATTTCTTGGACCTCGTAGTATTAGTATTAGTATTAGTATTAGTATTAGTATTAGTATTAGTATTAGTATTAGTATTAGTATTAGTATTAGTATTAGTATTAGTATTAGTATTAGTATTAGTATTAGTATTAGTATTAGTATTAGTATTAGTATTAGT
Organism: Polietes domitor; assembly: GCA_947397865.1. NCBI lineage: Eukaryota > Metazoa > Arthropoda > Insecta > Diptera > Muscidae > Polietes > Polietes domitor. The sequence continues at coordinate 145,268,909 of OX377619.1, forward strand.
ATTAGTATTAGTATTAGTATTAGTATTAGTATTAGTATTAGTATTAGTATTAGTATTAGTATTAGTATTAGTATTAGTATTAGTATTAGTATTAGTATTAGTATTAGTATTAGTATTAGTATTAGTATTAGTATTAGTATTAGTATTAGTATTAGTATTAGTATTAGTATTAGTATTAGTATTAGTATTAGTATTAGTATTAGTATTAGTATTAGTATTAGTATTAGTATTAGTATTAGTATTAGTATTAGTATTAGTATTAGTATTAGTATTAGTATTAGTATTAGTATTAGTATTAGTATTAGTATTAGTATTAGTATTAGTATTAGTATTAGTATTAGTATTAGTATTAGTATTAGTATTAGTATTAGTATTAGTATTAGTATTAGTATTAGTATTAGTATTAGTATTAGTATTAGTATTAGTATTAGTATTAGTATTAGTATTAGTATTAGTATTAGTATTAGTATTAGTATTAGTATTAGTATTAGTATTAGTATTAGTATTAGTATTAGTATTAGTATTAGTATTAGTATTAGTATTAGTATTAGTATTAGTATTAGTATTAGTATTAGTATTAGTATTAGTATTAGTATTAGTATTAGTATTAGTATTAGTATTAGTATTAGTATTAGTATTAGTATTAGTATTAGTATTAGTATTAGTATTAGTATTAGTATTAGTATTAGTATTAGTATTAGTATTAGTATTAGTATTAGTATTAGTATTAGTATTAGTATTAGTATTAGTATTAGTATTAGTATTAGTATTAGTATTAGTATTAGTATTAGTATTAGTATTAGTATTAGTATTAGTATTAGTATTAGTATTAGTATTAGTATTAGTATTAGTATTAGTATTAGTATTAGTATTAGTATTAGTATTAGTATTAGTATTAGTATTAGTATTAGTATTAGTATTAGTATTAGTATTAGTATTAGTATTAGTATTAGTATTAGTATTAGTATTAGTATTAGTATTAGTATTAGTATTAGTATTAGTATTAGTATTAGTATTAGTATTAGTATTAGTATTAGTATTAGTATTAGTATTAGTATTAGTATTAGTATTAGTATTAGTATTAGTATTAGTATTAGTATTAGTATTAGTATTAGTATTAGTATTAGTATTAGTATTAGTATTAGTATTAGTATTAGTATTAGTATTAGTATTAGTATTAGTATTAGTATTAGTATTAGTATTAGTATTAGTATTAGTATTAGTATTAGTATTAGTATTAGTATTAGTATTAGTATTAGTATTAGTATTAGTATTAGTATTAGTATTAGTATTAGTATTAGTATTAGTATTAGTATTAGTATTAGTATTAGTATTAGTATTAGTATTAGTATTAGTATTAGTATTAGTATTAGTATTAGTATTAGTATTAGTATTAGTATTAGTATTAGTATTAGTATTAGTATTAGTATTAGTATTAGTATTAGTATTAGTATTAGTATTAGTATTAGTATTAGTATTAGTATTAGTATTAGTATTAGTATTAGTATTAGTATTAGTATTAGTATTAGTATTAGTATTAGTATTAGTATTAGTATTAGTATTAGTATTAGTATTAGTATTAGTATTAGTATTAGTATTAGTATTAGTATTAGTATTAGTATTAGTATTAGTATTAGTATTAGTATTAGTATTAGTATTAGTATTAGTATTAGTATTAGTATTAGTATTAGTATTAGTATTAGTATTAGTATTAGTATTAGTATTAGTATTAGTATTAGTATTAGTATTAGTATTAGTATTAGTATTAGTATTAGTATTAGTATTAGTATTAGTATTAGTATTAGTATTAGTATTAGTATTAGTATTAGTATTAGTATTAGTATTAGTATTAGTATTAGTATTAGTATTAGTATTAGTATTAGTATTAGTATTAGTATTAGTATTAGTATTAGTATTAGTATTAGTATTAGTATTAGTATTAGTATTAGTATTAGTATTAGTATTAGTATTAGTATTAGTATTAGTATTAGTATTAGAGAGATAACAGAGATTATTTCTAAAATTTTGGAACAACGCCAAGAAACATCTACGGTGGAAGTTCATATGTATATATAGCTCCCTGTTTGACTTTTGTCGCTCTAGGAACCATGCAGTTTACGGGTTGTTCTTCAAAACACGTTATACTTCAACTAGAAGCAACATTTGAACTACCGATTACTTTAACTTTGAAATGTTTGACATTAGCAAATTGGGACGCTATACACTCGAACAGAATTGGGAAATATTAAAAACTTATTTTCAAAGTAATGAGTATTTAATGGAAACTGTAAGAAATGTACGTGGAAAATTTTCGTGTTTTCAGATGAAGCTCATTTTCATCTCGGTGGCTATGTCAATCAACAAAATTGACGCATATGGGGTTCAGAGAACCTACACGTGACTATTGAGAAGACAATGCATTCACAACGAGTCACTGGTTTATGAGCTTTGGGCTGGAGGCACCATTGGGCTATGTACTAAAAAATTGTGTTGATCGGATGAGGTACTGCCGAGCCAGTCGTGGTAGTCATATGAATGAGTGTTATTATGACAAAGTTCATAATAACACTCATTATTAAATGGCAAAGTTCAACCTCTCCAATAAATCTACAAATTTAAAAAAAAAACTGTACTTTCTTATTTATAGCATATTCTAATTTTAAATGGCCCACCCTATATACATATACAAATGTCCTTATCGATTTGCATTTTTCGCTCTATGAAGAAACCACACATTTTATCTGATTTTAGACCATTTTATAATTCACAAATAAAAAAATTTTGAATTTATTTGTCAGAATATGTTATATTTTACATGCGAACATACATTGTGGAAGTGGTCCACATCGGTGCATGATATAGGACGCATATAAAAATCTTTCCTGATTAAACTTTTTTCGCCGAACTTAACTGTATTAGGTTAGAAAATGGAGGGTATAGAGGCTGGTGAAGTGGTATAGTAGTCCATGAAATGCTTTTCGCGATCTTAACTGTCACTTCTGGACAAATAACAAAAAACTGTGACAAAACTTTTTGATGATGTTCCCATTTACACTCACCTACACAATGAATCCTTGGTACAAGGCTTGTGTAGCAGCACAGTCGAGATTGCTGGGCTCTAACACTTGTCTGTAGGTTTCGGTTAAAATATCCTTGTGTGTGGCATTTTTTTCACATAAATATGAAGATTTACAGTTTTTTCCTTCGGCCTCCAACGAAACACAACCACACCGACCGAAACTGTGTTCGCTCTTTATTGCTTAATGCATCTGTGTACATAAATTACAATTTAACACATTCGGGGCCGAATGAAATTCCACAGTTATCACCAAATTTAAATCCCATTAAGAGAGAGAAACATACTTTTGAGAAGCAGATGTCGGGGCGGACATACTAAGGCATTTGTAGGCATTTTCCCCTCTTTACAGTGAAATGTAAAATAACATATTTTTCGTTTGTTTAACACTTTGCTGACATGTGCGAAACACAACAACAGCAACAACAATAACAACATCACAATGTAGAATATTTTTAATTGCGTGATTTATGGAGAACTTCAAAGTCTTAAAAACCGCCGCCAACGCACCAAAACCGAAATGAATTGTAGGTCGGCCCCGGCCGTCTGCCATCGAGTTAAGCTGACAAAACAACATAAAATCGCTGGCTGATAAGACACAGTGCAGCGACTTATTTGTGGTTGGTCTACACAGCAATGTAAGTAATTTCTGTGGGGCCCAATGGGGCTGGTGATTGCCAAGTAAATGGTGTTGATGAAAGAAGATGATCACTTCCCATAGATTATATTTAGAGCGTCATGTTAATTTGTAACCAATTAATCATAGACAGTATGTAGGCGAAAATGATTCATGTTAAAAAGGGTGGAGTCAAAGGAAAAAATAAAATGTTGAGACTACGCTAAAATTTCGTTACATTAATACCACCAAAATATTTCGGCTGTATCTTTTGGCAATCCATAGCTAGAGCTATTATACACTGAAAGAAAAATTTGCTTTCCACCAATAGGTAATAGGTTATAAGTTCGTATGGGAGTTCCTCATTCATATTGAGATATACTCTTCATACAAATAACCCTTCGATTTACACAATTATAGCTCCAGAATTCACATGTTACATCGGATCTTGACTAAATTTTGTAGATCATGTTGTATTTATTTGAACTAGGGACACTTACCGTCAAAGTAGATTACATATTATAGCACCCATCAAAATATATTTCCCATTTACGCTATTACCGCTCTAGAGTCCACATCTAAAATCAGATCTCATACATTTCTGTAGATATACCATTTCTTACGTATTTTGGCTTTCTTAACCCGAAATGATATCGAAAAAATATATATAATTGTTTACCAAAATTCCAACTTCAGGCGAGAGTACCTTTAATATTAGTAAATATAAGTCCGATAATACCCCCTTATATCTTCATAGGTACATTTTATGATAGGCAAAATGTGGTTTTTTGAAAAAAATAATTTTTTGCTGGCACAAAAAACCACAATAAAAATAGAAACATTCTGAAAAATATTATAAAAACACATTACAAATAGAGAAAATCTGAAAAATATGAAGTTTTATTTTTTAATAGTCAACGAAGAAAACAATATCGATATATAAAAGATCTATGGATAAATGAATAACATATGATACAAAAGATTATATAAAATAATTATGATTAATTTATTTATACCCTTCACAACAAGATGGTACACTAACTTTGTCATTCCATTTGTAACACCTTGAAATATCGATCTGAGACCCTATAATGTATACATCCTGGTAAAATTTGAAAGCACACTACCATCTAAAAGTAACGAGACAGGACGTCCAAATTTATTTATAATTTACTATATATAATTTACTCAGAGACGTATTCCGAATAGTTGTAGATCGGTTGGGATTGAATGTGGGCGTAATCAGTCCATAGGGGAAAATTTTTCCTCACAAGGGAAATATATTTACAACATTTAAGCATATTTATACCCTTCACACCCAAAAGGAAACGAGATACACCCATCGTTTATTATACAATACGGATTAGAATCACTTTCTGAGTCGATTTAGCAACGTCCGTCTGCTGTCTGTCCGTCCTTCCATCTATTCTTGTAATCAAAGTACTGGTCGCAATTATTGTCCGATTGAAATTGCCTTCACAACGAGGTATAACACATTAAAATCGGTATAGTTAGTTTCAGGAGTTACAGGCGATCGAATGAACACACCTTTTGAAAAAAGTAGCATTTTTTCACTGTTGAATTGGTCATAACTCTTGAAAAAAATCCATTTTTTTCCAAAAATAGTACGTATAAAATATTTTTATGAAAAGAATACATACACAAACTTTCAAAACAATCGCAGCTATAGAGGTCAAAAACCGTACCGCTTGTACCAATTTGTCAAATCGTATCGGGGCTATATCCAAACATGGAATAAAGCGACTAACTTTCGCAATAAGTTCTTCCACTTCAAATATAACGTGTTCTGCTCACTTTGGAATTAGGAAAAAGTCACGCCGAGAGCAAAATTTGTATGGGAGCTATATGTAAAACTGAACCGATCTGACCTATTTTCACCATGGGTTTATCTAGTTGAAATATAAGATATTTTGAAAGTTTTGAAGAAGATCTGTTAAAATGTGTGGTTTCTAGAGCGGGAAAAGTAAAGGCGGGAGTGAAATTTGTGTGGGAGCTAAATATAAATCCGAACCGATCTGACCCATTAGCACCATGGCTGTTTATAGATCAAATATAAGATATTTCGCCTTATTTGTAGAGGAACTGTTAAAATATGTGGTTTCTAGAGCAGAAACTGTCAAATCGGGAGTGAAATTTTGATGGAAGCTATATATAAATCTGAACTGATCTGACCTATTTTCACCACAGGTGTTCCTAGTTTAAATATAAGATGTTTTGCCAATTTTGAAGATAATCTGTTGTAAAATGTGGTACCTAGAGTGAAAAGAGTCAAATCGGGAGTGAAATTCGTATGGGGGTTATATCTAAATCTTCACCGATTTTCTTCAAATTAAATTGCGTTCGTCCTTGTACCGAAAAACTTCGTTGTGCAAAGTTTCATTTGGTTCGGTCTACAATTGCGACCTGTATCGTGTTAACAAGAATAGATGGACAGACAGACGGACATTGCTAAATCGATTCAAAAAGTGATTCTAAGTCGATCGGTATAATTAACAATGGGTCTATCTCTCTTCCTTTTGGGTGTTACAAACAAATGCACAAAGACATAATACTCTCGTGGAGTGTATAAAAAGTCAAATCGATAGTGATATTTGTATGAGAGCTATATATAAATCTGAACTCATTTGACTTATTTTCACGAAAGATGTATCTAGTTTAAATGTAAGGTGTTGACAAAAAGGGATAAAAATGTACCTATTAAACGACAACAGCTAGAAACACGAAATTCGGTGTTTACATTCCTCTAATTGACTTTTAAGGGGCTAAAATGAGATATTGGTATCAATTAAACAGATGCAGCTGGAATAATGAATATAGGTGCATATTTCGCTCAGGTTGCGTAGATTCCAAATAGAATCCTTCGATATTCGTACTTTTTAGGCCAAAAGGGGATCAAATTGGTATCAAGTTTAAATGTAAGGTGTTGACAAAAAGGGATAAAAATGGTACCTATTAAACGACAACAGCTAGAAACACGAAATTCGGTGTTTACATTCCTCTAATTGAATTTTAAGGGGCTAAAATGAGAATAAAGGAATGGAAATGCTACCAACAAAACAACTGCAACTGGATATAATTGGTATCAATTAAGCAGATGCATCTAGAATAATGAATATCGGTGTATATTTCGCGCAGGTTGCGTAGATTCCGAATAGAATCCTTCGATATTCGTACTTTTTACACCAAAAGGGGATAAAATGGTGACGATCAAATGGTTGCAGATAGATAACCATAAAGTTCGGCGTGTATATTCCTCTGATTGTGTAGACGCGCAACATAAAGGATTTTTTGGAAATTTGTAATTTAGGAAAAACAATGCAAAAGGGTATAAAAATGGTACCAATCAATCGGCTGCAGCTAGAATCATGAAATTCCCTTTATAAATTTCTCAGAATTCGTACACGCACAAAGCAAGAGTATATTGTAAAGTTAGGTGTATACATTCTACTGTGATACAGAAAGATAATATAATTTGGAAATTCGTACTTTGCCTTTCTGAGGAATTACTTTGATATATAGTCAAGGGCTATCAAGCATTAAGAAACATATTATATAAATTAATTATACACTCCACGATAGTATTATGTCTTTGTGCATTTGTTTGTAACACCCTAAAGGAAGGGAGATAGACCCATTGTTAATTATACCGATCGGCTTAGAATCACTTTCTGAGTGGATTTAGCAATGCCAGTCTGTCCATCTATTGTTGTAATCACGATACATGTCGCAATTGTAGCCAGAACCAAACGAAACTTTGCACAACGAAGTTTTTCGGGACAATGTCGAACGCTATTTAATTTGAAAAAAAAATCGGTTCAGATTTAGATATAGCCCTCATACGAATTTCACTCCCCATTTGTTTTTTTTTCGCTCCAGTTTCTACATATTTCAACAGGTTTTCTTCAAAATTGGCAAAACATCTTATATTTAAACTAGGAACACCTATGATGAAAATGGGTCACATCGGTTCAGATTTACATATAGCTCTCATACAAATTTCGTTCTCCCGGAAACCGCGTATTTTCAGAGAATTTCTTAAAATGGATCATAACACGTTATACTTCAATTAGAAGAACTTATTGTGAAAGTTAGTCACTTCATTCCATGTTTGGATATAGCCCCGATACAAGCATTATTCTCGATTTGACAAATTGGACCAGGTCATATTAGCCTGTGATTAGGAAACATACAAAAAAATTTTCCCGTTTTCACTTTTTTACTGAATTGAATTGTATTCCAGTAGAAAGTGGAGTGTATCATATAGTCGGCCCGGCCCAACTTTAGCCTTTCCTTACTTGTTTTATTTCAAAATTGTATCCCAATTTATAAAAAATATCATAATTTTCCTAATATTTTATTGCATTTATACGTGAAAGAAATAGTGCAATTGTATGCGGTTAATACTTCGACTCGGCCGAATTTAACGCCTTTTAATTCTTAAATACTGCAAGAGTTACATGATTACTTAGATGTTCTACAAAAAAAAACTAAAATTTGTATCACTAAATGTGGAAAGAAATACGATGTTGCTGTCACTTCATTCATCAATTTAACAGTGCACTCAAATCGCATGGATTTCCCACAAATGTTTTTCCGTTTTGCACTTTTCCCTTAGCTAGAAGACGTTGAAGGTTTGGGGGTGATTGATCATTTATCACTACTATCGAAGTTGAACAGATTGTTACTAGCGTATACAATTGGTGCATTAAGGAGAAGGTTTATCATCCTCTTCTTTACAAATAAAATGATCATTTGTTTCTGGAAATATGTTTACATTCTTAATATATACCTGAGCACTGACTGGTGGCTTGTTGCACTCTTCTTTCATTAATTAGGAAACACATCCTCATTCATCAAACCTGCGGAGCCCTCAATTAACAACCGCCCAAATACGTCCCTCAGCTAAAACACTAACAGCACTAAGCGACTAAGCATTACCCGGTTAAGGCGCATCCAACGTGCGGCAATAAAAAAATCCTGTTGATTCAGGCATGTGTAGCATTTTGATGAGTAAATACTCAACTCGAAGCAGGAAAAAAGTGAACAACAACGCCAACAATCAGCGGCCAACAATTGTAATAAAAACTAAATTATATCCTTGAAGGGTATGCGCAGAGTTTAAAGAAATGTTGCCGCGCAAAGTCTGCCCGCCTGCCTGCCTCGCATTTACGATGGTGTTGCAGTGGATGTTGTTGTTGCTGGTGTTGGTCGTTCCGACTCTTCTGTAGGTTGGGTTGTTAAATGTGAAATGTTGAATGTTTAATGTTTGTATGACGTTTTTAACAACAAAATGATTATGATGCATTTACTTAAACATTTTATGTATGACAAGCATATATACGCACTCACTCACGCACGAAGACAGGCGGACCGGCCGGCAGGCAGGCAGGCACACACGCATGCATTCGCACTTAATGCACATGTCAGACGCAAAAGAACCAAACTGAACCGAACCTTACAAACAGGCAAACCGGGTTTACTACATAAAGGGTAGTGTGGCGGTGGCAGTGGTGCTGGTAATGATGGTGACGGTGATGGCGTTGCCGTTCAGGATGAAACGCAGTCGAAAACCCACGCATTATTTAATTTAGTCTAACCAAACAGGGGAACTGTTGTCGGACAGACAATGGCCCGACATTATAATTCCGCATAACATTAGCACATCAAATTATCGTCATCACATGATCATTGAACATACCGAAACGAAGAAGCCGGCCAGCAAGCGAGTGAGTGAGCCACGCAAACAAAAAGAGGCGAAATGAAACGAGACGAACACTGAAAAGGAAATTAAGTGTGAATGTCTGTCTGACAGGAGGTCGTATATTTTAACTCTTGATATTTCTTTTTGTTTTTCTTAGCCGCCACTATAGCTGGCTAGTCGGTATAGTGAGTGTGATTTAGCGTTTGTTTTATTTTAATCGGTTTTGTGATTTCTTACTTGTGGCCGGTCGGCCAGAATACATTATCAGTGTAGGCGTCAGGTCAAGAGAAAATAACACAAGTTATTTATTCAAGCCTTTAGCCCTTGAAGGCGCCATTAATAGGATAAGAATAATAACCATTGAAACGTTTTCAAAACGCCGCCGTAAAGAAGGTTGTTCTTGGGGTTCAATCAATGCAATCGATAACGAATTCACTTTGTTATCTTCAGAATGGTTGAAGCTATGGCTCTTTTATACCACAATATTCAAATTTTTAATTTTTTTAAAGTTAGTCTTGTTGTATTTATTAAGAGGTCTGACCGGTAGAGACAATTGTTCACTTTTGCTGGTCGTGCACAAAATATTTAAATCACAACATAAATTTTCCTTCGATTTTTCGATGAAAATGTAGACACTAGAGTGGTTCGAAAATTTATTATAAGGTAATCTAATCCCCTATCGCGAATAAAATTTCCCCGGGAATTAATTGTTCCCTTAAAGTTAAAATCGCGATTTTATGTATTTTTCAAGTTTTTTCTGCCTTCTTACTTCAATTTGATCATCTTATTTCAATTTTAATACAAATAAGTCAAAACTGTTATTGTTATATATCCATTTTACCAACTTACGTCTCCAGGGGTATCGAAAATTCCACGTAAACAAATTTCCCTCTTATTCGCGATAGGGGTGAATATGCAAAAATATAACTTTTTTGTCATAGGAGATGCAATTATATTTTTTGTCTAAAGCGCATTAAAAATAGCGCTCTAGCTTCAGCTAAAGCCGATATATTTAGCAACAAACCAAAAGTTAATTTTAGTCCGGAACATTCTCAACTTTTTATACCCTACACCACTTCGTGGGCTAGGGTATTATAAGTTAGTTTTCCGCCAAATGTTTGTAACACCAAGAAATAATCGAGCTAGACCCACCTTTAAGTATACCGATCGGCTTAGAATCACCAGCTGAGTCGATTTAACGATGTCTGTCTGTCCGTCCGTCTGTTGTCCATCTAAGCTTGTTCGCACTCTACAGGTCGCAATTGTTGTCCGATTGTCATGAAACATGGCAGAAGTTATTTTTTGTGGCCTGGGACCATCGGTATTGAATTTCGAGGATATCGGTTCAGATTTTGATATAGCCCCCATACAAATGTCGCTCCCGAGTTGACTTTTTCCTCCCTATAAAGCACATATAGTACCCAATTTTCTTCAAATTTGGCTTAACACCTTATAATCAAACTAGAAATATCTGTGACGAAAGCGGGTTAGATCGGTTTAGATTTAGATATAACCCCCATACAAATGTCGCTCCCGATTTCACTTTTTCCGCTTCAGAAACCACATATTGTACCCGATTTTCTTTAAAATTGGCACAACATTTTATAATCGAACTAGAAACACCTATGCCGAAAGTGGGTAAGATCGGTTCAGATTTAGATATAGCCCCCATACAAATGTCGCTCCCGATTTCACTTTTTCCGCTTTAGAGACCACATATTGTACCTGATTTTCTTTAAAATTGGCACAAAATCTAAAAATCCAACTAAAAAAACCTGTGGATCTTGATCAATTTTTCCATATCATGTTATATTTACTTTACTCGGAATATCTGCTGGAAAATTGGATCAATTACTTTATTATTTACCATATTCATTAAATTTGACTAAATATGAAGTGATAGTAATTGTATAATTTATATGAACTACATAAAATTACTCCCATGGAATACCTGGGTTTAGTAATCAAAGCGATGTATATATGAAGGGAGTGGTGTAGGGTATTATATAGTCGGCCCCGTCCGACTTTAGCTTTTCCTTACTTGTTTCAAAACAGTTGTTTTAATTATTTATAATAAATATTTTTAATTTCAACAGCAATTAGGATTAAGCTAATGGTAATGGTATGAGAATGGTATTGCGAAAAGAACCGTTAGAAATTAAAATCCGACCCGAGCCTCATCAAACCATATTAAAAACTTGCAATACGACCCAGTATAAAGGACAGATTTATACTATTTTAGTGCAATTTTGATGATTTTTTTATAAAAACCGCAATAACTTCCACAGTTTTAGTTCGATTTATGTTTTAAGGGGCTCGTTGGAGAGGTATTGATAACCAATTGCAACCCACTAAGGGTCGCACATTTTGTTCTTACTGTTGGCTCTCAGTGGGTTAAATGTGGTAAACACATTCTAGTCTTACAAAAAGCAAATTTTTGAAAAGAAAACATCTGAAATTTTGGTCTTTCAATAGATAAATTGGGAGGAAAACTTCACATAAGATATTATAACAAAACCGTGTGACACGATTTCCCTCCCAAGAACGAGATTATATAGAAGTGAAACTATAGGTCACTAATAGGAAAACTCATACTCAGTTTATTATTTCGTGGTCGTTTGTCTTTTTTACAGGTCTTTTAATTTCCGAAGGATGTAAATGTTTCAATAATTAAGTTTAGTACTTTTGCGTGTCATGCAATTGTGATATGGGTATCAAATTAAAGAGAAGAAAATCTGCTAAATATAGTTTAAATCTATGTTAGTTTAACATTAACAATCATTTCAAATTTTCCCCTTTAAAAAGTTTATGTAGATTATTTAATATTATTAAAAAAGGTGGGAAATTTGAAATGGTTGAATTTCTTTTCAAAAATTAGCTTTATATAAGACTAGAGTGTGTTTACGATGCAAATAACCCCATATTTCAGTTTTTACTTCACATTTAACCCACTGAGTATTAACAGTATGAAAAGAAATTGCGGCCCTTAATGGGTTAGAAAATTCTAAAAATTGCAATCGGTTATCAATACCACTCCAACGAGCCACTAAAACATAAATCGAACTAAAACTGTGGAAGTTATTGCGGTTTTTATAAAAAAATCATCAAAATTGCACTAAAATAGTATAAATCTGTCCTTTATACTGGGTCGTATTGCAAGTTTTTAATATGGTTTGATGAGGCTCGGGTCGGATTTTAATTTCTAGCGGTTCTTTTCGCAATACCATTCTCATCCTGAATTCTTTTCAAGAAAAACCTGATTTATAGAGGTTATTTTGAACGCGTCCAGCTCATGAACGGACAATGATAATAGCGAAATAATTCGGGAGAACGCATAAAACAAACCATTCTTACATTTTAATCGGGAACTTCAACAACATTTTTTCCTTCCTAACAAAAGAAGACACTCTACTATATACATATGTAGTCTATAAAGCGGAAAATGTCAAATTGAGAGCGAAATTTATATTGTGGCTATATATGAATCTGAACCGATTTGAATCTCTTTCATCATAGATGTTTCTAGTGGCAAATTTGAAGAAAATCGGTTAAATTATCTTGCTTCTAGAACGGAAAAATTAAAATCCGGAGTGAAATTTGTATTGGAGCTATATATAAATGTGAACCGATCTGACGCACATTCACGTTTGGTGTTTCTAGTTCGTGTGACAAATGTGATGAAGATCGATTAAAATATGTGGTCTCTAGAGCAGAAAAGTCAAATCGAGAACGAAATTTGTATGGGAGCTTTGTCTAAATCTTAACCGATCGAACCCATTTTCAGTTCAATATAAGGTACTGTGTCAAATTTGACCAATCCACACTGGTCCCAAATCCATTTTTTATGGCATAAAGTCGAAAAATAAACATACAGTCTTGTAATTTTGCACATTTGCTAGACATATCATACGCAAAAAATAAAAATAAAATTGGGCCGATCGGACCACGCCCACTACCGCCTCCCATATAAACTCAATATATAACCAACATAATTATCACCCTGTATTGGTATAGGGTGACCAAAAACTAAATTTTATGAAAGCTTAAAAGAATGAAGATTTCTTTATTTTGACGAAATGTGTTTTTCTAAACATTATTACTAAAGCAAAATATAGCATACAAACTTTAAACTGCAATTTAAATAATTATTTCAAGAAATAAAGTCAAATGTATACATGTGTACAAAAAGGTGAATGATATTGTATACCATTTTAAAGGTACTTTCAATACCTTTTAAATAAAAGATTGATGGGTCTCGTACACAAAACTAATTCAGAGATATAATCATATATATGTCTATGGCTAATCAAACCCGTGCTAAAATAAAATGACAATTTTTGGAGTTTGCCGCAAAATGCTGACGAGATATTAATTCCACCATAAACTACAACCTCAGACGAACACTTTCACATTTACACTTTGAGTCAAGTTGAGTCATACATATAACTTTTGGTCCACGACATTTATAGATTATGTTCTCTACAAATCACAAAATTACAATACCAATAAATACTTATAAGACCACAACAATCATAAAATGTTAAATATAATTGTTCAACTACTAACTCTTGCCGTCAATTTTCATAATATAGTCACTTTATTATTTTCTTTTTAAGTCTTGATTTTAATTAATTTGTAAAACTGCTTTATATCAAAATTAATCCCAATTTTTTTGAACCGCAAAGTTTAAGTACCATTCAGGCTTGTGGTGTTACCACCTAATTTTCTCCAGTATATTTTCTTGATTGCTTGGAGTGTTGCCATAACGAAAATATATACAAATTTACCACTTTCCAATTTTATTTTTTTAATTTCTGCCAAAAAATGGATTTGGGACCATAGTGCAATCTGAGTACAATGTGTGGTTTCTAGAGCGGTAAAAGTCAAATCGGGTGCGACATTTGTATGGGGACTATGTCTAAATCTGAACCGATTTGCTTCAAATTAAATTACGTTCGTCCTTGGCCCGCAAAACTTACATATGCCATTTCTTTAGGATCGGACAATAATTGCGACCTGTACTTTGATTACAAGAACAGATGGTCGGACTAACAGACAGACGGATGTAGTGAAATCGACTAAGACTGAGATTCTTAGCCGATCTGTACAATAATCGATGGGTCTATCTCGTTTCCTTTTGGTTGTTACAAACAAATGCAGAAAGATTTTTTCTGTCCTTTTTTAAATTTTTTACACACTTTAAATATAAATGTGTACTCTTGTCTTTGAAAAAATTCTTGGTAGTTTATGGTATTTTTAAATGATATCGAATTATACCTAAAAGATGAACGACGGAAGGAAATTGAAGCCGCAGGCCTCATTTTTGTAAAGGAGTTTCTAGTTGAATTATAAGATTTTGTGCGAAAATTAAAGAATATCGGTTAAAATTTGTGGTCTATAGAGCGGAAAAAGTCGAATCGAGATCAAATTTTTTATGGGAGCTATAAAGAAATCTGAACCGATTTGCTTCAAATTAAAACAGGACCTTGCTAGTGACGCAAAACTCACTTGTTTAAATTCTATTATAACCAGACAATAATTACGATATTTCATTTCAGTTTTACAAAGATAAAGGTCATTTATAATGGGGATACTAGAAGGGGCGTGTTTTTATTTATTTAATATTTATAACAACTGAAAAATAATTAAAAACGCAAAAATAAAATGGAAATTAGGGCGCCAATCAGTTCTCTCCAGAAGTTTTTTCACTAGCTAGTGATTTGACTTCACTCCAAGATATGTTCAATTTCTTGCATTCTCTTCGTGTGAATATTCTTACCTTATAAAAATTCCTTTATAGCGTCTACGTAGTCAGGGTTTCACGATTCCAGTTGCAACATTTTAAATACAGGTTCTCTTACTTCTCCATAAAAAATAAAATATATTTATGTTGCAATTCTGCATCGTCGCGATTCCTGCTGAAACGTGTAATCTTGAATAATTTTTTGTGCCCTTTTATGTTGCCAATCTACATTGTCAGGGGAATGTACACAGCTTTTATCGAAAACCGTGATTTGAAAAAACGGGTTGCCTGGTTTTCTTTTTATAAAAAACCGGTCGGACCGAGTTTTTCTTGAAACAGTAAAAAATGGGAAAATTATTCATTATAGGATAATTCCACAAAATGCATAATCGGTTCTTGGGAATAAGTCAATTCTAATGTCATAATCGGATTCACTGAAGTCTTTCGAAAATGACTCCAAACATTGGCGATTTTTTAATAATATATCAACCCATCATTACTATTCATCCTGCATCTATTATTCGCAAAATATCAGATTAGAACAGGTGTGAACACCCTAAAAACCACTAATTGTGTCTTGCTGAAATAGGAAACCATTCTGAAAAACAATTATAATTTCTGGACCAATTACTCCATTCTGCGATTCAGATATCTTGTACAGAATAAAATATATAAAAAAAGAAGAAAATAAATTATAAGTTTGACATGAAGTTGAAATATAATGCATATTTTTTGGACTCTATGATATACAAGGACCTTTCACTTTTTTCTTATAATCACAAACTTCATCAGCCTTATATTACCTACAAGGACGAGTATTGCTGCGGTCACCCCCAGCAATTAATCGGTTGAGACCGACATAAAAAACCGGGTTTCCCGCTTTTCCAAAAACCGCGATTTTAAAAAAACATGACGGTCGGTCTCAAATGAAAAACCCGGTTGACCCGGTTTTCGGTCTCGGGTTTGATTACTCTAACCAAATACATCAGAAGTTGATCAAATTTGGCAGATTTCAGTTAGGAATACATAGTAAGTAAGTCGTATATATGGGACCATTTTTTGTATAACCCATACAAATGGCCCCCAGTTTACACTATTACCGCCCTAGGATCCACACATTACATTGAATTTCGCAAATGTTGCTATATATATATATATGTTTTGGTGCAGCCCCAAGTGTTCGTATAGGACTCTCATATTATATCGCATCTTGATGTAAAATTAACTATATAGATCCATATTTTCATATTGTCCCCATACACTTTGGTCCTTGTTCTGATTTATAACTCACTCAAATAGGCTCCTAACTCCTTTTCATGCAGGTTAGGAGCACTTACAGAAAATGTGGAGCTTATCACAATGTCAATGATATTTTAATAAGCATTAAAATGCTGTTAATCGTCAAACAGGATGGACTACACCAAGCTGGTAGCATTGATAGGAACTATGGAATACAAACTGGATTTGCTGTCCGTTGTGAATTCCGTTTATGAAGTGGAAGCTAACGTGGCTAAAAGTGACAATTGCGATGTTTTCAAGGAAGACAGCAGATTCTCGGACTTGGTGATCCTAGATTCATGAACAACTCATGGATAGGACATAGAAACATCGATGGTAACTGTAAAGCTGACGAACTTATTAACTTTCTTGCACAAGTGCACCCTATCGAAAGACGAGCTATAGCGCAAACTGAAGGAAATAGTGAATCCGACCAGATGTTGGCTGGTCTAGACACTTTCAGGGTGGCGAAGGTGATTTGGGTAAAGTATGATATGAAGAAGTCGATCTACCTTCATTCAGTTGAAAGGTTTGAATTGTCTGTGTCGACTTCAGTATTAACGGAGCAGTGCCTTTTTGACCTACATGCTCAGAGACTCTGTATCAAGTCAAACGTCTTGGGAGTAGGAGCTGTGTGGACGATAGGTCTATGAAGATAGAATATCTTTGAAGCCATGGGTGATTTGTCCATCGTATTTAAGATTATTCTTGAGTCGAGAGGGTTGGTTGTGATGAGTCGCTTAAAAGCCCGTGGATCCACAATGAAGCTCTAAGTATAAGTGATCATTTGGCGCTGTTTCACACTAATCCTTGTGTATATTGCATCCGATTCAACCATGCCGACCATTTCACCGGTCTCCCCTATTTGGTTTTCTTTGAAAACTCTCAGCGAATCGTGAGTTTTTCATTGCGTTTTCAAGAATTGTTGAATGGCTTTTGGAGTAATTGCAGACACAACAGCCGTGTCAGAAGCTCTGAAAATAAAACAACGTCCCGAACAACTGAACTGAACCGGAGTGAACAACCAACAACACATCAGCCAAGTTTTAAATGATGTCGGCTTATTTGTTTTAATGTCGTTCTTTATTTTTTTTTTCTTCTTCCTTCTTTTCCTGCCAATCTGCTGTTCGGCCTTTCTTGAAGAACCCCTCAAGCCATAGGAGCCGCTGTGGAGGAGAGAAAAAAATAAATAAAGGATTTTTATTTATTGCCCCATAAATTTTGTATTAAATCATTAGGATTTACTTTAGCGTTTAGTGGATGGCCGGTTTTTGTTGCTCGTTTCAATTCTGTCTGTACTGAATGCCAACTGAGAGTGCATTTGTACATTTCTTTCATTCCAAATAACTGTCCGTCTTTCTGTCGCTCTTTTTCTTTTTTTTTTGCTGTACGAACATCTTGAAGACATGTCGAGTGGCGGAGTGAAGTATAGGAGGAAGGGCAGGATTTAGCTGCTTCTCACCGACGACTACTACTTGGAAGATTTATTTAACGTACGTGAGTGATAATTAATGTGTATTTAACGTTAACTGCAGAGAGAGAGAAGAATATGGGGAAAAAGGGCTTTAAATTCTGAGGATATGTTAATTTATTTCGAACGCTGGTTGAAAGGTTTATTATTCAAGGTGTAATTTAGTAACGTTTTTTATTGCAGTCATTAGATGTTTGCATTTGAAATGGTTTCCAAGGAGAGGCCGTAATTACTACGCATTCATGGCTGCGTACAATGTCTGGTTGGTTATTTCGGGTTTTTAGTTTGCGGATGAAAAACGTTTCGATAATAAAATGGGTAAACGAAAGAAAAAAATTAAATCAAGAAGAGTTCAGGTGCAGTCCTGCCAAAGTGTAATGAATTCAGAAAATTCTGCCCACGTTAGTCAGGTCGATAACTAGCCTAAACTTTATTAATTATCCGATCCTTAAAAGCAATACGAAGGTTCCTGAAATGTTTTTGAAAAATAACAGCTTCCTTCATTCAACTACATATACCTCTTGATCATCACGTCTCACTTAATATTTTTCCAGTGGATTTTCCCCGCTCGCATTTGGGTTCCCTTGGGTATTTGGGTTAGCAGCACTTCATTCAAATGTAATGATCCATGGAAAATTGCTTTTCCATAAATCATAACATAAATTAAACACTTGAAAAAGACAAAAAATTGGTTTCACAATAACAATTCCTAAAATATCTGCTGTCTATGTTGTGTTATTAAATATTAATAGTTTTATGATGTCTCAAACAGTAATGGGAAGGAGACCACTTGAAATCGCCTAAAAAAGATACAAACATATGGAAAAACTGTAAGACTGAACATATTCTAAGAGCATTGAAGTGTGGTGGGTCGGTCATATGTTTAGAATAAATGTGTTTTTGGAGTGAGAGAAATTTTAAGGTCGAGGCTGAAGCTGAGTTTGTCAAGCGATGTGTTTACATTCCTGGAAGTTGTTCATCTCTGCTCACTGTGTGCAGGATGTAGGTAGTCTAAAGTGGAGTTTCAGAATTAAGAAAATCTAAAAATTATTCATTCCCATCTACTTCTGAGATTGAAGTCGATTTGAATCAAACAATATTTAATCGGATTCGTTCTTGAAAATATTACTGCTGGACAAAGCAGATTTTGAAAAAAAAAACAAGTAAGAAAATGCTAAAGTCGGGCGGGGCCGACTCCACTTTCAATCCAAATAAAATTCAATTCGGTAATCATAGGCTAATATGACCTGGTCCAATTTGTCACATTAAGAAGAATATTTGTATCGGGGATATACCCAAACATGGGATGAAGTGACTAACTTTCACAATAAGTTCTTCCAGTTCAAGTATAACGTGTTATGCACACTTTGAAGAAATTCGATGAAAATACGTGGTTTCTAGAGCGCAAAAAGTCAAGTCAAAAGCGAAGTTTGTGTGGGTGCTATATGTAAATCTGAACCGACCTGACCCATTTTCACCATGGGTGTTTCTAATACAAATATAAGATATTTCGCCTAAATGGAAAAGGATCTGTTAAAATATGTGGTTTCTAGAAAAGAAAAAGTCAAATTGGGAGCGAAATTTGAATGGGACCTATATATAAATCTGAACCGATCTAACACATTTTCACCACAGGTGTTTCTAGTTGAAATATAAGATGTTTTGCCAATTTTGAAGTAAATCTGTTGTAATATATGGTATCTAGAGTGAAAAGAGTTAAATCGGGGATGATATTCGAATGGGTGCTATATCTAAATCTGAACCGATTTTCTTCAAATTAAACAGCGTTCGACCTTGTCCTGAAAAACTTCGTTGTGCAAAGTTTCATTTGGTTCTGGCTACAATTGCGACCTGTTCGTGATTACAAAAATAGATGGACAGGCAGACAGAAATCGATTCAAAAAGCGATTCTAAGTCGATCGGTATAATTAAAAATGGCTCTATCTCTCTTCCTTTTGGGTGTTACAAACAAATGCACAAAGACATAATACTCTCGTGGAGTGTATAAGATGGTTTTTGAAAAAAAATCAAAATATGCGAGTAAATGCTGTCGATTTCAAATCAAATCTTTTAGTTTTCAACTAAGCTGCTGAGTAAGCTACATCATTGTTATTTCTTTTGTTAATTACTTCTACTGTTTCCATAATTATATAGGGTGGACCTTTTAAAATTTTAATTTAATTTTTTTTAATTTTAATTTAGAGTCGGCTAGTTTAATTCGAATGGTTGAACTTTGTCATTTAATAATGGAACACTCATTCATATGACTACCACGACCGGCTTGACAGTACCTAATTTTTCAGTACATGTCCCAATGATGCCGCCAGCCCACAACAGTGAATCGTTGTGAAACCATTGGCTTGTCAATAGTAGCTTGTGTGTTTTCTGAACCCCATCTCCGGCAATTTTGCTTATTGACATAGCCACCGAGATGAAAATGAGCTTCAGGTAGGTTGAGTAACTACATTTCAAAGTCAAAGTAATCGGTAGTTAATTTTTTAAATGGTCCATCCTATACTTTTGTGTGAGAAATCTAGCATCCTTAACCAACAAAGTTTGACAAAATTGCACATACTTTTCTGATATCAGTTTAAAATATCTGCAGCATTCTTCAATAATTTTTATATACTTCACGAGAGTATTATGTTTTTGTGCATTTGTTTGTAACACCCAAAAGGAAGCGAGATAGAGCCATTGTTAATTATACCGATCGACTTAGAATCACTTTTTGAATCGATTTCTATTTTTGTAATCACGATACAGGTCGCAATTGTGGACAGAACGAAATGAAAGTTTGCACAACGAAGTTTTTCTGGCTATGGACGAACGCTATGTAATTTAAAGAAAATCGGTTCAGATTTAGATATATCCCCCACACAAATGTCGCTCCCGATTTTACTTTTGCCGCTTTAGAAACCACATATTGTACTCGATTTTTTTTAAATTTGGCACAGCAGCTTATAATCTAACTAGAAACACCTGCGGCTAAAGCGGGCTAGATCGGTTCAGATTTATATGTAGCCCACATACAAATGTCGCTCCCGATTTGACTTCTTCCGCTCTAGAAACCACATATTGTACCCGATTTGCTTTAAATTTAGCACAAAGCCTTATAATCCAACTCGAAACACCTGTGGTGAAAGCGGGTAATATCGGTTCATATTTAGATATAGCCCCCATGTCGCTCCCGATTTGACTTCTTCCGCTCTAGCAACTACATGTCGTATCCGATTTTCTTTAAATTTGGCAGAAAATTTGTTAAGCTTGGTTCAGATTTAGAGACAGCCCCCATACAAGAAACCATATTTTCCTAAAATTGGACACAGTACATTATAATCCAGCTAGCAATATGGGTAAGATCGGTTCAGATTTAGATATAGCCCCATACAAATGTTGCTCCCAAATGTTTATCTGATTATAGTTTATTTTTTGATAAAGTATGTTTAAAGAAAGTTAGTCACAATGGTCGATGATTAGGACTCATATAAAAATCTTTCCCGATTTCACTTTTTTACCGAATTGAATTGCAATGAGGTAGATTATGGAGGGTACCATATAGTCGGCTTTGTCCGACTATAGCCTTTCCTTACTCGAGAGAGTAATATGTCTTTGTGCATTTGTTTGGAACACCCAGAAGGAAGGGAGATATACCCATTATTAGTTACCGATCGGCTTAGAAACACTTTCTGAGTCGATTTAGCAATGTCCGTCTGTCTGTCCGTCTGTCCATCTATTGTTGTAATCACGATACAGGTCGCAAATACAATACAAATTTCGCTCCCAATTTGGTTTTTTCCGCTCTATAATCCACATATTTTAACAGATTTTCTTCAAAATTGGCAAAACATCTTATATTTAAACTGGGAACACCTATAATGAAAATAAGACAAATCGGTTCCGATTTATATTCCATTCTAATTTCGCTCCCGATTTGACTTTTCTTCTCCAGAACTACGTATTTTAAGAGATCTTCTTCAAAATTGGCAAAACATCTTATATTTAATTTAGGAGCACCTATTGTGAAAATAAGTCATATCGGTTCAGATTTATATATAGCTCCCATTCTAATTTCGCTCCCGATTTGACTTTTTCTGCTCTAGAATCCACATATTTTAGAAGATCTTCTTCAAAATTGGCAAAACATCTTATATTTAAACTAGGAACACCAATGGTGAAAATGGATCACACGGTTCAGATTTACATATAGCTATCATACAAATTTCGTTCCCCCAGAAACCGCGTATTTTCAGATAATTTCTTAAATGTGAGCATAACACGTTATACTTCAACTGGAAGAACTTATTATGAAAGTTAGTCACTTCATCCCATGTTTTGATATAGCCCCGATACAAATATTATTCTCGATTTGACAAATTGGACCAGGTCATATTAGCCTGTGATTAGGAAACATACAAAAAATTTTCCCGTTTTCACTTTTATACTGAATTGAATTCAAATAGAAAGTGGAGTGTATCTTATAGTCGGCCCCGTCCGATTATAGTCTATCCTTAATTGTTTTTATTGTGGATTTCGCTACGATTTTTTTTTTCTACGGATCCTTTAAGAATGAGCATTTTTGAATGAGAAATTATAGGATATTATTTCCAATTACATTTTGTGGAACAAGAATTTAACCAAATTTTGACCAAACATAGAATCAATGATGGAAATTCTAAATAATGCAATAAAAAACAATGACCTATGAGCACATAGTATAAATATTCCAAGATGTTACAAAGAGAATGGCAAAAATATATACACTCTACCCAAAGGTGAAGGGTATTTAAATTGACACGCCTTACTATAAAGTCAGTACACATTTCTATGGACATGGATGTTAGTTTTTTATGTAATATAATTCAATGTTGTAAAGGCATATTGTTCGCATGGGATTTGCATAAAAATTTCCTGCACCTCGACGATAAGTCGACCGTCACTATCATCTGTTGGTAATAAAGCACAATGGATTTTATGGAGGAGGATATATAAAATTCGGCCCGGTCGCACTTAACGCCCATTTTTGCTTGTTCCTTAAAATCAAACTTCGGTCATTCTCACAGCATCACCCTGTGCTCGTAAATTAATACATGCACACTCACACACTTGATGAAAAATATGTTATTAAAAATTAAATAAAGTAATGAACATAAATATGTTTTCTATGTGTCATTTTTTTAAGGGGAGAGTCACAGCGAAAAACACTCAGCTATCTACCGGAGATACAAGATACATTCGGTTCAGTTTTTTTTGGGGGAGCTCGAGTTGGTGTTGCCTTAAGTGTACGAATGTTTCCTTTGGATCTGTAGACATTTGAACATGTGTAAATATATCGATTGTTGTTGTTTCGGTTTCAGTTTCAGCTTCGTTTTCTGTTTTTGTTTCTTTACATTCTGCTGTTACCAAAATTGACATCTTTATTATCACAATATCTACACCAGCAGACAACAAAAATAAATAAAATATGGGTTTCTACCAATGCCCGTCTGTCCGTCCGCCTGCCAGTCCATACGTCCGCCTGCTCTGTCTTTGTGATTGTGAGATTGTGTGAGCTGAGATCTATGGGTCGTTTGAGATTGCTGTTGTTGTTGGGCTGCTGCTGCTGCCGTTTGCTACATGATGTTTTTGTTAGAATGACACTTGAAAACAATTTGTTGCCAAAGTAATTTATACGCTTGATATTATTTCCTCTGAATGACCCTTGACAGCAGCGAGAATGACTGAGTGGTTGGTTAGTTGTTGGTGATGGTGGCGTGGCGTGCCGTGACATGGCATGGCAGCATGGCGTTGGTATGTAACCGATGCCCGACGATACGTTATCGCCTCATATGTTTGATATGACATTTCTTTATTAATTCTGTTTTGTTTTCTTTGCTGCGGCTAAGATTTGTGTGTGTTTTTTAAGATTTCCCTTGACTATTTCCACGAAATGATTCGGAAAAGACCCCTCCGTACACACACAAATACCGGAAATGGCGAGTTTGTTTGTGGAATTTTGGGAAGAAGAAAATATTATTGTTATTTGGAAATAAATAATAAAGCGTGCATCGTGCGGGTCGGGAAAAAAAAGGGGCCATGACGAACAATTCGATAATTATCAGCCAATCTAGATAAATACACAAAGATCTCGAAAAATGTAGGACTCATCGTGATAGGGTGTCGTTTCTTAATAAAAATCAAGTGCATACCACAGCATCGCGGTAGCATGGGTATCACGTACGAAGGCAGTAAAACATGCAGTCGATCTCCTATCAAATACAATACCTTAGTAAGCTGCACTAAAATTGTCCAATAGATATCAGTTAGTTCTTATTTCATAGCCGTAAAAACTGTCAACTTTTTATATTTTTCTTCACTTCAATTTTGGGTAATTCTGTGTAGTGAAAAATAGATAAAATTAAGGGCGACTGTTTATTTTTCACGCTTCTTGGGTGATTAGGTACCTTTTGTTATTTTTTAATTCTGACGAATTTCAAAAATTGCACCAAGTAATAAAGCACACATGCATATACACATACTTACATATGCAACTCAATGAGATGCTTGTAAGATGGCATATGTGCTTTATTACTTGGTGTGATTTTTTAAACGCAAATTCGGCAAGTGAGTTGTGCTTCTCGTTCGTTTGTGAGAATCATCTCCTTATAGAGGCCGGGTTTGATGTTGAAAATTCGCTGCGAAGCCACTTGAATAGACTTTTGACATGGTCGAAATCATGATCGTGGTAGTCTGCAGCCAAGTAATAAATGTCACCATGCCATTTGTAAATAAATTTGCATTCTATTAAATATAGAAGCAAAATGGTCTTGAGCCAGGACAATATCCCAGTTCAAATCATATAAATATATAAAATTTTAATTAATTTAAACCACGCTTATAAGACATTGCTACTAATATGTTTATACTGTATATATACATATATCGAAATAATACTTCAAGTAGCTCAAAAAGAATATTTAAAGCAGGATTCTTCAAAAAAGCTTGCATTGGGGGATTTTCGGTTACAGCCGTTTTGTTGTTTGTACATGATAGTATTATGTTTTTGTGCATTTGTTTGTAACACCCAAAAAGGAAGCGAGATATACCCATTATTAAGTATACAGATCGACTTAGAATAACTTTTTGAATCGATTTAGTAATGTCCGTCCGTCCATCTATTGTTGTAATCAAAGTACAGGTCGCAACAAAAATTGACACGAGTAAGGTTTGCAATTAATTTAAAGGAAATCGGTTCAGATTTAGAAAGAGGCTCCAGATGTCGCTACCGATTTGACTTTTTCCGCTCTAGAAACTACATATTTTACTCAATTTGCTTCAAATTTGGCACAGTACCTTATAATTAAACTGGAAATATCTGTGGTGAATTTGGGCCAGATCGCTTCAGATTTAGATATATCTCCCATACAAATTTCGTTCTCCATTTAACTTTTTGCGCTCTAGAGATCACATATTTTAACAGATTTTCTTCAAAATTGCCAAAACATCTTATATTTCAATTGGAAATATCTGTAGTAGAAGTTAGTCAGATCGGTTCAGATTTAGATATAGCTCCCCTACAAATTTTGCTCTCAATTTGAATTTTTCCACTCTAGAAACCACATATTTTATCAGATGTTCTTCAAATTTTAGTTTTTTCGTTTGCATTTTTTTGGTCTGTAATCAATATTTGATTTGAACTGGGATATTGTCCTGGCTCAAGACCATTTTGCTTCTATATTTAATAGAATGCAAAATTTATTTACAAATGGCATGGTGACATTTATTACTTGGCTGCAGACTACCACGATCATGATTTCGACCATGTCAAAAGTCTTTTCAAGTGGCTTCGCAGCTACTTTTCAACATCAAACCCGACCTCTTCAAATTTGGCAAAACATCTTATATTTAAACTAGGAACACCTGTGGTGAAAATGGGTCAGATCGGTACAGATTTATATGTATCTCCCATACATATTTCGCTCCCAGCTTGACTTTTTCGGGACAACAGCGATAAATATTGTACTAGATGTGCACATTCCTCGGCACAACATAAATGGATTGTTTTAAATTGTACTTTTAAGGGGGGAAACGGCCAGATAGGGAGAAAATGGTACAATAGAGGAATTCCACGTAAAACCATGGAATTTCTTAAAAGAGAAATTCGTTGTGTACATTTCTATGACTTTTAGAGGAAAATATTACAAAATGGTTAGTACTGAGCCAATGTGCTAATAATTCCAACTTATTCGAATAGGAACTATACGACATAAAAAACGTCCTCGTGCGAATTAGCGAACCCTACTAGTCATAAGGATAACGTAAACCTAACTACAAAACCCCTTTAACCTTTCTCCCCTTTTTCCAGCCAGCTGGTACTTTATCACATGCCAGTTCCTCTAGAGCGCATACATAATGAATTGTGGCACTTACGGCTTTAATAAATTTGATAAATGGCATTTGAAATGAAACAAAAACGAGCCACGAAAATAATAAATTTCGTTTTTTTCCAACAACTACATTCTTAACGTACCATAACAAATTACAACAACTTCACACAACGCGCAGAGAAAAGTGAAACAAATGAGTTCCAACTTTCCGACGTACGTACATAGGTACTCACAAATGAAGCACTAACGTAAATACTTGAGCATAACGACGATAAGTATATAATAATAAAAGTTGAGTTGAGTTGAAAATATTAATGGCATTAAAATTAACATATCAATTGAAAGCCAAACAAATGAAACAAATTTATAAAGTATTTTTTGTTGTTGTTGTTCTGTTTTTTTTTTGCCTTCCGAACCCGGAGTCCGTAGTCCATAGTCCGGATTTGATGTGTGCGTGTGACTGGCTGTCGGAATGGGAATGTTAACAATGAGCGGTGAACATTGTTTGCGATGAATGGCAGTAAAATAAATCATAAATTGCAAGCGGACATGCAAATGTGCCACGGAAAGAAAGGCTTTATTTAATAGTATGTCCCCCGGTCCGTGTATTTGTGGGGAGCAAAAACGACTGATTTGAGTAATACCATTAGGTTAAAGAGCCTGTATAGGCAGGGGCACAGAAACATATTTACATATAAAATTTCAAATGTACGAGTACGGAACAGAAAATCGGGGAATATTGCAGGATATCTAAATAAAAACGCCCTGGCTATTTTAGGATGAAATAACTGATTGACTGGGTTCAGCCATTCTTTTTCTGACGTACACTATGCAACAATAATTTTGCCGAAGTCGAAGAAGAACGAATGGTACCTCCTAATAGATTTATTCTTATATAACTAATTAAAGGTAATTATGAGAACTACATATGTGGCAAATTTTTTTCTACATAAAAACAGTGCTTCATAATCTCCACAAAATTGAAAAAAAAATGATTTTTCCGATTTTTTTCATGGCACGAAAAGACCA
This sequence comes from Polietes domitor, assembly GCA_947397865.1. NCBI lineage: Eukaryota > Metazoa > Arthropoda > Insecta > Diptera > Muscidae > Polietes > Polietes domitor. The sequence goes on from OX377619.1 coordinate 145,296,207, forward strand.
TAAAAATTTGAAACATAAGTAGGAATAATATATTTTGTTTTATTTTTAATATCTAACATTATAACGAAGAGAATAAATGTATAAAATCTTCAAATAAATGAACAAGTTATGGTCATTTTTGTAGACGCAAAAAATAATAATCATGATTTAAACTAGTAAGGAAAGGCTAAAGTCGGACGGAGCCGACTATATGATACACTCCACTTTCTATGTCATTACAATTCAATTCGTTAAAAAATTGAAATCGGGAAGGATTTCTGTATCCTGTAAATGTATGTGTTTTACAAAAAATGTTAAATCGGAAATGACATTTGTATAGTATATTGAAACCTGGAACGATGTGACCCGCTTTGACCATGTATGTTTATAGGTGAAATATAATATGTAAAGTTTGGCAAAATCGGTTAAACATTTGTATTGGGGCTATCTAACCCGCGTTCGCCACAGATGTAATAAGGTGTTAAGCCATATTTGAAGGAAATCGGGTACTATATGTGCTTCATAGAGGGGAAAAAGTCAAATCGGGAGTGACATTTGTATGGGGGCTATATCTAAATTTAATCTGCTTTAATTTTAAGTGTTTCTGGTTAGATTATAAGATGTGCAGAATTTAAAGAAAATCGGGGAAAATATGTGGTTTCTAGAGCGGAAAAGGTAAAATCGGGAGCGACATTTGTATGGGGATATATCTAAATCTGAACCGATCTTACCCGCTTTAATTTTAAGTGTTTCTGGTTAGATTATAAGATGTGCAGAATTTAAAGAAAATCGGGAAAAATATGTGTTTTCTAGAGTGGAAAAGGTCAAATCGGGAGCGACATTTGTATGGGGGCTATATCTAAATCTGAACCGATCTCACCCATTTTCAGCATAGGTGTTCCTAGTTGGATTATAAGATGTTGTGCCAAATTTAAAGAAAATCGGGTACCACATGTGATTTCTAGAGCAGAAAAGGTCAAATCGGGAGCGACATTTGTATGAGGGCTATATCTAAATCTGAACCGATCTTACCCACTTTCAGCATAGGTGTTTCTAGTTCGATTATAAAATGTTGCGCACAATTTAAAGAAAATCGAATACAATATGTGGTGTCTAGAGCGGAAAAAGTCAAATCTGGAGCGACATTTGTATGGGGACTATATCTAAATCTGAACCGATCTAAGCCGCTTTTGCCACAGATATTTCTAGTTAGATTGTAAGGTGTTAAGCTAAATTTTAAGCAAATCGGGTACTGTATGTGTTTTATAGGGCGGAAAAAGTCAAATCGGGAGCGACATTTGTATGGGGACTATATCTAAATCTGAACCGATCTTACCCGGTTTCATTTTAAGTATTTCTAGTAAGATTATAAGATGTTGTGCAGAATTTAAAGAAAATCGGGTACAATATGTGGTTTATAGAGCTGAAAAAGTAAAAACGGGAGCGACATTTGTATGGGGGCTATATCTAAATCTGAACCGATCTAAGCCGCTTTTGCCACAGATATTTCTAGTTAAATTATATAATACCTTATAATCTAACTAGAAATATCTGTGGCAAAAGCTTAGATCGGTTCAAATTTTAAGCAAATCGGGTACTGTATTTGTTTTATAGGGCGGAAAAAGTCAAATCGGGGGCGACATTTGTATGGGGACTATATCTAACTCTGAACCGATTTGCCTCAAATTAAATAGCGTTCGTCCTTGATCCGCAAAACTTACTTCTACCAATTTTTGTTAAGATTGGACTATAATTGCGACCTGTAAATTGATAACAACATTAGATGGACAGACAGACGGGCATTGCTAAATCGACTCAGAGAGTGATTCTAAGCCGATCTGTATAATAAACGATGGGTCTAACTCGTTTCCTTTTGGGTGTTACAAACAAATGCACAAAGACATAATACTCTCGTGGGGTGTATAAAAATGGCGCAAAAATCCCATTACAAATTAAATAGCAGAATATTTAGATATATTTAATCATAGCTGTGATCTCGGCGAAGAAACCAAGGTCTAGATGAATGAAATCTATCGATACATGTACAAGTTATCTATTAAATAAATTGATGTAGTCAAACGTAAAGAGGACATATACTTCTGCAATAAGGGTCTAAACTTCTACGTTTATTCATAGATTTTCTTCAAATAGACCTCAGTTTATTTTTTGACATCCCAGCTATTGTAAAATAAAAATGTTTTTTTTTCGCTATTTATCTACAAATTTATAAAATCATGATTACAAAATCTCTTGCTTCTACAATGAGGACCATCGCTTCTACATTTATCCATCTATCTTTTACATATAGACATTGTTTGCTTCGTTATAATGTTAACTATAAATAAATAAATAAAAATATTTGTATTGGGTTCTTCGTGTCAGCAAAAAAATAAAAATGTTCTCAACTCTTTGCAAACTGTTTCTAAGCCTCAATTATATCATTTATAGACATCGTAATTACCTTTAATTAGATCGGACCTATAAGTCAAAATTAGAGTACAGCTATTAATAGAATCTTCGTCGAAAATCGGAATTTTAGAACTTTTTGTTTAACGTATCCAGAAAATTGTTTTCGTGCTGATTTTATGACCCTGTGAGATCTAAGGTTTCAAACTAGTAGGTCGAATTAAAAATATCAAATATATAAAAAGTATAAACAAGTAAAAGGGCGTTAAGTTCGGCCGGGCCGAATCTTATATACCCTCCACAAAAGAGTGCCTTCCACAGTATTACTGGCAGATTAATGGATGTCGACTTTACATAGAAGTGCGGATCGAAAATTGTGATATTTTTTATGCACATTACTATATTCTTTCAGTACTTCATTATTATAATAATAATAGTCCATTGTTATAAAGGGTGATTTTTAGCTATTATCTTTTTGGCAACACTGGTTTAAACAGCTGACGCACGTTTCGTGTTTCACAGCCAAACATCTTCAGTTTGGTCTATAATTTAACCATGAATCGTCTTACAAACGAACAACGCTTGCAAATTATTGAATTTTATTATCAAAATGCGTGCTCTGTTAAGAAAGTTCATCGCGCGCTTCCATTTTACGGTCAGTTTAATCGACCCACTGAAGCGGCTATTGTGACTAAATTTCGCACCAAATTTACATTGTTGGACATTAACAACACACCAACACGGTTACGTAGAGTGCGAACTGAAGAAAATATCGCAGCTGTATCGGCCAGCGTTAATGATGACCATCAATTATCGATTCGTCGCCGTTCGCAGCAATTGGGCCTCTGTTACTCAAAAACGTGGAAATGCCAAAACTGGACTAAGCGAATGGACCATTTGAGGCGCAGTCAAGGTCAACATTTGCATGAAATAATCTTCAAACATTAAATTATATGGACCGTACTATCGATTCAAATAAAGATTTCATGCATTTTTCTGAATTTCATGTGTTTTTTTTTTTGAAAAACTTTCCTATAGCTTTTAAAAAATCACCCTTTATATAAATATAATACTACAATTGTAATCAGAAAGTGAACATGTTGAAAAATGTGCCCATGTTGAAAAATGTGCCCATTTGCAATTTCTTGATTCAGCTACAGACAAAGTGACTGAAAAGTAAAAATTTCAAAGATTCGTTATGTTTCGGGTCAACATTCGAATGTTCACATCTAATATCATGATTCTAGGTACATCCGTTTGCTTGGTACCAACGTTATCCCGTTTTAATCCTAAAGGTACGAATATCGAAATATATCATTATTTTTCGCATCTACACCGTCAGAGCAGTGTAGACACCAAATTTCACTATTCTAACGCAGCGTTTTGGTTGGCACCTTTTTTATCCCCCTTTGGCCCATTATCTGATCATGATTTTAACTTCAGCGGTTTGGTTGGTACCATTTTTATCCTTCTTTCCCAATTGTATACCTTAAAAGTACGAATTTCGAAAAATTCCCTCTATTTTACGTGTCTACGCAATTATACATTCCAAATTTCATGTTTCTGGCTGTTGTCGTATCATTGGTAACATTTGTTTCCCCTTTTGTCCCATTTCTGTTTTTCTTTTGTTTAGAATTTCAAGTACAGCAGAAATTTTCAATAAATTGCTTAAATAATCTAAATATTGATTGAGTGTATTTCCAGTCCTTTTTAGGAAAAATATTTTCCATCTGCTCCGATTTCACCCACTTTCAATTCCATCCGATAGACACATTTACGGAAAGTTTTAACCCCTAGCTCATTTTGCCCGGAAGATAGCGTGATTTCAGCAGACATACGGAAATGGCTAAAATTTCTTAGAATTTTACCAGGATAGGGAATATATATACTTTATGGGGTCTCCGTTGAATATTTCAAGGTGGAGGGTATACAAAAGTTTTAGGTCTCTACCATTTTTTGGTTCGCTTCTACGCTATAAGTACGTATCAAATTTGAAAATGAGGTGAAGATTTGAGATTTTAATCTTTGCTTTGATTGATTTGGTTTGTTCTGTTGATAAGCTAAACATAATATCAATATTTTGATGCCCAGTTTTCGATTTTGTACTTCGAAAAATTCAACTTTCCAACGTAATTTGGTAAGAATACCAAACTTACACTATTCCAAAAAACTTGTTAGTCACATGTCAACTGTCACTACATACATTTGCTGTTACTATAGTCATGTTCTACTTCACATGGTTCGGAGGTCCCCGAATCTAACACTTCTTCAAAAAGTCGAGATGATTACTAGAGTTACCATTCTACTTCACAAGGATGAAAAGAATTGCTCTAGTTCACGAGGCTTACCTCGCGAGGTAAATTATTTTGAACTCTTAGCATACGCAAACCATTGAATATCTAGACCAGAATCGCGATTTCATCATGGGACCTCTACATTGCGTTACCGCTTTTCTACATGAATCCAACAGAATTTCCACCCACCGTCTAATATTTGGATATAGCCTCCATTTGAATTTTTTCTCTCTATTTATATGTGACCTAGCTCGTTATGTCTCACTTAGAAGCATCTATATTGCAATTGTGCCACATCGACCCATGATTTGGTATAATGACCATAAAAATGTACTTCCTCCTTTAACTATTTCCGCTATAGTAGCCACATATTTTAACCTATTTCGTTTTTATACACTCCACGAGAGAATTATGTCTTTGTGTATTTGTTTGTAACACCCAAAAGGAAGGGAGATAGACCCATTGTTAATTATACCGATCGGCTTAGAATCACTTTCTGAGTCGATTTAGCAATGTCCGTCTGTCCGTCTGTCCATCTATTGTTGTAATCACGATAAAGGTCGCGATTGTAGCCAGAACCAAACGAAACTTTGCACAACGAAGGGACAAGGACGAACGCTATTTAATTTGAAGAAAATCGGTTCAGATTTAGATATAGCCCCCATTTCACTCCCGATTTGGCCCTTTTCACTCTAGATACCACATATTTCAACAGATTTTCTTCAAAATTGCCAAAATATCTTATAGTTCAACTAGAAACACCTGTGGTAAAAATGTGTTAGATCGGTCCAGATTTATATATAGCTCGCATACAAATTTCGTTCCCAATTTCAATTTTTCCGCTCTAGAATCCACATATTTTAATAGATTTTCTTCAACATTCGCAAATCACCTTATACTTCAACTGGAAAGATTTGTGGTAAAAATGTGTTAGATCGGTTCAGATTTATATATAGCTCCCATACAAATTTCGCTCCCAATTTGAATTTTTCCGCTCTAGAATCCACATATTTCAACAGATTTTCTTCAAAATTGGCAAAACACCTTATATTTCAACTGGAAACACCTGTTGTAAAAATGTGTTAGATCGGTTCAGATTTATATATAGCTCCCATACAAATTTCGTTCCCAATTTGAATTTTTCGGCTTTAGAATCCACATATTTTAACAGATTTTCCTCTAAATTAGCAAAACACCTTATATTTCAACTGGAAACATTTGTGGTAAAAATGTGTTAGATCGGTCCAGATTTATATATAGCTCCCATACAAATTTCGTTCCCAATTTCAATTTTTCCGCTCTAGAATCCACTTATTTTAATAGATTTTCTTCAAAATTCGCAAATCACCTTATACTTCAACTGGAAAGATTTGTGGTAAAAATGTGTTAGATCGGTTCAGATTTATATATAGCTCCCATACAAATTTCGCTCCCAATTTGAATTTTTCCGCTCTAGAATCCACATATTTCAACAGATTTTCTTCAAAATTGGCAAAACACCTCATATTTCAACTGGAAACACCTGTTGTAAAAATGTGTTAGATCGGTTCAGATTTATATATAGCTCCCATACAAATTTCGTTACCAATTTGAATTTTTCGGCTTTAGAATCCATATATTTTAATAGATTTTCCTCTAAATTAGCAAAACACCGGTTTCGGTTCAGATTTATATATAGCTCCCATACAAATTTCGCTCCCTGCTTGACGTTTTCCAACCCAGAAACCAGGTATTTTCAGACAATTTATTCAAATTGAGCATAACATGTTATACTTGACCTAAAAGAACCTATTGTGTAAGTGGGTCACATCATTCCATGTTCGGATGTAGCCCCGATACAAAAATTCTTCTCGATTTAACAAATTGGGTCAGGTCATATTAGCCTATGATTAGGAATCATACAAAAATCCTTCCCGTATTCATTTATTTTTTACCGAATTGAATTGTATTCAGATAGAAAGTTGAGTGTATCATATAGTCCGACCCGCCCGACTTTCCTTGTTTTTTTGTGTGGAAGTAATATTCTTTAGTAATATGTAATATTAAAGTATATTTTGCCGCAATTAATGGAGTGCGGCCAACCATTTCAACAGAGAGAAGACGAACGAATTTGTCATTACACTATAGATTTCAACAAGAAGTATATCAAATCGGTTCAGGTTTATACAGCCCTAAAAAAACAAATTTCACTTCCGATTTGATTTTTTCAGTTCCAAAACCACAAAACTAAAACAACAAAAAATCAATCCAGTTTTTATAGAATTGAGTAAAATCTATCAATCTATAAAAATAACGATTTTATTTCAAAAATCTATAAATATTTCCTTTCGTAAAATACCGATTGATTACTACACTTGTATATAATTTTTTTGAATGTTTGTTCTATTCCAAGTCTCGGGTCGATATGAATTTTACAACATTTACTAGGATTTGTGTCTGAAAATTTTGTTTTCTGCCTTCAAATATTTCTCTAGGTACGGATGTTCTGAATAAATGGTTTTTGCTGAAAAAATAAATTGAAGCAGAATCTGCAGACATGAAATCGAGTATATATTGTGTCGGATTCAAATTGAGTCCAATCTCAGAACAAGGGCGATAATCTCAGAAAATTACAGACCTCTACGTTAAAAAAATGTAATATTATTTATTATAATAGAATTCATTAACATAATACGATCTTCACTATTCGATGTAAAGTTATGAAAGTGTCGGTTTCGTCATTTTGAATTTCCGGTGACGATATTTTAAACTATACTAGCTGATTTAGTAACATAAGCTTCTATTTCCATACTTATCATACCGCACCAATTATGTTCGATTGGAAATTGAAATGAATAATTAGCATACAACACAACTAAAGGTGATGAATAACTTGTTTTAATAAAAAGCAATTACCATATTTTACATACAACAACAACGAAAACAGCAGCAGGGAAATAGCGACGTCACATATACGACCCAACATTGTGCAGGGGAAAGCTACGATAGACACATCAGCTAACCCATCCAACCCATCTAGCCCAAGCTAGCCGACAAATGGCAACATAACGACGACGACATTGGTGGCATGTTGTTATTTTATTTTGTGTTTTTTTCTCTCTCTCTTCAAATTATGATTAGTTTTTGTTTATTGCCGTTGTTGTTAATAGCGGTGTTGTTGGTGCTGCCGGTTTCTCCATAAGAATATTAAACAAAATAAATTTTATAAATGCATGTTAAAAGGCAGTTAAGTCCACAGAACACATACATACATAGTCGGGAAAACAATGGCCTTAGTTTGTTTCAACAACAAAGTGTGTTTTTCGTTTCGTTTCGTTACGTTACGTTTCTTTCATTTCTTTTCTATTTGAAATTTATTTAATGCGACACGACAATACAATTGAGTTAAAGTGACAAAACAACAAAAGCTTATGAACTCTGGCAAATGTGCTGGAATGGGGTGGGCAACCTGCTTAGGTAGGAGTCGAATAGAAAACGGCGTATGTCGATTTCGAATTTATTTAGAGATGTATTAAAATATTAATAAAATTTTAAAAATATTAGATATAAATGTTAATGCATTAAGTTTTATTTTTATGTATTCATTATGAATTACAATACAAAATAAATTTATATTCTAACTTTAGCTAAGATCAATCTGGTGGGAATCGAACCCACAATCCCCATTCTGATAGCACTATGCACTATTTTTTAACAAAAATTCCAATATTTTGTTATGTCCCTTTAATATTTGTGTTCTCATTTTGGAAATAAAATATCAAATTGAGTGTCGCCCCAAATATCGTTCATTATTACGTTTCAAAACTAAATTTTGAATTTGCCTTTGTTATACCCTCCACCTCCAGGATGGGGCTATAATAACTTTGCCATTCCGTTTGTAACACCTTGAAATATCGACCTGAGACCCTATAAAGTATATATATTCTTCATCGTCATAAAATTCTAAGATGATCCGTCTGTTGAAAGCGCGCTAGCTACTTAACGAATGGAGCTAGGATGCGTCTTATAGTCGTAGATCGTTTTGGATTATATTTGGGCGAAATCGGTCCAGAGGGAACAATTTTTCCTTCACAAGGACTGAAAATACCCATAATAACCCCCAATATTTTAGAGTATTTAAGCATGTTTTTTTCAATATGTCTGCTTGTACGTACTTGATGTGTACCATAAAGTGATTCTTATTCGTAGAGGTTTAAATGGGGCAAAAAGGGATACAAAGGGGGTAGAATGGGAATAGAGGGATAAAAATGGTACCAACCAAACGGTTGCACCTAAAATAATGAAATTTGGTGTATACATTCCTCTGACTGCGTAGACACGTAAAATAAACGATTTTTTCGAAATTCGTACTTTTTGGGGTTAAACTGGAAAACGGAGATAATAATAGTACCAACCAAATGACCGCAGCTAGAGTCATGAAATTCGAAGTATCCCCTGACTGTGACAAGAAAAATAAAAGATATTTTCCAAATTAGTACTTTCAAGGCATACAATGGGAACAGAGGGATCAAAATTGTACCAACTAAACGGCTAAAGCTAGAATGGTGAAATTCGGTGTGTACATCCCTCTAATTACGTAGACACGTTAAATAAAGAGATTTTTGAAAGTCTTACTCTTAAGGGGGTAAAATAGGATAAAAGGGATTAATTTGGTACCAACCAAATGGCCGCAGCTAGAATCATGAATTGGGTGTATACATTACTTTGACTGCATAGACACTTAAAATAAAAAGATTTTTCTAAATTCGTACTTTTTATTTTACGACAAAAATTTGTTGAATCATGAAGCTAAGTTATTTTACACTATGTAATTAATAATGGATTTTCAAAATTTTTACTTTTGGAATTCAAATGGACTGGAAATACAACCAACTGTAGCACCCACTATCTACCAATATTTTGGAACTTACGCTTTTTTTGAAAATATAAATATAAGAATATTTGTTTTTTGAATTTACCTGAAATATTATTTCTATATATAGTGCAAACGTACCAACCTTGCCTTATAAACGTTGTTTGAAATAATAAAAATATTATATTATTTATAAAATAATTTTTTCAATATTTGTTTTGGTTTGGCTATATTAACAAATTTTTTTTGCAATATTACTGCACTTCTATGAAAATCGACTGCAATCCATGGTGGAGGGTGTATATAGTTCGGCCAGGCCAAACTTAACGTCGTTTTACTTGTTATCCCTCTGTTTCATTGTGTCCCTTGAATGTACGAATTTAAAAAAAAAAATTTTATTTTCGTGTCTACGCAGTCAGAGAAATGTATATTCCGAGTTTATCTTTTTTTATTTTAACCCCTCTATATGCACCCGTTTGGTTAGTGCCATTTGAATTCCTCTTTTCCCATTTCACCCCTTCACTTATACGTGGTTAGAGGAATTTACACACCAAATTTAACGATTCCACAATACCAAATTTAACGATTCTAAAGAGTGATTTTTTAAAAGCTATAGGAAAGTTTTTCAAAAAAACACATAAAGTCAGAAAAATGCATGAAATCTTTATATAATTTCATATTTTAATTTTTGAAGATTATTTCATGCAAATGTTGACCTTGACTGCGCCTCAAATGGTCCATCCGCTTAGTCCAATTTTAGCATTTCCACGTTTTTGAGTAACAGAGGCCCAATTGCTGCGAACGGCGACGAATCGCTAATTGATGGTCATCATTAACACTGGCCGATACAGCTGCGATATTTTCTTCAGTTCGCACTCTACGTAAGCGTGTTGGTGGTTTAATTTAGTCACAGTAGCCCGAATAGCCGCTTCAGTGGGTCGATTAAACTGACCAAAAAATGGAAGCGAGCGATGAACTTTCTTAACAGAGCACGCATTTTGATAATAAAATTCAATAATTTGCAAGCGTTGTTCGTTTGTAAGACGATTCATGGTTAAATTATAGACCAAACTGAAGATGTTTGACAGTGAAACAAAACACGAAACGTGCGTCAGCTGTTTAAACCAGTTTTGCCAAAAATATAATAGCTAAAAAATCACCCTTTAGCTGTAATACTTTAGTTGGCACTATTTTTATCCCTTTTTCAAGTTCACTCCTTTAAAGAACAACTTCCAAAAAAATCAGTCGTCTACGTGATTAGACAATACTTCAATTGGTACCATTTTTATCCCGCTCACCCCGTGTACATACAAATTTCCAACATTTAGATTACGTTTCTGCGTTGTCAGAGCAATTTACAAATCACGAATATATCTGCAATGCTTAAATTGGTACCATTTGTATCCCTTTTTGTCCCGCCCACCCATTAAAAGTACAAATTTCGAAAATTTCAATTTTATTGCACTTCTACATCAGAGAAATATACATATTAAATTTCACATTTCTACCTATTATAATTTAGTTGGTACCATTTGTATCCCTTTTATGCCGCTAACCCCTTAAAAGTGCAAATATATATATATATATATATTGCGCGTCTCATGGTCAGATTTCACGATTATAGCTGCAATACTTTAGTTGATATTATTATCCCTTTTTGTGTCACTCATCCTTAAAAGTACAAAAATGCATATATTGCGCTTCTATGTGGTAAGAGGAATTTACATACCTAGTTTCACGATTCTAGCTGTAATACTTTAGTTGGTGCAATTTGTAACCCTTTTTGTCCCGATACAAATTTCGGAAAGTCAATTCATGTTGTTAGTCTGCGTTGCCAGAGAAATGTGAATACCCATTTTCACGAATATAGCTGCATTACTTAAATTGGTACAATTTTTATCCCCTTTTGTCTCTTTCCTTCCTTAAAAGTACAAATTTCGAAAAATCACATTTTGTAGCTCGTCTACATGATAAGTGTAAGACACGCATCGAATTTCATGTTTTTAGCTACTGCCGTTTAGTCAGGACGTAGATTCGATGTTTATCCCTTTTAGTCCCATTTCACCCCCTAAAAGTACGAATTTCGTAAAACCCTTTCTTAGCCCGCATCTCTGTTAAATGTGAGCAGATTTGGTTCGCAGTCCTGTGTAAATTTAGAATTTTCCAATAGCTTTTGTAAGAACATTCTGAGTTAGTTGCCTAGGTTTAGGGTTGCCTATTGAATGTTGCCCACCACTGGATTACGTTTCTGCGTTGTCAGAGCAATTTACAAATCACGAATATATCTGCAATGCTTAAATTGGTACCATTTGTATCCCTTTTTGTCCCGCCCACCCATTAAAAGTACAAATTTCGAAAATTTCAATTTTATTGCACTTCTACATCAGAGAAATATACATATTAAATTTCACATTTCTACCTATTATAATTTAGTTGGTACCATTTGTATCCCTTTTATGCCGCTAACCCCTTAAAAGTGCAAAAATATATAAATATATATATTGCGCGTCTCATGGTCAGATTTCACGATTATAGCTGCAATACTTTACTTGATATTATTATCCCTTTTTGTGTCACTCATCCTTAAAAGTACAAAAATGCATATATTGCGCTTCTATGTGGTAAGAGGAATTTACATACCTAGTTTCACGATTCTAGCTGTAATACTTTAGTTGGTGCAATTTGTAACCCTTTTTGTCCCGATACAAATTTCGGAAAGTCAATTCATGTTGTTAGTCTGCGTTGCCAGAGAAATGTGAATACCCATTTTCACGAATATAGCTGCATTACTTAAATTGGTACAATTTTTATCCCCTTTTGTCTCTTTCCTTCCTTAAAAGTACAAATTTCGAAAAATCACATTTTGTAGCTCGTCTACATGATAAGTGTAAGACACGCATCGAATTTCATGTTTTTAGCTACTGCCGTTTAGTCAGGACGTAGATTCGATGTTTATCCCTTTTAGTCCCATTTCACCCCCTAAAAGTACGAATTTCGTAAAACCCTTTCTTAGCCCGCATCTCTGTTAAATGTGAGCAGATTTGGTTCGCAGTCCTGTGTAAATTTAGAATTTTCCAATAGCTTTTGTAAGAACATTCTGAGTTAGTTGCCTAGGTTTAGGGTTGCCTATTGAATGTTGCCCACCACTGGCTCACTGTAAAAACAACAGTTGTTATTTATTCTACCGGTATTCAGTCGTGAGTACTGATTCATGTGAACACATGAGTGTATGAACTTTTCTGCACCTCCACCTTCACCTCCTTCGCAGCCATGACTCGACGACGCTAACCTCTGTGGTTGTGGCCCAGTCAACTTTTGACTTGACTGCCATTATAGTACAGCTACAACTACTCGCACTCTGGCACTCGTCGTCGACGTCGACGTACTTTCATATTGTAAATTATTCATATAAATTCTGGTCATAGTCGTGTTTAATATTTAAATATTCTTTGTGACTTTTGTTCAGCCTTTCTGGTTGCCTTTCCTATTTAACTCTTACAACAGGGTTATAATTTACGATCCCCTTTAATTTGTGTGTTCGGATTATTTTCTCATATGGACATTAAATGGCAAATGCCAAATGCCAAACGAAAGGAAACGAACCAAGCGACCCGCTGCTGCCAACCATGCGTTTTATAAATGTAATGCCTTTTCGGTTAGCTGCACAACAAAGTCATCGAAAATAGTTTAGTGCTATTGTTGTGTTATAACATAATCATAACTTACTTTGAGTTCAGCCCTCTCACACACACGCCCCCACCCTGAAGTGACCACTACTACATTTTCGGAGTTTTTAGTTGTTCCTCCTCACCCTGGGTTTATCTGTTTGACTCTTGGTAAACATGGGCTTCCTGACTGGCGTGGTTTCTGCTTGTCATTACACGAGTGCCTATGGAAATAAGCTACCGTTTTGTCGTTGCTGAATGGATGAGTGAGTGGGCTTTTTTTGGTCGTCTGTGAATGTGAGAATTACTTTTAGGGGGTGAGTGGACATCGTTCCTGGTGGATCTTGTACAAAAGTAAACCGGGTGCTGGTGGTGTTGCATTAAAGAAAGTTTATAGGAGAGCATTTGTTGGTATGATAAAAAGTTGAATGGAAATAATTAGTGTAACAACAAGTATTAGGGGTTTTAACGGAGGCACACTTATAACACCGTAAGAAAATTTTTAAAAAAGTCTTTACACTTAAACCGGATAATATACTTATGCAACTATAGGCTAAATGAAGATAATGGCTTTTTAAATTTAAACTAAAATTTTTCTTTCACAGGACTATAAAATTCCAAAGGATACCATTTTTTCAAAAATTATTTTAAATACTTATTCACACCCTGTAATAACATTATTATTGTCAACTTAAAGGGAAAAGTATCTGTTGAAAATACTTCAAATATCATGCTTCTATCTGCATTAGTTCAGAATTAATAACCAATTTATTTTAGTTTTTCATATTTACTTTTTAAGAGGAAAAACTTGAAATGGTTGCCATTGCTAAACTAATACTGACAGCAGCTTGTAATTTGAAATGTTTTAGTACATAATCTCTTAATTAATTTCGAATTTATACCAGTACCATAGGCTGCTAAAAAAGTATATAAAATAATTTTTGAAAAATTGTGTTCTTTGGAATTGTGGTCCTTTTAGCGGGCAACAGGTTGAGGAAATGAAAAAATAAAAATGCCAAATAACTTCTTTCACCTATAGTTTCCGACGTATATCATCTGCTTCAAGTGTAATATGGACTGTTGGACACTGTAAGAATATCCTCGATTCTAACCTTGTACATAGGTTGGGATTGCAATACGACCTCAAAAGGACATCAAAAACCCCCAACAATCCTTAATACTTAGCATTGCCATTTCAGATGATAATTATAACACATTTATCTGAGAATCATTTAACAGTAGAATGAGAAACCCCAAACTAATGTCCCCGGACTATAAGAAAACGGTCCTTAGAGTATTTAACCTCTTTTGTTATTTAACCGCGTTATGTTTACTTGATGTTCAGTAAGAAAAAAAGGGTGGGCCAATCAACGACAACAGCTACACCGAAAGAAATATCTTCATACTATTTATGATTTTGTCTTAACCTCATTTATTTATCATTTTGTCTTAACCTAAACACTTCATAAAATTTATGAAACATGTTTCATAAAGCACAAATCAATGAAAAGTGGCAAAGAATTTATTAAATATTTCTTAGAAACTATGACATGCAGTTATTCAATTGATGAACATTTGTCATACAATTATTTTTCAAAACATGATTTATGAAGGTTTTCATAGATTTTATGAACAAACTTCATTAATTTCATGAAAAAGTTTCATAAATATTAATAATTTATACTGAAGTTTCCAATATAAGCAAAAAACCAAAAAAAGGTCTGACTTTTTGACTAACCAATCAACACAAACCATCTTTGCAAGAGTCTTTGCAAAGAGTATGTCTTTGACCTATACCAGGTAACATACTTATGTCAGAGTTAACAGAGGACAAATGAGAATTGCTATTATTTAACCGAATAAAGTCGACACACTAAAAATGTAGTTGTACGATATGAAACATTTCATAAAAACTGCGAAATTTTTCTTATAAAGGTTGATTTTTTAGCTATTATCTTTTTGGCAACACTGGTTTAAACAGCTGACGCACGTTTCGTGTTTTGTTTCACTGTCAAACATCTTCAGTTTTGTCTACATTTTAACCATGAAGCGTCTTACAAACGAACAACGCTTGCAAATTATTGAATTTTATTATCAATATGTGTGCTCTGTTAAGAAAGTTCAGAAAGAAAGAAATTGTGTTCAGCGACGAAGCTCATTTTTGGCGCAATGGGTACGTAAATAGGCAGAATTGTCGATTTTGGAGTGAATATCAGCCAGAAGCATTGCAAGAGCTACCAATGCATCCAGAGAAAGTCACAGTTTGGTGCGGTTTATGGGCTGGTGGCATCATTGGACCGTACTTCTTCAAAGATTATGCTAATCGTAACGTAACTGTGAATGATGAGCGCTACCGTGAGATGATATCCAACTTTTTTTGCCCAAAATGCAAGAGCTTAACTTGCATGACATGGGGTTTCAGCAAGACGGTGCCACATGTCACACACCACGCGCAACAATGAGATGCAGATGCGAGTTCGGTGAACATTTTATTTCACGTTCGGGACCGCTCAATTGGCCGCCTAGATCGTGCGATTTAACGCCTTTAGACTATTTTTTGTGGGGCTATGTTAAAGCTCATGTCTATACAGACAAGCCCGCTTCAATTAACGCATTGGAAGACAACATTGAATCATTTACTCATGAGATACCGGCCGAAATGTTGGAAAGATTATGCCAAAATTGGACTAAGCGGATGGACCATTTGAGGCGCAGTCAAGGTCAACATTTGCATGAAATAATCTTCAAACATTAAATTATGTGGACCGTATTATCGATTCAAATAAAGGTTTCATGCATTTTTCTGTATTTTATGTGTTTTTTTTTAAACATCTATAGCTTTTAAAAAATCACCCTTTATTTATGAAGACATTTCATAACAAAAAATATTTCATTGGTTGTGACATATAACATATTATTTAAGAATTGTTTCTTTAATACTATGAAATCTTTCTTTGATCTTATGAAAATAATATAAAATTATAATTTAACAATTTTGTTTTATGAAATATAAAATGTTTATGAAAATATTCTATGAAACATTTCATTTTATTTATGAATTTTTCATACATCATACAGAAAGAAATCACTAAATTTAAGAAAAACCTTTTATGAAATCGCTTCATAAATATTATGAAGGAAAATTCTTTCCGTGTATAATTACGAAATTCCTTTCATAGCGTCAAAATAAACGACTACTGAAATTATGAAATTCTGTGTATAAATTTCTCTGAGTGAGTGGACGCCTAATAAAGATTTTTTGAAATTTGTTAATTTAAGGGGTGGTCGAAAGGGGATCAAAAATGGCGCAAATCAATGGCACCATGGATGGCTTCATACATTTAATTACAAGAACGGCTCCCAAAACTCTGAACGTTTCTTCATACAAATATTTGGTCCGGAAATTTTGCACCAGCTATTGGTGAAAGTTGGTGTTTTTTGGTAGTCGAAGTTTACATTCGCTTGACTATTTAGCAGTTCATCTATATTCGAAAACATAATAAATTTGTATATTTATTCGCCCTGTGTTGGTACATGGTATGGTATGTTGGTATGTTAGTTATACAGGTGAGACAGAATAATAGGGTATCCAATTGTTCATTCTTTTGGATTATTCGATTAATCGTTTATTCGAAAATACAAATTTTCTAATTAACCGGATAAAGTGGACAGCTCTAATTCGATTCAAAATCCATTACCAGAGCCACAAAATCAGACGTAGTTTAAGTCGTTAAAGCAAGTATTTAATTTTAATAAAGTTTTCATTACAAATTAATGATGCCTTCCAAACTTTCGTAGTATAACATTTCGATTTTTGGATATGGATTAATCGAATTATTCATTAATCGAAAATCGGTCATTTCTGATTATTCGAACATTATTATTTGATGTTAAATATTCGATTAATCGAATAAAATTTAATCGATTGGATACCCTACTACTGGTTAAAAATGATATCCTCTAAGTGGAGTACTTTTTCTACTTCGCTCATTCGACCTCTTTTTAACACATTTTCTATAACTACATTTTCCCAAAGTTTTCCTCACAAAATGATGAAAAACACAAGTAACAACGGTGTTATATACCCTCCACCATGGATTGCTTTCCACAGATGCTGTAGAAGTGCAGTAACATTACAGGAAAATGTTTCATTTGTTTAATATATTCAAACCAAAAAGGTAAATATAAGGCAGCAATTTTCAGAAAGCTTAAATATTGGGGATAGTGGGTGCATTTCGAGCTATCCTATTTTAATTCCAAAAGTACAAATTTTGATAATCCATTATCCCTTACGAATACAATGCAAAATAACTCCGAATTCCATGATTCTAGCTGCCGCCATTTGGTTGGTACAATTTTTATCCTATTTTACTCCCTAAAAGTTCGAATTTTGAAAAATCCCTTTATTTTACGTGTTTGGTACCATTTTTATTTGTCTATTCCCATTTTAGACCTTAAAAGTATGAATTTGGAAAAAATACTTTTATATTATTTATCCACTCAATTAGAGGAATGTACACACCTAATTTCGTTTCTAGCTGTTGTCGTTTAACAGGTACAATTTGTATCCCTTTTTGTACCATTTCATCTCCTACAAGTAATAGTCGTACGTATATTCGAAAAACAAGTTTATATACTCGAAATGTTAGGGGATTTTCGGTCCTTTTGAAGGAAAAATTCCCATCCCATTCCAACCGATCTAAAACTATTAGATGTATTCTTTGAATATTTGGGCGTCCTGTCTCGTTTTGTTTAGATGGACGGACGGACGGATGGACATGGATAATTCTAAGACGATCAAATTTTATGACGATCAAGAATAAAGGATCTCAGGTCGATATTTCAAGGTGTTACAAAAGGAATGGAATACATGTTAAAAAAACTTGTTGTCCACTATCCTGATACTTTTCTCTGCATGTCTAGCATCCAGTTCAGCATTTCACTAAATCGGCTAGTATTATCTTTACCATTATTTCGAACGTTATCATCCCAATTCCGTCACCCTTTAAGGTTATTATGTTATAATACTTACCGTCTTATTTCTAGACAACTCCCCATTGTTAGGTCGTTATGTTTCCATATATTTTTCGCTTCGTAATTCATATAATTTTTTGACATTTCTGTCATTTCAGTGTGTAAATGTGTGTGTGTTTGTGTGAGTGCCCTGCTCTCCATTATAATTAATCGTTTTATTATTCTAAATATACCTATGATTACATTTAGTTTTATATTGTTATTGTGCTGGTGCTGTTGATGGTGGTTGTTGTTGTTGTTCTTGCTGTCGCCGGTGTCGTTGGGGTTATCGTTGGTGGAGTTGTTGCCGCTTGCCACCACTGATGATGGCGATGGCGATGGCTATGGTGACGGTGAGGTTTTTAATGCGAGCGTTAGCAGGTTGTTATAACAGCCGGTCGTCATAATTTTTCTACGCTTGTCAAATTTTTGTCGGCAACTCTTAATTATGTATGATTTTCTTGTAAATATGACAGTTTTTATTTCAACTTGTTTCTACTGTGTTATTTCTCTTTAACATTTGTTTTTTCTGTGTGTTTTTTGATTATTCATGAGTATATCATTAGTAAGGAATAGAAAATTATATGGAATACACTACTACAATATAATTTGGATGACTTTGTCATGGAAGGGCAAGACGACATTCGATAGTGGTCGTGGTGCTTGTCTTTAATGAAATTACGATTTTTTCAAGTCAGTTCCTTTAGGATGATATTTCATTTTAGGATATCTACATTCATGAAGATGATTGTGTAATAAAGGTGTTTTAATAATTCAGTGTAATATCCAGTTTGTTGAAGACCAATGGAAGATAACTTGAATAGTTCGTAGAATCAAAAACAATTTTTAATCAAGAATATTTTCCACCGGAAATACTCTGCTGTATAAAATTTTCAGTCACATATTCTACTGTTTGTTTAAATTTTGGGGTTGAGAAATGAGTACATTAGATAAGCATACTTTACAGTCATATTCAGTTTAAATTAGTACCTTTAATAATTATTCTGGAAAGTCCGAACGAACAACCGCGGAATTCCTTGATATTCTTGATATAAAATTCGTCGCTTTGTTTATGATCTTCGTCCTTGGGTGTTTTGAGTGATATTTTATTAATATTCCCGATGCGGTAATCTTTTGATACCAATCTAGTTTAAGTTTATTTCCTTCCCTAATTATTAATGCGTTCAAATATGGTATCCTGTTGTTAAGTTCCTCTTAAATCGTGAATTGAATGTGTCTGCAGGAATTTATCCATCACTATGTCTGCTATCACCGGGGACACGAGTGATCCCATAGGTATCCCTTTTTGTTGTCTGTATATCTTGTCTTCGTACTTAAAATATCGCAAGTTCTTAATGCAGATGGTGAATATTTCAATGAATCGTCCACGTGGTATTATTTTATTTTATACATTTTTTGTATTTTATAAATTTGCAAGATCCTGCGGATGACGTGACGAAGTGCAAAAATGTCTATCGAAGAGTTTGACGTTGAGTACCCGAAAATTACGAAAAGTGTGGCACAATGTTTTTCATAAATATCGAAATTGGTGTTAATAATATGTTAAATTTTCTATACATTCATTATTACATCATTGTAAAGGGTGATTTTTTAGCTATTATCTTTTTGGCAACACTGGTTTAAACAGCTGACACACGTTTCGTGTTTTGTTTCACTCTCAAACATCTTCAGTTTGGTCTATAATTCAACCATGAAACGTCTTCCAAATGAACAACGCTTGCAAATTATTGAATTTAATTATCAAAATGCGTGCTCTGTTAAGAAAGTTCATCGCGCTTCTTCCATTTTATGGTCAGTTTAATCGACCCACAGAAGCAGCTATTCGGGCTATTGTGACTAAATTTCGCACCAAATTTACATTATTGGACATTAAACCACCAACACGCTTACGTAGAGTGCGAACTGAAGAAAATATCGCAGCTACATCGGCCAGTGTTAATGATGACCATCAATAATCGATTCGTCGCCGTTCGCAGCAATTGGGCCTCTGTTACTCAAAAACGTGGAAATGCCAAAATTGGACCAATCGGATGGACCATTTGAGGCGCAGTCAAGGTCAACATTTGCATGAAATAATCTTAAAACATTAAATTATATGGACCGTACTATCGATTCATATAAAGATTTCATGAATTTTTCTGAATTTTATGTGTTTTTTTTAAAACGTTCCTATAACTTTTAAAAAATCACCCTTTATTTCGATGCTGACTTTTTATTGTGGATATACAATTTATTGCCTTTCTTACATATAATTTATATGTATAAATATACTTCCATTGTACTACGAATACAAAAATAGTACAAATATTAAAGGTACCTTCAACGAACAAAAAAAGTTTTTTTTTTAATTAAACCTTAAATTTTTTAATATTTTTTAGTTTAGGACATCGAAAATAGCAGAAAATGTTAATATCTTTGAGAAGTTGTGAATTAATGCGATATGCTACTTATTTTGTATAATTATTGATTTCTTCACAAGAATCTTAATTGACAGTCATCCTCTGAATACCGCTATAAGGTATGCTTATATAGTACTTTTAGCTTCCGAAGAAATTTCTCCCCACCATAAGGAAGATCCCCAAACTCGTGTAAAGCGAAGTTAAATATTTTATCTGAGATTATTTCGAAGGTTAGACGAAGCTGAAGCACACCCTAAAAAGAATAAATTAAGTCTTTCAGATTATAGCAATATCGTTAAAATCTAACCACTCGATCCAAAGTTTTGATATCGTCAAGAACACCCACTTTGGGCCACAGTGCTACTTTGCACTACGTTAAGCGCAATTACACACAACAACTAGTAGAATGTTCATGCCAACATCGGGGGCGATGAATATACAAATATATGGTTTTTGGCGAAGTAATAATATTTTTCTGGTGGGTATTTTTAAATTTATTTAAAACAAGTAAAAACGGCGTTAAGTTCGGCCGAATTTAATATCCCCTCCATCATAGGTTGCATTCCACAGCGGCTGTCGATTTTCGTAGAAGTGCAGTAACCTTTCAGGAAAATGTATTTTTTTTAATATAGCTAAACCAAAACAAATAAAACAAGTGAGGACGGTTAAAGTCTGGCGTGGCCGACTATATGATACCCTACACTTAGTCATTATACCCTATGGTGTAGGATATAAAAAGGTCATTACATTTGAACCGGGTGATATACGATGCAGCTATAAGAGGAGAACATACTACAAATTCCATATCTGTATTTGTAAGAAAATTTGAACACAAACTATGAATGCGAGCTATATACAAATCTGAACCGACCTGACCCATGTTTAGCAAAGGTTTTCTAGTTGAGATATTAGACGATTTCCCAAATTTTATGGAGTGTTAAATATGTGGTTTCTAGAGCGGAAAGAATCAAATCGGCAGCTATATGTAATTTGAACCGATGTGACCCACTTTCGCTATAGTTGTTTCTATTTGAAACATAAGCTTATGTGCCGAATTAGAAGAAAATCTGTTCAAATATGCTATTTCTAGAGCGGAAATAATCAATTCACTTTCGAAATTTGTATATATATATATCTGAACTCATCTGTTTTAGTTGAAATATAAGTTGTTTTGCCAAATTTAAAGAAAATCTGTCAAAGTTTGTTGTTTCCAGAGCGGAAAGACTCAAATCGGATGAGACATTTGTATGGGAGCTATATATAAATCTGAACCGATCTATCCTATTTTTACCAGAGCTGTTTGTAGTTTAAATATAAGTTGTTTTGCCAATTTTAAAGGAAATCTGTCAAAGTTTGTGGTTTCTAGAACGGAAAGAGTCAAATCGGATGAGACATTTGTATGGGAGTTATATATAAATCTGAACCGATCTATCCTATTTTTACCAAAGCTGTTTATAGTTGAAATATACGGCGTCTTGCCAAATTTGCTTCAAATTAAATAACGTTCTTCATTATCCCATAAAACTTCATTGTGCAAAGTTTCATTTAGTTCTAACAACAATTGCGACCTGGGCTTTGATTACAAGAATAGATGGACAGACGGACGGACGAACATCGCTAAATCGACTCAAAAAGTGATTCTAAGTCGATGGTATAATAAACGATGGGTCTATCTGGTTTCTAGAGCGGAAAAACGTGAAATCGGGAGCGAAATTTTTATGGGAGCTATATCTAAATCTGAAACGATCTAACACATTTTTTACCACAGGTGTTTCTAGTTGAAATATAAGATGTTTTCGCAATCTTGAAGAAAATCTGTTGTAATATGAGGTATCTAGAGTGAAAAGAGTCAAATCGGGAGTGAAATTCGTATGGGGGCTATATCTAAATCTGAACCGATTTTCTTCAAATTAACTAGTGTTCGAATAGATGGACAAAAAGTGATTCTAAGTCGATCAGTATAATTAACAATGGGTATATCTCCCTTCCTTTTGGGTGTTACAAAAAGTGATTCTAAGTTGATCAGTATAATTAACAATTAACAATGACTTCTGTAGCGTCTGAAGGCACCGTATTTGAATATAAGCTGTGAGGGCGTGGAGAACATCTAATACCTCCTCTGTCACCGCCCAACTAGTTTAGATGCTCGCAAGACACCGTGAGGTTGCTTCAGATTAGGGGTGTAAACGTCAGTGATACCCAATAGATCTCCTCTTTCGGTCTCACCTAATCGAGAAATATCTATATTTGGATTTTGGATCCAAACTTAAGAATAAAATATTATATTGAAACCCGGGTGATTTGGGATTACCTAATGCTGTGAACAACAGTTTTTTGAGGCATAACACGTTGTAAAGTTTCCTTGCAATCAAAATGATTAGTCGATATGTATGCAAATATTTATTCCCTTTTATACATATATGTTTTTCATCCAAAATTTAATAATCTAGCTCTTATCCTCTTTAACAAAATTTCCATTTATTCATTTCCTGTAGTTACATACATACATAGGTATGTGTTTCCATCATTATCCCATTTTTTCTCAAGGAAATCTCCTCTTCAATTCACAGGACATCCTTTGCACAATAACCTTCTGACCCCTGCCGTCATATCAGCTCTTAAACATATCCGTTTTCCCAACATTCATAAATATTAAAAAAGCGTTGTCTCGTCCATGCCCGGTCATAGCCTTGTAAACAGGATATTCATCTTCTGTTGTATGCCCTGTGTTACGTTGCCATTTGTTCCAAATTAATACTGGGGGAAAAACTAAAACAAGGACATTACAGTCATTCGCAGAAAACGAAATAACAATAGCCGAAGTCGGCTGGTCACTGTGAAGACAGTTAAAGCAACAATAGACAAAGAAGCGCAAAAAGAAAAGAAAACCAGAAACAAAACTGAAGAAAACACAGCAGTAGCGCTAGCATAAGCACAAGGACTGAGATGTGCAACAGCAAAAACAAAAACAACATGAAATCACAATTTATAAAATGTGACAGAACATACAACAGCAGTTGACAACTGTCAGTGTTGGTGTCATATTGTCACAAATGTTGCTGTCATTTGCAAAAATACAACTTGAAAACAGACAAGAACAAAAACTCCGACAGCAGAGAACGAAAACGAAATAAAACATATCCTTTTTTTTAGTTGATGGGTCCTTCAGCAGCAGCCACAGACACAGCAACAACAATAAATAATAATAATAATTGCAAATGTATTGTACATACATACATAAATATATACATATTTTATGCGAACACTTCTTACTCTGATATTTTGTCACAATGATTTTATGAAGCTTTCGTTAAAGATGGAGAAGGTCAGCTTGTTTTTAATATTAAGGCATTAAGGTCATGCTATCATTAACCCTGAAGGACATTCAATACAGGGCCTAAACGGAGGTTTTGCAGTATCATAGTATATATAGACGCATCGGGAATCCAATTAGCACTAGATAGGAATAGACTTAGATAGGAATAACTTATGATTTATGAGCAAATATTCAACAGAAGCAGTTATGAAAAGAATTAGTACATAGAATTTCTTCCCAGATAGTTTCGTTCGATCGCCTGTTCCGGATTTTAAAAGCCGATAAAAGCATGTCTTTAACACTGAACGAACTTCGTACAGAGCTAAAGAAATATTTCCTCAATCTTTTTCTTGAAAGTAGGTTGATTCTAGTTCAAGTTTTCGTCAAAGCAACAAAAATTTTGACACACTGAGGGACATTTTTCTTTAGACCAAGAAAAATTTTACTAAATGTTAGAAAAAATTTGATGAAATTTTATTTAAACCAAGTAAATGTTTCGCAAACCTATAAAATTTGTACTCGATCTTGATCGTCAAATATTTGTTAGCCTATTTCTATTTTAGCAGTATGGAATAATCTGAGTAAAATTTTACTTGTTATAAAAAACAAGTAAAAACGGCCGGGCCGAACATTATATACCCTCCACCATGGATTGCATTCCACAGAGGCAGTCGATTTTCGTAGAAGTGCAGTAATATTACAACAAAATACATATTTTTAAAATAGCCAAACCTAAACAAATATAGGGTACGCCAAATAACTTTTTTCTTGCTATAAAAAAAACTACAGAATATTTTCTCAAACTTCTTTTTTTATTTGAAAGTACATTCCTTACGGTTAATAATGGAAAATAATTTCATTCAAATGGCTGCTTCGGGCACCCCACAAATAATAGTCCAACGGTTGAATAGTTGAAAAAAAAAACGTTAGATGGCGGACCCATACAAATGTCTCCTATGATTTACTTTTTCCGCTCTAGAAACCACATATTTCAACAAATAACTTTTTTTTTGAAAATGCTAGAAAAAACTACTGAATATTTTCTCAAATTTCTTTTTTTACTTGAAAGTACAATCCTTACGGTTAATAATGGAAAATAATTTCATTCAAATGGATGCTGAGGGCACCCCACAAATAATAGTCCAACGGTTGAATAGTTAAAAAAAAACTTTAGATGGCGGACCCTATACAAATATTGCAAAAATAATTTTATAAATAAATATAATATTTTTATTATTTCAAACCACGCTTATAAAGCAAGCCTACCAAGCCTACTTATCGAAATAATACTTCAAGTCAATTAAAAAATATTCTTTCAAAAGCTTTTTCTTTCCATTTTCAAAAAGCTTAAATACCATAAATATTGGTAGATAGTGGGTGCTACAGTTGGTTGTATTTCCATTCTATTTTAAATCCAAAAGTACAAATTTTTAAAGGCCATTATCTCACGTACGTAGTGCAAAATAACCTAAAAGTAAAAAGGTTGGAAAAATCTTTTTATTTTGCGTGCCTATGCAGAGTAATGTCTACACCGAATTCCATAATACTAGCTGTTGCCATTTGGTTGGTACCATTTTTCTCCCATTTTATCCCCTTAAGAGTACGATTTTCTAAAGTCTCTTCATTGTACGTGTCAACGCAATTAGAGGCATGTGCTCACCGAATTTCAACATTCTAGCTGTAGTTGTTTAGTTGGTACTATTTTTATCCCTCCGTACCCATTGTCCCCTTCAAAGTACGAATTTGGGAAACACTTTTTATTTTTCGTGTCTACGCATTCAGAGGAATGTGTACTAGCTTAACCCTAGAAAGATAACCCTATTGGAAGCTACGGAAAAGATAACCATACGTCTGTGGGACGTATCATAGTTTTTCTTTATGGTGACAACATTTTTGGAAATATTTTTTACCTTTTTTGTACTTACATGGATTCTCTATATATTTCTTTATTATTTAAATGCGTTATTGGCTACTGTAGACAACTGAGAAAAACAAAAACAGCAACGTGTTGCACAAACATTCGAGAGAGGGAGAACGAAAAATTAAAAAGGCATACGTCTCTCAGACGTAGGTTATCTTTCTAGGGTTAACTAGCTGAACCCCACACGCTTCGCCAGGCAAAAAAAAAACAAACGGTAAAATTAAAATGTATGTACCACTTATAATCAAGGTACTTCCCTGAGATATTAAAGAAATTGATATGTTCCATGAAGAACGTTAGTTTTCGCCGAAAAATGGAAGAAATGTCAAAAATCAAATTGATTTTTTGTTAAATGTGTTTCTCCTCCTTTCCATTAAATAAACAAAACACTTCATTCGTAAGAAGAAATTACATTACATTCAAAACACATAGAAAATCAATCAAATTGTTCCCTAATCAAACAACACAAAAACTTAAAAATTATATAATTTCCGATTTCTTGAAAAGAAGCAAATCCAAAGAAAAGGGGTAATTTTACAAAATTCAAATCAAAAATGCCCCAACTTTCAAATCCCGCCCATTTGAATATTGTCTAAGCAGGTAACAACTAAATTAACTCACACAACAATATAGGAAACTCGATGTCGAATATACTCAAAAACAGGTTTTAATTTCGAATGGGAAGGGTCATTGCCACTTTCCGCCCATATCTGTGTCGAATATACTTAAAAACAGGTTTTCATTTCGAATGGGAAGGGTCATTGCCACTTTCCGCCCATCTCTGTGTCGAATATACTCTAAAACCGGTTTTAATTTCATATGGGAAGGGTCACGCCCACTTTCCGCCCATCTTTGTACAACTATTTACACTGAATGAACTCACTCAAAATTTCAGCACTCTAGGTGTCACAGAACTGGCAATATTCAGGTTTTAACTTCGTATGGGAGGTGCCACGCCCACTTTTCCACTACCGCCCATTTTTGGCACACCTACGAACATTGATGCTGGATGCACTCACACAAAATTTCAGTATTGTATCTGCCATAGAACGGAATATATTCGAAAATGGGTTTTAACTTCGTAAGGGAGGTGCCACGCCCACTTTTCCAATACCGCCCATTTTTGGCACAACTACGCACATTGATGCTGGATGCAATCAGACAAAATTTCAGTGTTGTATCTGTCATAGAACAGAATATATTCGAAAATGGGTTTTAACTTCGTGTGGGAGGTGCCACGCCCAACTTTCCAATACCGCCCATCTTTGGCACAACTACGCAAATTGATGCTGGATGCACTTACACAAAATTTCAGCACTCTAGGTGTCATAGAACTGACAATATTCAATAACAGGTTTTAACATCGTATGGGAGGTGCCACGCCCACTTTTCCAATACCGCCCATTTTTGGCAGAACTACGCACATTGATGCTGGATGCACTCAGACAAAATTTCAGTGTAGTATCTGCCATAGAACAGAATATATTGGAAAATGGGTTTCAACTTCGTGTGGGATGTGCCACGCCCACTTTTCTAATACCGCCCATTTTTGGCACAACTACGCACATTGATGCTGGATGCACTCAGACAAAATTTCAGTATTGTATCTGTCATAGAACGGAATGTATTCGAAAATGGGTATTAACTTCGTGTGGGAGGTGCCACTTTTCCAATACAGCCCATTTTTGGCACAACTATGCACATTGATGCTAGATGCACTTACACAAAATGTCAGCACTCTAAGTGTCATAGAACTGAATATATTCGATAATAGGTTTTAACATCGTATGGGAGGTGTCACGCCTACTTTTCCAATACCGCCCCTTTTTGGCACAACTGTGCAGACTAATAATTAGTGAAATTTCGCAAAATATATAGACTCTAGCTGCAGCAGTATTCAAAATATGCTAATTTATATAAAACGAATAAATCCCCAGTTTGTGTGGGAGGTGCCACGCCCACTGAAAATATCCAAAAAATATAGCCTATTTTCACCACCGGTTCACTATGAACATACTGTGAAAATTTCAAGAAGATCGGTTCAGCAGTTTAGGCTGCTATAAATAACAAACAAACGTACAAACACAGATTCATTTATATATATATAGATACTCCAAAGCATTTAATAGTTATTATGAGTATTTTTAGTCCTTGTAAATGAAATTCGTTTGGACCGATTTCGCCCCCCTTTCAATCCCAGCTGATTTTCAACTATTAGACATATTCTGGGAAAATTTTGACGTTCTGGCTCCTTTCGTTTTGATGCTAGCGTGCTTTCAACTGACGGACGGACATGACTAGATCGGCTTAGAATTTTATGACGAGAAGGGTCTCAGGTCGACATTTCAAGGTGTTACAAACGAAATGACAAAGTTAGTATACCCCATCCTTGAGGTGGGGGTATAAAATGAAAACTATGGCTTTCATATTTTACATATTTTGAGGAATAACTAGCCATATCTTTTGTTGTTTGACAAACATTGAGAAAAAAAATTCAGAAGAATTGTAAGTTTTTATCGAATAAATAATAAAAACATTTTTTTAAAACCCCCTTTTGGTTTTTCTTAGCAAAAAAATAAATCAGTGTTCTTACTACTCTATAAATTTCAGAGTGGGGATTTAGAACTCATAAATAAAGATCTAAGAAAAATTTACTAATAATATATTTGTGTAATGAAAAGTTTTCATAAATATAATGAAAGATGTATTTATGAAACGTTTCATAATTATATTTTTAGTGTGACGACTTTATTCGATTGAATACTAACTAATACACAGTGAGACAATTTGAAATTTTTTATTCGACCTGAAGAAGACCATATGCCTATGAATCTAAAGGTCGTATTTAGAAAAACTGTGTACTCAGTTTTCTGTTTAGAAATTATTAACTATTTCCTAAATATAATGAAATTCATTATGGAATCTGTGAAAGTTTTTATAAACTAATATATATTTTATGATGTGCTTTTTTGACGTCCTTTCAATGACAGTCTTCACTGAAGATAATTCGTTTCAAATTTAGATATAGATTCCATATAAATGTTCATCCCAGTTTTGTATGCAAACAACAAGTGCAACAAGTTTGTTCTCCGTGTAGGATAATTCTGTGACTTGATGCTAAAGGGGCCTATTTTATCTATTGTGAGTTAATATTTGCATTAACTTTATTTTTTTGCTCTCGTTCATAATACTAAAACATCCAATTTAACCCAAAACACCTTTATAAATCCTTCAATTGCAATTTTCTTAAACGCAAATATTTTGACATTGGTCCTTTTAGTGCCAACCCAGAGAAGTATGGGACAGATTTGTATATACCTTTAATATCCTTAAAAGGTTTCCGAACTGAAAGAACTATGAATATATCTGTACTATGTCTTGTGTTTCATTGAGATTTCTTCCAAGAAGTTTGTCAACCACCAGCAGAAACGAAACGAGACTAATTTTATTGCCAGCATAATACGATTGCAGATCCACTTTCTTGCTGAGTGCCGGAGCATATTTCTAACAGCGTTCCCCCTTTCGTTTCGAACATAATTCTTTGCAAGACATTCAAATTATCTTTCTTGAAAAATCTTCAAATACCCCTTTGCAAGCAGAAACCTGGAAACCTGGAGGGGATTTGGAAACCACGCCAACAATAAAACAAAACAACGAAGCCAACAGCAAGAAACGAGGGTTATTACCACCATAAACACGTAACATTTAAAGTGCAATAAAGGAAAATTTATACGATGTCATAAATATTAAAATAACAATTAATTTAAATATATGTTCCACACTCGCACACACACACTCACTCACTCTCACACAACAACAACCCGTAAATGCAAAATAATGGCTTTGTTAATTTTGCAACCCCGAAAAAAGCGCCGAACGCCGCAACAAACACACAGAAACACCCGAAAAAGACATTCATTCTTCCGCCCGTCTTTCAGCAATTTTTCACATACAACGCCGGGAAATTTGTACGTCGCGCGTTTCAAGCTGGAGAGCAACAAAGCAAAACAAAACAAGCGAGCAACCATTCAACCCAGTCAACCGTTGGAAAAAGGTGCACTGGATGCCATATTCAAATAATAAATTATAATTAAGTATTATCTATGACAAGCATTGCTACCATAAAGTACTCTGGCCGTCTGTCCGTCCGTCCGACCATCCATCCATCTGTGTTTATGTATGCACGAGTATAGCGAGAAATTTAAGTGCTGCTAAAAAGACCATTAATCACTTACGGATCGTATATCAGCGATAACGCTCCCCATACCGAGAGCTAGATAAAAGATCATTGTTAACAAAGTATGATAGATTTGCCATTGTGTCTTCGAGGATAAAAAAAAACGCTGAAGGATAACTTATGTTAATGGCTCACAACATACAAATGTGATAAAAGAAATTTTATGGCAATAGTTGTGTTTGATGTGAAATGTGAGTAAGTATCAGTTGCTCAGTCACACTGGTAGTCGGCATGATTGTTTTTGTGGTTGTGTGTTCGTTCAGCTCTCACTCACCCCACCCCACGACACTACACTTTTTGCAATTGTCATAAAAACCCAGAGTCATAAAATACATAATGATAATGAAACCATATTTTGTTTTGTTTTATTGTCGTTGAGATAAATAATCATAAATTTTGAAATTTATGGCGAAACACATAAAAATAAAATCCTGATATGAATGCGAACATAAAACAAATACGACTGTTATTAGCGTAAAGTAGATTTGACAAACTCTGGAATAACAGGAATATAATGGATACTTAAGTATATATATACTGGGAATTGATTTGAATAGATATAAAAATAACATTTAGGGCCGGTTCACAGAATACAGGAATTTAAATATGAGACAAACGAATCGTCTAAAATGAAGTCATTTTAAACTGAATTTCGTAAGTCACGGTCAGGGATGTCGATGGGGACTGAGTATTCCAAATCTCGGCATTGTCAGTTCCCGAGATTTACATTTATATTGTTTCCATACTCAAATTTCTAAAAAAATTACATTTTATTCACAATACACCATTGAAGCATGAATTGAATATGTAAAAGAGTCGAAGATATTAATTCACATGCATTCACAATTTAATTTGTGGACTTCACACGTAGGTAATTCCACAAGATTTCCACCCAGTACGGATTTTGACCTCATTCGAATTTAATGAAATTTGGCATGTACCTAGTTGTTGTGGTTAATATAGCGTTTTTAGCGATTTGTTTAAAAGTGTTTTTTGAGTTTAAGTATATAGGGCCATCAAACCCCAGTACTACTTATCTTCTTACATTTATTATCCCTAAAATCACAGGTGTGGATACTTTGCTTTTCTGAAATAGAAAATCATTTAAAAAAAACAATTTTAATTTCTGAACATCTCTGAATTTGTGATATTTTGTAGAGAATAAAATAAGCTAAAATACAAAATAAAATAACTAAAATTAAGGATACGTTTTTCACGATATTCAAACATTAAAACCATTTGATTTAACTGGGATATTGTCCTGGTTAAAGACCATGTTGCATCTATATTTTATAGAATGCAAATTTATTTACAACTGGCGTAGATATTTTGGTGCACATGGGCCTTGACTTCTGGCCCACGAAAGCCTTCGTAAGGTGGCTGCGCAGCGACTTTTCAACAACAAACCTGGACTCTTTAAGTAAAGTATTCTCACAATGCGATTTGTAAAAAATGTGCATTCTATAAAATATAGAAAAAATATCCAGCCAGTTCCAATCAAATATTGATTACAGACCAAAATAATATTTATGTGCATTTGTTTGAGATAGATCCATCGCTTATTATACCGATCGACTTAGAACCACTTTTTGAGTCGATTTAGCGATGTCCGTCTGTCCATATATTCTTGTAATCAAAGGTCGCATTTGAACTAAATGAAACTTTGCAGAACGAAGTTTTATGGGATAAGGACGAACGCTATTTAATTTGAAGCAAATCGGTTCAGATTTAGATATAGCTCCCATACAAATTTTGCTTCCGATTTTACTTTTTCCGCTCTAGAAACCACATATTTTAACAGATTTTCTTCAAATTTGGCAAAACTACTTATTTTTCAACTAGAAACAACTAAAAATGGGCCAGATCGGTGCAGACATATATAGCTCCAATACAAATTTCTTCACTGAGTTGATAATTTCTGCTCTAGAAAAAGCATATTTGAACAGATTTGCTTAAAATTTGGCTCATATTTCAACCACAAACATCCATGGCCAAAATGGGGCAAATCGGTTTAGATTTATATATAGCTCCCATATAAATGACTCCCCTGATTTTCGCTCTAGAAACCACATATTTAACAGATTTTCATCAAATTTCGTCTTATATTTCAGAAAACCTATGTTAAAAAATGTGTTAGATCGGTTCAGATTTATATATAGCTCCAATACAAATGACTCCTCCGATTTGACTCTTTCCGCTCCAAAAATCACATATTTTAACAGATCTTCTTCAAATTTGGCAAAACAAATTATGTTTCAACTAGAAAGAGCTCTGGTAAAAATGGCCCAGATCGGTGCAGATATATATATAGCTCCTATACAAATTTCGCCACTGAATTGATTATTTCTGCTCTAGAAATAGCATATTTGAACAGATTTGCTTAAAATTTGGCAAACCGGCTCATATTCCAACTACAAACATCCATGGTGAAAGTGGGTCAAATCGGTTCAGATTTATATATAGCTCCCATTCACAGTTTGTGTTCAAAATTTCTTACAAATACAGATAAGAGTATGAAATTTGTAGTATATATACCAGGTTCGAATGTAACGACTAGGTGTAGGGTACCATATAGTCGGCCACGCCCGACTTTAACCTTCCTTACTTGTTTTTAATTTAGTTTTGAGTCTTTGAAACACAAAGACTCATTTCAAGCAGACTTGGAAAGAGGAGGTGAAAACTTTTCAGATAATATCAATATCGATAAAATCTGATGACGCAATGCAAAGTTATGATATCGTTAAATAAGCCAACTCTTAACAATATGACTAGGTCCAATTTGTCAAATCGAAAAGAATATTTGTATCGTGGATATATCCAAAAATTGAATAAAGTGAATAACTTTCACAATAAGTGCTTCCACTTCAAATATAACGTGTTATGCTCACTTTCGGTGAAAATTCGTGGTTTCTGGGGCGGAAAAGTTCTATCCGTGAGCAAAATTTGTATGGGAGCTATATGTAAATCTGAACCGATCTGACCCATTTTCACCATGTGTGTTCCTAGTTGAAATATAAGATATTTTGAAAGATTTGAAGAAGATCTATTAAAATATGTGGTTTATAGAGTGGAAAAAGTGAATTCGGGATCGAAATTTGTATGGGAACTATATTTAAAACTGAACCGATCTGACCTATTTTCACCATATTAACCATAGGTGTTCATAGTTTAAAATAATATGTTTTGCTAAATCTGAAGACAATCTGATACAATGTGTGGTTTCTACAGCGAAAAAAGTCAAATCGGAGAGAAAATTTGTATGGAGCTATATAAATCTGAACCGATCTAACACATTTTTACCACAGGTGTTTTAGGTGAAATACAAGATGTTTTGCCGATTTTAAAGAAAATCTGTTAAAATATGTGGTGTCTAGAGTGAACAGAGTCAGATCGTGAGTGAAATTCGAATGGGGGCTATATCTAAATCTGAAACGATTTTCTTCAAATTAAATAGCCTTCGTACCGAAAAACTTCGTTGTGCAAAGTTTCATTTGGTTCCGTTTACAATTGCGACCTGTACCGTGATTACAATAATATGTGGACAGACAGACGGACATTGCTAAATCGATTCAAAAAGTGATTCTAAGTCGATCGGTATAATCAACAATGGATCTATATCCCTTCCTTTTGGGTGTTACAGACAAATGCACAAAGACATAATACTTTCGTGGAGTGTATAATAATTATGTAACTTTTGAATGGAAAGCGTTATCATGAAGAAATTTCACATGAATATAGTAGAGATGTTTACGAAAGTTTTTGGTCCCTAGTAGGTATGGGGGCCATTGAGTGACTCCCCCAAGTAGGTCCTCTCGGCATGTAAAATTTTGAAATGACTTCCAAAAGTACAATTATGTACCTATAGCAAAGATATTTTGTACGGTGTTCACAAAATGTGCTTACATGTGTGTACCTTGATTAGTTTAAGAGGTATATGACTGATAAGTAAAGAACTCATAGTTTTGGCAAAGTTGTATTTGGATTTCAAACTTTGTATTTACCTGCTCGAATTTAAAACTGTTTTTATTGTCGAATTTTAAATTTTAAATAAACTAGTCAAAAGACTGTTGAAATAATCAGACGTTCTAAAACACAACACCCAAAAAGGTTGCATTTCAAACGTTTTCTTTTTATACCCTACACCACTTCGTGGGCTAGGGTATTATAAGTTAGTTTCGCCCCAAATGTTTGTAACACCAAGAAATAATCGAGCTAGACCCACCTTTAAGTATACCGATCGGCTTAGAATCACCAGCTGAGTCGATTTAACGATGTCTGTCTGTCTGTCCGTCCGTCAGTCTGTCCGTCTGCTGTCCATCTAAGCTTGTTCGCACTCTACAGGTCGCAATTGTTTTCCGATTGTCATGAAACTTGGCAGAAGTTATTTTTTCTGGCCAATGACCATCGGTATTGAATTTGGAGGAAATCGGTTCAGATTTAGATATAGCCCCCATACAAATGTCGCTCCCGATTTGACTTTTTCCGCTCTATAAAGCACATATAGTACCCGATTTTCTTTAAATTTGCCACAACATCTTATAATCCAACTAGAAACACCTATGCAAAAATTGGGTAAGATCGGTTCAGATTTAGCTATAGCCCCCATACAAATGTCGCTCCCGATTTGACTTTTTCCGCTCTAGAAACCACATATTGTACCCGATTTTCTTTAAAATTGGCACAATATTTTATAATCGAAATAAAAATACTTATGCTGAAAGTGGGTAAGATCGGTTCAGATTTAGATATAGCCCCCATACAAATGTCGCTCCCGATTTCACTTCTTCCGCTTTAGAAACCGCATATTGTTCCAGATTTTCTTTAAAATTGGCACAACATTTTATAATCGAACTAGAAACACTTATGCTGAAAGTGGGTAAGATCGATTCAGATTTAGCTATAGCCCCCATACAAATGTCGCTCCCGATTTGACTTTTTCCGCTCTAGAAACCACATATTGTACCCGATTTTCTTTAAAATTGGCACAATATTTTATAATCGAAATAGAAATACTTATGCTGAAAGTGGGTAAGATCGGTTCAGATTTAGATATAGCCTCCATACAAATGTACCTCCGATTTACAATATTACCGCTCTAAAATGCGCATTTTACATCGGATCTTGATCAAATTTTCCACACAATGTTATATTTAGACAAGAACCACCTATTTTGAAAGCCAGCAAAGTTTTGGTATAGCCCCCACACAAATGGGCTCCCGGTTTACACTATTATCGCTCTAGAACCCACATCTTACATTGGATCTTGATAACATTTTGCAGACCATGTTATATTTCAATAAAGAATACATACATTGAATGTGATCTATAATGACCCACTTTTTAATGTAGCGCCCTTACAAATGGCCCCCATTTTAATTATTACCTCTCTAGGACCCACAGTTTACATCAGAAGTTTTTCAAAGTTTGCAGATTATATTATATTTCAACTAATATTACATACTATGAAAGGGTCCATATTTTGGTATTACCCCCATACAAATTTTGCCCCCATTCAACTCTAATACAGCTGTAGAGCCCATATCGTGCATTGGATCTTCATACAATTTTGCATATCATGTTATATTTCAACTAAGAATACCTACTTTGAAAGTGATCTATATGGAACCACTTTTAATGTAGCGCCCTTACAGATGGGCCCCATTTTATTGTTACTCCTTTATGACCCACATTTTACATCAGAAATTTTTCAAATTTTGCAGATTATATAAGAATTTATAGTGATTTTTTTGAGGTTAGGATTTTCATGCATTAGTATTTGACAGATCACGTGGGATTTCAGACATGGTGTCAAAGAGAAAGATGCTCAGTATGCTTTGACATTTCATCATGAATAGACTTACTAACGAGCAACGCTTGCAAATCATTGAATTTTATTATCAAAATGCGTGCTCTGTTAAGAAAGTTCAGAAAGAAAGAAATTGTGTTCAGCGACGAAGCTCATTTTTGGCTCAATGGGTACGTAAATAGGCAGAATTGTCGATTTTGGAGTGAATATCAGCCAGAAGCATTGCAAGAGCTACCAATGCATCCAGAAAAAGTCACAGTTTGGTGCGGTTTATGGGCTGGTGGCATCATTGGACCGTACTTCTTCAAAGATGATGCGAATCGTAACGTAACTGTGAATGGTGAGCGCTACCGTGAGATGATATCCAACTTTTTTTTGCCCAAAATGGAAGAACTGAACTTGGTTGACATGTGGTTTCAACAAGATGGCGCTACATGCCACACAGCTCGCGATTCTATGGCCATTTTGAGGGAAAACTTCGGAGAACAATTCATCTCAAGAAATGGACCGGTAAGTTGGCCACCAAGATCATGCGATTTGACGCCTTTAGACTATTTTTTGTGGGGCTACGTCAAGTCTAAAGTCTACAGAAATAAGCCAGCAACTATTCCAGCTTTGGAAGACAACATTTCCGAAGAAATTCGGGCTATTCCGGCCGAAATGCTCGAAAAAGTTGCCCAAAATTGGACTTTCCGAATGGACCACCTAAGACGCAGCCGCGGTCAACATTTAAATCAAAAAGTAAATGTCATGGACCAATCTAACGTTTCAAATAAAGAACCGATGAGATTTTGCAAATTTTATGCGTTTTTTTTAAAAAAAAAGTTATCAAGCTCTTAAAAAATCACCCTATTAAAGTCAGATATATGTGTCCATACTTTGGTATAACCCCCATTCTACTCTATTACAGCTTTAGAAATTACATCTTACATCAGATCCACTAGGACTACCTACCGTGAATAAGAACTGTATAGGCCTATGTTTTGGCACATGCCAAAATGTTGTTATAGTCCCCCTCAAATGACCGTCCGATTCATCCTATTACCGCTGAATAATCTACATTTGTCACTTTTCCAGATCATGTTATATTTTCTTTACTCGGAATATCTGCCGGAAATTTTGATTAATTATCTTATTATTTACCATATTCGTGAAATTTAGTCAAGTTGAATTGATGAATTTATACTACACTGTATAATTTATATGAACTTCATAAAATTGATCGCTTTAGTAATAAAAGCGAGGTATATACGCATGGAGTGGTGTAGGGTATTATATAGTCGGCCCCGCCCTACTTTAGCCTTTCCTTACTTGTTTTTTCTATAAGAAATACATTTTTGGTATTTATTTTCCCTGTTTTGGGAATTGAGTGGTTTTTGTGATGTGAGGTATCACAAAAACTGTTTCTCAAACGAAATACGATTGCAAATTCTTTTTTGTCTTCAAAAACTGGAAACTGGAAGTATTTTTGATTGCATATATTTTGACATCGATTCTCTATCAGAATTTGATTAGACTTGCAGTTGGTTCATAGGGAACTGATCATTCAGCCCTCAACCTTTGCCATGGAAATTAATCGTTTGGGATGTCATTAGACAGAACGATACATCATTTATGATACAATCAAAATAAATAAAACAAAAATGAAAATGTATACATTTAATTGAAAAAAAGATTCTTCTGGTATTTCTTACCAAAACACTGCCAGTGATTCCACGGCCGGTTCCGGATGTTAAACTAAAGGCATGTCGTTATATTTGTGAAAACACGTCACGACATTCGAACTAAGTACGATCAAGCATTTCGAGTAGCAAAACGAGCAATGTAAACAATTATTTTTCAAAAATCTTGAATATAGTCACTGGAAAAATCACTGTTTAGATTTCGACTTTCTGCGTTATTCCAAATGCAGTTAGGCATTACATTCCAAATCCAGCTGCATACTACCGCATGTTAAATTTTCCATTGCAGTAATCTGAACCGAATATCCATAATTTTTAGTTCAATGAAATAATTTTCTCATTTCATTTTTTAAACATTTGAATTAGCTTTGCAAAACTTCACACAACAATCATAAAAAAACTAATTAAATTATGACAGATAGTATAAAATAAATTTGCAACTTATTTGGACTATCCATATTAAAGTAATATCGGCCCAGAGGGGCGTATCAATGCTTAATATATAAATTTTGAAATTCCCCGTATCTTCTTAGTAAGCGATCTTAATATATTGTACATTAACCCCGGTTTTATTCCTGGATATGTACTCTGTTTCACTTCACTGCATTCCGACTGTAGCGTCATTGTCGGTGAAACTCTCCTCGCACTGAATAACAAATAAATCTCTTCATGCAATGCCTCAGCCCGTTCGAAATTGATCGCTCTCTGTTTAATGCATCAATTTGCGAAAGTAAATATAAAAGTCATAATGTACAATAAATTTTCCACAATTCGTGCAGCAGCAATACCAACCATACAACAAACCAACATGTTTCGCGTTGAGGAGAAATAACAAAAAATAAAATAAAATGTGAAGAAAAATTGTGCCAAGAAAATATTATTTTACACCATTTGCCATTTTCCGCATTACTCCATTTATCTTCCGAAGAGAAGCAGAGCAGAGCTCCGCACAGCAGAGCACATAACACTCTCACAACCACCCACTCAGCTATTATCCTGCCGACTGTACAATGGCAACAACGTCAGCATCACTACATACGATACCACCAGCATTGGTGCCCGGTTCTGTGCTCAACAAATATAAATTGTAAGGATATATTTTATTATAGTGAAACTCCCAATTGCAATGCATTTGACAAATGATCAAAATGTTCTCAACCAGAGCACAATGGAAGAAATATGTCTGAGCGAAAGTACTAAAGTCGTTTGTATGGATAAAACCTCACAGATACAGATACTACTATGCAGCAAGCACAAGAAGCAACAGCAACAGAGGCGGCAGCAGCAGCAACATCTCCTACAGCAGAGCATGTGCCGAGACACAGACAAATACGAGTATATTGAAATCAACAAAGTGTCTGAATCTTACTTAGTTCTATAGGGTAACATTTCGGAAATGTCCCGCTCGAAAAGAAATCGCTATTCAACTTTACGTTGTTGCTGAAGAAATGACTGCTCAAATAATAAAGGAATTGAGCAAAATTATTTTCGGAGTTTATATTTCGGCCCTGATCCTTGGGACTATAAACACTAAGCACAATTTCTAGTAACTCGAAACAATTGGCGTGTTCTATTTACAACTAAAACGATTTCCCGCATACAAGTATTTAGTAAAATTTTAGAATTTTCAAAAAATGCCTTAAAGTTGTATTGGCTTTATTCGATAGAAATGCAAATTTTTCTGAGATATTTTGCGTACTTAATTACAATCAAACGCATTTCTTATTAAGCAGTATTTGTTCGATAATTTGCCAGGATTTTTGAATATTGAAAAAGTAGTTGTTTCTAATTTCAACAGAAACAATTCATTTGATAGTTTAACATTTTTTGAACAAAAAATATGCCGCTACTAAGGTACTAAGCGGATCGGAATTTTTAAAAATGCATAATTTCTGATGTCACTAAAAATTGTGCCAATTTTTATTCAATTCAATTGACGAAAACATGCAACGATACACAATATAACTTTTACATTCAGAAACTAACGTGTGAAGCCAAATCAGAAATATTAGGAACAAGTAACTCCACTTTCTATCCGA
This sequence comes from Polietes domitor, assembly GCA_947397865.1. Taxonomy (NCBI): domain Eukaryota; kingdom Metazoa; phylum Arthropoda; class Insecta; order Diptera; family Muscidae; genus Polietes; species Polietes domitor. The sequence goes on from OX377619.1 coordinate 145,335,837, forward strand.
ATACAATTCAATTCGGAAAAAAGTGAATACGGAAAGGATTTTTGTATGTTTCCTAATTATAGGCTAATATGACCTGACCCAATTTGTCAAATCGAGAACAATATTAGTATTAGGGATATATCCAACCATGGAATGAAGTGACCCATTTTCACAATAGCTTCCTTCAGTTCAAGTGTAACGTGTTATGCTCAATTTGAAGAAATTCGGTGAAATTACGTGGAATTTGGGCCAGCAAAAATCAAGCCGGGAACGAAATGGGAGCTATATATAAATCTGAACCGATCTGGACCATTTTCACCATGGTCGTTTCTAGTTGAAATATAAGATATTTTGCAAGATTTGAAGATCTGTTAAAATATGTTGTTTATAGAGAGGAAAAATTCAAATCGGTAGTGAAATTTGTTTTGGAGCTATATATAAATCTAAACCGATCTGAGCCATTTTATAACCATGAGTGTTTCTAGTGCAAATATAAGATGTTTTGCAAAATTTAAAGAAAATCTGTTAAAATATGTGGTTTCTAGAGCAGAAAAAGTCAAATCGGGAGCTAAATTTGAATTGGAGTTATATATAAATCTGAACCGATCTGAACTATTTTCACCGTAAATGTTCATAGTTTAAATATAAGATGTTTTGCCAAAATTAAAGACAATCTGATAAAATATGTGGTTTCTAGAGAGAAAAAGTAAAAACGGCGTTAAGTTCGGCCGGGCCGAACTTTATATACCCTCCACCATGGATTGCATTCCACAGAGTTTGTCGGTTTTCGTAGATAGCCAAAACAAAACAAATACAAATATTGAAAAAATAATTTTATACATAAATATAATATTTTAATTATTTCAAACCATTATTTATTTCAAATCAAAAAATAAATATTCTTATATTTATATTTTCAAAAAGCTTAAATACCATAAATATTGGTAGATAGTGGGTGCTACAGTTGGTTGTATTTCCATTCTATTTTAATTCCAAAAGTACCAAAAAATCCATTATCAGACGAACATAGTGCAAAATAACCTAACTTCATGATTCAACCAATTTTTGCCATAATAGAAAAGGTACAAATTTGGAAAAAAAAACTTTTTATTTTGCGTGTCTATGCAGGCAGAGGAATGTATACACCGAATTCCATAATTCCACCTGCGACCATGTGGTTGGTACTATTTTTACCCCCTCGACGTTTCTACGCAATTAGAATTTCATCATTCTAGCTGTAGTCATTTAGTTGGTACTATTTTTATCCCTTGAAAGTACGAATTTCGCAAAATTCGTTTATTTTCCGATTCCTACTCAATCAGAGTGTATACTCCGAATTGCATGACTCTAGCTGCGGTCATTTGGTTGGTACTATTTGTATCCCCTTTTTCAATTTTAACCCCAAAATGTACGAATTTCGAAAAATTCGTCTATTTTCAGTGTCTACGCAGTCAGAGGAATGTATACTCAGAATTTCATGACTCTAGCTGCGGTCATTTAATTGGTACTATTTTTATCCCCTTTTTTCATTTTAACCCCAAAAAGTACGAATTTCGAAAAACCTGTTTATTTTAAGTGTCTACGCAATCAGAGGAATGCATACACCGAATTTCATTATTCCAGGTGTAGCCGTTTGGTTGGTACCATTTTTATCCCTCCGTACCCATTGTATCCCTTGAAAGTACGAATTTGGAAAAAACCTTTTATTTTTCATGTCTACGTAGTCAAAGGAATGTATACTCCGAATTTCATGACTCTAGCTGCGGTCATTTGGTTGGTACTATTTTTATCCCCTTTTTCTATTTTGTCCCCAAAAAGTACGAATTTCGAAAAATCCGTTTATTTTTCGTGTATACACAGTGATGTCTACGTAGTCAAAGGAATGTATACTTCGAATTTCATGACTCTAGCTGCGGTCATTTGGTTGGTACTATTTTTATCCCCTTTTTCTATTTTGTCCCCAAAAAAACGAATTTAAAATCGGTTTATTTTCCGTGTGTACACAGTCAGAGGAATGTATATTCCAAATTTCATCACTCTAGCTGCGGTTATTTGATTGGTACTATTTGTATCCCCTTTTTTCATATTAACCCCAAAAAGTACGAATTTTAAAAAATCCGTGTATTTTACTTGTCTATGCAATCAGAGGAATGTATACACCGAATTTCATTATTCTAGGTACAGCCGTTATGTTGGTACCATTTTTATCCCTCTTTTCCCATTTTACACCTTAAAAGTACGAATTTGAAAAAAATACTTTTATATCATGTATCTACTCAATTAGAGGAATGTACACGCCGAATTTCGCGTTTCTAGCTGTTGTCGTTTAATGTGTACCATTTTTATCCCTTTTTTACACCATTTCACCCCCTACAAATAAGAATCACTTTATGGTGCAGTTTTTTGCTATAAGGGTAATATGCATACCAAATATCAAGCAAATATAAACAGACATATTCAAAAAACATGCTTAAATACGCTAAAATAGTAGGGATTATTATGGGTATTTTTAGTCCTTGTGAGGAAAAATTTTTCCCTTTGGGCCGATTTCGCCCCATTTCAATCCCAACCGATCTAGGACTATAAGACGCATTTATGGAAAATTTGGACGTCCTAGCTCCTTTCGTTTAGATGCTAGCGTGCTTTCAACAGACGGACAGACGGACGGACGGACGGACGGACGGACGGACATGGCTAGATCGTCTTAGAATTTTATGACGATCAAGAATATATATACTTTATAGGGTCTCAGGTCAATATATCAAGGTGTTACAAACGGAATGACAAAGTTAGTATACCCCCATCCTGGAGGTGGAGGGTATAAAAAAGACAAATCGGGAGCGAAATTTCTATGGGAGCTATATATAAATCTGAACCGATTTGACCTATTTTCATTACAGGTGTTCCTAGTTTAAATATAAGATATTTTGCCAAATTTGAAATATATCTGTTAAAATATGTGGTTTATAGAGCGGGAAAAATCAAATCGGGAGCGAAATTTGTATGGGAGTTATATATAAATCTGAACCGATATAAGAGATGAAATATAAGATGTTTTACCAATTTTAAAGAAAATCTGTTGTAATATGTGGTATCTAGAGTGAAAAAAGTCAAATCGGGAGTGAAATTCGTATGGGGGCTATATCTAAATCTGAATCGATTTTCTTCAAATTAAATAGCGTTCGTCCTTATCTCGCAAAACTTCGTTGAGCAAAGTTTAATTTGGTTCTGGCTACAATTTCGACCTGTATCGTGATTACAAGAATAGATGGACAGACAGACGGACATTGCTAAATCGATTCAAAAAGTGATTCTAAGTCGATCGGTATAATTAACAATGGGTCTATGTCTCTTCCTTTTGGGTGTTACAAAAAAATGCACAAAGCAATAATACTCTCGTGGAGTTTATGTATAAAAAGTAGTTTTAGAAAAAAATTTTCATTTCCAAATTTAGATGACAGCCATATCAGAGAAGAGTTTGCCAACAAAAACTCATTTCCGAGAAAATGACTCATACCCCCTTTGGAATAAAAACCCTATGTGATTTTATGGTTACTTTCAACATAGCAAAGTTCTTATAATACGAAAATAAATCTGCGACAGACTTGAACAAAAATGTCTGAAAATATGTGAGATTTAAAATTCCCTTCATGTAAAATATTGCTCGGTACCAGTTTTACCAATTTTTAACGTAAAAATAAAAAAATCGATTTTTCAAAAAACTTCCTATTTTGCGCGTCTATGCAATCAGAGGAATGTGTGAAACGAATTTCACGATTCAATCTCTGGCTATTTGGTTGGTACCATTGTTATCCCTTTTTTCTATGTTCCCCCTTAAAGGTGCGAATTTTGAAAAATCTCTTCCAAAGCAATTATTCTAACTGTAGCCGATTGGGTGGTACAATTTTCAACCCTCTGTTCGCATATTATCTCTTGAAAGCTTTAAATTTGGAAAAATCTTTTTATATATAACGTATCTGAGCAGTAAGAGGAATATATACACCTAATTTCATTATTCTAGGTGCAGCCGTTTGGTGGGAACTATTTTTATTCCCATTTACGAATACGGAATAAATCCGTTTATATTACACAGTGCACTGTCCAAAACTTTGAGAAGTGATTTTTATTGTCGAGTAGAACAAGAATCTGTCTTTGAAATTTGCCAGACACCCCTAAAATCTTGAGTTGCGGGTAAAAACCGGGTTTTTACCTTTGCACACTTATGTGCCTGTAACTTTTTTGGTTATGAACCTATTTTCACTTTCAAATTTGGAAAGAAGAATTGCAGCTTTCGATCGATATATATATTTAAGAAAATTTAAGAAATCTGTGTGTTTTTGTCCAGCACACACATTTTTTGAACAATTTTTGGCCATTTCTCAACTTTGACAATATTTTTGCCCATTATTTTGTTTGGTAATCGTACCACTTTAAAAATATTTAAAATTCATTAAAGCAGATAAAAATTGTAACAACCCCATTTTGGTACACATTTTCCCCATTTTGGGAATTCGGGTATTTTTTTTTTTGGAAAAAAACTTAATCTGACAAATTTTCACCGTTCTTATCTTTATGTCGAATTTTAAGTATTCTTCGTAATTATTATTCGTAATGTAAAATTATGAGAGATCTGATCTGGAATGACCAAAACTTATATTTTTGCAACAATTTTGTTTTAGCGAAAACTTCAATAACTCAACCAATTATTGACGGATTTTTAAAAACAAGTCGGTGTTTTACTTCACTCTTTTACTCCATAAAGCTAAATGTGTTATTTATCTAAATTTAAAAGTGGTACGTGGTAAAAATGGCTAAAATTAAAAAAATGTGCTTGCTGGACAAAAGCACACATATTTCTTAAGTTTTCTTAAGTAATATATATATATATATATCAATCGAAAGCCCCAGATTTCTTCTTTTTAAATTTGATGTGAAATTGAAATTCGGTTGATAACCAACTAAGTTACATGCTTATAAGTGTGCAAATATACGAAAAATCAGTTTTTTACCCGTAACTCAAGATTTTGGGGGTGTCTGGTAAACTTCAAATACAGATTCCTGTTCTACTCGACAATACCTACAAGAAATAAAAATAAAATAATAATACAAAATAAATGTTTGATAGGTAAAATTTGCATCCCTTTGCAGCCCTACTTCACCCCTTACAAACTATTATCAGTACTTTTTATATCAGATTCTAATTTAAATTCTTAAATTGCTCACCCTGTATAAAACACATTTATGTAAAATGTGACGTCCTAGATCAATTCGTTTAGATGCCAGCGTGCATTCACAGACGGACATGACTAGATCGTCTTAAAATTTTATGACGATCAAGAATATGTATACATTATAGGGTCCTAGGTTGATATTTCAAGGTGTGGCGGAATGACGAACTTAGTATACCCCCATCCTTACTATACCCACCACGTATAATTAAAAAAATGTATTCGTAAAAAAATGTATGATGGCGAAAACAAAATATTTTCTTTAACAAAAAACTTTGTGAATATCGATTGCAATGCAGGAAACCTTCTGCCTAGAAGGCTTCGACGTACCCCGTAAGAAAATCAGTAAGCCCGGCCAAATGCCGACAACGAAGAGGACCTCTGTGTAGTCGTATTTGAACATACCTCGGAGCAGAAAATCGTTGAGATCGGTCAATGTCCGGCAACGCAAGAAACCTTCGCTCTACTCGTTAATAAACTATTCAGGAAATTGTCATTCTGATGGCTTTTCTAAGTATGTACTTCCACTGAAATCTTTGTGGCCAATTATTATATTATATTTCTGAAAATCAAAATAAAATGAGATCATCAATTCATAAATATTATTAAACTGAATATAAACTTAAAAATCTAATTGCACGTTACTTTATTTTAATTGAAGTTTAAATTATCTTCAAAACAAGGTATTGTACATTAAAATCAGTCAAGTATTTCAGTAGTACCGCACTGAATGTATTTTCCTTCATTTCATAGTATTAAAGAAACAATTCTTAAATATTTTGAAATGTGTCATAACCAATCAAATATTTGTGTTATGAAATGTCTTCATAAATATAATGAAGGATTTCATAGTTTTTATGAAATGTTTCATAACTTGCAACTACATTTTTAGTGTGTCGACTTTATTCGTTGAATGCTAGCAATTCTCATTTGTACTCTGTTAACTCTGACATAAATATGAACCCTGATTTAGATGTAAGACATATTCATTGCAGAGACTGTCGCAATGGTGGTGTGAGTTGATTGGTAAGTCAGCGAGTCAAACCTTTTGCTTTTTTTCTTTATATTGGAAACTTCAATATAAATTATTACTATTTACGAAACTCTTTCATAAAATTAATGAAATTTCTTCATAAAATCTATGGAAATTTTCATAAATCATATTATGAAAAATAATGTACTTGTATGACAAAAGTGCATCGAATGAAGAACTGCATTTCATAGTTTCTATGAAATGTTGTGCTTAATGAAATATGTTTCATACATTTTGTGAAATGTTTCTTTGGCGACTTTTGAATGAAAATTTTCGCTGAAGTTAGGACAAAATCATAAGTATTATGAAGATAATTCTTTCAGGCGAAAGTCAAAATTGGTCATAATATATTTTCTAGAAACACGTATGCAAAAATTGGGTAAGATCGGTTCAGATTTAGATATAGCCCCCATACAAATGTCGCTCCCGATTTGACATTTTCCGCTCTAGAAACGACATATTGTACCCGATTTTCTTTAAATTTTGCAGAACATCTTATAATCCAACTAGAAACACGTATGCAAAAATTGGGTAAGATCGGTTCAGATTTAGATATAGCCTCCATACAAATGTCGCTCCCGATTTCACATTTTCCGCTCTAGAAACGACTTTCTTTAAATTTTGCAGAACATCTTATAATCCAACTAGAAACACGTATGCAAAAATTGGGTAAGATCGCTTCAGATTTATATATAGCCCCCATACAAATGTCGCTCTCGATTTCGCTTTCTCCGCTTTAGAAACCACATATTGTACCCGATTTTTTTTATAAATTGGCACAACATCTTATAATCCAACTAAAAGACCTATGGAGAAAGTGGGTAAGATCGGTTCAGATTTAGATATAGCCCTCATATATTTCAACTAAGAAGACATATTATGAAAGTCAAATATATGGGTCCATATTTTGGTAAAGAGTGATTTTTTTGAGGTTAGGATTTTCATGCATTAGTATTTGACAGATCACGTGGGATTTCAGACATGGTGTCAAAGAGAAAGATGCTCAGTATGCTTTGACATTTCATCATGAATAGACTTACTAACGAGCAACGCTTGCAAATCATTGAATTTTATTATCAAAATGCGTGCTCTGTTAAGAAAGTTCAGAAAGAAAGAAATTGTGTTCAGCGACAAAGCTCATTTTTGGCTCAATGGGTACGTAAATAGGCAGAATTGTCGATTTTGGAGTGAATATCAGCCAGAAGCATTGCAAGAGCTACCAATGCATCCAGAAAAAGTCACAGTTTGGTGCGGTTTATGGGCTGGTGGCATCATTGGACCGTACTTCTTCAAAGATGATGCGAATCGTAACGTAACTGTGAATGGTGAGCGCTACCGTGAGATGATATCCAACTTTTTTTTGCCCAAAATGGAAGAACTGAACTTGGTTGACATGTGGTTTCAACAAGATGGCGCTACATGCCACACAGCTCGCGATTCTATGGCCATTTTGAGGGAAAACTTCGGAGAACAATTCATCTCAAGAAATGGACCGGTAAGTTGGCCACCAAGATCATGCGATTTGACGCCTTTAGACTATTTTTTGTGGGGCTACGTCAAGTCTAAAGTCTACAGAAATAAGCCAGCAACTATTCCAGCTTTGGAAGACAACATTTCCGAAGAAATTCGGGCTATTCCGGCCGAAATGCTCGAAAAAGTTGCCCAAAATTGGACTTTCCGAATGGACCACCTAAGACGCAGCCGCGGTCAACATTTAAATGAAATTATCTTCAAAAAGTAAATGTCATGGACCAATCTAACGTTTCAAATAAAGAACCGATGAGATTTTGCAAATTTTATGCGTTTTTTTTAAAAAAAAGTTATAAAGCTCTTAAAAAATCACCCTTTATAACCCCCATACAAATTGGGCCCCCATTCCACTCTATTACATCTCTAGAACTCACATCGTGCATTAAATCTCGATATAATTTTTTATATCATGTCAAATTTCAACTAAGAATACCTACTTTGAAAGTGATCTATATTGAACCTCTTTTTAATGTAGAGCACTTGCAAATGGCCCCATTTTAATTTTTACCCCTCAAGAACGCAAATTTTACATCGGATTTTTTTTTCAAATTTTGCAGATTATATTATATTTCAGAATACAAAGTCAAATATATGTGTCCACATTTTGGAATAACCCAATAACCCATTCTACTCTAATACAGCTCTACAAACTACGTCTTACATCGCATCATGATATATTTCAACTATGAATACCTACAGTGAATGAGAAAAATATAGGCCCATGTTTTGAGCCGGTGTTGTTATAGGCCTCCTTTCAACTGTCGGTCCGATTTATCCTATTACTACTGTATAATTTGTATTTGTCTGCCGGAAAATTGGATCAATTATTTACCATATTCGTTAAATATGACTAAAGATGAATTTATAGTAACTGTATAATTTATATTTTATTATTTATTAAATGTATTTCAAATTTTACAAATGTGAAATTAGAATTTTTGTAATCAAGGTAAGACAAGCTAAGCCTTCCTTTTTATTTTCGGTTCCCCTTTTCTGTGTCCATTTGTGGAGTTTATAAAATATTTGAACCGTCTAAAATTGAATGCCTATTATCACCATTTACTACTATTATTTATTATTAACATTAAAATAATACTTAAACAGAAGAAAATTTTCACTTTTTGATTTGGACAGCCAATGTAATTTACCTCATATATTTGGCTCTCGACATGGCAGAGAAAAAAGAAAGCCAAGAACGAAAGGATGAATGAATTCTATGAAGAATATACACATATATCCGTAAGAAGAAGAGCGGCAAAGATAATAGATGACATCCGAGTTAACAAAGTGAATGAGCGAGCGAACTAAGCTGTTTGCCTCATCCATTCGTCTGTCTTTCTGTCGTCTGCTCATCCATCCCTCCTCCTTTACCAAGTGGATAAAGAGCAGCAGTGTGGCAACTGCGGCGCTGGCATATTTAACGACGGCAGCAGCAACCATCAGAATAACAAATAACATCGTCTCACAAAATTGATTGCATGTCATTAATTTTCATTTCAAATTACACTACCACTATGTCTTCCGGCGCGCCGAGTTAACGCGCGCGCTTACTCTCGTGTTCACACAGCATCTTTAAAATCGACATTGAAACATGCCACACTAATGCCATCCCAACGAGCGAGCACATCCACACACATACCGTCACCATTTTAACCGGGTCCGGGGCCAAGAACTACAACAACACTATCGGCACCATCACCACCACCACCACTTGATGTCATCAACCAAATTGAATGCTGCTGCATGCTTTACTATTCGCAATTCTATTTTATTTGATTCCATCAGAGTTGTAAACAATAGGAGGGAGGTATGATGACTGAAAGGATCGAATCGGGAGGGACATTTGTATGACAAACTACAGTGGCCAAAAAAATTTGGAAATGCATTCTAAATGGTAAGTGAACCTCTAAATTTCAAATTGGCTGTAAAAAGTGAAATCAGAAGGGACATTGAGCGTGGGCTATATGTATTCGTATATGACGTGATGTGTAAGTAATTGAGTAAATAGGAAGGATATTTGAGTGGAGTTTACTGGTGGAGGATTACTTTGACCTTGAAATATAGAATAACATTAATTTTTATTACACCCTCCACCTTAGGATGGGGGTATATTCACTTTGTCATTCCGTTTGTAACACCATTAAATATTCAACGGAGACCACATATTCTGTACCTTGATAAAATTCTAAGACGATTTAGCTACGGACATGTCTGTCCGCCTGTCAAACTGTTGAAAAGCTGCCGAACGAAATGAGCTAGGAGGTCAACCTAAATGTGTCTTATGGTTGCTGATCGGTTGGGATTGAAAGTGGGCGAAATCGGCCCATAGGGAAAATGTTACCCTAACAAGGATTGAAAATACCCCCAAATATTTATATTATTTAAATTTTTGATTTGTTGCGTACATTCTTCTTGTAGCTTGAAAGCACCAAAAAAAATAAAAATTTTAGCGGGCCAAATGGGACGACAAGGGATAAAAATGGCACCAATGATACAATAACAACTAGAAACATGAACATTGGAATGTACATCTCTCTAATTGAGTAGGAACGTAAAATAGATGGATTTTTTACAATTCGTACTTTAAAGAGATACAATTGGAAAAGGGGGATAAAATTGGTACCAACCAAACCGCTGAAGTTGAAAACATGAAATTCGGTATATGCATTCATCTGACTGTGCAGACTCGGATTTTTTCGAGACTTGTACTTTTGGACGGAAAATGTGGTATCAACCAGATGGTTGCAGTTATAATAGTGAAATTCGTTGTAAACATTCATCTGACTGTGTAGACACGAAATATAAATTAAATTATCGAAATATTTAGTTTTAGGCGGAAGTGTGATAAACGGTGTACAACGATATCTTTCGATATTGGTACCTTCAGGATCTAAATGGGACTAATTTTGGCGACAATCAAGCGGCTGCAGTTAGAATCATGAAATTCGTCTGACTATGTAGACGGATAATCAGAGGTACGAAATTTTCTAATTTTAGGTTCAAAATGGGAAAAAGAGTAAAACTGTTACCAAGAAAACGGTAGTAGCTAAATCATGAAAATAGGTATATAAATTCCACTCTGAACGCGAAACGTTAGTACTTTTTCTATTAAAAAGCTACAGGTCAGTAGCTGGAATCAAGAAATTGCAGAAGGGGAAATCGGCCCTGAACGAAAATGTTTCTCCGTAATGACGACTGACAATACACCTAATATCTAGAGCACCCCTAATTTTTAGAGAATATAAGTATAGTTTTTGAATAGAAAAATGGTACCAACCAAGCAGCTGCACCTAGAATTATTAAATTCGAGGTATACATTGCTCTGATAGCGTAGACACGTAAACTAAAGGGATTTTTCGAAATTCGTACTCGAAAAATCAGGTTTATCTTGAAAAGAATTCACGATGAGAATAGTATTGAGAAAAAACCACCAGAAATTAAAATCCGACCCAATATAAAGGGCAATTTTATACTATTTTAGTGCAATTTTTGATGCATTCTTTATAAAAACCGCAATAGCTTCCACATATTAAGTTCGATTTATGTTTTTAGGGGCTCGATGGAGATGTAGTGATAACCAATTGCAATTTTTAGAATTTTTTAATCCATTAAGGGCCGCAAATTTTTTTCATTCTGTTAATACTCAGTGGGTTAAATGTGAATTAAAAACTGAAATATGGGGTTATTTGTATCGTAAACACATTCTAGTCTTATATAATGCTAATGCTTTTGCGCCTTAACAATTTAAACATGACCAATCTACATAAACGTTTTAAAGGGGGAAAAATTGAAATGGTTGTTAATGTTAAATTAACATAGATTGACGCATGAAATTTAAAGTATATTTAGCAGATGTTCTTCTCTTTCATTTGGTACTCATATCACCATTGTATGGCACTCTAAAGTGAGAAACTTAATTATTGAAACATTTACATCCTTTGGAAATTAAAAGTCCTGTAAAAAAGACAAACGATCACGAAATAAAAAACTGAGTATGGGTTTTCCTATTAGTGGCATATAGTTTCATTTCTATATAATCTCGTTCTTGGGAGGGAAATCATGTCGCACGGTTTTATTGTAACATCTTATGTGAAGTTTTCCTCACAATTTATTTATTGAAAGGCCAAAATTTCAGATTTTTTTTAAATTGCTTTTTGTAAGACTAGAATGTGTTTACGATGCAAATAATCCCATATTTCAGTTTTTACATCACATTTCACCTACTGAGAACCAACAGTAAGAAAAATATCAATACCAATCAATGATCAATAGCTCATCAACAATCCAACAAAAACACAAATTTAACTAAAAACATGGAAGTTATTGCGGTTTTTATAAAAATGCAACAAAATTTGCACAAATATGTTAAAATACCCTCTATTCTGGGTTACAATGCAAGTTTTTGATATGGTTTGATAAGGCTCCGACAACATTTTAATTTCTAGCAGGTTTTTTCTAAATACCATTCTCACCATGCATTTTATTCCAGAAAAACTAGATTTATAGAGCTTATTTTGAACGCGTCCAGCTCATGAACGGACGACGATAAAAGCGAAATATTTTGGGAGAACACATAAAACAAAACAATCTTTCATTTTAGTCGGGAACATCCACTACTTTTATTTTGAAGCCACTCTAATATATATAGTATACACATGTTGGTAGTCTTGCCTTATAAGCGTGGTTTAAAATAATAAAAATGTTATGTTTATACCCTCCAGTAGGGTATTATGTCATTGTCACTTTCTGAGTCGATTTAGCAATGTCCGTCGGTCTTTCTGTCTGTCCATCTATAATTTTAATCAAATTACAGGTCGCAACTATAGTCCGATCTTAACAAAAATTGGCACAAGTAAGTTTTGTGGATCAAGGACAAACGCTGTTTAATTTAAAGCAAATCGGTTCAGTTTTAGATATAGCACCCATACAAATTTCGCTGTCTATTTGACTTTTCTTAAAATTTGGCTTAACACCTTATAATCCAACCAGAAATACCTATGCTGAAAGTGGGTAATTTCGGTTCAGAGTTAGAAGTATCCCGCATACAAATGTTGTTCCCGATTTGCCTTCTTCCAATCTAGAAACCACATATTGTATCCGATTTTCTTAAAATGTGGCACAACATCTTACAATCTAATAGAAATACCTAGAAAGTGGGTAAGATCGGTTCAGATTTATATATAGCACCAATACAAATGTTGCTCCCAAATGTTTAAATGATTTTGGGCAAAATTTAGATATTATATATCACCTATAATATACATGTTGAAAGCGGGTCACATCGTTCCAACTTTCAATATACCCCCATACAAATATCCTCTCCGATAGAAATTGGAGTGTATCATATAGTCTGCTCCGTCCAACTTTTCCTTTCTGACTTATTATTTATAAAATTATGTTTTAAATATTTTTAGCTCTTTTGGTTTAATGTTAATGAACATCTACAAAAATCGACAACCTCTGTGGAATGCAATCCATGGTGAAGGGTATATAAGTTGGGCCGGCCGAACCTTTACTTGTTTTTCCCTAGAAAATCCACAAGATTCTGGAGTTAAAGAGTAGTTTCTTATCTGTCACTTAGTTCTTCCCTGGGTCTTTGACTTAGTATCTTACTGGACTCGATCAAATTTATTTAATTTCCCAAGATTTGTCTAAACTAATCGGACTATTTTCGGATTGACTAAAGATGAGTTTGTGTTTTTGTAAATTTCAAGTGATTTACTTATGACAATTTTTCGAGAAATCTTTATTTGAGACCCTCGTACAATAACATTGTTCCCAAAATTTGCACTACCACACCATGAAAACTATAGAAGAGACCCGGCCAACCAACCAACCAAGAACATAATGTTGCTCAAGGCAACAACGTGCTCTGCTTTTTCTATGCAAAAGATTTATGTTGTGTTACTGGTTGTTACTGCTGAGTCGTCTGTTTCTGTTTGCTACGCTTTTCCAAGACTGCCAACTATGTTGCTTGGAAAAGAAAATCTATGGCCTTTTACTTGTGTGCTCCTCAATTCTCAATCCCCAACAACCACACTCAACTCACGTCATTTGTCTGGCATTTGTGTGCATTTTGGGTTTACGCTGCTGCTGCTGCTTTGCCATCGTACATCTTCTTCTTCTGCTTCTTTCACTTCTGCGCTTCATTTCATCCTCAGCGTCAGACAGCGTCAGATTTCGGTCTCGCATTTATCCTGTTTCGGCGATGGCTCTGTGTCCGGTGGAAGAAGAAGAGTCGAGCCAAAGTGTAATAACATGACATGGTTAATGGCTGACAGTGCTCTTCTGTTCCGTTTGGATGTGTTTTGCGATGCAAAGTTTTCCGTTTGAAATAATTTATTCCTTTTCTTCGAGCTGTTATTTACGTACGATTACGATGGACATGGTCCGGGGGATTCATTTCTTTTTTCTTCTTCTGTAGTCTATGACAGCAATTTTTAACACTGTAATTCATGACCTAAGGAAGCCGTTGGGGAATTCGATGTAAATTCATTTGGAAAAAAATAAACTTTTATTTTGTTAAATTTCTTTTAGAGCAATAGAACAAGTAGTTTTTATATATTGTATGATTCAATGGATTGCATAGTAAGTTTGAAGGTCGGTTTGTAACACATTTGCCCTATCAGGGATGGTAGAAATCACAACCCAGATGTCAACATCAACTTAGAACGAGTCAGGAAAGGCTACAGTGGGCGTGGGCTCCACCTTCTACTCTGAAACTAGAATAACGAAATTTAGCTTACAGCAGTTAAATTTTTAATAGGAAAATATATTTCATTACAATTGGTTAAAATGTAGCAGATAAATCGAATCATGATCCATATATTAGGATCTGAAACAGGCACATAGGTTCAAAATCAACTTTTTATACCCTACACCACTTCGTGGAATATTATATTAATTAGTTTTCCGCCAGATGTTTGTAACACCAAGAAACAATCGAGCTAGATACGCCATTCAGCATGCCAATCGGCTTAGAATAAGCAGATGAATCGATTTAACGATGTCTGTCTGTCTGAACAACGATCGGTATTGAATTTGGAGGAAATCGGTTCAGATGCAGCCTCCATACAAATATCCCTCCAATTTACACTATTACTGCTCTAGAATACAATTTTTAAGATCACCTTACATTCGAACTAGAAATAGCTAACTTCAAAGTGGGTTACATGGGTCCATGTTTCGATATAGACGTCATACAAATGTACCTCCGATTTACACTATTATTGCTCTAAAATGCACATTTTACATCAGATCTTGATCAAATTTCACACAGCATGTTATATTTAAGCTAGAAACAGCTACTACGAAAGTCAACTATGTGGGCCCATGTTTGAAATAGCCCCCGTACAATTGGACCCCAAGTTTAGACTATTATCGCTCTAAAAAGCACATCTTACATGGGATCTTGATACAATTTTGCACATCATTTATGAATATTTTAAGAATTCCTACTGTGAAAGTGATCTATAAGGGTCCACTTTTTAATGTAGCGCCCTTACAAATGGCCCCATTTTTACTTTTATCACTGTTAAACCCATAGTTTATATCAGAAGTTTATCAAATGTTGTTGATCATGTTATATTTTAACTACAAACAGCTACTATGAAAGTCAAATATATGGGCCCATATTTTGGTTTAAGACCCATAAAAATGGGCCTCCATTTTACCCTATTACCGCTCTAGAACCTTTATCTTACATCGGATATTGATCAAATTTTGCAGATGATTATATATTTCAACTAGGAATACCAACCGTGAAAGATAACTATATAAGCACATGTTTTTGACATAGGCTTCAAGTGTTGTGATAGGGGGCCTACAAATGCCCGTCTGCTTTATCCTATTACCTATCTAAAAACTACATTTGTAATCGGATCTTGACCATATCATGTTATATTTACTCGCGGAATACCTGCCGGAAAATTGTATTAGAGATGGGTCAATGTTTTCAAGTATAACTGTCTCACCTATTTTCAGTAAAATCTTCATAATACCATGGACCATATTAGTGGACCATTACGCAAATATATTGTCAGCACTCATGCACCTTCCGAATTGTTGATAACTATCTGGATTCAACTTTTACAGCTGATTTTAATGAAAACAATTGTTATATTTTTCACTAGGCGTAGCTACAATGGGCCCATCACATATGTATATGAGTAGGGGTAGGATAGTGTTGTATATGAATTTTAGGAGTTCGAATGGAATACGTGGTTTGTGTGGCCGGAAAATGGGTGTGGTGGGGTGAGAACAGGAGGGCGCTCCCAAATTGCCTCGGAGTCGGCCCCAGAGTGGTTAATGGTAACACACATACCCCCACTCTTTAGGGGGGGCTCCCATACAAAAATTATTTTTCCCACCGCTCTCGCCGGCCGTTACGCCGTTAGTGGAGTCAAATGTATGACCGATTCACAATATTTTTCAGCTCTAATATTTTTTCAGAACGTACCTACGCTCTATCTTCAACCCTTAAGATGGTCCCCATACGACTTTTATATTTTTTATAATTTTTGTAATGACAGTAAGGGCCAATAGTGCCCAGGAGTCGCCCCTAGTTGGACTAAATGTAAGGCCGACCTCAACTAATTCGTCTTCCCCAACATTTTTTTTTTTTTTTTCAAAAAAAAACCTACCCCTATCTCCACTTCTTAATGGGGCTATTATTACTATTTTTTATAAAAAGTGCTCTCACGACTCTATCTGCCCCAAGGAGGCCCCTAGTGGAGTCAAATGTATGACATACCCTCAATATTTGTTTAGCCCCAATATATTTTTTTAGATCGTACCTACGCTCTATCTTCAATCCTTAAGGTGACCCCCATACATTTTTTTTAATTTTTTACCATTTTTTAATGAAGGAAAGGCTCAATACTGCCCCCTTAGTCACCCCTACAGGGAAGACAGTAAGACTGACCACGATAATTTTCTCTCCCCAACATTTTCTCCAAACTTACCTGTCCCCCATCTCCACTACATAATGGAGCTCCCATACAAAACCTGAATTTTTATAAAATTTGCTACCACCGCTATAACTGCCCTAATGAGGCCCATAGTGGAGTCAAATGTATACCTGCCCACAATATTTTTTCAGCTCCAATATTTTCTCAGAACACACCTATCCTCCAACTGCTACCTTAAAGGTGGCCCCCATACATTTGTATATTTTTTATATTTTCTATGAAAGAAAGGCCCAAACCTGCCTCGCAGCAGACCCTAGAGGGGAGAAGTGTAAGACTGAACCCTATTAGTTCTTCCTCCTCAACATTTTCCCCAAACATACCTATCCTTTATCACCACTCCTTAAGGGAAAAGTTGATAGAATTCCTATACAAAAGCAAAATTTATAAAAAAATGTGCTCCCACTACTCTAGGGCAGTCAAATGTACCAAATGTTACGGCACAACACATTATTATAGTCATCTATTAAATCAACGGCTATTTCGGCAGCGTCGCTGACAAGACGATTTTCGGCGGCATTGGTACAAATATTTAAAAAATTTCATGCAATTCTTGAGAATTCTTGTGGAATCACCCTATAATTTGGAAGTTATATTCCGTCCGTACGAACTCAACACCCCTTTAGCACCTGGTTTGAAGTTCAGAAGTATAATTCATGTATTATACTTACGATCATTTCAGAGAGTATCCTTTATTATCCTTCGACATGACTTTACATGCTTCGTTAAGTCGAGAATTAATTGTATTTCCAACAGTAACTGTATCTCGATATACATACGGATATAACACATACATACGTACCTGCCTATGTACGCTTCCAGAGAACACGCTGCATGTGGAAAACTTGCAAATGTGTTAAGTGTAAACCTGTCAATCGTTTAAACTTGTCAACAATCTCGTTTGCTATGCAGACATGTATTCAAACGGAAGGAAATACTTGCGGTTATGCCACCTTAATCGACACTCGATTTACTTGTTTTGCGAACTCAAACTTATTTTCATGCTACCAAAAACAACAGCAACAGCAACGACTACGAAAGTACGGGTGAGGATTTACATGGGACTGTCTGTATAAAAGAAGAAAATAAAAGAAGGGCAGGCTATTGCAACCCCGGCACAAATGTAGTTGTAATAGTAAGTGCTGAATGCATAAAGTAGTATGCAAATATTTGCAATGACTGAAATGGTGGTTTTGTGAATGGGGTGACCAGGACAAATATGAACCTTCATGTAAGAAAAACAAGTAAAAAAGGCGTTAAGTTCAGCCGGGCCGAACTTTATGTAGAAATGTAGTAATATTACAGGAAAATATAAATTTTTTAATATAGCCAAACCAAAACAAATACAAATATTGAAAAAATAATTTTAAAAATAAATATAATATTTTAATTATACAACTCATAAAATAAATATTCTTATATTTATATTTTCAAAAAGCTTAAGTACCATAAATATTGGTAGATAGTGGGTGCTACAGTTGGTTATATTTCCATTCTATTTTAATTTAATGTATAAAATGTATTTTGAAAATCCATTATCATACGTACATAAAAAATAACCTAACTTCATGATTGAACCAATTTTTGTCGTAAAAGAAAAAGTACGAATTTGGAAAAAAACTTTTTATTTTGCGTGTCTATACAGTCAGAAGAATGTATACACCGAATTCCATGATTCTAGCTGCGCCCATTTGGTTGGTACCATTTCTTCATTCTAACTGTAGTCGTTGGTACTATTTTTATCCCTCTGTGCCCTTGAATGTACGAATTTCGAAAAATCCGTTTATTTTCCGTGTCAACGCTGTCAGAGGAATGTATACTCCGAATTTCATGACTCTAGCTGCGGTCATTTGATTGGTATTATTTGTATCCCCTTTATTTTATTTTAACCCCAAAAAGTAGGAATTTCGAGAAATCTGTTTATTTTAAGTGTCTACACAATCAGAGGAATGTATACATCGAATTTAATTAATCCAAGTGTAGCCGTTTGGTTGGTACCATTTTTATCCCTCCGTACCCATTGTATCCCTTGAAAGTACAAATTTGAAAAAAAACTTTTATTTTTCATATCTACGTAGTCAAAGGAATGTATACTCCGAATTTCATGACTCTAGCTACGGTCATTTGGTTGGTACTATTTTTATCCCCTTTTTCTATTTTGACCCCAAAAAGTAAGAATTTCGAAAAATCAGTTTATTTTCCGTGTCTACACAGTCAGAGGAATGTATACACTCAATTTCATGACTCTAGCTACGGTCATTTCATTTGTACTATTTTTAACCCCTTTTTTCATTTTAACCCCAAAAAGTACGAATTTTGAAAAATCCGTGTATTTTTCTTGTCTATGCAATCAGAGGAATGTATACGCCGAATTTCATTATTCTAGGTGCAGCCGTTTGGTTGGTACCATTTTTATCCCTCTATTCCCATTTTACCCCTTAAAAGTACGAATTTGGAAAAAATACTTTTATATTATGTATCTACTCAATTAGAGAAATGTACACACCGAATATCGTGTTTCTAGCTGTTGTCGTTTAATATGTACCATTTTTATCCCTTTTGCACGTTTTTGCTATAAGGGGAATGCGCATACCAAATATCAAGCAAATATATATAAACAGACATATTCAAAAAACATGCTTGAATATGCTAAAATATTAGGGATTATTATGGGTATTTTTAGTCCTTGTGAGGGAAAAATTTTTCCCTTTGGGCCGATTTCGCCCCATTTCAATCCCACGCGATCTACGACTATAAGATGCATTTATGGAAAATTTGAACGTTCTAGCTCCTTTCGTTTAGATGCTAGCGTGCTTTCAACAGACGGACAGACGGACGGACATGGCTAGATCGTCTTCGAATTTTATGACGATCAAGAATATATATACTTTATAGGGTCTCAGGTCGATAGGTGTTACAAACGGAATGTTACAACGGAATTCAAGGTGTTACAAACGGAATGACAAAGTTAGAATACCCCCATCCTGGTGGTGGAGGGTATAAAAATATCATCACTATATAAAACCATTAAATTATTTTGTTTTATGTGTTTCCAGCTATTTCGACCATGATTTTTATACACTCCACGAGAGTATTATGTCTTTGTGCATTTGTTTGTAACACCAAAAAAGGAAGCGAGATAGACCCATTGTTAAGTATACCGATCGACTTAGAATCACCTTTTTAATTGATTTAACAATGCCAATAAATGTATGTTTGTCTGTCTGTCCGACTGTCTGTCTGTCTGTCCATCTATTTTTGTAATCACGATCGCATTTGTAGTCAGAACCCAACGAGACTTTGCACAACAAAGTTTTTCGCGATAAGGACGAACACTATTTAACTTGAAGAAAATCGGTTCAGATTTAGATATAGCCCCCACACGAATTTCACTCCCGATTTGACTCTTTTCTAGATACCACATATTACAACAGATTTTGTTCAAATTTGGTAGAACATCTTATATTTCCACTAGAAACATATATGATGAAAATTGGTCAGATTTATATATTTATATAGCTCCAATATAAATTTCACTCCCAATTTGACTTTTTCCGCTCTAGAATCCACATATTTTAACAGATCTGCTTCAAAATTGTCAAAATATCTTATGTTTCCACTAGAAACACATGTGGTGAAAATGGGTCAGATCGGTTCAGATTTATATATAGCTCTCATACAAATTTGGCTCCCAATATCACTTTTTCCGCTCTAGAAACCACATATTTTTATCAGATTGTTATCAAAATTGGCAAAGCATCTTATATTTCAGCTAGAAACACCTTCGGTGAAAATGTGTCAGATCGGTTCAGATTTATATATAGCTCCCATTCAAATTTTGCTCCCGATTTGACTTTTAGTTGTCTATATATCACATATTTTATCAGATCTTCTTCAAATTTGGCAAAATATCGTATGATTCCACTAGAAACACCCATGGTGAAATTGGATCAGATCGGTTCAGATTTATATATAGCTCCCATTCAAATTTGCCTCCCGATTTGACTTTTAGTGCTCTAGATACCACATATACTAACAGATCTTCTTCAAATTTGGAAAAATATCTTATGTTTCCACCAGAAATACCCATGGTGAAAATGGGTCCGATCGGTTCAGATTTATATATAACTCCCCCACAAATTTCGCTCCCAGCTTGACTTTTTCCTCCAGAAACCACGTATTTTCAGAGAATTTCTTCATATTGATGTTTGGATATAGCCCCGATACAAATATTCTTCTCGATTTGACAAATTGGGTCAGGTCATATTAGCCTATGATTAGGAAGCATACAAAAATCCTTCCTGGTTTCAATTGTTTAACGAATTGAATTGTATTCGGATAGAAAGTGAAGTGTATCACATAGACGTCCCCGCCCGGAAATTTTCTTTCGGTAACATAAAGGAGGAAAACCACACTTACATGTACACACTTTGATCTTGTACGTATTGCATATCCAGTGTGGGGATAACTCATCAGTGGAGCTATTATCAGCTATATATATTTAATTTTTTTGCAAATTTCTGCAATTCTTCACCCCACCCCCCTCAAAGACAGTTTACCTTTCTACATTCCTTGAGCTCTCAGGCCAATCTGGTCACCTTACTTTCTTCCCCCTCCCCCTTCTCCTTTGGCAGTGCAGTACATTCTACAACTACACTACAAACTTGACAAGCATATAAATTGAAGCAAGAAATCACAATGGTTCAGCCAGCTCAGCTCTTACACATTATACACCATGCATCCTGTGCCGAGGCTATCAAGCGAACCAACTCATCGTCAGTGTCGTCTATTATTTGCTCAGCGTGCTGGCTTGCATCTGTATGGGTGTGCGAGTGTATGCATGTGTGTGTTTGATGAGTGTGAATATTTTCAATTAAACGTCAAATCATGGTGGTGGTTCTTGATGTTGATGTCGAGTCGACGAGTTGCTTGACTTGGCCCCAGGGGTTGTGACGGGTGAAAAGGGGGCGTATTGGGTATGGCGATGATGGTGTCACAAGTGGTGGTTAGCTGTCAATTGATATTTGCATAAAAATGAATGCATAAATTGGTGTGAGGGAGGTGGCGACGGCCACGATAAGGAGGAGAAGGTGGAGAAGGAGGTGTGCAGGAGTGATGGAAAAAGAATTAAGCTTTCAAGCTTCAAAATGAGTAAAGCAACAATTAATGCAATTGACAGCTACAACAACTTATAACAATAAGTTTTTCATTAGATTTTCTTTAAGCGATAATGAAGGGAAAGGCTGCAGCAAAAACAGCAGGGTTGCCAAACAGGTACAAAGTTTGAGGGAAAAAGTGTAAGAAATAATTGAGGAAAATTTGATGTATGGTTTTGTCTGATTTATTTTGCGAAAGCATCATATCAAATATTTTTCATTAATATTTATATGTAATTTTACATTTACGGGATCCGGGATGGTACTTTCCCACCATCTTCTTCAATAGGTTTCCTGTATTTAGATTTGAACAGTTTGATAACTATATTAACGGCGAACATATTAAGCGATTCCACGTAGAAAAAGTGGTTTAATAATCGTCGCCAAAAAATCGAAAAAGAAATATTTGGTTAATTTTTAGTAGCACCCATTTCAAGTTTTCCTCCTTAAAAAGTAAAACATGAATAAACTAAATAAATTAGGAAAAACTCGAAACGGTTGCTAATTAATAAATTAAAATCATGGCAGAAGGATACTGGCAAGTACTGGCAATCTATAGTCTCGGTTCCAGATAGCCTCATTCTATGTGTGGTGTTTCATTTTATGGCAAAAATCGAACTTAAAATTTACGTATAACCGGGTACACGGTTAATTGTTGTGGCATGCATGGCAGCAAAAGGAATACCGACAGACATGAGAATCAATGAAAGTTCATGGACATCAATGGTTACACAGAAACATCATATAGGGTGGGTCATTTAAAACTTTAAATTAGAATCGGCTGTTAAAAAATACTGACATCCTGTTGCACCTTAAAAGGACTACAAAATTTCCAAAGGATACATTTTTCCCAAAATTTATTTTTAATACTTATTGGCAATCGATGACACCGCTATAAATGCCAAATCAAATAAGAGAATATGTGCAAAAAAATACTTAAAATTTCACACTTCTATTTGGATTAGTTTAGTTTGAAATAGTTGTTAAAGCCGAACTAATAAAGATAGAAGAAGGATATAAGCCTCTATAAAGCCATACTTGGCGCTGAGGCATTATGTATATTTGTAAATACAATATTGAAATAAAGACAAATAAAAAATATATATTTGAAGTATTTCTAATAGATATTCATCCGGTTCAAGTCTTCAAGTTCAACAGGAGGAAATTAAAAACAAAAAACCCCAAGTAATTCATTTTGCCTATAGTTTCATACATATATCATCCGGTTCAAGTCTAACGAAAATTGTCAGACGGTGTTATTTTTTCAAATTACTGGTTTTATTGGAAAGTTTGAACTTTGTCATTCAATAATGGAACACAATATCATTCGTCTCGGCAGTACCTCATCCGATCAACCCAATTTCATTAGTCATGTGTGGGTTCTCTGAAAATCATATGCGGCAATTTTAATTATTGACATAGTCAACGAGATGAAAATGGGCTTCATGAAGGCCGATCCCTTCTCGAAAATTGTACATGTAAATTTCTTACAGTTTGATTTAAAGACTCACTACTTTGGAAGTAAGTTTTTAATATTTCCCAATTTTGTTCGGGCGTATAGCGTCCCATTTTGCAACTTTCAAACATAAACCAGAAAACTAAAAACAAGTAAGCAAAGGCTAAAGTCGACTATATGATACACTCCACTTTCTATCCGAATACAATTCATTTCGGTTATATAAATCTGTACCGATCTGATCCATTTGCACCATGGCTGTTTAGAGAACAAATATAAGATATTTCGCCTAATTTGAAGATGATCTGTTAAAATATGTGGTTTCTAGAGCAGAAAAAGTCAAATCGGGAGCGACATTTTAATGGGAGCTATATATAAATCTGAACCGATCTGACTTATTTTCACCATAGGTGTTCCTAGTTTAAATATAAGATGTTTTGCTAAATATGAAGACAATCTAATACAATATGTGGTTTCTAGAACGGAAAAAGTGAAATCGGGAGTGAAATTTGTGTGGGAGCTATATATAGCTATATGTAAATCTGAACCAATGTAACACAGTGGTAACACAGGTGTTTCTAATTGAAATATAAGATGTTTTGCCGATTTCGAAAATCTGTTGTAATATGTCGTATCTAGAGTGAAAAGAGTCAAATCGGGAGGGAAATTCGTATGGGAGCTATATCTAAATCTGAACCAATTTTCTTTCCGATTCAAAAAGTGATTCTAAGTCGATCGGTATAATTAACAATGGGTCTATCTCTTTTCCTTTTGGGTGTTACAAACAAATGCACAAAGACAAAGACTCTCGTGGAGTGTATAATGAATTATATTCTACCTTTCAAAGTCAAAGTAATCGGTAGTTCAAATTTAAAATGGCCTTAAATCGATTTGATAACACATTAACAGAAAATGGGTCCTGAAACAACGCAATTTTTTGGGATACAGTTTTCGTTTGGGAAAACTGTATCCCTCTCGACCGTGTTCGGGCATTTAAAATTCCAACTTGCTACACAGTCAGAGGAGCGTACACACTAGCTAAAGTCTTACGGTTCGGGTTCTTTAATATCATTCGATTCATGTGAGATTCCATGAATTTGTTTTTTGCAATTGAAATTAAAGGCTACTTCTAGTGAAAAATAAGTAAATTATATGAACTTTGTCATTCCGTTTGTATCACCTTGTAATATCGACCCGACCCCCTGATTGTCATAAAATTCTAAACCGATCTAGCCATGTCCGTCCGGCTGTTAAAGGAGCCAGGACGTCGAAATTTTCTCAGAATACGTCTAATAGTTCTAGATCGGTTGTGAGTGAAAGTTGGCTAAATCGGTTGACATGAAAAATATTTTCCCTCGCAAGGACTGAAAATACCCGTAATATTTAGAGTATTTAAGCATGTTTTTTGAATATTTCTGGATATATTTGGTTGATATTTGGTATGTACATTTCCTTTATGGCAAAAGTGCTTATTATTTGTAGGGCTGAGCTATATTTCAAAAGTCATAAAAATGATAACGAATGATACAACAGACAGCAGCTAGAAACACATATATATTAGAGTACCTTCAAAATAAAAGTTGTGGATGTTCCCAACTAAAATGAAAGATTGGTTTATTTTATGCGTTCTCGCAAAGTATTTCGCTTTTATCATTGTCCGTTCGTGAGCTGAACGCGTTTAAAATAACCTCCATAAATCAGGTTTTTCTTGAAAAGAATTCACGATGAGAATGGTATTAAGAAACAAGTAAGAAGGCGTTAAGTTCGGCCGGGCCGAATCTTATATACCCTCCACCACGGAGTGCATTCCACAGTATTACCAGTAGATTAAAGAATGTCGAGGGAATGCGAATTGCAAATATCAAGTAAATACAAGCTAATATGTTCAAAAAACATGCTGAAATACTCTAAATATTAGGGGTATTTTCAGTACTTGTGAGGGAAAAATTTTTCCCTCTGGACCGATTTCGTCCACTTTCAATCCCAAGCGATCTACAACCATAAGACACATTTAGGAAAAATTTGAACCTTCTAGCTCATTTCGTTCGGCCGCTATCGTGCTTTCAACAGACAGACGGACAGACGGACAGACGGACAGACGGACATGGCTATATCGTCTTAGAATTTTACCACGACCCAGAATATATATACTTTATGGGGTCTCCGATAAATATTTCAAGGTGTTACAAACGGAATGACAAAGTGAATATACCCCCATCCTGGAGGTGGAGGGTATAAAAACAGCTAGAAATTAAAATACGACCCGAGCCTTATCAAACCATATTAAAAACTTGCAATATGCCCCAGTATAAAGGGCAGTTTTATACTATTTTAGTGCCACTTTTAAAGCATTTTTAAAAAAACTGCCAAACTTTTTAGTTCGATTTATGTTTTTAGGGGCTCGTTGGAGAGATATTGATAACCAATTGCAATTTTAAAACTTCCTAAGCCGTTAAGGACCAACTTACTGTTGGTTCTCAGTGGGTTAAATGTGATATAAAAACTGAAATTTGGGTTATTTGCATCGTAAACACATTCTAGTCTTACAAAAAGATACTTTTTGAAAAAAAAAATTATTTGAAATTTTGGTCTTTCAATGGATAAATTGGGAGGAAAACTTCACATACGATGTTACATAAAACCGTGCGACATGATTTCCCTCCCAAGAACGTCTCATATAGAAGTGAAACCATAGGTCACTAATAGGAAAATTCATACTCAATTTTTTATTTCGCGGTCGTTTGTTTTTTACAGGACTTTTAATTTCCATAGGATGTAAATGTTTCAATAATTTAGTTTCGTACTTTTGCGTGCTATGCAATGGCGATATGGGTATCAAATGAAAGAGAAGAACATCTGCTAAATATACTTTAAATTTCAGCTTTATATAAGGCTATGATGTGTTTACGATGCAAATAATCCCAGATTAAAGTTTTTACTTCACATTTAACCCACTGAGTATTTACAGTACGAAAAAAATGTGCGGCCCTTAATGGGTAAGAAAATTCTAAAAACTGTTATTGTTTATCAATACCTCTGCAACGAGCCCCTAAAAACATAAATCGAACTAAAAATGTGAATGTTATTGCGGTTGTTATAAAAAGTGCATAAAAATTGTACTAAAATTGCATAAATATGCCCGTTATACTGGGTCATATTGCAAGTTTTTAATGTGGTTTGATAAAGCTTTGGTCGGATTTTAATTACTATCGGTTTTTTCTCAAAACCATTTTCATCGTGAATTCTTTTCAAGAAAATCCTAATATATGGAGGTTATTTTGAACGCGTTCAGCTCACGAACGGACAATGATAAAAGCGAAATACTTCCGGAAAACACATAAAACATTTTAGTCGGGAACATCAACAAAATTTTTTCCTTCCTCACCAAAGAAGCAAATCTAATATATATATAGTCCTCTAATTGATTAGACACATAATATAGAAATATTTTTTTTTCTAAATTCATACTTTTAAGCGGTAAACTGGGAATAGAATGATAAAAATGGTAACAACAAAACGGATGCACCTAAATTAAGGAAATTCGG
Organism: Polietes domitor; assembly: GCA_947397865.1. Lineage (NCBI taxonomy): Eukaryota > Metazoa > Arthropoda > Insecta > Diptera > Muscidae > Polietes > Polietes domitor. Next base: position 145,362,730 of record OX377619.1, read on the forward strand.
TGCATACATTCCTCTGGTTGCGTATACACCTAAAAGAAAGGGATCTTTCAAAATTCGTGCATTAAGGGGGACTATGGGATGAAAGTGTACCAACCAAAGGCCGCAGCTAGAATTTTGAAATTCGGTGTATACATTCGAAATTCGTACTTTTTTTGTAATTTTTCAGCAAAAATGAAAATATAATAAAACTGGTAGCAAACAAATTGCTAGAATCATGTAGTTAGGTTATCTTTGGCACTGTGTACGTGAGAGATAATGGATTTTCAATATGTGTATTTTTGCTGTAGCTGAAAATGCACCCACTATTTCCCAATATTTAGGGTATTTTGTTTTTTTGAAGATTGCTGCCTTATATTTACTTTCTGAATTGACTTATTAAATATTTTTTCTATAATATATAGTATAAACATTTTTTCGTGATTTAAAATAAATAAAATTTTTATATTTATTTTTAAACTATTTTTTTCAATATTTTTATATGTTTGGTTTTGTCTTGTCTTGCAACATTTTTCTGTAATGTTTATATACTCTGTGGTCGAGGGTATATAAAGTTCGGCCCGGCCGAACTTAGCGTCCTGTTACTTGTTTTCTATGATTCATAATAAGTTATCTATCAATTGATATTATTATAAATTAATTATTAAAGGCCCACAGTGGGACGGTGATAAAGCCAAAATATGTTGGAGAACTTTAATTTTATTCAGAAACATCCACGACTTTTTCAAAGCCACATCATTATAATTATTGAATACATATGTATATGAAATATGTAAAATACCTTTAGATCACATTCTATAGGATCTCGTGGCTGTATTTACAATAAACCCTTGGCAACCCTTGTACTCGTCTCCTTATTACGGCGAATACGAAACACTTTTAAATCTTCATCCAACAACTGAACGTTTGTACGTTTACCTAAACTCCCCCTTCGGTACCTTTGGTATATTCCATAAAATCTCAGCGAATATTCGCGCTAACACAAAAGAATGTGAAATATAAACTTTTCAACAATGTTGAATTGTTTACTTCAAGTTTTTATTCGTTTTCATCGCCATCGAGACGCGAACGACGAGAACTGAACTGAGTCTGAGACTGAAACACGGAAAATCGTTCATTTTCACGCTGTGGTTCTCAATAAATTCATGTTCATTATTTGCTTTTGGCAAATTTGATTGTTCGCCAAACAAAGTTTGTGGTTCACATTTTCGAATAACGTTCGTTCAATGCCACGGCATGGAAGGCGAGCGCATCATCATTGTTTTCCTCCTTCATTCCTTCGTTTAGTTGGGAAATTACATGAAATCGTTTTTATTGTAATTGCTGGTGTCACGACTTCTGACACTTTAGTTGTCAGCCGGTATTTGACATGGCTTGTGTAAAGTATATTAGTTAATTTGGACTTGATTATTATGTTCTATTGAAGTTCAACTGGGCCAAGTGGTGTGAGATTGATTGGAGAAGGAAATAATAGAATTGTGCGGTTGATTGGTGCTGATGTGAAGAAGTGGCTGTATTCTGTACATATGTACATATTATTGATATTGTAAGTATGGACGTGTTTTAAATTACCCATTTAAGAGGGGTAGTTCACAATCACTAGTTTAGAATTTTTTTTAGGAGGGACAAAAAGGTAAGCAAAAATGTGTAAAACTTCTTGATTGTCCACTGGTATCTACTAAATCCTTTCAGTCTAATAAATTTACTCAAAAGAAGAATTTTATTCTCGACGTTCTATTGTGGAATGTAATTTAAAATCATTTTGAGTAAATTTTACTTGCTTTGACTACGAACATACCCACGTAAAACAAGTAAAAACGGCTTTAAAATTGGACTTTATTTACCCTCCACCATGGATTGCATACAACATTACAGGAAAATGTTAAATTTTTATATAGCCAAACCAAAAATAAATACAAATATTGAAACCATAATTTTATAAATAAAAAAATAATAATTATTAAAAAAAAAATTATTTAAAAATATATATACATCGAAATAATACTTCAAGACAATTCAAAAAATTATATAAGACAGCAATCTTCAAAAAGCTTAAATACCCTAAATGTGTGGGGATAGTGCCTGCATTTTCAGCTACAGCTTTTTGGTTGGTTGTAAAGGGTGATTTTTTAAGAGCTTGATAACTTTTTTTTTTAAAAAACGCATAAAATTTGCAAAATCTCATCGGTTCTTTATTTGAAACGTTAGATTGGTCCATGACATTTACTTTTTGAAGATAATTTCATTTAAATGTAAATAAAGTCCAATTTTGGGCAACTTTTTCGAGCATTTCGGCCGGAATAGCCCGAATTTCTTCGGAAATGTTGTCTTCCAAAGCTGGAATAGTTGCTGGCTTATTTCTGTAGACTTTAGACTTGACGTAGCCCCACAAAAAATAGTCTAAAGGCGTCAAATCGCATGATCTTGGTGGCCAACTTACCGGTCCATTTCTTGAGATGAATTGTTCTCCGAAGTTTTCCCTCAAAATGGCCATAGAATCGCGAGCTGTGTGGCATGTAGCGCCATCTTGTTGAAACCACATGTCAACCAAGTTCAGTTCTTCCATTTTTGGCAACAAAAAGTTTGTTAGCATCGAACGATAGCGATCGCCATTCACCGTAACGTTGCGTCCAACAGCATCTTTGAAAAAATACGGTCCAATGATTCCACCAGCGTACAAACCACACCAAACAGTGCATTTTTCGGGATACATGGGCAGTTCTTGAACGTCTTCTGGTTGCTCTTCACTCCAAATGCGGCAATTTTGTTTATTTACGTAGCCATTCAACCAGAAATGAGCCTCATCGCTGAACAAAATTTGTCGATAAAAAAGCGGATTTTCTGCCAACTTTTCTAGGGCCCATTCACTGAAAATTCGACGTTGTGGCAGATCGTTTGGCTTCAGTTCTTGCACGAGCTGTATTTTATACGGTTTTACGCCAAGATCTTTGCGTAAAATCTTCCATGTGGTCGAATAACACAAACCCAATTGCTGCGAACGGCGACGAATCGACATTTCACGGTCTTCAGCAACACTCTCAGAAACAGACGCAATATTCTCTTCTGTACGCACTGTACGCATTCGCGTGGTTGGTTTAATGTCCAATAAAGTAAACTGAGTGCGAAACTTGGTCACAATCGCATTAATTGTTTGCTCACTTGGTCGATTATGTAGACCATAAATCGGACGTAAAGCGCGAAACACATTTCGAACCGAACACTGATTTTGGTAATAAAATTCAATGATTTGCAAGCGTTGCTCGTTAGTAAGTCTATTCATGATGAAATGTCAAAGCATACTGAGCATCTTTCTCTTTGACACCATGTCTGAAATCCCACGTGATCTGTCAAATACTAATGCATGAAAATCCTAACCTCAAAAAAATCACTCTTTATTTTCATCCTATTTTATTTCCAAAAATCCCAATTTTGAAAAATCCATTATCTCTCACGTACATAGTACAGGGTAACCTAACTTCATGTTCATACCTATTTTTGCCGTAAAAGTAAAAGTACGAACTTTGTAAAACCTTTTTATATTGCGAGTCTATAAAGTCAGAGGAATGTATTCACCGAATTGCATGATTCTAGCTGCGGCCGTTTGGATGGTACCATTTTTATCCCCTTTTTCCATTTCACCCCCTTAAAAGTACGTTTTTCTAAAATCTCTTTATTTTACATGTCTACCCATTTAGAGGGATGTACACACCGAATTTCATCATACTAGCTGTAGCCGTTTAGTTGGTACCATTTTTATCCCTCTGTATCCCTTAAAAGTACGAATTTGAAAAAAAAAAACTTTTTATTTTTCTTGTCTACGCATTCGAATTCCACGATTCCAGCTGCGGCCACTTGGTTGGTACCATTTTGATCCCCTTTTCTCATTATACCCCCGTAAAAGTACGTCTTTCGAAAATATCTTATTGTTACGTATCTACGCAAATTTCATTATTCAAACTATTTCACTATATTCAAAAGTACGAATAAATACTTTTATATTTTGTATCCACTCAATTAGAGGAAAGTACGCACCGATTTTGTTGTTTCTAGCTGCTGTCATTTGATAGGTACCATTTGCATCCCTTTTTGCTCATTTCACCCTCAAAAAATAAAAATCCCCTTATAAGGGGAATGCGCATATCGAATATCAAACAAATATAAGCAGAAATATTCAGAAAGCATGATGAAATACTCTAAATATTATGGGACTGTTCAGTCCTTGTGAGGGAAAAATTTTTCCCTGTGGGCCGTTTTCGCCCATTTGCAATATCAACCTATCTACAACTATAAGTCGAATTCATGCAAAATGTGGACGTCCTAGCTCCTTTCGTTTAGATGCTAGCGTGCTTTCAACATGGCTAGATCATCTTAGAACTTTATGACGATCAACAATATATATCGTGGGCTTATATTCAAAGTAGCTATGAACCATTTTCTCGAAAATGAGTTTTTGATGCCCAACTATTCTCAGATTTGGATGTCATCTGTCATATATATTTGGAAAATAATTTTTTTTTCTAAAGCCATTTTTTTAAATTTTTCTGATTTGGCTATCAACTTACACGTTTGTTTGTGACTGCATAAGTGGCTATAAAGATAATTATACTTTATAGGTCGATATTTCAAGGTCTTAAAACTCTCATTCTGGAGGTGGAGGGTATAAAAATCAAATCGGGAGCGAAATTTGTTTGGTAGCTATATATAAATCTGATCTGGTTCATTTTCGTCATAGATGTTTTTGGTTGAAATATAAGGCGAGTTGAAAAAATTTAAGAAACTCGGTTAAAATATGTGGTTTCTAGAGCGAAAAAAGTCAAATCGTGAGCAAAATTTGAAGGGGGGCTATATGCAAATATGAACCGATTTGCTCCAAAAAAATTGCTTCGGTCCCTGACCCACAATTTTTGTTCAAATCGGACCTGTACTTTGATTACAAGAATAGATGGACAGACAAACGCCCGAACGGTCAGACAGATATTTCTAAATTGACTTGAGAAAGTGATTCTAAGCCGATCTGTATAATAAACGATGTACCCATCCTAGTGGAGGGTATAATAAACTTAAATTAAGTAAATGTATACTGGATTGCAAACAGATAACAATTCTCTTATTTTGTCCATTTTTAAAGGACTTTTTTGAACGTGATATGATTTTATTTCACATCTCATATTTATTCCATTTTACACAACCGTGACTCCTTTTTGAGCGTAGCAGTTCTTTTTCGGCCCTCAGCTTTAAACTTTGGTTGAGAATCACCCGGAATCCTTCTCAACTTTTAATTTGTTTAAATTTTACAGTTGACAATTTGTCTTTGCCTTTATACAGAGTCATTAAATGAATTAAATTTCTCATTCCATTGCCATACGTACGCATATTTTATATCTGATTACATCTTCTTTGCGAACTTATTTGAAAGCTGTCAACACCGGATATTATTATTTGTTTTGTATTTCTTAAGGATGGTATGCGTTCCTTAACTTTTTTTGTCTATTTCCTTGCCACGATGCCATACAATGTGCCATACAGACAGTCAACAATCAGACATGACACGAGCATGATGATAATATCCTCTAGGATCTATCCGTCTATCGTCGTAAACAAACTTAAACTCAAGTCAAACAAGGTTTGTTAGCATATTTGTTAGACGTACCAACACACAGAGACAGAGAAAAAAGGGATTTCACTATCCTAAATAAACAAAACTCTCCAAAGTATTCTACTTCCCTTTGGCTTCGCCGCAAATGGATACCCTTGGTACTCCCGACAAGACATCAATATTATAACGTCACTGAAGATTGATTGCATTCAAGCAACTTGGAACGAACGACGAACGAAGAAATATGTTTAGCAATTCCACCCTCTTAGCAAATTGTATAGAGGAGGATAACAATATATCCTCAGATACACACACATACATATATACGTTTTTTTCACAGGAGTATACATTTATCTTCGGAAACTACAAGATTGCGTGTAAATGTTAACAAATTTCCATAGAAAGCAGCAAAGCGGAGCAGGAGTGCCGAGAAAATAAGTTATTTTTCATACCATTCCTTCAATGCTTTTCTTGTGATTTCCCTTCTGCGCTTTCCCCCCTTTTTTCAACATGACGTTACTGTCATGTACAATACGTTAGCGTTGGCTTTTTATGATATAATAATGATTTTTGATCGATGCATCATATAATGCCGGAACATGTTAAGCAGTTTTTTTGCTTCCCCATGTACCCAACGCGTTGCTGTTGTGTTTTTGGGGAATGATACCAAATGGGGTAGGTCGAATCTTGTTTGCCCCAACAAATTCAAAAAAGATTTAATTTTAAAAGAAAATATTTTGAAAAAAAGGGGGTGCTGAAGTTCATTGCTACAACTATAAATGTCCTCCTTCAAGACGTTTCCTACTTTCAACATATTAGGATAAATATGATATTTGTATGTAAATTAGGGTTTCTCTCCCCGGAGTACCCGAGAACAATTTCCCGGCCATTTTCCATTCCCGCGTTCTATGGTCTTTTTTACAACTTCTTGATTCTGTATGGTATGATATTACCTTTTAAGCGAGCATTTAAAATAACACTAAATTTGCCAAAATATTTTGGTACAACCCATTAAACGAATCAAAGATTATTTGTAGTCGGGAACACTATAACTTTATTATCAGTTAGATTAAAAAAAGCTGCTTCGTTATTAATTGCTGTAGAGTAAGAACCAAGAAACTTACGGGGATTCAATCAGTGTAATATTTTCATACAACCTGCGGCAAAAATTAGAAGGGATATTGTATATTTTAATCGATGGCAACCAGCTCGTATAGGTTATTAAATATCTTAATCTTAATATATCAGCTCAGCATTTAGATGCGCTCGCATGTCATAGAACCTTACATCCCTAAAGTTTTAAGCAAATTTTTCAAAATACATAACCAGAGAACAACGAATAAAGTATTACCTTATTTTTTGATTAGAAAGTCTACTCATTTCAGTAATTAAATCAATGTTTGCAACCATACGCAGAATATTATTTTTAAAATAAATAAATAAAACAATAGAATAGCAATATTTTTTTGATGCCTGGTCGGCGTCGTCATAATAAATGAAAATTTTAAATTTTACTTTGACTTTGAAAGATATAATAACATTCATTTTAATTTTTATTTTCAGGTTTATGCTTGACATTTGCAAATTGGGACGCTATACGCTCGAATCAAATTGGGAAATATTAAAAACTAACTTCTAAAGTAGTGAGTCTTTTACGCAAACTATAAGAGATTTACGTGGAAAATTTTCAAGAAGACATCGGCTTTCAGTTCAGCCTTCATGAAGCTCATTTTCATCATGGTGGCTATGTCAGTAAGCAAAATTGTCGCATATGGGGTTCAGAGAACACACACGTGACTATTCAGAAGCCAATGCATACACAACGAGCCACTGTTTGGTGTGGATTTTGGGCTGTACTGAAAAATCGGAAGAGGTACTTCCAAACCAGTCATGGTAAAGGGTGATTTTTTAAAAGCTATAGGAAAGTTTTTCAAAAAAAAAACACATAAAATTCAGAAAAATGCATGAAATCTTTATTTGAATCAATAGTACGGTCCCAATAATTTTATGTTTGAAGATTATTTCATGCAAATGTTGACCTTGACTGCGCCTCAAATGGTCCATCAGCTTAGTCCAATTTTGGCATACTCTTTCCAACATTTCGGCCGGTACCTCACGAATAAATGCTTCAATGTTGTCTTCCAATGCGTCAATTGAAGCGTAGACATGAGCTTTAACATAGCCCCACAAAAAATAGTCTAAAGGCGTTAAATCGCACGATCTAGGCGGCCAATTGACCGGTCCCGAACGTGAAATAAAATGTTCACCGAACTCGCCTCTCAATAAGTCCATTGTTGCGGGCACCGTCTTGTTGAAACCACATGTCATGCAAGTCAAGCTCTTGCATTTTGGACAAAAAAAGTTGGATATCATCTCACGGTAGCGCTCACCATTCACAGTTACGTTACGATTCGCATCATCATTGAAGAACTACGGTCCAATGATGCCACCAGCCCATAAACCACACCAAACTGTGACTTTTTCTGGATGCATTGGTAGCTCTTGCAATGCTTCTGGCTGATATTCACTCCAAAATCGACAATTCTGCCTATTTACGTATTCATTGAGCCAAAAATGAACTTCGTCGCTGAACACAATTTTTCGGTAAAAAAGTGGATCTTCGGCTTTCTTGAACTTTCTTAACAGAGCACGCATTTTGATAATAAAATTCAATAATTTGCAAGCGTTGTTCGTTTGTAAGACGATTCATGGTTAAATTATAGACCAAACTGAAGATGTTTGGTAGTGAAACAAAACACGAAACGTGCGTCAGCTGTTTAAACCAGTGTTGCCACAAAGATAATAGCTAAAAAATCACCCTTTAGTAATATGAATGATATTGTCTTCCATTATTAAATGACATAGTTCAACCTTTCCAATAAAACCAGAAATTTGAAAAAATATAATCAGTACTTTTTTATAGTCTATTCTAACTTAAAATTTTAAATGACTCACCCTATAGATACAGTGAAACCTGCATAAGGTCTCCACGTTAACATAGTCTGAAGGGCGTACCCATTAAATTTCGTGGGTCCAGCTACTGCCATTATCTTTGGCGTTCGTTGTCGAATGTAGTGTACCTCAAAAAAAAGTTCGCCGTACACCTTCGAATATGAAGTATTATTGAAAGGTAGATTCAAAAAATTTTTATAAAATTTTTTTATAAACGGATTTTAAAGTGTGATACATCGATGTTTTTGTCTCGACGAGGCCGATTTTTTTGTCTTTGAAGTCATTGAGTCATTGCCAGATTTTAAGAAGATCTATTAAAATATGTGGATTCTAGAGCAGAAAAAGTCAAATTGGGGTAGAATTTTGAATGGGAACAATATATAAATCTGTACCGATCTGACCTACTTTCACTATAGGTGTTCCTAGTTTAAATATAAGATGTTTTGCCAAACTTGAAGACAATCTGAGAAAATATGTGGTATCTAGAGTGAAAAGAGTCAATCGGGAGTGAAAGTCATATGAAGGCTATATATAAATGTGAACCGATTTTCTTCAAATTAAATAGCGTTCGTGCTTATTCCGAAAAACTTCGTTGTGCAAAGTTTCATTTAGTTCTGACTGCAATTGCGACCTGTAGCGTGATTACAAGAATAAATGGACAGGCGGACAGACGGACATTCCTAAATCGATTCAAAAAGCGATTCTAAGTCGATCGGTATAATTAATAATGGGTCTATCTCGCCTCATTTTGGGTGTTACAAACAAATGCACAAAGACATAATACTCTTGTGGAGTGTATAAAAATTACTAAATTTATGAAAAACCTTTTATGAAATCGCTTCATAAATATTATGACAGAAACTTTTTTCAGTTAACTTTAGAAAAATTTAGAAGTTCTCGGCTGCGTGTATTGGGAGTGGACTATTTTGAGAAATTAGATTAAATTTAGGATAAAGAAATTTACATATTTTCTTGTACTTCAATCTAATAGCCACGTCTATAAAATTAGACCCGAATTTAACATCATTTTACTTTTGTTTTTAATCTCAACAATTTTTTGATAATATTAGCTAAAATAAAGAACTCTAAGGAGAATATAATTCTCTGAGCGTCCTGCTCTCGCCATTTATGGGGTATGCCCCCATGTCCTCTTGGAACACATCTTGCTCAGATTTCCGCACATTGAAATCAGAATACTGCTCCCAGGATTTTTCCCTTCCAACTGACTGGGCACATTTATCTTAATATATACTTGTATTTCAATATTTCGTGTGTGTTTCCTTGCACAGCAGTAGAGGGGTTTCATTCTTTCATTTTTCATCATATTCTACTTAAGGGTATAAAAATAATAATGTTAAAAGTAATCATTTTCAATTTCACGTTTTTGTTGTGTCTCCGTCTCTGTTCGGTTTTTGAAGAATTTCTGTGTGTTTTTTTTTTTCTTCGGGATTTCTTGATGAAACAGCAGAGCGAGAAACATGTTACTTTTTCCATCATTTTTCTACTTTGGCATAATGACAGCATGACAGGATAAATTACTGCCAAATGAATATGCTGGGGAAACGGAGGAGGCAAACAAATGAAAGAGAGAAAAATAAGGCTGAATCACTACCACCACGGGTAAACTCACTCACTCGCTACCTTATAAGCATCAGCGTCACCGTCATCGCCGTCATCATCAGACTCAGACTCACACCATCGCCATCAAGCAATTCCACTGGAAACCACAACTAACATGGATTATAGCAATTTTTCCTTTGAAAATAAAGCAGAGTATTTATGTGTTTCCCTACTCTTCGCATTTATTTTTTCTCATTTTTTGCTCGAGTCATTCGTTATCCTGTGCCTGGGCTTTGTTTTACCCTTATACCCTGTCGTCTTTTACGACAACAACAGCTAAACACGCGGCCAGGACACTGCTGCTTTTGCTAAATTAATAGGCATAATAATTTTTTGACAGCCCAAGGATAATACTTAAGGCATTTGGGAGTGTCAGCGACAGCCTTTCAATCCTTGGAAACCATCAACATCAACGGCGAGCGAAACAAAAATTGAAAATGATTGAGTGAATTGGAGTGTGTGTGCGTGTTTGCCTGCCAGCATATGTTTGTGTGTGTCTGTGTGCGTTTGTGCGATTGTATGTCAGTTGTGATTGAGAATGACTGAGTAGTGTCAGTCAGACAGTCAGCCAGTCAGTTTGTTTTGGTCTTATGGACGGCTGCATCATGTGTCGGAGGTGGTGGTGGTGGTGGCAACTAACCTAAAGCATTCCTTCTTCGTTTCAGTTCTTGACATTCTACTTTTTTCATCTGTCTTAGCATTTTGGTATCACTCACTGACAGACAGGTTGATGATAAATGATGTCGTCAACAGTTGGTGGTGATGGCTGCCGGATTGGATGATGTTGTTGTCGTCGTCATCATCACTTCTGCCCCCGATTGTATTGGCAAATTATTTTTTTAGCTGATGGGTGGTGGTGGTTTTTGGTCGGTGGATTTTCCACATTTTCAAAATAATTAATTATCGTGAAGAGAGGAAACCTGCACATGTTCATACATCTGTATATTGGTGTAAATATATATGTGCATTGTCTATATTCGTAAACATATATGTGAAAGTACCAGTATTCATTCCAAGCCTAGTCACAGTAATTAACACGAAGTCTATAGGCTGGTGTCGTGAAATGAAATAAGAAATTGAGATTGTATTGTTTAATGATGATCTGCAAAATATTCCTTCGCTCGGTCAAGCCGTTTGTGAGCTAAACGTTTCCGTGTAATTTGTATACCTTTGTGCATTTGTTTGTAACACCCAAAAGGAAACGAGTTAAACCCATCGTTTATTATACAAGATCGGCTATGAATCACTTTTTCCATGATTCCATGTAGCAATGTCTGTCTGACCATCTATTCTTGTAATCAAAGTACAGGTCGCAATTGTTGTCCGATCTTAACAAAAATTTGTACAAGTAAGTTTCGCGGGCCAAGGATGAACGTTATTTAAGTTGAAGAAAACTTAACTTTGTCATTCCATTTGTAACACATTGAAATATCGACCTGAGACACTATAAAGTATATATATATTCTTGATCGTCATAAAATTCTAAGACGATCTAGCAATGTCCGTTCGGCTGTCAGTCTGTTGAAAATTCGCTAGCATCTAGACGAAAGGACCTATGATGTCCAAAATTTCCATAAATGTGGGCGAAATCGGTCCAAAAGGCCCCTTACAAGGACTGAAAATACCCATAATAACGCTTTATAGTTTAGTGTATTTAAGCGTGTTTTTTGCATATTTCTGCTTATATTTAGTTGATGTAAGGTGTGATTCTTATTCGTAGGGGGTGAAATGGGCCAAAAAGGGATAAAAATGGTACCTATCAAACGACAACAGATAGAAACACGGAATTTGGAGTGTACATTCCTCTAATAGAGTAGATACGTAATATAAAAGTATTTTTCTAAATTCGTACTTTTAAGGTGTTAAATGGGGATAGAGGGATACAAACAGTACCAACCAAACGGCTGCACCTAGAATAATGAAATTCGGTGTATATATTCCTCTGATTGCGTAGACACATAAAATAATAAAATGGAAAAAGGGGATAACAATTGTACCAAACAAATGGATGCAGCTAGAACCATGAAACTCGCTGTATATATTCCTCTGACTGAGTAGACACGAAAAATAAAAAGGTTTTTCCAAATTCGTACTTTCAAGGGATTCAATTGGAGTAGAGGGAAAAAGGCTACAGATAGAATGATGAAATTCGGTGTGTACATCCCTCTAATTGCATAAACTCGTTAAATACATATATTTTCGAAAGTCGTACTTTTAAGGGTTAGCCTTTGGGAAAAAGGGGATACAAATTGTACCAACAAAATGGCCGCAGATAGAATCATGGAATTCGGTGTATACATTCCTCTGATTGCTTAATTCGTACTTTATTTTGTTGCTTTTGCTACAAAAAATGGTAGAATCATGAAGTTGTCTTATACTGCGTACGTGAGAGATAAGGTAGGAAATACCTTAATAGGAAGGAAATACAACCAACAAAATAGGATGGAAACCCCCCATATTTAGGGTATTTATGAAGATTACTAAACACAGATATTTCATGGGAGCAATTTTATATTGCTCATATAAATTATAGAGTTACAATAAATTCATCTTTAGTAAAATTTAATGAGAATGGTAAATAATAAAGTAATTGATCCAATTATCTAGCAGATATTCCGAGTAAAGTAAATATAACATGATATGGAAAAATTGATCAACATTCAATGATAAAGACAGATTATACAGCGTTAATAGGACGAATCGGACGGACATTTGAAGGGGGCATATAATAAAAATTGAGCCCTGTGCCAAAACATGTGCCTATATATTTCTCATTCACGGTAGGTATACCAAGTTGAAACATATAATGATCTGCAAAATTTGATGAAGATCCGATGTAAGATGTAGTTTCTAGAGCTGTAATAAAGCAGAATGGAGCCCATTTGGGTTATACCAAAGTATGGACATATGGGTATCTCCCCAACAAGTATGGAAAGGATAAAAACTTAATTTTCTTATCAAAATAATACAGTCACTTTGTCTGTATCTGAAAATGCTTCTCCCTAATGGCGACTAACAATCACCTAATATTTAGGCATGTTCACTTTCACAATAACAGCATTGTATTTATATATAGTAGTAGATTTTAAACAGTGCGCATAAGTATACATTATAGTTTGAAATAGTAAACAAATATAGTAATGTGCATAAAATATTAAAATTTTCGAAATCTGCTGGTAATACTGTGGAATGCACACCGTGGCGGAGGGTATATAAGATTCGGCCCGGCCGAACTTAACGCTTTTTAAGGAAAAAATCAGCAAAATTGTCCTCAGTTTAAGTAAATATTTACTTGGTTTGAGTAAAAATTTACTTAGTTTTAGGAAAACGTCAGCAAAATTGTTCTTATATTTAGTATAAATTTACTTGGATTTAGGAAGAATTTACTTAGATTTAGGAAAATGTCAGCAAAATTTTACTTAGAAAGACTTTCTGGCATTTTCCTCGGTTTGAGTAAATTTCTTCTTGGTTTGAGGAAAATTAAACTAAAATCAAGTTCAAAGCATCTACTACTTTCATGGATGTGCTATGCGATGTTCAATTTTCGTAAATTTTAGTTCATTTTAACTCATTATAGGGTTCACTTTTTTCTGAGTTTAACGCCCATGTGCTGACAACCGCATGATTTCCAAATCGCATTTTGTTTAGCGATTTCGAGATTCTAAATTTTACATTTCTATTTAAAATTGCTATGTTTAACCAAACATCTTCTTCATTTATCCGCCAGTAAAGAAAGAAAACTGAAAACAATTGTTTAAAGTAAAAATACGAAATTTAGAGACTCGAAATCGCCAAAAAAAATGCGATTTGGAAATCATGCGGTTGTCAGCACATGGGCGTAAATTTCTCAGGTTTTAATCGATAATACCTACAAGAAAAATCGTTTCGCTTGCCAGTGTTTTCTACTTCATCATTTTTTGTAGCGCTGTGTAATCCACAATAATTTCTTTACGTACTTCAGTCCACACTTAGACATTGTATGATGTAATAAAACATAAATATTATATGGATTGAAAGTGTTAAGTTGAGAATTGACACAATTCCCCGTTTATTGTCTTCAATTAAATTTTATGTAATGGAGTTTATCGTTAATTGATTATGGCATAAAACAAAGTTAAGATACGAACGAAGACTTAAGAATATATCAACGATGGAAGGGACCTTCCACTGCCTTCGTTTGCATCGTCTCGTCTATATGACAGAGTACATAATTAAGTGAATGACTAAGGAATTTGTTCGTGTCCTTTTTTCTTTTGCTGGGCTATTAATATCGAAAACATCGTAATGCGGGAATAGAACGAGAAGGAGAAGTGAAAATGATCGGTAGCAAAAGAATATGAAATTGATGACATTTCGAAAATTTATGGCATTCAAACACAATATTTATTATCATTCCAGTTTATGTGCTCAGACGGTGTTTTTTTCTTGCCTCCATGCGAACGATGGTGATGTTGGTGGTGGTGGCATGATGGTGTGAATGGCTTGAGTAAATAAAGTTTGAATAATTAATTGATGAAATGGATTATGACAACATTTAATATTTCTGCTGACAATGACGGATTGGAAATTGTTTTAGAAAACTGAAGAGTCAGGAGTGGGGCGTTGGAAGATACAGCACCGCACCGCACCACACCACATCACATGCAATCCACTACAAGTGGGATTAATGCCCAGGATGAGTTGTGAGAAATATTTATTATATTTTCACCGACTACAAGCAGGAGTTTGGGTATGGGAATACACACCGCCCTCCACCATCCTTTCATATTTCATATTTTATTTTAGCTTTGGGTGGTTATTTATCAATATGTATTTTTTTTGCTGCCTTATGTTTGCTGACGTCCGAGAGTGCGGGAAAAAGGTCTGACTGGAATAAAAATGAAAAATATCTACAAAGTCATTAGGGCATAATTTATCATCGATATGAATGAATATTATTTTTTGTCGTTTTTTTTCTTTCTTCTTGTTGTTGGTATTTTTCTTTTTATACTTTTGTTTTGTGTCTAATGTGTTTTCGAAATGATAAGTCAATTTGGAATTGTGAAAAGTGTGAGAAGAAAGTCAACGATGATGGATTTGCTTATAATCCGCAGATAACAACTCGGAACAGCAAACATGCTACTGAATGACATTTGATAGCGTAAAATCGAAGATTGTCATATGGAACGAATGGAAAGTCAACCATTTGACCACGTAACGTACAGCGTGGGACAATTGTCTACCTACTCAGGCGACTTAAGGTTGTTACGGAATGGATTTAGCAAATTAAAGGGCAGCCAATTGAGTGTGTAGTGTACAGTGATGAACAAAAGTGTATGTGTACAAGGGTGTGGACGTGTAAATGAATCCGAATTTATTATTATATACAGAATTTATTATTATATAGTTTAACTTACATGCATGCTTTGAACTTGATTCTAATTAAATTTTCCTCAAAACATGTAAATATTTACTCAGACCAAGTACATTTTTACTATTTCCTAAATGTAAGTAAATTTTTCCTAAAACCAAGTAAATTTTTATTAAATTTAGGTAAAAATTTCCTCAAACTAAGTGAATTTTTACTCGAACCAAGTAAATTTTTACTAAATCTAAGTAAAATTGCTGAAATTTTCCTAAAACTATGTAAATTGTTACTCAAATCAAGTAAATATTTACTTAAACTGAGGACAATTTTGCAGATTCCTTAAGACAAGTAAACATAACATTTTGACATAAGTCAAAATTGTTTTTGCTATCTATACGTAACGGGGCTAAAGCTTTGTATTTGCATTGGCGCTTACGTCTTTTTGTCACATATGGCTCGATATGTTCATTTCGCTTCGTTGTTGGGTTACAAACAAATAATACCCCAGTTGAGGGTATAAAATATTAAAGTGTATCTCTATAAGGCAAACAAGTGTATTTCTATTTTCTAAGAAAGAAAAACATACGAGGAAGCAAATAGAAGGTCAACAGGTTCCAGACCAGAGTCTCCAATAGCGCGAAAGTTTTTGGCTCACTTGATTGGTTGATACTTGAAGACGACATTTCATTTCATTTATTCAGTCTATGGAAATGCAATGTTCCTTCAGACAGACAGATGTTACAAAAAGTACTTAATGAATTCGAAAAACCTAAATTAAAATTAGATATACGACATGTACAAGAAGGGTCAAAACTTCTATATTTACCCATAGATATTCTTCAAATAGGGCTTGGTATCTTCGTTAAGATTTCACCAACTACAAAATAATACACACTGATCTGTTTTCGACTTATTCGGGCTATTTAAAGAAAAATCCAAAAATTATGATTTAACAAGTAAGGAAAAGCTAAAGTCGGACGGGCCGACTATATGATACACTCCATTTTCTATCCGAATTCATTCCAATTCGGTAAAATAAGTGAACATGAGAAGGATTTTTGTAGGTTTCCTAATCATAGGCTAAATGACCTGATCCGATTTGTCAAATCGATAAGAATATTTGTATCGGGGCTATATCCAAACATGAAAAAATGTGACTGACTTTCACAACAAGTTCTTCCAGTTCAAATATAACGTGTTATGTTCAATTTGAAGAAATTCTCTGAAAATACGCGGTTTCTGGGGGATCTTTCTGGAATCTGAACTGATGTGACCCATTTTAACCGTGGGTGTTTCTAGTTCAAATATAAGATATTATGCAAGATTTGAAGAAGATCTGTTAAAATATGTTGTTTCTAGAGCAGAAAAAGTCAAATAGGGATCGAAATTTGAATGGGAGCTATATATAAATCTGAACCGATCTGCTTTTTTTCACCATAGGTGTTCCTAGTTTAAATAAATGTTTGCCAATTTTGAAGAAAATATGTGGATTATGGAGCAGAAAAATTCAAATTGGGGTCGAAATTTGTATGGGAGCTATATATAAATCTGAACCGATCTAACACATTTTTACCACAGGTGTTTCCAGTTCAAATCTTAAATGTTTTGCGAATTTTGAAGAAAATCTGTTAAAATATGTGGATTCTAGAGCGGAAAAATTCAAATTGGGAGCGAAATTTGTATGGAAGCTATATGTAAATCTGAACCGATCTAACTCATTTTTACCACTGGTGTTTCTAGTTGAACTATAACATTGTTTGCCAATTTACGGACATTGCTAAATCGACTCAGAAAGAGATTCTAAGCCGATCGGTATAATTAGTAATGTCTATCTCCCTTCCTTTTGGGTGTTACAAACAAATGCACAAAGACATAATACTCTCGTGGAGTGTATAAAAATGGCTGAGTCTATCTGTATATATAAAAGAGTTGCGTTACTGACGACTGACTTATCATTGACCAGCGCCCAGACCAATCGGCTTAAGCAAGGGTCATGAAAATTTCAGGGTACTTGCCAAATATGACGTAGAAGTCGAATAAGAAATACGTACTTTTAGGTGGTAAAATGGGACAAAAAGTGATAATCATCGAACATTCGTCCTGACTAATCGGCAATAGATAGAAATATGACATTCGGTGTGTTCCTTGCACTGACGATGAAGAAGAGCCACAAATAGGGAAATTTTTACTTTTAGAGACAAACAGAGATACAAATGATATCAATTTAAGATTTACAGGTCTATTCGTCAAAATCGGTATTTACATTTCGGTATCTACAACATAGACTTGCAACATAAATGGATTTTTTCGAAATTTGTAATTTTAAAGGGTGAGCGGGATAAAAACCAATGAAAACGTACCAACTAAAGTATTGCAGCGAGAATCGTGTAATTCGGCGTGTTCATTCCTCCGACCATTTAGAAGCCCAGTAATATTATTCGAAATTTGTACTTTTAAGGGTTGCGCGGGACAAAAAGGGACATAAATGCTACCAGCTATAGTGGTGAAATTTGGTGTGTAAATTCTTCTGACAACGTAGAAGCGCAAATCTAAATGGATTTTTCGAAATTTCTACTTATAAGTGGTGCGCGGGACAAAAATGCATACAAATGGTGTACTGCCCTTTAATTACGCAAACCCTGAACATAATTGGATATTTCAAAATTTGAAATGCGTGACGACAAGGTATAAACGTGGGGAAGGAGAAGCAAAAATACGTGTTGTGGGCAAGAGGTGCAAAAAGATATAAAGTGTTCGGCTGCATCTGCGGATGTAATTTTTTGTTGTTTGTACGAAGGGAGTTCAGCTAAAATAGTGCACATTGACAAGCGCATTCCTTTGACTGCGTATGAGCGCTATCTAATAAGAGGTTTCCAAATTACTATTATATACTAGCTGACCCGACAAAAATTTTCCTGTCCATATTTCAATTAGTTTGTTTGTGATCGTCTTGTGAATTTTTTAAAAGCGATTTCAAATGTTTGCGCAAACTTGGAATGAGAAAAATTTTGTTCTCAGTGATTATTGTATCGACGTTTGCTGGTATAGATATTGAATTTAATGACACGATCTAATTCAGATTACGCCAATGGAATGGTCTGCACGTTCGCTTAAGTAGATTTTGAACAATGTTTAGGAATACCTTTTGAATGAGTTAGATTTTTCATACGGTGAACTGGAAAAATCGACAGTGAATATAATGCAGAAAGTAGACATTTCAAATGCGATTTTGCCATTGACACTTTCAAGCAAGTGTTTTAAATATATAGTGCTTAATTTAAATGTCGTGATGTTTTCCAAAAAGGACGTATTCGAGCATTCATTTAGTTTATTGGATGGAGTAGGCCGTGGAGTCACTGGAGTGTTTGGTAAAAATCACCAAAAAACATTACTAGACAGCGGATTTTTATGCATATTATATTTTTATCATTTCATTTTAAATCTATGCAACATATGCTAACATAATATTGGTTATAACGTTTTTTTAATATAGAGATCATGAAAATCATTTATTTGAAGTTGTCATCCAATTATAATCATCCTCTCAAACTATACTTTTGCATACAAATCGCCAGTCTAGTCATTATTCGGTCTAATTTATTCAAAGTCTTTATGTTAGACATCGTATATTCATACCGAGCGATCAATTTACGTTACCGTCCAACCATGATCACCGGCGCAATTCTTCGACAGTTTGTTCGTTAGAAGATCTTTAATATGCGTATTCAACGGCAATTTGATTGCTGAATGAGTTGTTCGAATTTTTTCAACAATTTAGCTGCAAATTTAGATGAAGGCTGTAAAATTAAATTCTGCGAGAGAATCGTAACCAAAATCTACACGATCAAAATAGTCTTATAGTTCCAACGTGATCGTCCAGAGGATAATCACTACAATTCCATCGTTCAAAAGTTTCATGAGTGTCGTACGTTAATTGCCGATTTAACCGTGGAGTGTACTCTCAAACTGTATTCATCTTCGTGCTTTCCTTTAAGAAGCGTTTCTTCAGTATGCTATTCGTTAATTTCCCCATTTCCCAGAGACATTGCAAAAAATAATTTGGTATTAAATGAAGATTCTGAGACGATAGTCTGCGGTTGTCAACATAATTTTCTCTAGAAACAGAATCTTCCAATTCAATGTTTTTCGCAGCCATATATAAAGAGTGATTTTTTAAAAGCTATAGGAAAGTTTTTCAAATAAAAACACATAAAATTCAGAAAAATTCATGAAATCTTTATTTGAATCGATAGTACGGTCCATATAATTTAATGTTTGAAGATTATTTCATGCAAATGTTGACCTTGACTGCGCCTCAAATGGTCCATCCGCTTAGTCCAATTTTGACATTTCCACGTTTTTGAGTAACAGAGGCCCAATTGCTGCGAAAGGCGGCAAATCGATAATTGATGGTCATCATTAACACTGGCCGATACAGCTGGGATATTTTCTTCAGTTCGCACTCTACTTAAGCGTGTTGGTGGTTTAATGTCCAACAATGTAAATTTGGTGCGAAATTTAGTCACAATAGCCCGAATAGCCTTCAGTGGGTCGATTAAACTGACCATAAAATGGAAGCGCGCGATGAACTTTCTTAACAGAGCACGCATTTTGATAATAAAATTCAATAATTTGCAAGCGTTGTTCGTTTGTAAGACCAAACTGAAGATGTTTGACAGTGAAACAAAACGAAACGTGCGTCAGCTGTTTAAACCAGTGTTGCCAAAAAGATAATAGCTAAAAAATCACCCTTTACCATGTTCGCTCAACGACACACGATTTGCAGCAAAGTATGGGAACATGAATTGAAAAATCTAAATATCAACAGAATTTTTCTAGTGCAAATGTCCGGCAATTGTGTTGAAAGTACTCCAGATTGGCCGTTCCATAACACATGATTCTGTCCATAAATCAAAAATCAACTTCCAACAGAATCGTTGAACAGTGCGCCATAGTACACTCCTCCTGACCGACCAAAAGGTGGCCACCTTTTGTTAATTTCCATATTCATCGCAATCTGAGTGCATTTCGGCAGTCTTCAAAGATCTCAGCTGAAATTCCTGATTCGCTTGAGTTTTGCTAGCGAATTTTTGCCAAAATTTGTACGATCAAAAAAGATTATCCGGGTCAGCGAGAGCGTCCAAGAAGAAAATCACTATAGTTCATTCGTTCATAAGCCGTGGGTTTCGAAAGCATCTTATTCTTGCAATCCATTGTTTTTGCATTGCATTCCAATTCTTGATTAAATTCTTAGTGCATCGGATAGTGTGACGTTGTCATTCCTAGTTGACCTAATATTAATCGCATGTCTTCATTCAATGCCTCATTGTGAATTTTCAGAAATGTCAAAGAGCACGTTTCCGAAAATTCACAAAAAGTGCATAAAATATAAAGATTTGTTTGCATTTTGTCCGAATTTTTTGACTTTTCTTTATAATTATCTGAATTTTTGTGTTCCGAAAACGTTCGCAGAATTATAACGAACAAAACATAAAAGAATGCCGCATATATATATATCCACCAATAGAAAATTAAATAAATACTATTCAAAAACAGGGACGAAAAACATTTTTTTCCAATTTTTTCTTCTTGCCAGACATTTTTAAGTCGATATTTTTTCTTAATATCAGTAATTCCTATACATAGCCCTCGATGAAGAGTTAGAGGGATAAAATGTTACGATTTGATCGTAAAACTGTATAATTCTGATAGAGAAAGCGCAGCATTTTAAAACTATTTCCCTTTGGCTGAAGGGCGAAACCGAAAAAACGTCATTAGTTTTTGTGTGATGATATTTCATTAGAGGCCATCGCGCTTTCATATCGAGGTCATTAAACAAATTGTTTACCAGGTGACAAAACTGCGTCACTGCGAGTAAGAGTGGAAAGACAATTTCGTTTAATTAACAAACTATTAAATGTTTTGAAGGTGTTACAAAAAGTACCATAAATAAGTCGGCGCTTTTTCAACATGCATATGTACATATAGCGAGACAGGCATGGAAATATGTACGATACGATGGTAATAAAAAGCAATTCAATCCATAAAATCCAATCTTGCTCTAATGTTTAGAGTTCCAGCGTCAATAAAATCAATATATATTTATATTAAACCCACCACCAGCTGGAGGTGCGCTTTAATTTATTAACCATTTCGAATTCCGAACTGAATTTATACTTATTTTAACACCTGAGCTTGATTAGCATAAGACTAAATGAAACGAAAATAAATTGTGTACGGCTGAAGTGCAATGCAAGTCTATCCGAAGGAAAGACGACGTCGGCGACGACATAAATTCATTGATTATACGAAATTATTTTGATACCTAATTAAAAATGCATTTAAACAGTCCAAGACATGCCACCAATCAAACTAACCTTCCCATTCCAAGCAATCGCACATAATGCACTGCAGTCCTCCCAAGCCAATGAAGAATGCACCACAGCAACAACAACAGAATCTCAAAGATACCGCCATCGCCACCACCGCCGCTGCCGCCACTAGCTCGCTCTGCCACTTTATAAACATAACGTGTGTATGTGAATGAGAATTACAGATAAAAAAGCGCCTGCCTGGATAAGGCGAACCAAACAACGCTCGCTGACACTTCAAAGCGGGCCGACATGTAAAACACAATTCTTAAGCCCATTTTAATCTCTTCACGTTATGTTTTAAATGACCTGCAAAATATCGTAAATATTCCCGGCACAGAAAGCAAGAAAGGGAAAGAAACCTCCGCATAGCACCTCCACCATCGCCTCGGCCGGCCAATTGTGGCTGTGTTTGCTTTGTTTAACGAAAAAATTAATAAAACATTGGAGAGAGAAAAGGTTGGTTGGCTCACTTGGTTGTCGAGGTCTGGTTCGGTTGTTTATTTCTTTGGGTTTATTAGCGGCATATATTATTTTATTGTTTTGTCAATGAATTTATGAAAACGTGTCTTTTACACGATTTACTCCATTTGAAAATATACACAATAAATTTCGCTTTTCCCCGCCCCCGTGAGAGCTGTTGCATTGTTCTAGTACTCCATGCCGGAGATTCATTTGGTTATCCGCAAGTATCACGCTGTGCCTCGCTGTGTCGGCGGCATTGCGTCTTTTGATGTTTAATCAAAAAAGAGACGAAATTATTAAATTAGTGTTAAATTGTTTTGAAAAGTCGTCTTTTTTATACTCCATTTCATTTTTGGGGGATGGAGTGGCATTTACTACACCTGGAGATGTTGTAGAGGACCGGTTAGCGGGTACCCTTGTACGGTATTGGTAGGTCTACGATGTGTGACAGAAATTCAAATCGAAAAAATTTGGTAATTTAAGTTGCTCTTCGAATTTTTCGATCAGCATAATTAATTGCCACAAAGCTTCCGTTACAATGCGGAAGCTGTTACAATTTGGACCATCACCAAAGACTAAAATTTCCAATCATAGTGAATTCCAGGCACCTGTAAAGAAGTTATAAAGGCTTTAATTTTACCTATGACAGGAACAACTGTGTGGGAGGGGCGTGGCAAAAATATAAATATTTTTTAAAGTTTAAAGTCTTTATAAAAACATTTTCAAATATAAAATTGCAACTGATTTCGACAATCCGAATGGAAGTTATATATTGCCGAATATCAAATATTATTCCGATTAGAGATGTGCGCGTGAGTGATTATTGGCTCACGTTCACGCACGCTCACGAAGGAAAAAAATTGAATCACGCACGTTCACGCACGCTCACGTGAGTAAAATAAATCTTGCTCACGATTCACGCGTGAATCACGTGATTCACGTAAATCACGCAAACAATTTCCACAAATATATACATTTTAAATCGAAATGAGTAACGCCCCGCAAATCCGAAAATTATTTAATTTAAATATATAAAACACTACGTTTGCGATGTTTGATTTAAATTCATATTTTTAAAATAGTATACATGATTACAGTGTGGAATAACGTATAGTTTAACGCAAAATAAGTTAGAAATCGGACACTGACATATAATCCAAGTAAAAACCACAGCATATACCCCGATAGCAGTTGTGTGTTTTTATACCCTACACCACTTCGTGGAATAGGGTATTATAAGCTAGTTTCGCGCAAAATGTTTGTAACACCAAGAAATAATCGAGCTAGACCCACCTTTAAGTATACCGTTCGGCTTAGAATCACCAGCTGAGTCGATTTAACGATGTCTGTCTGTCCGTCTGTCCGTCGGTCTGCTGTCCATTATGCTTGTTCGCACTCTACAGGTCGCAATTGTTCTCCGCTTGTCATGAAACTTGGCAGAAGTTATTTTTTCTGGCCAAGGACCATCGGTATTGAATTTGGAGGAAATCGGTTTAGATTTTTATATAGCTCCCATACAAATGTCGCTCCCGATTTGACATTTTCCGCTCTAAAATCCACATATTGTATCCGATTTTCTTTAAATTTGGCACAACATCTTATAATCCAATTAGAAACACCTATGCAGAAATTTGGTAAGATCGGTTCAGATTTAGATATAGCCCCCATACAAATGTCCCTCCCAATTTCACATTTTCTGCTTTAGAAACCACATATTGTACCCGATTTTCTTTAAAATTGGCATAACATTTTATAATCGAACTAGAAACATCTGTGCTGAAACTGGGTAAGATCGGTTTAGATTTAGATATAGCCCCCATACAAATGTCGCTCCCAATTTCACTTTTTCTGCTTTAGAAACCACATATTGTACCCGATTTTCTTTAAAATTGGCATAACATTTTATAATCGAACTAGAAACACCAATGCTGAAAGTGGGTAAGATCGGTTCAGATTTAGATATATCCCCCATACAAATGTCGCTCCCTATTTCACTTTTTCTGCTTTAGAAACCACATATTGTACCCGATTTTCTTTAAAATTGGCATAACATTTTATAATCGAACTAGAAACACCTATGCTGAAAGTGGGTAAGATCGGTTCAGATTTAGATATAGCCCCCATACAAATGTTGCTCCCAATTTCACTTTTTCTGCTTTAGAAACCACATATTGTACCCGATTTTCTTTAAAATTGGCATAACATTTTATAATCCAACTAGAAACACCTATGGTGAAAGTGGGTAATGTCGGTTCAGATTCAGATATAGCCCTCATACAAATGTTGCTCCCGAATGTTTTGCCGATTTTGGCCAAACTTTACTTATTATATTTCACCAATAAACATACATGGTGAAAGCGGGTCACATCGTTCCAGGTTTCAATATACCCCCATACAAATGTCCTTTCCGATTTAACATTTTCTTTCAAACACAAAATTTTTTTGTCAAACATCCTTCTCGATTTCACTTCTTTACCGAATTGAATTGTAATGTGAATTGTTTAGATGATGCCCATATGTCCATACTTTGGTATAACCAAAATGGGGCCCATTCTGATCTCTCTAGAAACTACATCTTATGTCGGATCTTCATCAAATTTTGCAGATCATAATATTTTTCATCTAGGAATACCTACAGTGAACGAAAAATATATAGGCTCATGTTTTGGACCTGGCCCAGAATGTTGTTAGAGGCCCCCTTTTGAAATGTCGATCCTATTACTACTGTATAATTGGTATTTGTCTGTCGGATAATTGGATCAACTACCATATTATTAACCATATTCGTTAAATATGACTAAAAGATGAATTTATCGTAGCTGTATAATTTATATGAACAACATAAAATTGCTCCCATGAAATACCTGGGTTTAGTAATCAAAGCGAGGTACATACGCAGGGAGTGGTGTAGGGTATTATATAGTCGGCCCCGCCCGACTTTAGCCTTTCCTTACTTGTTTTAATTGAATTAACACTAAGGATATAAAATCAGTGCTTAGTGTTGGTGCAGGGAATGCTGACTTAAATAATAGAAAAAATTGATATTATACCTACACTGAAGAACTCTGTTTCAGAAATAAATATGTCTATGACTTTTATTTTGAATGGAAAATTTCACATTTTTAAAAGAAATTAAATGAAAATAAAAGAATTAATAAATATGTGCGACTCACGAAAAAATCACGTGATTCACGCAGAAATTAGACTCACGCACATTCACGCACGAACATTTTTTCGTTCCTCACGTTCACGCACGCTCACGTTAAGAAAATAAATATTTGCTCACGTTCACGCGTGATTCACGCGTGAATCACGTGATTCACGCATTTCATATGAGTGGCGCCCATCTCTAATTCCGATCATTCGTATATATGTTATAACAGCTTTAGTTTTTTGTGGGATTAGGGTGAGGTACTGAAAAGGGGAGGTACTATAAGGGGCGTGGCAAACCCCTGCATATTTTGTACACTGAAAGTGATTATAAAAGCTTTACCATATATATAGCAAAATGCAGTCCATCGTTTATTATACCAATCGACTTAGAATCACTTTTTGAGTCGATTTAGCGACGTCCGTCCGTCCGTCAGTTCATCTATTCTTGTAATCAAAGTCCAGGTCGCAATTGTGGTTAGAACTGTATGAAACTTTGCACAGCGAAGTTTTATGGGATAAGGACGAACGCTATTTAAACTGAAGAAAATCGGTTCAGATTTAGATATAACTCCCATACACATTTTGCTCCCGATTTTACTTTTTCCGCTCTAGAAACCACATATTTCAACAGATTTTCTTCAAATTTAGCAAAACATCATATATTTAACTAGAAATAGCTCTGGTAAAAATAGGCCAGATCGGTTCACATTTATATATAGCTCCCGCACAAATGTCTCCTAAGATTTGACTCTTTCCGCTCTAGAAACCACATATTTTAACAGATTTTCTTCAAATTTGGCGAAATAAATTATATTTCAACTAGAAAGACCTCTGGTAAAAACGGGACAGATCGGTTCAGATATATATATATATAGCTCTAGTACAAATTTCGCCACTGAATTGATTGTTTCCGCTCTAGAAATTGCATATTTGAGCAGATTTGCTTAAAATTTAGCAAACCAGCTCACATTTCAACTACAAACATCTATGGCGAAACTGGGTCACATCGATTCAGATTTATATATAGCTCCCATATAAATGACCCGAATTAATTCTTTCCGCTCTAGAAACCACATATTTAACCGATTTCCATCAAATTTGGGAAAGCGTCTTATATTTCAGAAGACCTATGCTAAAAATGTGTCAGATCAGATTTATATATAGCTTCCATTGAAAGTTTGTTTTCTTACAAATACAGATAGACGTATGATATTTGTGGTATATATATACCCGGATCAAATTTAACGACCTTTTTATACCCTACACCACAGGGTATATTGACTAGGTGTAGGGTTTCATATAGTCGGATACGTCCGACTTTAACCTTCCTTACTTGTTTAATTTAACCTAGAAATGTGGATCACTTATGTGGGAGGTACCAGAAAGGACTTTGCAATTTCGCTCATCTTAAACTAAGTTTGTGAACAATATTATCATGTGCAAGCTTTGAATTGATTCCTTAACTCCTATCGATAGTTATCGGGTACACCAGCCGGACACACGAAAAATCGTGAAACATTGCAAGATGACAACGGTGTACTTTATTATTTGGTACATTTGCTTTTGATTGATTTCGTTCCAATTATAATTTAAAGAGTTCGGGTGTGCTGTTGAAGAATCACTGCAAATTTTCCTGATGAATGCCAT
The DNA here is from genome assembly GCA_947397865.1 of Polietes domitor. Lineage (NCBI taxonomy): Eukaryota > Metazoa > Arthropoda > Insecta > Diptera > Muscidae > Polietes > Polietes domitor. Next base: position 145,389,878 of record OX377619.1, read on the forward strand.
CATGGGTGGGAAGTCATGAAATAGGTAGTGAATATCCAAGTAGTAAGTGTAACCATACCATTTGTAAATATATTTCCGATCTATACAATATAGATCCAAAAAGGTATTGAGGGCCTAAAGGAAATTTGCACAGGGTATTGACTAATGGGTACGAAGAAAGTCGGTTCAAGGCTAAATATTTCTAGCATACAAACGACACTCTCGAATTGTGTTCGTATCGCTCTATAAGCCATTCACAAAACAACAAACAAACAACCTGTATCAAATATCCTTAGCTTAAAAGTGGCCACAGCGATAATACCCAACAAGACTTCTCTGAAACCATCTCCATATATCGATTATTCCATTAAGAACTCTCACGACTTCTCAAAATAAATGTCAGTTCAGGGCTATATTGATTTCGTTCTCCCCATTTGAATTCATATTGCTTTATATTTATAAGCTACCGCCTTTAAACTATGTATATGGATCAAATTTTCATGTCATATTTGTCCATAAATATCCTCAGCTAAATAGGGTAACAACAAATATCTCGATATTCTCCGAACATCGAGAAATCCCCTTGACTTCTCGAATTTGCCTTATTTGTTCCATCAGCTGAAAATTGAAATTCTCATTTCATTTCCACCTACACACGTTTTATATTCAATAATTTATTAAAAAAGTTTTTCAGTTCACTTTGAGAATTATTTTTCTTAAGGCACATACAAATTGCCTGCCATAATTTTCTATATGGAAACAAAAACAAGGCAACAACAGCAACCCCCTGAACTTTCATCCACCCTCACCCCCTCCTTAGCAAACAAGTTAATTAGATGCTTTATGAATTTTTGCTCACAAAGTGTGAGCGTGAGCATGAATGTTTGTACTTCAATAAAAACTTATTAAAAACAATTTAAACAAAAACCATTATAGCACATAATATACCGTCGTGTCGTATAGCTAGCAACCCGCAAATAGCATGATACTCCAGTTGTTCCAGGACAGCACAAAAACCAAACCAAAGCAAAACAACACTGCAAGCAAGGAGTACCCAAACACAAACACCACCACAACATCCATACATATGTATGTACGTGCATAGCTCACCATGCAAACATGTAGTGGTGTGTTTGTTTGAGGACTCGTATAAAAACCATATAATTTTAATTTGTTGTCTCGAAAGTTTTGTTAAGTCTCGGCAACATTGTATAAATATGTTGTTGTTGGTGCTGCGACTGCGACTGCTGCTCCTTCCTGTTAGACACTCTGGCATACCTACCCGACCAACTTTAGCTGGAAAATATGAGGAAAAATACGGGCAGCGGCAAACAGGGACAATGATGTCGGCAATTTTGCCGCTGCGGTAGTGGAACAGCACGGCATCATCATATAAAAGTTAAACAAGTGGAACAGAGAAAAGTTTTTTCTTGTTCTCGCTTTTTTTTTGTATTATAGCTGAAAAGCACATCTGTGCGAATACCAAATTAACCATAATGAAAACAATGTTTTTATAGACTAACAACAAAAGGATCTTAACAAAACACACAACTAGTATGTGTCTACACTTACTTCCGTAGAGAATCTCAAAAACACTTACCAACTGAGGGTATAGAATAATAATTGTGGTCGCTGTGAATGGGGAATACTTTTAGACCTTTGGGGAATTAGTATACTTAAGATGTCATTTATACACTGTAATTAATCATAAAGTGATTAATGTTATTTATGAAAGAGGAACAACAATTTTTACAATACAAATTTTAAATGGCCAACGAATACTGTAAATAAACAAATAATACATTATTTTATGATATTTTTATTCCCTCCACCTCCAGGATAGGGGTATACTAACTTTGTCATTCCGTTTGTAACACCTTGAAATATCGACCTGAGACCCTATAAAGTATATATATTCTTGATCGTCATAAAATTCTAAGACGATCTAGCCATGTCCGTCCGTCCGTCTGTTGAAAGCACGCTATCATCTAAAGGAAAGGAGCTAGAAAGTTCAAATTTTCCACAAATGTGTCTTATAGTCGTAGATCGGTTGGGATTGAAATGGGGCGAAATCGGTCCGAAGGGAAAAAATTTTCACAAGGACTAAAAATACCCATAATAATCCCTAATATTTTAGAGTATTTAAGCAAATTTTTTCAATATGTCTACTTGTAAATACTTACTTGATATTGGGTATGCGCATTCCCCTGATAACAAAAACGTGTACCATAAAGTGATTCTTATTTGTTGGGGGTGAAATGGGGCAAAAAAGGATAAAAATGGTACATATTAAACAACAGATAGAAACACGAAATTCGGTGTGTACATTCCTTTAATAGAGCAAATACAAAATATAAAAGTATTTTTTCGAAATTAGTACTTTTAAGGGGTAAAATGTGAATAGAGGGATAAAAATGGTACCAACCAAACGGCTGCCCTAGAATAATCAAATTCGGTGTATACATTCCTCTGATTGCATAGACACGTAAAATACTCGGATTTTTCAAAATTCGTACTTTTTGGTGTGTGGAAACGTCAAATAAAGAGATTTTAGATAGTCGTACTCTTTTACGGCAAAAATTGGTTGAATCTGATAATATATTTTTAAAATTTGTACATTTGGAATTAAAATAGAATGGAAATACAACCAACTGTAGCACCCACTATCTACCAATATTTATGGTATTTATGCATTTTGAAAATATAAATAGAAGAATAATTATGTTTTGAATTGACGTAATGGTAGAATTGCCTTATAAGCGTGCTTTGAAATAATTAAAATATTATATTTATTTATAAAATTATTTTTTTAATATTTGTATTTGTTTTGATTTGGCTATATAAAAAATATTATATTTTCCTGTAATATTACTGCACTTCTGCGAAAGGATGTCGATCCTCTGTGGAATGCAATCAATGGTGGAGGGTATATAAAGTTCGGCCCGGCCGAACTTAACGCCGTTTTTAATTGTTTATATACTTGTATGTGTTATGTATGAGTTAAAGTACAAGAGAAATAATAAAAAAATGTCTAATTAGAGAAACCACATTGAAATCGAGTTTTAAATTATATATGTTTCATCGATGTGGTCAGAAGTTTAGCTGTAGCCTTCACGAGGATTCTTGGGATCGGTAGCAAGGCCGCAGCTATAGGATGTGTATCACTTAGAACTCGATTGAGTTTACCACAAGCATTCTGCTATAGCTGGAGTTTGGCGTCACTAATTACAAATATAATACATCCAAGTCCTATCCTTGAACAGACATACCAATTTCAAAATTGTGATCGTGCAGCTACTGGGCGAGATGTAGTGGTACAGGCCCGCCTCATTATACCCTACACCACTTCGTGGTCTAGGGTATTATAAGTTAGTTTTCCGCCAAATGTTTGTAACACCAAGAAATAATTGAGCTAGACCCACCTTTAAGTATACGGATCGGCTTAGAATCGCCAGCTGAGTCGATTTAACGATGTCTGTCTGTCCGTCCGTCCGTCCGTCCGTCTGCTGTCCATCTAAGCTTGTTCGCACTCTACAGGTCGCAATTGTTGTCCGATTGTCATGAAACTTGGCAGAAGTTATTTTTTCTGGCCAAGGACCATCGGTATTGAATTTGGAGGAAATCGGTTCAGATTTAGATATAGCCCCCATACAAATGTCGGTCCCGATTTGACATTTTCCGCTTTAGAAACCACATATTGTGCCCGATGTTCTTTAAATTTGGAACAACATCTTATAATCCAACTATAAACACCTATGCCGAAATTGGGTAAGATCGGTTCAGATTTAGATATAGCCCCCATACAAATGTCGGTCCCGATTTGACATTTTCCGCTTTAGAAACCACATATTGTGCCCGATGTTCTTTAAATTTGGTACAACATCTTATAATCCAACTATAAACACCTATGCCGAAATTGGGAAAGATCGGTTCAGATTTAGATATAGCCCCCATACAAATGTCGCTCCCGATTTGACATTTTCAGCTCTAGAAACGACATATTGTACCCGATTTTCTTTAAATTTTGCACAACATCTTATAATCGAACTAGAAACACGTATGCAAAAATTGGGTAAGATCGGTCCAGATTTAGATATAGCCCCCATACAAATGTCGCTCCCGATTTGACATTTTCCGCTCTAGAAACGACATATTGTACCCGATTTTCTTTAAATTTTGCAGAACATCTTATAATCGAACTAGAAACACATATGCAAAAATTGGGTAAGATCGGTTCAGATTTAGATATAGCCCCTAATGCAAATGTCGCTTCCGATTTGACATTTTCTGCTCTAGAAACGACATATTGTACCCGATTTTCTTTAAATTTGGCAGAACATGTTATAATGCAACTAGAAACACGTATGCAAAAATTGGGTAAGATCGGTTCAGATTTAGATATAGCCCCCATACAAATGTCGCTCCCGAATTCTCTTTTTCCGCTTTAGAAACCACATATTGTACCCGATTTTCTTTAAAATTGGCACAACATTTTATAATCGAACTAGAAACACCTATGCTTAAAGTGCCCCCATACAAATGTCGCTCCCGATTTGACTTTTTCCGCTCTAAAATCCACATATTGTACCCGTTTTTCTTTAAAATTGGCACAACATCTTATAATCCAACTAAAAAACCAATGTTGAAAGTGGGTAAGATCGGTTCAGATTTAGATATAGCCCTCATACAAATATTGCTCCCGAATGTTTAACCGATTTTGGCCAAATTTTACATATTATATTTCACCAATAAACAGACATGGTGAAAGCGCGTCACATCGTTCCTGGTTTCAATATACCCCCATACAAATGTCCTTTCCGATTTAACATTTTTTGTCAAACACATACATTTACAGGATGCAAAAATCTTTCCCGATTTCAATTTTTTACCGAATTGAATTGTAATGTGATAGAAAGTCCGTCCGTCTTTAACCTTTCCTTACTTGTTTGTGAGATGCCCATATGTCCATACTTTGGTATAACCCAAATGGGGCCCAATCTGATCTATTACAGCTCTAGAAACTACATCTTACATCGTATCTTCATCTAATTTTGCAGATCATGATATTTTTCAACTAGGAATACCTACCGTGAATGAGAAATACATAGGCCCATGTTTTGGACCAGGCCCAAAATGTTGTTATCGGCCCCCTTTTGAAATGTCGGTCCGATTCATCCTATTACTACTGTATAATTTGTATTTGTCTGTACAATATACGTTAAATATGACTAAAGATGAATTTATAGTAACTGTATAATTTGTATGAACTACATAAAGTTGCTTCCATGAAATACGTGGGTTTAGTAATCAAAGCGAGATACATACGAGGGAGTGGTGTAGGGTATTATATAGTCGGCCCCGCCCGACTTTAGCCTTTCCTTACTTGTTTTAATGTCTGTTTATTTTATGTGTTTACGATGCAAATAACCCCATATTTCAGTTTTTACTTCACATTTAACCCACTGAGTATTAACAGTATGACAAAAAATTTGCGGCCCTTAATGGGTTAGAAAATTCTAAAAATTGCAATTGGTTATCAAGACCTCTCCAACGAGCACCTATCAAAAAATGGGGCTGGGATGCATCAAAAATTGCACTAAAATAGTATATATCTGTCCTTTATATTGGGTCATATTGCAAGTTTGTAATATGGTTTGATAAGGCTCGGGTCGGATTTTAATTTCTACCGGTTTTTTCTCAATATCATTCTTATCGTGAATTTTATTCAAGAAAAACTTGATTTATAGGGGTTATTTTGAACGCGTCCAGCTCACGAACGGACAATGATAAAAGCGAAATATTTTGGGAGAACACATAAAACAAACCAAACTTTCATTTTAGTCGGGAACATCAACAAAATTTTTTCCTTCCTCACAAAAGAAGCCACTCTACTATACATGTTGTCTCTAGAGAGGAAAAAGTTGAATCGAAAGGAAATTTGTGTGGGAGCTACATATAAATCTGAACCCACTTTCACCATAGGTATTTCTAGTTGGATTATAAACTGCTGTGCCAAATTTGAAGAAAATCGGTTAAAATATCTGGTTTCTAGAGCGGAAAAGTAAAATCGAGAGCGAAAGTTGTATATCTAAGACTATATCTAAATCTGAACAGAAAGTGGATCAACTTTCATCCTAGATGTTTCTAGTTGAATAATAATTTGTATGGGATTTTTAACAGATATTCTTCTCTATCATTTAGCCTTTGTATGACTTAAAAAAGTGTGATAATAAATTACTAAAACTTATATATAATTTGGAAATTAAAAGTCCTGTAAAAAAATACAAAGCGGAAAACAGAGTACACAGCTTTTCTACGTACGATATCTAGTTTCATATGTAATTGTTCAGCTCCAATGAAAAAAAAATGTAAAATTATCATAAGGTGTTATCTATTCTATGAATATATAATATGTGAGTTTATTTATTTCTGTAATTCAATATAAGAAATAAATCAATGTACTTGTACACTTCCGACTTTGACCTTTCTTTCTGAATTTCAACATTGAAGAACGTACTTCAGATATTGTAATGGGTGAAAAAAGTGTAACGCATTGAAGGAGTGACTTAAGACCCTAAGTAAGTTTGGACCAAGTCCGTTTCACAACTCTTTAAGGTGTTTGATCTATGTCCGTCTGTCTGGGTGGTGTACACGATAACTCTCGAAAGGAGTTAGGGAATCGGATCAAACTTTGCACATGGTAATATTTTTCCCAAACTTAGTTTAAATTCGAAGATGGCCGAAATTGCCACGCCCCTTCTGGTACCTCCCACACATATAGTTCTATTCCAATGTTAAATTAAAACCATATAAGTTCCACGCGAATCTTCGGAATCAGCTATATTTTCGTATTTGATAAAGTTTTTATAATAACTTTAAGTGTGCAAAATATTGCCAAACTACTTAATTAATTAAATTTGTTAATACTTATAAACTGATGATCGAAATACTGTGAAATTTGATATTTAGCAATGCTTTTATAGTGGTTATGGTTATATGGGTGATATTGCTACACCCCCTCTGGTACCACCAACACAAAGTGATATAAACTTCGGTTACACTAAAACCGACATAACATCCATACGGGTAGTCAAAATCATTTGCAATTTGATATTTGACAATGTTTTTATAATCACTTTAAACATAAAAAATATTTACGCTTTAGCTAAGCACCTTCTTTTACCTCCCACACAATTGTCTTGAAATCCTTCATAACTTCTATAGTGGTGCATTGGATCCACTACGACTTGATATTTGATCATCTTTTTACAATTTTTTTATAAATGTGAAACACAAAAAATATCCTGCCCTACGTTAAATTTAATTCCTTATAACTTCCGTATATATGTTCTCTGAGAGTGATGGTATATATAAGTCGGTTTAGCCGACTGAAGCTTACGTACTTGTTATACCCTACATTCTGGCCAAGGACCATCGGTATTGAATTTGGAAAAAATCGGTTCAGATTTAGATATAGCTCCCATACAAATGTCGCTCCCGATTTGACATTTTACACTTTAGAAACCACATATTGTACCCGATTTTCTTTAAATTTGGCAGAACAGCTTATAATCCAACTAGAAATACGTATGCAAAAATTGGGTAAGATCGGTTCAGATTTAGATATATCCCCCATACAAATGTCGCTCCCGATTTGACATTTTCCGCTCTAGAAACGACATATTGTACCCGATTTTCTTTAAATTTTGCACAACATCTTATAATCGAACTAGAAACACGTATACAAAAATTGGGTAAGATCGGTTCAGATTTAGATATAGCCCCCATACAAATGTCGCTCCCGGTTTGACATTTTCCGCTCTAGAAACGACATATTGTACCCCATTTTCTTTAAATTTTGCAGAACATCTTATAATACAACTAGAAACGCGTATGCTAAAATTGGGTAAGATCGGTTCAGATATATATATAGCCCCCATACAAATGTCGCTCCCGGTTTGACATTTTCCGCTCTAGAAACGACATATTGTACCCGATTTTCTTTACATTTTTCAGAACATCTTATAATCGAACTAGAAACACGTATACAAAAATTGGGTAAGACCCGATTTTCTTTAAATTTGGCACAACATTTTATAATCGAACTAGAAACTCCTATGCTGAAACTGGGTAAGATCGGTTCAGATTTAGATATAGACCCAAACAAATGCCACTCCCTCCGCTCTAGAAACCACATCTTGTACCTGATTTTCTTTAAATTTTTGCAGAACATCTTATAATCGAACTAGAAACACGTATACAAAAATTGGGTAAGATCGGTTCAGATTTAGATATAGCCCCCATACAAATGTCGCTCCCGATTTCACTTTTTCCGCTTTAGAAACCACATATTGTACCCGATTTTCTTTAAATTTGGCACAACATTTTATAATCGAACTAGAAACACCTATGCTGAAATTGGGTAAGATCGGTTCAGATTTAGATATAGCCCACATACAAATGTCGCTCCTGATTTGACGTTTTCCGCTCTAAAATCCACATATTGTACCCGTTTTTCTTTAAAATTGGCACAACATCTTATAATCCAACCTATGGTGAAAGTGGGTAAGATCGGTTCAGATTTAGATATAGCCCTCATACAAATGTTGCTACCGAATGTTTATCCGATTTTGGCCAAACTTTACATATTATATTTCACCAATAAACATACATGGTGAAAGCGGGTTACATCGTTCCAGGGTTCAATATAGGCCCCCTTTTAAAATGTCGGTGCGATTCATCCTATTAATACTGTATAATTTGTATTTGTCTGTCGGATAATTGGATCAAATACCATATTATTAACCATATTCGTTAAATATGACAAAAGATGAATTTATAGTAACTGTATAGTTTATATGAACTAGATAAAATTGCTCCCATGAAATACCTGGGTTTAGTAATCAAAGCGAGGTACATACGCAGTGAGTGGTGTAGGGTATTATATAGTCGGCCCCGCCCGACTTTAGCCTTTTCTTACTTGTTTTTTAGTTAGTTTGAAATATAGATCCTCTTGTACTTGGACATCGGAAAAAAATGAGATTTAGACATACTTATGCTGATCACAGCTTGGTCAAACTTTTTAGGTTTGAAAATATAAATAAATGTGATATTTAATATTGATTCCTAATTTGAATCAATTTTTCATTATCGCTGTATTCTATTTCGTTGTTTGTCTGTCTTTTAATTTAAATTTAAATATAAATTTGTACTCCTTTCTTACAATAACTCATTGGTCACATCTTGTAGATACCATGCTAGCGATTCTGTTTGACAACTGTGACTGTGTAGGGTAAATCCTGGTAGATTTCGATATCTAAAATTCTACACAGACGGATCCAAACTTGATGGCAACGTTCGGTATGCAATGAACTACAAGAAAGTGGATAGGTTTACCAAGCCACAGTAACTTGGATACCCTAAATTAAATTGAACTGATCAATAAAACCCGATGCCTCTGCAGAAGATTATCAAGTTGTCCCATATTTTCAGGGAACTGTAAAGCTGATGAACTAGCCAAATAAAAAACAATTCTACAAATGGAACTGGCTTTAATTGATGCACCCCTGCCTACAGGCTAGCTATAGTTGAGACAGAAAGTATTGGGTCAAGCTAGTTGGAAAGAGGTCACATCAGATACCTACTTTCAATATCCCACTTTCCGAAATTCTAAGTCTTTCCATATGGTGGAATGAAATCCCATAACACAATGGTGGTCCTAAAAATATTTTAGTAAATCAACAGTTTAACTCTAACATCTAGACCACCTCCTGATAACTCCAAAAGACAGTTTTCTCCTTGACCAATATTAAATTTACCATGGAAGATAATATTGCCTCAAAAATAGAGAGTAGGTTAGTACCTCCTCGCAGTAGGGTTGAGGAATCGCCTCATACCCATGAAAATAATTCCCTCGCACTTTTCTACGTTCAGTCGCATATTCCACTTGTCGACGACACATACCCAAAGAAATAAGTCAAACGATTTTGATAGAAACTGTGAGAACGACCAGGAGATTGAGAACGTTGAATACTTTATCTGTGTCCTAATTTCTTTCTTGTTCGACTTCACAAGTATAGACGTTGTTTCGACAGTCAGAAGGATTGGTTCCGATGAGGAATTCGAAAGCTCGGGGCTCTTCTACGAGAAGGTTTTATACAACATCTTCTTACACATTTTACCATCAGCCTTTATCTCTCCCTTTTCCTACAGATGTTCTAGTGCTAGCCTCCTTGTACAAGGGATGTAAGGTTCATATCCTTTTAGGTATCAACTAGTATAATCATATTTCTCTTACAGTTGCCTGGCTTATCACATAAGATGTCGTCTGATTGCTAGGAACCTAAAATAGGATCAAGTTGAGACAAAACTTTCGTAACAATCTTCGTAACAGACATTCACATATTACAATTTACACTGATGATGAAATAAATGAAGAGGAAGAGTGCCTGATAATACTTTGTGATTATAGGAGACATAAGCACAATAATATGCTCTCCTACCTACATACATACTTACATTTGTTACATAGAGGCTATATAATGTCACATTACAAAGAAAAAGTGAATGAACAGTAAGAAGAAGACGAAGAAGAGGCAAGGAATTGAAAGTTGTTACTGTCACTACCTAACAACTACGACGAGGAGTACACCAACGCCATCAAAGTCGTCGTCGAGTGCTGCTGTGCAACGTTTGTGTTAATCCCATAATCACATTTGTGACATTTAATTTGGTGTGATGTTTGTAAGCGTCCTTTTCTGCGTTACTACCACAATGACAACAGCAACATTCACACATCAACACAAAAGCTCGCAATGCAGACACACGGTCGGTCACACACACACACACTCAGACAGCAACAACAGCATGTTAACAATGATGATGTTTAAAGTTGGTTGGTGGTAATGCCACAGGCATTTCCGCACAAATACACACATACACCCGCCCATACACTCACACGTAGACAGTTACTCCGTTTGTGTTGTTGTCGCTTATGTAAAGAGATTGTCACACACACATAACCATAGACACACGTACAGAGAAAGACTCACATCAACTGAAATTCAGGCGGAAAAGCTTAAAGGTTTTCCTTTTTGTCACATAAACACAGATCTATGTGCTTGGGGAAGTATGTATGCATGTGTGAGTGTGTGTACCACATACTACAAGTGTTTGCGTTGATGTGTATTTGTTGGGTTTCTCAGACAAGTTGTGTTAACTTGTGTAACATGCCGCCGCCGTGTGTTAAATGTAATTTTATATACTCCAAAGTTTCCATTTCACCGACTCTATATAAATACGAGTTAAAATGAACAAAACAAACGAAAATGTGTGAGCTTATCAACGGCAACAACTACAATGGCGGCGCCGAGCGACAACGGGAGACGAACGGTAGGTTGCACACTGGCACACTTGAAATCAATGGCAATTTAAATTTTGGATTTAAGAAAACTGTATTTTATTAGAATTGTGTCTTTGGGACACCCTTTACTTGCAATTTGTTTCTAAAGGATGTTTTTCACATGTTCAATGCAAATCGTTTTCGTACCAAGATCTAATCTACACGCAGAGCTGTCGCTCAGTGTACGTCGCAGATACAGGGAGGGCCATTTAAAATTTTATATTTGAACTACCGTTGAAATTTAAAATAACACTCGGCCAAAATTGGTAAATATTAAAAACTTACTTCCAAAGTAGTGATTTTTTAACGCAAACTGTAAGAAATTTACGTGGAAAATATTCGAGAAGAGATCGGCCTTTAGTTCCAATTGTGCGTCAAATTGTGAATCGAGTTCATAAAATTTATATAACCAACTACGTTCTCGTTCAAACGAAAACATTGTGGCTGGCCACATCATCCATCAACATCAACCAGTCATCTTTCTCAGGACCAGAACATTCCTCGCATTTTTTTGAGAAGAATTTTGCATAAAAACCTCGGTATGAAGGCTTACAAAGTTCAATTGGTCCAACAACAAAAGATCCATGACCATCCGATGCGTTTTAGCTTCGCCCAATGGGCTCAGGATTGCTTGGCAGGAGATGAAGAATTTTACCGGATGAAGCTCCTTTTCATCTCGATGTCAATAACCAAAATTGCCTCATATGGGGTTCAGAGAACCCACACATGACTATTGAGAAGCCAATAGTGACAAAGAGTCACTGTTTGGTGTGAATGTTGGGCTGGCGGCATCTTTCGAAAATTTTTCTTCGAAAATGAGCAAGGAGCCGCCGGTGAGCGTGCCATGCTAAACGAATTTTTGTTTCCTTCCAGATACAATTGAAGTGTTGAAACATGAAATCGTCGTGGTAGTCTTTGTTGTCATGTAAATGATATTGTGTTCCATTACACAGTGCAACACGAAATAATATAACCCTATACGGACACTATTACGTGATAAAAAGAGGACCCGTGTCTCCCAGTTTTGCCCAAAGTCATGATCTTTTTCTATGGGTCCTCAAAGATTTGACTCTCTAAGGCAAAGTTGTAGCTCTTGTCATAAAGAACAAAAATTGTGAACATATAAAACAAACAAAAAAAACTTTAAAAAATTCGATTTTTTAACATTTTTCCCCTGCTCAGGTCCATAGGTAGCAAACCGTTCAAAATTCAAGGAAACAATCAAGATCTCAATAAACAACTTTCTAGAACATATTTACTTTATAGGAATGATTCTTAACGCCGTTTAGGTAGCTGCAAAAGTGAAACATTTCCAGATTTTTTATACACTCCACGAGAGTATTATGTCTTTGTGCATTTGTTTGTAACACCCAAAAGGAAGCGAGATAGACCCATTGTTAATTATACCGATCGACTTAGAATCACTTTTTGAATCGATTTAACGATGTCCGTCCGTCCGTCTGTCCATCTATTCTTGTAATCAAAGTACAGGTCGCAATTGTAGCCAAAACCAAATGAAACTTTGCACAACAAAGTTTTTCGGGATAAGGACGAACGCTATTTAATTTGAAGAAAATCGGTTCAGATTTAGATATAGCCCCCATACGAATTTCACTCCCGATTTGACTCTTTTCACGCTAGATACCACATATTACAACAGATTTTCTTCAAACTTGGCAAAACATCTTACATTCCAACTAGAAACACCCACGGTGAAAATTGGTCAGATCGGTTCAGATTTAGATATAGTCCCCATACAAATTTCACTCCCGATTTGACTTTTTCTGCTGTAGAAACCACATATTTTAACAGATGTGCTTCAAAATTGGCAAAACATCTTATATTTCAACTAGAAACATCCACGGCGAAAATGAGCCAGATCGGTTCAGATTTAGATATAGCCCCCATACGAATTTCACTCCCGATTTGACTTTTTCTGCTGTAGAAACCACATATTTTAACAGATGTGCTTCAAAATTGGCAAAACATCTTATATTTCAACTAGAAACACCCACGGTGAAAATGAGCCAGATCGCTTCAGATTTAGATATAGCCCCCATACGAATTTCACTCCCGATGTGACTTTTTCTGCTGTAGAAACCATATATTTTAACAGATGTGCTTCAAAATTGGCAAAACATCTTATATTTCAACTAGAAACACCCACGGTGAAAATGAGCCAGATCGCTTCAGATTTAGATATAGCCCCATACGAATTTCACTCCCGATTTGACTTTTTCTGCTGTAGAAACCACATATTTTAACAGATGTGCTTCAAAATTGGCAAAATATCTTATATTTCAACTAGAAACACGGTGAAAATGAGCCAGATCGGTTCAGATTTAGATATAGCCCCCATACGAATTTCACTCCCGATTTGACTTTTTCTGCTGTAGAAACCACATATTTTAACAGATGTGCTTCAAAATTGGCAAAACATCTTATATTTCAACTAGAAACACCCACGGTGAAAATGAGCCAGATCGCTTCAGATTTAGATATAGCCCCCATACGAATTTCACTCCCGATGTGACTTTTTCTGCTGTAGAAACCACATATTTTAACAGATGTGCTTCAAAATTGGCAAAACATCTTATATTTCAACTAGAAACACCCACGGTGAAAATGAGCCAGATCGCTTCAGATTTAGATATAGCCCCCATACGAATTTCACTCCCGATTTGACTTTTTCTGCTGTAGAAACCACATATTTTAACAGATGTGCTTCAAAATTGGCAAAATATCTTATATTTCAACTAGAAACACGGTGAAAATGAGCCAGATCGGTTCAGATTTAGATATAGCCCCCATACGAATTTCACTCCCGATTTGACTTTTTCTGCTGTAGAAACCACATATTTTAACAGATGTGCTTCAAAATTGGCAAAACATCTTATAACAGGATGAAAATGAGTCAGATCGGTTCAGATTTATATATAGCTCCTATAAAAATTTCGCTGCCGGCTTGATTTTTCAGGCCCAGAAACCACGTATTTTCATCGAATTACTTCAAATTGAGAACTGGAAGAACCTATTGTGAAATGGGTCACTTCATTCCATGTTTGGATATAGCCCTGATACAAATATTCTTCTCGATTTGACAAACTGAACCAGGACATATTATCCCATGATTAGGATACATTCAAAAATTCTTCCCGTTTTCACTTTTTTCCGAATTGAATTGTATTCTGATAAAAAGTGGAGTGTATCATATAGTCGGCCCCGCCCGACTTTAGCCTTTCCTTACTGGTTTTAATTTATGTTTTTATGAGGTTAGACAAAGTCATGGTTCACACGAACAAAAAGAAACCTTGGACGACTTGGAAGGGAAAAATTCTAGAACCATTGTCAAGTGATTTATGTTCCTTCTCTTCCACAGGCTTATCGTTACCATTACTTTTGCTTCAATTTCATTGCATTTTGCTAATGTACTATTCTTTTCTGACTTTCAAGTCATTGAAATATAAGGCGAGTCATTTAAAACTTTAAATTATAATACGCTATAAAAAAATTCTGATTATTTTTTCAAATTTCTGGTCTTATTGGAAAGGTTGAACTTTGTCACTTAATAATGGAACACAGCTCAGCAGTACCTCATCCGATCAACCCAATTTTTCAATGATGCCGCTATCTCAAAATCAACACCAAAGAGTGACTTGTTGAAGATTTCAACAGTCACATTGGGGTTTTCTGTACCCCATATGCGGAAATTCTGCTTATTGACATAGCAATCGAGATGAAAATGAGCTCCATGAAGGCTGAAGTGAAGACCGATATCTTCTCGAATTTTTTCCACGTAAATTTCTTACAGTTTGCGTTAGAGACTCACTACTTTGGAAGTAAGTTTTTAATATTTCCCAATTTTGTTCGAGCGTAAGCGTCCCATTTGGCAAATGTCAAACATAAACCTGAAAATAAAAATGAAAATTAATGTTAGTCTACCTTTCAAAGTCAAAGTAATCGGTAGTTCAAATTTAAAAATTTAATTGGCCACCCTCCTCCTTTCATTCCAAAATTTATATTCCAGTGCGATTCATAATATCCTTATCCATCTGCTCTTCTTGCAGTCCACGCTTAAACCAAATACTGCTGTAGCTTTTTAGGTTATTAATAAGTTAGTCAATTATTATAAACACTCTTTCTTATTACTTTTTGTTTTATTTTTATATTATTATTTTTGTTTTAATTTCCGTACAATGTCCATTTACTCTTATTGTTATATGTTTTATTATTTTTATGTCTGCGTTTTGTAAACAAAGAACTAAACCAAATGTTCTGCCCTTATAAAATGGTTACGACTTATTACGACTTGTCGTTGTTTGTATTTGCCACCACTGTGCCATGATGAGATTCACAGAAGTGTCTGCCATTTTTTTTCCGTTTTTGCAAATTTGTTCTGTGGCTGTGTTGATTTCCGCTTTTATACAATTTGCAATCTTTTTCAAAGAGAATGTTTGGAATTTTGCCGTTTGTCTTGTCTCCCCTTCGTTCGTTCGTTTTGCACACGTTTTGTTTGTTGGCCACCACAAGAGAATTTTGTAAATGTTATAACGTCGGGGCGTTTTTGCCAAAACCCTGGCATGTGGAACATCAGGCACTCTGGAAAAAATAAACGGAAACGGAAGTGATTTCGATAAGAATGTGGTTTTTATTAAGAATCTTTATCGTTGGTTGGGTGATGGTAGCAACACAGTAAATACTAAGATGGCTCATTTTAAAGATGGTCGAATTTATTTTAAATCATTGGAAGGGGCAGAAGAAGATAAACTAACGCCGGAACATGAAAAGATTAAACTTCAGTTTCAGGAATCTGAAATATGTTTCAAGACGAATGGGGAAAATACTTTACAATGCAACGAAACACGAATACGAATAACCAAATTCGTACTTTTGGGGGGTTAAATGGGACAAAACTGGTACAAACAACATGGCTGAAGCTAGAATCGTGAGATTTGGTATGTACATTTATCTTACAGCGAAGAGATCAGATTTGAAGGGAGTTTACCTCTTATAGCTTCAACGCGCCCAAGAAAATATTTATCAAAATTCGTATTTTTTGGGGGTGAAATCGGGTAAAAAGGGATAAAAAATAGTACCAATAAAATGGATGGAGCTGAAACCATAAAATTCGGTTTGTAAATCTCTCAAAATGTTTAGAATCGCAAAATGAAGGAATTTTTCGAAATTCGTACTTTTAAAGGGAAAAGGGGAAAAAAAGGTCCCAACAACACGGATGCGTCATCCGTGTAATAATAATGAAATTCGGTGTGTATATTCGTTTTACAGCGCAGATCACTAATAAGAAAGCATTTTTCGAAATTTGTACTTTTAAGGGATTAAATGGGATAAAAATGTAAAACCACCCTGACCAAACGGCAGGGCCTAGAATCATGAAATTTGGAACGGGCATTAATTTTATAGCACGAATGCGACCAAGAAAATAATTTTTAAAATTCGTACTTTTTGTGGGTGAAATTGGGTAGAAAGGGATACAAAATGGCACCAATCAAACGGATGGAGCTGGAATAATAAAATTCGGTGTGAACATACCTCAAAACCCTTAGAAACGCAAATTGACCGAATTTTTTGAAATCCGTACTTTTAATAGGTAAACGGGGAAAAGGGGATAAAATAGGTACCAACAACAAGGATGACGCTACAATAATGAAATTCGGTATGTATATACGTTTTACAGCGCAAATCACTGATAAGAAGACATTTTTCGAAATTTGTAATTTTAAGGGATTAAATGGGATACAAATTGTACCACAGCCCAGACCAAACAACTGAGCCTAGAATCATGAAATTCGGAACGGGCATTACTTTTACAGCACGAATGCGACTAATACTTCTCAAAATTCGTACTTTTTATACACTCCACGAGAGTATTATGTACTTGTGCATTTCTTTGTAACACCCAAGAGGAAACGAGTTAGACCCACCTTTTACTATACAGATCGTCTTAGAATCACTTTCTGAGTCGATTTAGCAATGTCCGTCTGTCCATCTATTGTTGTAATCAAATTACAGGTCGCAATTACAGTCCTATCTTAACAAAAATTGGCACAAGTAAGTTGTCTGCATCAAGGACGAACGCTATTTAATTTTAAGCCAATCGGTTCAGATTTAGATATAGCCTCCATACTAATGCCGCTCCCGATTCGACTTTTTCCGCTCTAGAAACCATATATTTCACTCGATTTGCTTCAAATTTGGCACAGTACCCTATAATTGAAGTGGAAACAGCTATGGTGAAAATCGGTCAGATCGGTTCAGATTTAGATATGTCACTCCAGAGTTGACTTTTTCCGCTCTAGAAACCACATATTTCTCTCGATTTGCTTCAAATTAGGCACAGTACCCTATAATTGAAGTGGAAATAGCTATGGTGAAAATCGGTCAGATCGGTTCAGATTTAGATATAGACCCCATACAAATGTCGCTCCCGATTTGACTTTTCCGCTCTATAAAGCACATATAAATAGTACCCGACTTTATTCAAATTTGGCTTAGCACCCTATAATCTACTAGAAATACATGTGGCGAAAGCGGGTTAGATCCGTTCAGATTTATATATAGCCCCCCCCCTACAAATGTCGCACCCATGTTGAATTTTATTAATTTTTAATGCTATTTTATAGACATACTGATGGCGTTTTTAGAGCCCTCTAATGATTGTAACAGCAGATATATCAAAATGTTATTTAAATGACATGATTTTTTAAAAAATAGTTTCAACTTTCAGCATTATATAGCTATTTCCATGACCCATAAAATTGTTTTATCTTTTCGCTTGGTTTAATAACGGGAACAAAACTTTAAATTATATCTAAATGAAACGAAATGAACTAACTGAGTTCGGGAATTCACCGAAGATCACCTCTGTTCTTGTAAGTGTCACATGACACTTCGAAATTTCCCCCACTCTTTCTGTGTATGCCCCTTAGCATGTTCAGATCCTGGCAATACTTAAAATTTTAATTCTCTTTTTTTAAGCCATCAACTCACACCTTTGGCATGTTCTACTTCTTGTTGTTTTCAGTGTAGTTGACATTCTTAAGCTTTTTCATTGTCGTTCTGTGGATTAAATAGTCTTTTGCTCCACAAACACCGACACAATCGCACCGCCAGCTAGGCAGCCAGCCTGCCTGCCACTGTGGCAAACAAACTGACAGAGAGAACGGCGTGCAGACAGTCGAAAGGTTGCGAATGTTATGCCATGACACTTTATTTAGCTCTTGTTCACAAGTTGTTTTTCTAAACGCTTTCATCTCTACCTTTGGCTTTCTTCTCGTTCAGAGGCAGTTTGTTGGCTTTTTCCCTTGTCCTCTGTTGCAGTGCACCTCTTTCCGAGATACGCTATTATAGGGTGAGCTAGCATTGAGATTCATTTTAGCTGGCGCATTTTGAAAGTAGTATTTTGCTAATGACTAAAGACAAACTAACATATTGTTCAACCATGGCCGCCAGGCAAAATAAGTGTATATATAGGATATAATAAATGTCACAATCCACCATTCTCTTCCGGACCTTTTCAACTTTGGACGTCGTAAGTTTTTGAGTGTGACCCTCATTGCATTGCGACTATCATAATCCCCCTTGACTAACATTTTACTTGATCCGTGGAACATTGTAGTCCATTGCAAAAATATCATATGACAATATTTTAAAATTTTATTTTTTCACTTCCAAACGCTTCTTTCTGACGGAACACTAAACCAAAATAGTATCAACAAAATCCATTTAAAAGCCCTGCTTTTCAACACGTTGGAATTCTGCCACTTTCCGCTTTTTCATACGAGTTGTATTTTACCGGGTTTTTTGTAGGGTACCTTCATGTCGGGACCGTTTTCCTATGAGTTTTCAAATATACCCACTCATATAATTTTGCAAATTTATAACACGGCGACAAACAAGGAAAAAAATGTTAAGAGCATAACGATAGTACTCTGACCGACAGTGTAGTGTTGGCTGTTGAATCCGTTCTGTAGTAGCGAGTGTTCCACAGCCGACCATATCGTTTATTATAGTTGTTGATGTCATGTGATTACCCCTAAAGGTACTTATTATACGACAACGAACTAAGTACAAATGTACATAAGGCCAGTTGAAAAGTCAACCAACCTAACAAGATTTTTTATACCCTATATATATTTTTGATAGTCATAAAATTCTAACGAATCTAAACGAATTTCCATATATTTTGGGATTGCAACTGGGCGAAATCGGTCCAAAGGGAAAAATTTATCCATCACAAGGACTGAAAATACCCCTAATGTTTAGAGTATATAAGCATGTTTTTATACCCTCCGCCTAAGAATATATAATATGATCTAGCCATGGCCGTCTCTCCGTCTGTTGAAAGCACACTAGCTGCCGAGTGAAATGAGCTAGGATGTTAAATTTTTCTCAGAATGCGTCTTATGGTTGCAGGTCAGTTAGGATTTAAAGTGGGCGAAATCGGCCCAGAGGGAAAAATTCAACCGCCCCCCCCCCCCAAATTTTTATATTTATTTAAAAAATATATTTTTTTTAATTTCTGTTTTATATGCACTTAAAATTTGTTGAGTACATTTGCTTGTAGCTTGAAAGCACCTAAAAGCAAATAAAAGATTTAGCGGGCGAAATGGGACAAAAAGGGTACCACTGATACGACAGCAGCTAGAATCATGAAATTCGGTGTGTACATTCCTTTAATTGCGTAGACACGTAAAATAGAGGGATTTTCAAAATTTGTACTTATGCGACGAAAAGGGATAAAAATGGTACCAATGATACGAGAACAGCTAGAACCATGAAATTCGAAGACACGTAAAATAGAAGGCCTTTTTGAAATTCGTACTTTTAAGGGATACAATTGGAAAAGAGCGATAAAAATCGTTTTAAACAAACCGTTGAAATCATGAAATTCGGTGTATACATTCATTTGACTGTATAGACGTAAAAACATGCATTTTTTTTCGAAATTTTTACTATTGAATGGAAAACGGAGTGGGGATACAAATGGTACCAACCAAACGGCTACAGCTAAAATAGTGAAATGTGCTGTGTACATTGATCTGACTGCGTAGACGCGAAAAATAAAGAGATCTTTCGATATGCGTACCTTCTGGATCAAAATGGAATAAAATTTGTCACTAATCAAGTGGCTGTAGCTAGAATCGTGAAATTCGTCTGACTGCGTAGACGCGGAAAATAAGAGGACTTTTTCAAATCTGTACTTTTAGAGTCAAAATGAAAAAAATAATAAAAGTGGTATTAAGCAAACTCTTATAGCTAAAATCGAGAAATTAGGTGTGTACATTTTACTGAGAACGCGAAACATATTGGAACTTTAATATTAGTACTTTTCCTATCACTGACATTTGGGCTGTAGCTGGAATCAAGAAATTGCAAACTGGGAAATCGGCCCTTAGAGAAATTTGTTCTACCTAATAACGACTTTCAATTCATATCAGGTGCATACTTTTGAAGATTGCTGCCTCATGTTCACTTTTTGATGCCTCTTGAAGTTTTATATTTACATAATAGAGGACTATTAATATTACAACAATGAAGGATCACTATTTATTTAAAGTGCTCATAAGTATGCCTTATAGAAATAATAAGCAAATATTGTGATGTGCATAAAAAATATCACAATTTTCCTAATATGGTAGTGTATTTCTATGTAAAGTTGACAGTCTCTAATCTGCGGGTAATACTGTGAAATGCACTCCGTGGTGGAGGGTATATAAAATTTGGCCCGGCCGAACTTAACTGTTTTTCAGGATATTCAAGGTTTAAAACTATTTTTAATTATTTGAGTCCTTTAATTATAACGATATTTCCATACAAATTCGGAAAGAGGAGGTGTAAATCTTTCAGATGATATCAATATCGTTAAAATCTGATGACGCGATCCTAAGTTATGATATCGATAAGGAAGCCATCTTTTCCAAAAAAAACCCTATATAACCAAATTTGGACCACTTTAAAAATTAAACCACACACTAATTTGAGCTACGGTAAACGGTATAACCTTTTTCTGTAATGCTACTGCATTACGTTTTTACTTGTTTCTAGAGTGATCAAGAACCCGGGTTTTTAGCAACCGGTTGTGAGTGAAAGTAATTAAACCGAAGTTCAAAAGGGTGCGATATTCTTATAAAATTCTCTATTTTTCTCTAACATAAATTATATCGATTTTCCTGCCTTACAGATGACTTATTAACCATATGAGACAGCGCATAGAGAAAGGGACCTGAGGGTAAAAAAATCAATTTTCACTTTTTTTTATGTGGACAGCATCTGAGCATCGAATGAGACCGATCCTATGCCCCAAAAGTGTTCCCTCCCAGATATATGCGCGTTTTATGAAAGTGAAGTCGACGATTCTAAGCGCAAATAGAAAGGGACCTAATGGTAAAATTTGATTATTTATTTTTTTCCTTATGAACAATTTAAAAAAAATAGAAAAATCATTTTAATCGACGGTTCTTGCGAATTGGTTCCTTAGAACTTGACGGTACCGGTCCTTTATTTTTTTCGAGGATTTTTGATTTTTGAGGATTTCCAGAGACCAAAGGAAGAGGAGCAACCGAATCATTTTTTGAATCGTCAAAACATAAACCCCGGATCTCTTTATACAAGTACCATTGACGCTTCATCGACGCCTGGTGACGGAATTATAATTGGTTTGTCATCGAAACTGTTATTGTTACTCAGATGTACGTTTTCATTTATCCTGGCTGAATTATTAAATATTATTTACAGTTTTTTGCAATAACTGGAATATATCAATTCAGTTCCAAGCCTTCTAAGTCAAATTAAGAACAATCGTTTTCCATATATAGTCCAAAGCATACTCCTTGAATGTCCATGAAGTCATTTCAATGATCCGAATCATAGCTGATAATCCACATATACAATATTTTCTGACATACATTGTTAATGCAATCGTTTAGGCAGATAAACTATTACCATGACAAAGACTACATAAGTCTTTATTTTTTTGACCATATGTTGAATATCGCTCCAGTTTCGTGATCATAAGATCGTAGTGAGACGTTTACGTTTTATGTTTTTCAGAAAAATTATATATTATTCCTAGAATGTTAATAAATGGAATGTGGTTATAGTCTACGACATCCCCAATTGAGATCCCATAAACGAATCTCTTGATAGAATCCTCATATCAGTGTTTACAGACTGATATGAAATGGGTGCACCGGTCAGGTGTATACATAGACGAAATAGAGAACAAGGCGAATGTATGTAGTGTGTTTAAGCAGAAATTCTGGTGATTTCCAAATCCACACAATTAATAATAAACAACATAAAAATAGGTTTGTTCACAACGAAAGGCCATCTTCAGTATTATAGCGAAAAAGCTAGAGCTGTAATAGAGCAGAATGGGGCCTCATGTGGGTTATGGACATATGGGCATCTCCCAAACAAGTAAGGAAAGGCTAAAGATGGACGGAGCCACTATATGATACACCCCACTTTCTATCTCATTACAATTCAATTCGGTAGAAAACTGAAATCGGGGATTATTTTTAAATCATGTAAATGTATGTGTTTGGCAAAAAATGTTAAATCGGAAAGGACATTTGGATGGGGGTATATTGATACCTGTATCGATGTGACCCGATTTCACCTTGTATATTTATTGGTGAAATATAATATGCAAAGTTTGGCCAAAATCGGTTAAACATTCGGGAGCCACATTTTTATTGGAGCTATATCTAAATCTGAACCGATCTTACCCACTTTCAGCATAGGTGTTTCTAGTTCAATTATAAAATATTGTGCAAATTTTAAAGAAAATCGGGTATAGTATGTGGATTTTAGAGCGGAAAAAGTCAAATCGGGAGCGACATTTGTATGGGGGGCTATATTTAAATCTGAACCGATCTTACCCACTTTCAGCATAGGTGTTTCTAGGTAGATTATAAAATGTTGTGCCAATTTTAAGGAAAATCGGGTAAATATGTGGTTTCTAGAGCGGAAAAAGTCAAATCGGAAGCGACATTTGTATGGGGGCTATATCTAAATCTGAACCGATCTTACCCACGTTCAGCATAGGTGTTTCTAGTCCGATTATAAAAGGTTGTGCCAATTTTAAAGAAAACCTGGTACAATATATGGATTTTAGAGCGGAAAAAGTCAAATCGGGAGCGACATTTGTATGGGGGCTATATCTAAATCTGAACCGATCTCAACCACTTTCAGCATAGGTGTTTCTAGTCCGATTATAAAATGTTGTG
This sequence comes from Polietes domitor, assembly GCA_947397865.1. Lineage (NCBI taxonomy): Eukaryota > Metazoa > Arthropoda > Insecta > Diptera > Muscidae > Polietes > Polietes domitor. The sequence continues at coordinate 145,413,509 of OX377619.1, forward strand.
CCAATTTTAAAGAAAACCGGGTACTCGGTCAACAATTACGACCTGTAGAGTGCGAACAAGCTTAGATGGTCAGCAGACGGACGGACAGACAGACATCGTTAAATCGATTCAGCTGGTGATTCTAAGCCGATCCGTATACTTAAAGGTGGTTCCAGCTCGATTATTTCTTGGTGTTACAAACATTTGGCGGAAAACTAACTTATAATACCCTAGTCCACGAAGTTGTGGAGGGTATAAAAAGGAATTTTCCCACAATGGAAAAACGGTCGAGACCGACTACAAAAAAAAAACGGTTTACCCGGTTTTCCAAAAACCGCGATTTCTAAAAACGCGACGATCGATCTGAGATGAAAACCCCGGTTTTCGGTTTTATCCCTCTACTTGTTTCCATTAATTTTATTAGGACACAGTTTTAAACAAGCGAAAGAGCATTTATTTCTGCCGGACCGAAACTTATATACCCCTCACTACTAAAGGGTGATTTTTTAAGAGCTTGATAACTTTTTTTTTTAAAAAAACGCATAAAATTTGCAAAATCTCATCGGTTCTTTATTTGAAACGTTAGATTGGTCCATGACATTTACTTTTTGAAGAAAATTTCATTTAAATGTTGACCGCGGCTGCGTCTTAGGTGGTCCATCCGCTTAGTCCAATTTTGGCATTTCCACGTTTTTGAGTAACAGAGACCCAATTGGTGCGAACGGCGACGAATCGAAAATTGGTGGTCATCATTAACACTGGCCGATACAGCTGCGATATTTTCTTCAGTTCGCACTCTACGTAAGCGTGTTGGTGGTTTAATGTCCAACAATGTAAATTTGGTGCGAAATTTAGTCACAATAGCCCGAATAGCCGCTTCAGTGGGTCGATTAAACTGACCATAAAATGGAAGCGCGCAATGAACTTTCTTAACAGAGCACGCATTTTGATAATAAAATTCAATAATTTGCAAGCGTTGTTCGTTTGTAAGACGATTCATGATGAAATGTCAAAGCATACTGAGCATCTTTCTCTTTGACACCATGTCTGAAATCCCACGTGATCTGTCAAATACTAATGCATGAAAATCCTAACCTCAAAAAAATCACTCTTTACAACAAACTACCACGCCCACATATGGTTATTGTTTTAAATAATTTATCCTTCTATCTCTCTCGATCAATTTTACCCAGATTTCAATCTCTTCTGTATGTGATATTTGGTTGTTACATCGTGTTGCATATTACCTGTTCGAGTAACCACGTCCATGCCGTAAAGTAGGATGTATGAATATGTAGTACGGATTTTTGTAAATTTTATGCATTTGTGGAATTTTCATTGTAATGTTTTAAATATTTCGTTTCAATGTTTTCGTCGTATGTTGCCGATGATGTTACTGATATTGTGTCGGTGGTTGTTAGTAGGATAGTGATGTTGTTGCTTTTGCTGTGGCTCAAACTAACCAGAGATGATTCGAGGCAATATGATAGTGCTGTTGTGTTGGTAATGCTGGCGATGGTGTTGGTGGTAATGTTGTTGCCGGAGGACACACCAGTCGTGGCAACATCGACCGTACAACGAGAGTGAGCAACAACAATAATTTTGTGGAATGCTATTGGGTTTAGCAATTTGTGGCTTCAACTACTACTGACTACTGCGATTACCAACAACTATTGCCACATTACTACAAATTGTAATTTGAAATTGGAATTTTCCTAATCGTAATTGACACTTAACATTGCGCTCCGTGTACGAGTGTGTGCGTGTGTGTGTTGCAATCAATGCGTGTTCCGAATTAGATGGAGCATATTCGTACATACGTAAATACATAAAAGGTAGCTTATTTGGATAGTTTTTCTCTCTCTCTCATTATAGTATTACAATGGAGTGGATTTAAAGGTTAATTAGAAAAGTTATAAAGAACACGGGAATATCTACAGATAATTTTTAACATTGGTTTGACATTTGAGGTCAGATTTCAGGTTGAGTGCATTATGTTTGTATGTCAATTTGTTAATATTTATTACGTATTTTATTTGTAGTTAGAAAGTGAGCCTGGAATGGAAACAGGTATACATGGTTTTGGGTATACACACGCAGAGAAAAAATACGTTTGTAGGCCGTTTGGTGCAAATGAACTACTTTTGCTGCAAGTACTTGCAACATCTTACGCAATACTCACACCCTATATTTTATATATTTCTATATATTTATATATTTCTATATATTTATATATTTCTATATATATATTTCTCTCTGTCTAAGCATTATGATCAGCAAAAAATTTTAAAAAATACTTTGTTCTTTAATCCATTCTGCAGATAATCCCATATATTACATTGCTGACAGTAATAACAATCATTTTTTTATATTATATTACTACAAACTAACAATACTATGGCTTATATAGTGTCAATACTCAACCCCTCGTTTCAAAGAAGAATTTACTTTAGATATGAAACCAGTAAGAAATGCTCTAGAAATATGTACAAAATTAAATTTGTTCACCTGGAAGTTTTCAAAAGAAATCTAACAGGAATAGAAATATATCCTTCTGATTATTTAAATTGCCCTTTGAAAAAACTAATGGCTGGGCTATTTCAAAGTCTTTATTTTTTATGAATTTATTTAATTAATAATATGTTTCTATTGCTTTTGCAGTTTAGAATATTTTCCCCTTTTACTGTTAATATGTTGACATTTTAAACCATATTGGCCATACCTAAAATAAATTTCCGGATTCCCGGGAATGAAACTTTTCATTCTCGAAATGAACAAAGGACTTATAGCAAAGCATGAATATTTCACAGTAGGAGTTCCCAGAAAATTTGATCCTGATCTGATGAATTCTAGAGAATTAACACGGTAAATCGGATGGTTATCTGTATGAACCGATTTTCTCCAAATTAAATAGTGATCTCCCTGACACGAATAAATTACTGCGGACAACAGTGGTAACCTGTACTGGGATCACAAGCTGTAGATGGACACCAGACGGACTGACAGACAGACATCGATAAATCGACTCACTTGGTGATTATAAGCCGATCGTTACACTTAACCCTCTAATACCTAAGAGTGCCTCAAGGCACTTATCACTAAAGTCGAGTTTACTCTAACGGTAAAGTTTGTTTTGATTAAAGGATGATTCTGTGCTCTCGGGCACACACTCTACAAGTTTTCGTTTAAATTCTTCAACAAAATTTAGTGAGTGAGGTCAAAAAAGTGAACATTAAAACTTCGTTGTCGCGAAGATATATTTTCAAATACATATTAAACCGATTTATAGTGATTCAAGCAAAGTGGATATTTTTTCCTTGAAAGGTATGGCATTATATTATTATTATGTTTTTATAGAATGTGAGAAAAGTTAAAATGTGTGTTTTGTAAATATAACACCCTGAGGCTCTTATTCACCTTTCCTCACCTGGCGGCAAAACGAAAAGAGATAATGGATTCTGGATGATTTTTTTAATTTTCTGGGTCATAATTATCATAGAAAAAATATGCAAACATTTTGTACTTGTTTTACAGATTTGGGTCTTAGAGGGTTAAAGGTGAGTCAAGCTCGACAATCTCTTAGTGCTACAAACATCTGGCACGAAACTAACTTATAATACCCAATTATACCCCACAATAGTAAAAAATCTGAAAACACATGACTATTTCTACATTTTTGCTGATATCTCATAAACTAATGATATTTAAAGATTATTAATTAAACTTACAAATTGTATTCTAATTCTTTAATAATTTAATAATTTGTTGAATATAAATGGTAGGCAATTTAAAACTTTCAATTTGAACTACCGATTACTCTGGCTTTGAAAGGTAGAATAACATTCATTTTTATTTTCAGGTCTTTAACGCAAACTGTAAGAAATTTACGTGGAATTTTTTCGAGAAGAGATTGGCCTTCAGTTCAGCCTTCATGAAACTTATTTTCACCTCGGTGGCTATGTCAATAAGCAAAATTGCCGCATATGGGGTTCATCTAGCCATGACAGTCTGAAAATACCAAATAAATAAATAATATTAATATTTAAATTATTTAACCCTCTCATGTCCGAATTTTGTTTTTAATAAATATATAAAATTTGATATGATTTTTGATGATGCATGGGTCTAAATATGATTTATATAGGGTATTGGGGTTCTAATTCATGCAGGACATGAGTAACAGGATTTTTCTTAAAATCATTATATTGCAAATATCGGTTAAATAAAAACCATATATTGAATTGTTTCTTCATTTTACAAATCTTTATTATGTATCACTTTGAATAACAAATAGAGTTTTTCTTGTACTCGAAGAAATCCTATAAAAATAAGAACAAATTCTTAACAATTCTTAACAAATAATTGAAATTTGAGACTTCACTTTTGTTTTCGTCTTCCTACACAGACCCAAGTTACCCAATTTGTTGGTTCTTTTTATACCCTACACCACTTCGTTGTCTAGGGTATTATAAGTTAGTTTTCCGCCAAATGTTTGTAACACCATGAAATAATTGAGCTAGACCCACCTTTAAGTATACGGATCGGCTTAGAATCGCCAGCTGAGTCGATTTAATGATGTCTGTCTGTCCGTCCGTCCGTCTGCTGTCCATCTAAGCTTGTTCGCACTCTACAGGTCGCAATTGTTATCCGATTGTCATGAAACTTGGCAGAAGTTATTTTTTCTGGCCAAGGAGAGTTTGGAGTAAATCGCTTCAGATTTAGATATAGCCCCCATACAAATGTCGGTCTCGATTTGACATTTTCCGCTCTAGAAACCACATATTGTATCCGATTTTCTTTAAATTTGCTACAACATCTTATAATCCAACTAGAAACACCTAAGCAGAAATTGGGTAAGATCGGTTCAGATTTAGATATAGCCCCCATACAAATGTCGCTCCATATTTCACTTTTTCCGCTTTAGAAACCACATATTGTACCCGATTTTCTTTAAATTTTGCAGAACATCTTATAATCGAACTAGAAACACGTTTGCAAAAATTGGGTAAGATCGGTTCAGATTTAGATATAGCCCCCATACAAATGTCGTTCCCGATTTGACATTTTCCGTACTAGAAACGACATATTGTACCCGGTTTTCTTTAAATTTTGCAGAACATCTTATAATCCAACTAGAAACACCTATGCAAAAATTGGGTAAGATCGGTTCAGATTTAGATATAGCCCCCATACAAATGTCGCTCCCGATTTGACATTTTCTGCTCTAGAAACGACATATTGTACCCGATTTTCTTTAAATTTGGCAGAACATCTTATAATGCAACTAGAAACACGTATGCAAAAATTGGGTAAGATCGGTTCAGATTTAGATATAGCCCCCATACAAATGTCGCTCCCGATTTGACTTTTTCCGCTCTAAAATCCACATATTGTACCCGTTTTTCTTTAAAATTGGCACAACATCTTATAATCCAACTAAAAAACCAATGGTGAAAGTGGGTAAGATCGGTTCAGATTTAAATATAGCCCTCATACAAATGTTGCTCCCGAATGTTTAACCGATTTGGGACAAATTATTCATATTATATTTCACCAATAAACAGACATGGTGAAAGCGCGTCACATCGTTCCTGGTTTCAATATACCCCCATACAAATGTCCTTTCCGATTTAACATTTTTTGTCAAACACATACATTTACAGGATTCAAAAATTCTTCCCGATTTCAATTTTTTACCGAATTGAATTACAATGAGAATTGTTTGGGTGATGCCCATATGTCCATACTTTGGTATACTACTGTATAATTTGTATTTGTCTGTCGGACAATTGGATCAATTACCATATTCGTTAAATTTGACTAAAGATGAATTTATAGCATATAAATTATATTCATATAATTGGTAATCATTCAGCTAAATATGTGATTTTAAAGATTTTATAGGACTAACTCATGAAAGGGTTAAGCATATTTTTAATTTCTGTTTTATATGTACTTGAAATTTGTTGTGTGCATTTCTCTTGGTAAAAACACCAAAAAGTAACTAAAAGTTTTAGCGGAGGAAATGAGATAAAATGGCACCAATGATACGACAGCAGCTATAAACATGATACGTAAAATAGAGTGTTTGAAAAACACCGAACTTTTAAGGAAATGGATTTTTGAAAAATGATTTTTCCGAAATTTGTATTTTTAAGCAGAAAATGGGGCAAGTGGGGATAAAAATGGTACCAACAAAACGGTTGCAGCTTCTTTAATTTTCGTAATTTTAGAGTCAAAACGGACAAAAGAGTGAAACTGGTACCAATCAAAATATATATAAAGTTTCCATAACTTTCATGATTGTGTTTCTGGTAGAGTAACAACAATTAAAAACTTTCATTTAAATGTATTTAATATAAATAACACTAAGCACCAAAAATTTATCGAAGGGTCAAGTATACAATTTTCTGATGTATTTAGGCTTTCTAAGATAAAAAAAAAAACGAAAAAAAATCCAATACAAATTTCGTCGAAGGTGGATTTAATATTTGTACTTTTATTTTGGAAATACATCTTCGATTAAAATATGGGTAATTCAATCTATGTTTAGTTAGTCTACAAATTAAGATTTTTTTAATTATTTTTTGGTTTAACAAAAACATAAACAATATAAAAAATTAAAATAATATTTTGTTTTATATTTTAATATCTAAGAAAGAAAAAATGTTTATATCTACAAGTTTTATGGAAATATGTTGAAGTTATAACCCTCATTGTAGATGCTAAAGTTTTTTTAAAATTATGATTTCTAAAACTTTTCGTTAATTATCGCAAAGCCCTGCTTTCAAATTAGATAAAACGAATATTTTGTTATATTATATATTTGATATTATTATTTTATAATAGCTGGGATCTTAATGAAGGGAGCAAGGCCTATTTGAAAACATCTATTGGCTGCAGACAACAGACAGACAAATAATTGTAACCAACTATAAAAATTCTTAACTGCGAACTATGGGTGGGCCATTTAAAATTTTAAATTAAAATCGTTTATATTTCTGGTTTCATTAGAAAGGATTGGCTTTATAATTTAATATCATTCATAGGACTACCACGACTAGCTTGGTAGAAGATCAACCCAATTTTCCAGTACAGCCCAAAATTCACAACAGTGACTCATTGTGGATGCATTGGCTTCTGAATAGTCACGTGTGGGTTCTCTGAACCCCATATGCTACAATTTTGCTTATTGACATAGCCACCGAGATGAAAATGAGCTTCATGAAGGCTGAACTGAAGGCCGATCTCTTCTCGAAAAATTTCCACGCAAATTTCTTACAGTTTGCGTTAAAGACTCACTGATTTGGAAGTAAGCTTTTAATATTTCCCAATTTTGTTCGAGCGATGTCCGTCCGTCTATCTGCTGTCCATCTAAGCTTATTTGCACTCTACAGGTCGCAAATGTGGTCCGATTGTCATGAAATTTGGCAGATATTACTTTTTTTGGCCCAAGAACGATTGGTATTGAATTTGGAGGAAATCGGTTCAGATTTAGATATAGCCTCCATACAAATATCGCTATAATTTACACTATTGCTGCTCTAGAATACACATTTTACATGGGATCATGACCAAATTTTCAGGATCGCGTTATATTTGAACTAGAAACAGCTCACGGGAAAGTGGACCACATGGGTCTATGTTTTGATATAGCCCCCATACAAATGTACCTTCGATTTACAATATTACTGCTCTAAATTTTGCAGATCATGTTATATTACAATAAATAATATCTACTATGAAAGTTATCTATAAAAGCCCACTTTTTAATGTAGCGCCCTTACAAATGGGCCCCCATTTTAATTATTACCTCTCTAGGACCCACATTTTACATCGGGAGTATTTCAAATTTTGCAGATTATATTACATTTCAACTAAGAATACATACTATGAAAGTCAATCCATTAGGGCGGGATGATTTTCTATTTTTAAATCGTATAGCAAAAACATACAATTCTAAGAAAATTCTCCGAAAAAACCATTTATCTAAAATAAACTCCTAATCCTCTCGACTTGAAATTCTATCATTTCATCGATACAAATCAACCCGCCCAAGTGTCCATACGTTGGAATAACCCAAATGGGGCCCCCATTCTACTCTATTACTCCATGTTGTTATAGGCCCCTTTTCAAATGTCGGTCCGATTCATCCCATAACTACTGTATAATTTCAATTTTCTGCCGGAAAATTGGATCAATTATCATATTATTTACCATATATAGAAAAGCGAGGTATATACGAAGGGAGTGGTGTAGGGTACTATATAGTCGGCCCGCCCGACTTTAGCCCTTCCTTACTGGTTCTTATTGCAGTAACTATTTGGAGATAGTTTCAAAGATTACTCAGTCAGACAAATATTTCCAAAAAATATCAAAATGCTCATATACAAACAAAATATGTTTCCACGTAAATAGCTGATCTTTAGGAACCTACATAACTTAAAAATGTTACCAGTCTGTCCCAATTGTTTTCGGCATATTAGAATACTCTGATTTATTCAAAGACCACTTAGGTCAGTTAGTGCTATCCAAAAGTATACGCAGAGAAAATATGACATATGAAAATATTGATTGCAAAATTTTACATATTTGATACAAATTTCATATAAAAACAATTGTACCTAAAAACTTTTAAAAACAATCCCTACTAGAAGCCAGTTGTATTTTCACTTAAGTAAATGGATGTGATCCAAACCATTATTTTTTAGCCCCCACTCCCCGAGAATACCCTCCTGCAGCAATCAACTTTATGGCTGAACGATAAAAGACTCACGAACGCAGACAATGTTGCTCGAGCCCATTTATTTCATCAATTAGTGTTCCACAAGAAATACGTACTCCTGTCACACACGTGTAATCAACTGTTTAAAATAAATGCATTTCAATAAAAACAAGAAGACCCTTCATCCATCCATTTCCCCCGCGCGCCACTAACAAACCACAGACACAAGCAGGCATTAATTTCATTAATTTATCACCCGACTAAATACCCGATATCTGAAAGTGTCACATAAAATTGATTTGTACACAACAACAAAATGACAACATCTACAACAGCAACAGCAGCAACACAGGCAGTAATGGAAGACAACTGATTCCTCCCTTTAAGAGCTGAACAGAACAGAGTGCTGAGGAGAGGAGAGGAGTGGATTGAATTGGATTGGATTGGCTGGGAGTGAGGTGAAGGAGACCGAGTCGGGCCAGGCCAGACCAGAATGAATGGATGAATCCCGCAAAAGTAATCAGCACTGGAGTAAATTACTGTCAACTTTTCTGGAGGTGATTTGTTATAAACAATGTGTGAGCATTACTTTTGCTGGCTGCCGTTGTTGTTGCTCCAGATTGATGTTGTTAGTATCCCTAATGTGGCACAGTGTTTTCGAACAATCAAATGATAATAAGTCTAAATTGTTAAACAATGGAATGATCCATGTGAAACAAACAAATGAAAATGTTTTATCCGACAGCTAAACATTTATTTATTTGTGTGTATTGAAGAATACTAATTCATAAAATTTTTTATGGATATATATTTTTAAATTTTACTAAAATGAAAATTTTAAGGTTTAATATCATTTTGGCAGTGTAAGTCATACTCGGTTATACGTTAAACATATGGGGTAAGGACTACAAATCTTCTGAATAATACGTTCACTTAGAAGCAGTAGTTTAGGAACAGTCGCTAAAAATTTCAGAAAAAAATATTTTTTTTGAAAATTTGAGAAAAAGAATGATTTTTTTAAATAAAAATTTTAGAAAAAAAAAGAATTTTTGAAAATAAAAATTTTACATACAAATGATTTTTCGAAAATAAAAGTTTGAGAAAAAATTGATTTTTTTGAAAATAAAAATTTGAGAAAAAATGATTTTTCAAAAGTAAATATTTGAGAAAAAAATTGATTTTTCGAGAATAAAAATTTGAGATTAAAAATGATTTTTTTGAAAATGAAAATTTTAAGAAAAAAAAATGATTTTTTGAAAATAAAATTTTAGAAAAAAAAAAGAATTTTTGAAAATAAAATTTTACAAAGAAATGATTTTTCGAAAATAAAAATTTGAGAAAAAAATGATTTTTTTGAAAATAAAAATTTGAGAAAAAATGATTTTTCAAAAGTAAATATTTGAGAAAAAAATTGATTTTTCGAGAATAAAAATTTGAGATTAAAAATGATTTTTTTGAAAATGAAAATTTTAAGAAAAAAAAATGATTTTTTGAAAATAAAATTTTAGAAAAAAAAAGAATTTTTGAAAATAAAATTTTACAAAGAAATGATTTTTCGAAAATAAAAATTTGAGAAAAAAATGATTTTTTTGAAAATAAAAATTTGAGAAAAAATGATTTTTCGAAAATAAAAATTTGAGAAAAAAATGATTTTTCGGAAATAAAATTTTGAGAAAAAAATTATTTTTCGGAAATAATAATTTGAGAAAAAAATGTTTTTTAATAAAAATTTGTGGATTTTTTTTTGAAAATAAAAATTTGAAGAAAAAAACTTTTTTGGCATAAAAATAGAAAAAATAGCAAAATCGAATTTTTAATCCCGAAGAGTTTTATATCTTGTTACAATGCTTATTTAGAAAATTGCATTTTTTTCATCGGTTTTATACCACTGTGTACTCTGTGATTGTGTTTGATGATGAGGTTACTGCTGTAGCTGCTGCTGGGGATAAACTCTGCTCTGTTGTTGTTGGTGTTTTAGCAAAAAGCAAACATTTATCACTCAGATACCTCGAATGCTTTCAGAAAGTATTTGAGCAGTATTTTGTTATAACAACTTCTGCTTTGGCAGGAGGCGAATAGGTGGGGAGTGGGAACATGTTTAGCCCACACATTTGTTACAGAAGTTGGCGACGATGCTGTTAAATATATGCAGAGTATTCTTTTGGAGTTGTTCCTTGTGGTTGTTGTCTCTTCGAGCTTGTATCTCTTCAGGTTGACAAGACATTAAGTTAAAACAATCACACGACGACGCTTGGCGAGAAGTGTTTCTTGTTGGCCCCATTGAGCGAGCGTATCATGAGTTATGTGCACTTGAAAATGTTGAACACTTCATCCTCGCCTCATGGGCAGCGAGGCAACTACTTCTTTGGGGTTTGATAAAATAATTTATGCATCAAATGACACTTTGTTTTACTTTTGGCCAGTTGGCCAGAAGCCAGCCTTATCGCGGGTTGACGTTGCACGCAACACGCACTGGCAAAAGGGTTTATTGATGGGAGTTGTTACATCGCATCTTTCTGAGGGCAGAAATCTTTGGATTTCCATAATGGATGCTATTCCTTTAACGATAATTACATGCAATATTGATTGAAGTTTCTGAATGGCGAAGTTTTTTGATTGGAAATAATATAAAGTACAGAAATAAAATACTAAAGTAAATTTCTCTTGGTTGCTGAAGATTACATTTAGTGAACGCTATGCTACGTCATTGTTTATAATTACTTCTGTCAAACAATGTTGGGGCATGTAATAAAAGTAAAAATGCTAATCTAGATCTGCAAACTAATCCTTAAAAAGAGGCATCAACCAATTTGCATGGGTTATTTTTGCAACTCTCTACCAGACAATTTCAGATTACGACGATTTATAGGGAAATTTAAAGCAGTATAGCACCAAAATGAAAGTGAGACTATGAAACAACGTTCTGTATTACACAGGTTAAGACTGACACTAGCATTAATTTTTCGGGATGGAAAATTATTACCATGAACTTATGAAGCTTGTAATTTTTTATCCTCCTTCTTCAAAATACACATGAAAGTGTTTATTTTAAAAGAAATGAAAAATTACATTATTTTATGAAAACGTGTTGATATTAAACAAGTAAAAACGGTGTTAAATTCGATAGGGCCGAACTTTATATACCCTCCACCATGGATTGCATTCCACAGAGGTTCTCTATTTTCGTAGAAGTGCAGCAATATTACAGGCAAATATAATATTTTTAATACAGCCAATTAAAACAAATACAAATATTGAAAAATAATTTTGTAAATAGATATGTAAATTATTTGTATTATTTCAAACAACGCTTATAATGCAAAGCTACCAATACAATTTCACTATATATCTCGAAATAATACTTCAAGTCAATTCAAACAAGTAAGGAAAAGTCGAGCGGGGCCGACTATATAATACCATACACCACTCCCTGCGTATATACCTCGCTTTGATTACTAAACCCAGGTATTTCATGGGAGCTATTTTATGTAGTTCATATAAATTATTCAGTTACTATAAATTCATATTTGGTCAAATTTAATGAGTATGGTAAATATAGATATTCCGAGTAAAGCAAAAATAACATGATCTGGAAAAATTGATCAAGATCCAAAGGCTAAAGACGTACGGAAGCACTATATGATACACCTCACTTTCTATTCCATTACAATTCAATTCAGTAAAAAAAGGTATCGGGAAGGATTTTTGAATCATGTAAATGTATGTGTTTGACAAAATGTATGTATGTATGTTTATTTGTAAAATATAATATGTAAAGTTTGGCCAAAATCGGTTAAACATTCGGGAGCAACATTTGTATGGGGGCTATATCTAAATCTGTCACCATGAGTGTTTTTATTTGGATTATAAGATGTTGTGACAATTTTAAATAAAATCGGGTACAATATGTGGTTTCTAGAGCGGAAATAGTCAAATCGGGCACAATATGTGGTTTCTAAAGCGGAAAAAGTGAAATCGGGAGCGACATTTGTATGGGGATTATATCTAAATCTGAACCGATCTAACCCGCTTTCATCACAGGCATTTCTAGTTAGATTATAAGGTGTTATGCAGAAATCGGGTACCATATGTGCGTTATAGGGCGGAAAAGTGAAATCGGGAGCGACATTTGTATGGGGGCTATATCTAAATCTGAACCGATTTCCTCCAAATTCAATACCGATCGTCCTTGGCCAAAAAAATAACTTCTGACATATTTCATGATAATAGGACAACAATTGCGACCTGTAGAGTGCGAACAAGCTTAGATGGACAGCAGACGGACGGACGGACATCGATAAATCGATTCAGCTGGTGATTCTAAGCCGATACTTAAAGGTGGGTCTAGCTCGAGTATTTATTGGTGTTACAAACATTTTGCGGAAAACTAACTTATAATACCCTAGTCCACGAAGTGGTGTAGGATATAAAAATGAATGTTCTTATATTTATTTTTCCAACAATCTTAAATACCATAAATATTGGTAGATAGTGGGTGCTATTCTATTTTAATTCCAAATTACAAATTTTGAAAATCCAAACTTAATGATTCAACCAATATTTGCCGTAAAAGTAAAAGGGTACGTATTTGGAAAAATCTTTTTATTTTGTTTGTCTATGCAGTCAAAGGAATGTATACACCGAATTCCATGATTCTAGCTGCAGCCTTTTTGTTGGTGCCATTTTTATCCCCTTTTTCCTATATTACCCCCTTAAGAGTACGACTTTTTCAAATCTCTGTATTTTACGTGTATGTGCAATTAGAGGGATGTACACTAGAGCGCACCAGGTTACAAGTAAAAACAAAAAAGTTCGCCGTACACCTTCGAATATGAAGTATTATTGAAAGGTAGTTTCAAAAAAATTTTTTTTATTTTTTTATGCCGAACGTAGGGGTCGCGCTTTTACATTTTTCTATATAACTTCTGCATTTATAAACGGATTTTAAAGTGTGATACATCGATGTTTTTGTCCGATTTTTCATATTTCATATTCGAAGGTGTACGGCGAACTTTTTTTTTGAGGTACGCCCTAATGTACACACTGAATTTCATCATTCTAGCTGTAGTCGTTTGGTTGGTTTAGTTTATTCCTTTGTACCTATTGTATCCATTGAAAGTAGGAAATCAGAGGAATGTATACAATTTGTATCCCCTTTTTCCATTTCAACCCAAAAAAATACAAATTTCGAAAAATCCATTTATTTTACGTGTCTACGCAATCAGAGGAATGTATACACCGAATTTCATTATTCTAGGTGCAGCCGTTTGGTTGGTACCATTTTTATCCCTCTATTCCCTGTTTACCCCTTAAAAGTAAGAATTTGGAAAAAATACTTTTATATTATTTATCTACTCAATTAGAGGAATGTACACACCGAATTTCGTGTTTCTAGCTGTTGTCGTTTGATATGTACAATATTTATCCCTTTTTGTCCCGTTAATAAAAATCACTTTATAGTGCACGTTTTTGTTATAGGGGAATGCGGATACCCAATTCATGTAAGTACAAGCAGTCATTTTGAAAAAATATTCTCTAAAATATTAGGGGTTATTATGGGTATTTTTAGTCCTTGTGAGGGAATTTCCCTTTGGGCCGATTTCGACCGGTTTCAATCCCATCCGATCTACGATTCAAATCGGGTCGACATTTTTATGGGGGGCTAGATCTAAATCTGAACCGATTGAAATTCAAATTATTAATATCCATCAGACGTCCCATTAGTTTGGACTTAACAGTATTAAAGTCACTTCCAACGAAAATTGGAATTAATTTAGTGAGACAAATTTGATCGAGATCCAGCTTAAAATGTAGATTCTAGAGCAGTAATAGAGTAAATCGGAGGAATATTTCAATGATTCTTATAGGATCAAAATGAAATCTCAATCGATTATGTTCATATTCAATAGCGCCCATCGCTGGCACAAAATATTTGTATCATGCAAAAATTACTCCATAGGCAAAATTTTATTTAAGAGAAATGTTTCTTCTTAAGCATTTTTGACATATTTTACGAAATTGTTCATAATTAATTTCGAATTACAGATTTTCACATTTTGCAACGTTTCTTTTCGTTTTTTTAATGTACTATCTTAAATATCTATTACAAACAAACTATATTTGGTACATACACAATGATGCCATCATAATGTTGGGAAACTACAATTTCTAATAAAAATTAAGTTCAAAAGCTCTTACAATGTATGTGAAAGGGTTCGGCAAATTCGAAAAAAGAAATTATATTTTTCGATTTCAAGATCTCAAAAATACGATAAAAATTAAATATGTTATGCGCACTATGAACAGATACGAAAAATGTGTCAAAATTTGGCGATCGGGTAACATTTGTGGCATTCCAAAACGAAATAGTTTTTAGTTCTTCGTGGTCTAGGGTATTATAAGATACTTTTCTTTCAGACAGCAAGCAATAATCGAGCTAGACCCAGCTTTAAGCATATGGATCGGCTTAGAATCACCAGCTGAATTGATTTATTTCATCCGATTTAAGTCCATCTAAGCTTGTTAGCACTCTATAGGTCGCAATTGTTGTCCGATAGTCATGAAATTTGGCAGAAGTTATTTGTTTGTCAAGTACAATCGGTATTGAATTTGGAGGAAATCGGTTCAAATTTAGATATAGCCTTCATACAAATATCCCTATAGATTATTTAGACTATTACTGCTCTAGAATACACATTTTACATGGGATCATGAAACAATTTTCAGGATCGTATTATATTTGAACTAGAAACAAGATCAAATGGGACCATGTTTTGATATAGCCCCCATACAAATGTACCTCTGATTTACATTATCCATTTTACATCGGATCTTGATCAAAATTTCCCATACAATGTTACATTTAGACTAGAAATATCTATGTTTTGGTATAGCCCCCATACAGTCTGCACTATAATCGCATTAGAACTCACATTTTACACTGGATCTTCGAGAAAATTTTGCAGATCGTGTTATATTTCAACAAAGAATACCTACTTTGAAAGTGATGTATAGCGGCCCACTTTTTAATGTAGCGTCCTTACAAATGGGGCCCATTTTTATTATTTCCCCTCTAGTACCCACATTTTACATCGGAAGTTTATTAAATTTTGCAGATCTTGTTTGATCTGTGGGTTATATTTTGGTATAACCCATATAGAAATAGGGCTCTAGAACCTAAAACGTACATTTGATCTCGATACTAAAAATACCTACTTTGAAATGAAGAAATGGTACCTATTTTTATTACTACCCCTCTAGGACCGACATTTTACATCGGAAGTTTTTCAAATTTTGCAGATTATATTTGAACTTAGAATACATATTATGGAAGTCAATAAGACATATTATGAAATTATGTGTCCATACTTTGGTATAACCCGTGAAATGTCCATTCGATTCATCCTATTACCGCTATATAATCTGTATTTGTTATTGGATCTTGGTTAATTTTCCAGATCATGTTATATTTACTTTACTTGGAATTCACCATGTTCGTTAAATTTGAATAAATATGAATTTATAGTAGTGTATATAGTGTATAATTTATATGAACTACATAAAATTGCTCCAATGAATAATCAAAGCGAGGTATATACGCAGGCAGTGTAGGGTATTATATAGTCGGCCCGCCCGACTTTAGCCTTTCCTTACTTGGTTTAATTGAACTTATTTTAGGTTTATTTTTTTTTTTCTTGTACGAAGTAAGAGGTCCCATCCGTTTAAATACAAATTTACTCAGCTTAAGGAAATTTCAGCATAAATATTCCTCAGTTTGAGTAAATATTTACTTGATTTGCCAAAAAATGAACTAGAATCAATTTCAATGTATGTACCACTTTCTAGTTAAAGTTTGAACTTGGATTGAAGAAATATTGCTTAGCGTTATACGAAGTTCAATCTTCCTAAATTGTAGGGTTCTCTATTTTCTCAGTGTATATTATTATCTGTAAATATTCAAATCAAAGATTATAAAAGGTAATCATTTATTGACTTTATTGTGAGAAATTGTTCGTATCTCATAAGTCCCGCGGAAAGTTTCTCATCAAATAATCTTTAGCTGCTGAACACCCCTTTTCAGGAGATATGTTTACGTGCCCAGATTTATCGACCTCCTAATCACTGCAAAGATTTATGAACCCTTGTAAACGGCTCTCAGCACTTAATTGAAAGCACTATTGTGTCCCACAAGGATAAGAAATTGGAGGGACGGAAGCGTCTAATGTTCACATAACACTTACGATAACGGCGCGAATGAATCACGGCTGTAGGTTTGGCCAAACCATAAAAAGCAATTATAATGAGACCTCTTGAGAAATTTTGTGAAATCCGAAACCTTAATGATGGTTACATTATATCACAATGAATCCTTTCATTCATCCTTTTTGTTTTGTTTTCTACTTTTCTGTGACATTTACAATACAACACGAAAGCACTGTAGGTACATATAACGTTGTTTGTGTGCTTGCAGCAAGGATTTAATTTAAAACTGTAACCATTGCAAAGTAACCCCTTGTCCGAAGGGATTGTTTGGTTATTGTCTCGGAAAACAAGAGTAGTGGGGTTTCTGTGTTTTTTCACTCACTCTCTCTCTCTCCCTTTCACGCTGTTGCCACTCAGGCAACAAACATCCTTTTTAATCCACGAAACGGTTACTTGAGAAACACAACAACACAAAAGTCCTTCTTTAGCGAGTGACGATGGCAAAATTTACAATTTGATTTGCTTGTTTCAATCTGAAAAGATTTGAAAAAGAAACGAGATTTATTTACGTGTATGTATGGCTGTGTGTATATATATAAATCAACAACATTTCACATTAACATTAACCGTCGTCTTTCCCCAAGTGCCACTTGAAATAATGACGCGTTTACCCACTTTTCATTGCTGCTGTACAGTACAGTGGTTCCACAGTGGACATAGGATCTATAAATTCACAAATTTCGCTCCCGATTTGATTTTTTCCGCTCTAGAAACAACATATTTTATTTGATAATAAAACTTGAAATATCTTTTGTGAAAGAGGGCCAGATCGGCTCAGATTTAGATATAGCTTCCATACAAATTTCGGTCTCAATTTGATTTTTTCCGCTCTAGAGACCATCGAATTCAATTATATCAATTCAAAGGATATCATACAGTCGGCCCCACCCGACTTAGCCCTTCCTTACTTGTTTAATATTTTCAAAACAATTTTACGTTCCGATTATTTTTTTGTTGCATGGCGTAATTATCATTTTTTCTCTAATCTAACCACTGTGCGTCATCACTTTGTGATACTCTTGCTTTAGTCACCGCAACTCTTTTGAAAATCCTTTATTTGTGCTGTGAATGTATGTGTGTGAGTGCGGGTTTGGCGATAAAAAGCCTTCAGGCAATGCTGTTCTCATTTCCTTCATTTGCCACAAGTGGCAGCCAACCAAGTCGTTGACAGGATGAGTCTCGCTTCACGAGCTGAGAGGGATAGAATCTGCAACACACACACACACAAAGTTGACAGACCATCTGAGAAAACAATTAAAGTGCCATATTTAATGTTATTGTTGTTTGTTCACGTTTCAGTTACTTTTTCCTTTTCAACAACAATTTGTGACTGTTTTGTTATTTTAAAAGTGAATTTCACAGAAAGTGAAGTACGAGTGCGACTAGAAGTACTCGTCAAACAGAAAAATGTGTAGTAATGGGTATAATTATTTTTATAATATCAACGTCGAGCAAAAAGGTTTCGCTTGACGTGTAACCGCGCTAGGACGAATTTAATGAATGTCTGCAATGTAAGGGGTTTGTCACCGCAAAAGGATCTTTTTGCGGTGGTAATATACATAAGTGCAAGGTAGATGTCTTATAAGTAATTCCCGTCTCGTGAGGATGTTTATAAAGCATCCTATTTGTACTCGTATAGTTTTTTTGTCTTGAACTTAAATATACATGCAAAGGTTTCCCAACGATTAAAATTATTTCTAATTGGTCCCACACGAAGAATAACGCCTTTACTTTGTTGAGTAATATTTAAAAAATAATGATAATTTCAACAAAATTGGCCTCATTATAGAAAAATGTTATATTTAAATATATCCAAACCAAAATAAATAAAAATATTGAAAAAAACGTCTCTATAGTCATTCAGCTAAGTCTAAAACAAGTAGGAAAGGCTAAAGTCGGGCGGGGCCGACTATATGATACACTCCACTTTCTATCCGAATACACTTCAATTCGGTAGAAAATTGAAAATGGAAAGTATTTTTGTATATTTCCTAATCATAGACTGATATGACCTACCCAATTTGTCAAATCGAGAAGATTATTTGTATCGCGGCTATATCCAATCATGGAATGTGACCCACTTACACAATATGTTCTTCTAGTTCAAGTATAACGTATTATGCTCAATTTGAAGAAATTCTCTGAAAATAAGTGGTGTCTGGGTCGGAAAAAGTCAATCCGGGAGCGAAATTTTTATGGGAGCTGTATATAAATCTTAACCGATCTAATCTATTTTCACCACAGGTGTTCCTAGTTTAAATGTAAGATGTTTTGGCAAATCTGAAAACAATCTGATAAAATATGTTATTTCTAGAGCGGAAAAAGTCAAATTGAGAGCAAAATCCATATTCACTTTGTCATTCCGTTTGTAACGCCTTGAAATATTCATAAGATACTCTATAAAGTATATACAGGGTCGTGGTACAATTCTAAGACGATCTGCCCGTATGTCTGCTGAAAGCACGCTAGTTGCCGAACGAAATGAGCTAGGAGTTCAAATTTTCCCTAAATGTGTCTTATGGTTGGGAGCGGGCGAAATCGGCCCAGAGGAAATATTTTTTCCCTAACAGGGACTGAAAATACCCCCTAATATTTAGATTATTTAATATATATTTTTTAAATTTCTGCTTTATATGCAATTTTAATTTGTTGCGTACATTCGTCTTGTAGTCTAAAAGCACCAAAAAGTAAATACAAGTTTTAGCGGGCGAAATGGGACAAAAGGGATACAAATTGTACCAATGATACGATAATAGCTAGAAACATGAAATTTGGAATGTAAATCCCTCTAATTGCGTAGTTACGTATAATAGAGGGATTTTTCAAAATTCGTTCTTTTAAGGTATACAATTTCAAAAGAGGGATAAAAATGGTACCAACCAAATCGCTGAAGTTGAAATCATGAAATTCGGTGTATACATTCATCTGACTGGGAAGAGCGGAACAAAAAAGAATTTTTCAAAATTTTTACTTTTTTGCGGAAAATGGAGCGAATGGATGATAAAAACCAAACGGCTGCAGTTATAATAATGAAATTTAGTGTGCACTTTTATTTGACTGTGGTGACGCGAAAAACAAAGAGATATTACAATATTCGTGCCTTCATGATCTAAATGGGATCAAGCGGCTGTGGCTAGAATTATGATATTCATTATTTGCACTCGTCTGACTGCGTATACGCAGAAAATAATAGGTACGAATTTTTGTAAATTCGTTCTTTTAGGGTCAACATGGAAAAAGGAGTGAAACTGGCGCCAAGCAAACGGCTGTAGCTAAATCATGAAATGTATATGAAATATGTGTAGATGCGTTTATTTCAATCTGAAACATGTTGGATCTTCAATATTAGAACTTTTCCTATCAAAATGGTGCAGTCAGACTGTAGCTGGAATCAAGAAGTTGCAAATGGGGAAAATCGGTAGGGAGGTTTTTTATTTATATATAGTAGAGGACTATTAATATTATTATAATGAAGCATCACAAATTTCCTAAAGTCGATAGCCTCTAATCTGTCGGTAATACACTCCGTGGTTTAAATTATTCGAACAACAAAATTATTTATTGTCGGTGGCAAAATAAAAATACATCTTACGAGTAAAAAGGCGTTAACTACGGCCGGGTCGAATCTTAATATCCTCCACCATGGATTGCACTCCTCAGTATTACCGGCAGAATAGATGCTGCTGACTTCACGTATAAGTGCAATCAAATATTAGGAAAATTATAACTTTAAGACATACTTATATGCACACCATATTTCACGATTATAGCTACAGCCTTTTTCATTTTGGCCCTAAAAATACGAATTTGGAAAAATTGTGAGTCTACGTAGGCAGGCGAAACAAACCGCTTGGTAGGTACCAATTTCAACCAGTTTTGAACCTAAAGGTACAAATGTCAAAAAATATTTTTATTTTTCGTGTCTATGCAGTCAGATATTTAATTTTACTATTCTTATTGCAGCCGTTTGCTTGGTACAACTTTTATCCCCATTCGCCCAATTTTTCGAAAAATTCATTTATGTTTCATTTAAGTCAGATGAATGTATACACCGAGTTTTATGTCAATTTCAGTGGTTTACATCCCTTAAAAGTACGAAATTCCCTCCAGTTAGAAGGATGTACACACACCGAATTTCATGATTCTAGTTATTGTCGTATCATTGGTACCATTTTATCCCTTTTTTCCGAAAGGTTCGAATTTCAACAAATCCCTCTATTTATACAACGAATTTCATAATTCTAGTTGTTGTCGTATCATTGGTACAATTTTAATCCCTTTTGTTCCCAAAAGTACGAATTTCAAAAAATCCATCTAAATCAGATGAATGAACGCAACAAATTTCAAGTGTATATAAGGCAGAAAATGTTTAAATAGTTTAAATTTTAGGGTTTTCAGTTAGGAAAATTTTTTCCCCTCTGAGCCAATGTCGCTCACTTCCAATTCCAACCGATCTGCAACCATAAGACATATTTAGGGAAATTTTGAACCACCTAGCACATCTCGTCGACAGCTATCGTGTTTTCAGCAGGCAGGCGGACATAGCTAGATAGTCATACAATTTTACTACGGCCCAGAATATCTATACTTTAAGGAGTTTCCGATGAATATTTCAAGGTGTTACAAATGACAAAATGGAGGGTATAAAGATAAATTACAAATTCGGAAAAATCATTTTATTTTTATCAACTCTGTTCAAATTGTGTCCCTTGTAAGTACTAATTTGGAAACCCCTTTTTATACACTCCACCTAAGGATGAGGGTATATTCACTTTGTCATTCCGTTTGTAACACCTTAACATATTCGTCGGAGACCCCGTAAAGTAAATATGTCCGTCTGTCTGTCTGTTGAAAGCACACTAGCTTCCGAACGAAATCAGCTAGGAGGTTAAAATTTTCGCTAAATGTGTATATTGGTTGCAGGTTGGTTGGGATTGAAAGTGGGCGAAATCAGCCCATGCCCATCCACTAATCAAGCGCATTCCACTAATAACAAAAACGTGCATCATAAAGTAATTCTTATTCGTAGGGGGTAAAATGGGACAAAAAGGGATTAAAATGGTACCTATCAAACGACAACAGCTAGAAGCACGAAATTCGGTGTGTACATTCATCCAATTGAGTAGATACATAATATAAAAGTATTTTTTCCAAATTAGTACTTATAAGGGGTAAAATGGGAATAGAGGGATACAAATGGTACAAACCAAACGGCTACCCCTTGAATAATCAAATTTAGTGTATACATTCCTTTGATTGCGTAGTGTTGGTAACTATTGTCCTTTGATAGACTTATTCAAAAAATTGATGAAATACTCTAAAATTTAGGGGTATTTTCAGTCCATATGAGGGAACAAATTTTCCCTGAGGACCGATTTCGCCCATTTGCAATCCCAACGAATATATATCTATTAGACGTATTCTTGGAAAAGTTGGTGCTTTAAACAGACGGAAAGGGCGCTCGCACATGACTGTATCGTCTTTGAATTTTGTGACGATCAAGTATATATATACTTTATAGGGTTCCAGGTCGCCATTTCAATGTGTTACAAACGCAATGACAAACTTAGTATCCTGGATGTGGAGGGTATAAGAATTGCAGTATATTAAACATTGCTATGCTTTCTTAAAGTCGCAACCCTTTTACACATAAAGATCAAATACTCGAATAAAAAAAAGTCCCACCGAGCCACTCCATATCTTATGTATTATTCAAACAAAATTATCTAGATTGTGGAATTAGTGCAACCGTTGTAGAGCTACTGAGGGTGCAATAAAGTATACATTGCTGAAACTCTGTATGACTCGGGTGCAATATAGTAAGGTAGAGAACGAAAATTCGGATATAGCTGAATCTCTGCATGCTTCGGTGGCAATAAAAGAAGCAAAATGAAAAACTTCACACATACACCCTCGACGTGCTTTTAACATGTAAATGAGGAACATATAGCATCATTTGATGTGGTGCATTGGGTAGAGCAAGCGACTATCATGAAAATAGTCTCATGTTAAAATTCTGGCCGCGATGTTTAACAATCAGCGCTTAATCTGCATGTTTGTAAAAGAGGGATACTGCATCTGTCCCTTACAACCTTTCAACAGGTTAGAAAACGGAGCAAGAGTTTTGCTGGGATCTCTTCTGATTGACCTAAGATAATGAAATAAAAAAAATAAACAATTATTTCTCGAAAGGGAAATAATCTGAGAAAAGTAAAATATGAAATTATATCCTGCCAAGGTGACCATTTTTCTAAAGAAAGAAATTTTTGGGATCTGTCGAAACGACTCCTCTTTGTTCTCTCGTCATATAACAAGTAATATAATAACATATTCAATGAGCTATGTTGGTTTATAATTAGCATTAGTCATTGTTATAATATTTGTCTTTGGTATATTAAAATATTTTCTCAGAAACTTCTGCATAAATTTTGTCAGGACACCTGAAAAATAACTACAGTCTACATGCTAACAAGCATGGCCAGGAAATGACACATACTCTAGCATAATCCAGAAGGACGGCATCGCTTTGATCATCAATCTTCAAAGGTGGTTTATGCCATTGAACCACTCACGTAGAAGGAAACCTTAATCACATTTTTTTCCTGTCAAAAGACAAATAAAACAGCTTTCTCTCTGTCTCTGTATCTCGGTCTAAAACAAATAACCAAATAACTTCTTTGGAATCACTCAATAAATATTAAATAGAAATCCTGGAAATTCATAGGAGGAGTTCTGTTGTTATAATTCAGGTTGACATTACAATGGCTGAATGGGACGGGGAAAAACGACGGCCCAAAGACCTCCGACAATTGTCAAACACACAGCATATGAATGCATCGGAGACAATGTTTAGTCATTTAGTCATTATCCTGACCCATAACGACCGTCAAGAACATGAAACGACAAACTAATCATGGCATCGATTTTGGCTACCGTAAAGTATCATTGCGCTTAACAAAGGACTGCCCGGCCCGGGATTCTTTCTTTGTCTTGGTCATGCCTCAGCACAGGCCGAAGATGCACTCGGCATTGACACAAGAAAAAAACAAACAAAACAAAGCAAATAACGGATGGAGGGAAAAAGGACTCCTTGGGCTGCCACAGCCAGAGGCCGTGCATGCGTGTGTGTTTTGCGAAAAAGATGCCGCAAATTTTATTGAGAAATTTGAAAAATCGTAAAAAAGAAAACAAAAACAATACTTAATATTTGCTGACTTTGGCAAATATTGAATGAAGGAATAAATAACTTTTGTCATTTTTTGTGAGAGCGTTTTCCCTGCCCGTTGTCTTTGTGCCCCGCTGTCTGGCAAGTTAGCTGTGTTCTTTTATGTATTGTTGCAAAAGTCAAAGAACAGTTAAATTGAAAAAGTCGGCGGCTGGAACTTCAAAGGCTGCAGCATTAGCGAGACACCAAGACACGATTTATGACTTCTTCGTCCTGCGACCATTCATTGAAGAGGGTGAAGACGGTTTTTGTTCCGTTTTGTATTTTTTTTTTGCAAAGACTAATTTTGTTGTATTTTGTGTGTTTCGCTTTTTTGCAAATTACTTTGGTATTGTTTTCGTTTTCTTTGGTTATGGTTTCGTTATTGTTTATTTGCCATTTTCCCTGGGTTTTGCAAAACGTTTCGAAATTCTCGGAAGGTGAAGTATGTGACAAAGTTCGATGTATGCCTTCCAGTAACACAAACATTTGAATTCGCCATAGATCTTGCCGTGTGAGAGACAATGCCTTGAGAATTTCCCGTTTGCCATTTATTTTCCCGCGGCAGTGTAACTAATTTGAATTATTTATATTTTTTAAATTCCATGGAAACCATTCTCTACACAAAACGTTATTCACATCTTCTGGGAAAGTTTGCTCATTAATTTAAAAATCAACTCAATTAATATCGTAATGAGCAATAGGTCGTATCGCCTTTCTTTTCGGAGGCCTCCATCATATTATGGGATTATACTAAGTTTGTCAATACGTTTGTAACTGCTTGAAGAACAGGGCAATTTCTTCCCTGAAAATACCTAATATTTATATATTTCAGACCAATATTAAAATTGTTATTTGGTACGTACATTCTTCTGATTGAGCGAATGTTCATGGTGCAAAAGAAACGATAAATAAGGTGATTATCAAACGACAACAACTAGCAACATGCAAGAATGTAAACTCCCATTGTTCTAATTGTGTAGACACGTAAAATAAAATGATTTCCCCGATTACGTGTTTTTAAAGGGTAGAATAACCTCTGAGGGATAACAAGTAAAAGGCGTTAAGTTCGGCCGTGCCGAATCCTATATCCCCTCCACCATGGAGTGCATTTAGTGGCTGTCGACTTTACATAGAAGTGCGGAATCATATTATGAAAATTGTGATATTGTTAATGCTATTTACTATTTTAAACTATAAGACATACTTATAATTATTATACCGTTTTAAATAAATTGCATTGCTTCATCTATATATAATAAGTATGGAAAGACTAGTCGAGCGGGCCGACTATATGATACACTCCACTTTCTATCCGAATACAATCCAACTCGGAAAAAAAGTGAAAACGGGTAGAATTTTTGTATGTCTCCTAATCATAGGCTAATATGACCTGGTCCGATTTGCCAAATCGGTAAGAATATTTGTATCGGGGCTATATCCAAACATTGAATAAAGTGACAAACTTTCACAATGAGTTCTTCCAGTTCAAATATAACGTGAAGAAATTCGGTGAAAATTCGCGGTTTCTGGGGCGGAAAAAGTCTATCCGGGAGCGAAATTTGTATGGGAGCTATATGTAAATCTGAACCGATCTGACCCATTTTCAGCATAGGTGTTCGTAGTTTAAATATAAGATGTTTTCCAAATCTGAAGACAATCTGATACAATATGTGGTTTATAGAGCGGAAAAAATGAAATCGGGAGTGAAATTTGTGTGGGAGCTATATATAAATCTGAACCGATCTGACCCATTTGCACCGTGGCTGTTTATAGGACAAATATAAAATATTTCGCCTAATTTGAGGAGGATCTTATAAAATAAGTGGTTTCTAGAGCAGAAAAAGTAAAATCGGGAGCGAAATTTGTATGGGAGCTATATATAAATCTGAACCGATCAAACACATTTTTACCACAGGTGTTTCTAGTTGAAACATAAGATGTTTTGCCAAATCTGAAGACAATCTGATACAATTTGTGGTTTCTGGAGCGGAAAAAATCAAATCTGGAGCGAAATTTGTATGAGAGCTATATATAAATCTGAACCGATAAAACACATTTTTACCACAGGTGTTTATAGTTGAAACATAAGATGTTTTGCCAAATCTGAAGACAATCTGATACAATTTGTGGTTTCTAGAGCGGAAAAAGTCAAATCTGGAGCCAAATTTGTATGGGAGCTATATATAAATCTGAACCGATTGGCTTCAAATTAAATAGCGTTCATCCTTATCTCGTAAAACTTCGTTGTGCAAAGTTTCATTTGGTTCTATGTACAATTACGGCCTGTATAGTGATTACAAGAATAGATGGACAGACAGAAGGACATTGCTAAATCGATTCAAGCGATTCTAAGTCGATCGGTATAATTAACAATGGGTCTAACTCGTTTCCTTTTGGGTGTTACAAACAAATGCACAAAGACATAATACTCTCGTGGAGTGTATAAAACTGAATTGGAAAAGTGGGCGTGGCACCTCCCATACGAAGTTAAAACCTATTATTCAATATTGTCAGTTCTATGACACCTACATTGCTGAAATTTTGTGTAAGTGCATCTAGCATCAATGTGCGTAGTTCTGCCAAAAATGGGCGGTATTGGAAAAGTGGGCGTGGCTCGTCCCATACGAAGTTAAAATCCATTTTCGAATATATTCCGTTCAATGACAGATACAATACTGGAATTTTGTGTTAGTGCATCTAGCATCAATGTGCGTAACTGTACCAAAAAATGGCCGGTATTGGAAAAGTGGGCATGGTACATCCCATACGAAATTAAAACCTATTATCGAATATATTCAGTTCTATGAAAGCTACAATATATAACCTTTGGTTGAGTGCATCTAGCATAAACCTGCGTAGTTGAGGAAAAAATGGACGGTATTGGGAAAATGGGCGTGGTACCTCACATAGGAAGTTAAAACATATTATCGAATATGGTCAGTTCTAAGACACTTAGGGTTCTGAAATTTTGTGTTAGTTGATCCAGTGTAAATAGTTGTGCAAAGATGGGCGAAAGCGGACGTGACCCTTTCCATGTGAAATTAAAACCGGTTTTAGAGTATATTCTACACCGACATGGGCGGAAAGTGGCCGTGACCATACGAAATTAAAACCTGTTTTTGAGTATATTTAGTCAGGAAAGCGGATTTGATTTGATTTTTGACATTTCTTCCATTATTCGCAGTAAACTAACGTTCTCCATATCCATTTGTTTAGTATCTCAGGGAAGTAACTCGATTATAATTGGTACATATAAAGAGTGATTTTTTTGAGGTTAGGATTTTCATGCATTAGTATTTGACAGATCACGTGGGATTTCAGACATGGTGTCAAAGAGAAAGATGCTCAGCATGCTTTGACATTTCATCATGAATAGACTTACTAACGAGCAACGCTTGCAAATCATTGAATTTTATTATCAAAATGCGTGCTCTGTTAAGAAAGTTCAGAAAGAAAGAAATTGTGTTCAGCGACGAAGCTCATTTTTGGCTCAATGGGTACGTAAATAGGCAGAATTGTCGATTTTGGAGTGAATATCAGCCAGAAGCATTGCAAGAGCTACCAATGCATCCAGAAAAAGTCACAGTTTGGTGCGGTTTATGGGCTGGTGGCATCATTGGACCGTACTTCTTCAAAGATGATGCGAATCGTAACGTAACTGTGAATGGTGAGCGCTACCGTGAGATGATATCCAACTTTTTTTTGCCCAAAATGGAAGAACTGAACTTGGTTGACATGTGGTTTCAACAAGATGGCGCTACATGCCACACAGCTCGCGATTCTATGGCCATTTTGAGGGAAAACTTCGGAGAACAATTCATCTCAAGAAATGGACCGGTAAGTTGGCCACCAAGATCATGCGATTTGACGCCTTTAGACTATTTTTTGTGGGGCTACGTCAAGTCTAAAGTCTACAGAAATAAGCCAGCAACTATTCCAGCTTTGGAAGACAACATTTCCGAAGAAATTCGGGCTATTCCGGCCGAAATGCTCGAAAAAGTTGCCCAAAATTGGACTTTCCGAATGGACCACCTAAGACGCAGCCGCGGTCAACATTTAAATGAAATTATCTTCAAAAAGTAAATGTCATGGACCAATCTAACGTTTCAAATAAAGAACCGATGAGATTTTGCAAATTTTATGCGTTTTTTTTAAAAAAAAAAGTTATCAAGCTCTTAAAAAATCACCCTTTATTACCGATCAGGAGAAAAATCAATATGAAAGCTGATTTTAATTTTACCTTTTTTTTTTGCCTGGCGAAGCGGGTGAGTTTTCAGCTAGTTATTATAATAATAATAGACCATTGCTATATACAAACATAATACTGCAATTATAATCAAATTCAGCTACAAAGTGACTGAAAGGTACAAATTTCTAAGAATCTTTAAGTTTCGGGTTCACATTCGAATGTGAAATATAATTTCATGATTCTAGACACATCCGTTTGCTAGGCACCAGTTTTATTCTTTTTTTCATGTAGACCCTCGAAAGAACGGATTTGGAGAAATATTCATATTTTGCGTGTGTGAACACTGAATTCCATGATTATAACTACGTTTGCTTGGTACTAATTTTATTCCGTTTTGATCCTACAGGTACGTATATATTTTTTTTAAATATATTTTTTCGCATTTCAACACAGTCAGAGCAAAGTACACACCGATTTTCACTTATCTAACTGCAGCCGTTTGGTGCGTACCTTTTTTATCCCCTTTTTGCCTACAAGTACAAATTTCGAAAAATTCCGCGTCTACACAGTCAGATGAATTCATACACCGAATTTCATGATTTCAACTTCAGCGGTTTGGTTGGTACCATTTATCCCTATTTTCCAAGTGTATCACTTAAAAGTACGAAATTCGAAAAATCCCTCTATTTTACGTGTCTACGTAATTATAGGGTTCTACACATCGAATTTCATTTATCCCTTTTTGCCCCGTTTCACCCGCTAAATATTTTTTGTAATTTTTGGTGTTTTCTCGTTAGTAGAGGAATGTCCGCAACCAATTGCAAGAGCATAAAAAGCAAAAAATTTTCAAAATATTTCGTCTTAGAATTTTACCACAACACAGAATATATATTCTACAAACGGAATGACAAAGTGAATATACCCTCATCCTAACGTGGAGGGTATAAAAATGTAAACTCATTCATCAAAACAACATAATATTTGGTTAGAAATTAATAATAATAATAGTAATACAAGGGTTGAGAGAAACGTTTTAGGGCTGAGGATTATTAATAATTATACAGAAGAATCTTTTTCGATAATTGTATAAATATTAACTAATAATAATAGTATCGTGAAAAAGGCCTTGTTGAGGGCAAATTTAAGGGTCGCCTTGCAATTACCCATTTGGGCTAAAATTTTGCACACATTTTTTTTGATGATTGAAACAAGATAGAGGTTTGGAAGCTATTTTTTCGAAAGCTGATTATTTGAAAAAAAGGTTCCGCCGGAAAATGAATTTACTACATGAAGTTAAATATTCTATTTCAGCTTCACTAGAGTTACATTTTTTTATATTCTCGCAATTGAAGCGATACTTATTTTGTTTTTATTTTTGTTTTAACAATTTAATTGTATTCACTTTAGTTGAAAAATATTTTCCAGAACTTTTGAAATTGTGGAAATATTAACTAAATACGCATTAAAAGTATTATTGTTTTTGTGAATTTAGGATAACCTACTACTTGATTGACAATTAAGTTCTTACAATTAAGAAAATTCAAATCTGTCATTAATTTCAACAAATATTCTAGCAGAATGATACTCTGGTCTGAATCGTCGCGAATTTTAAGCTTCCTTCATTTGCAATTTTGCAAATGTGTTTCTACGAGAGCCGACAATTTCGTAAAGATTTTATCTATACATAAAATTCTCCATTTTTTAACATTTCACTTTAATATCAACCTATCATTTTGTAACGTAAAATTATGCGGTTTCCTCTAAACTTCAACCCATTTTCCGGTGAAACTTGTTTGAAGCTGAAAAATAACAACACTGAAAGAATTTTCCTTCATAATATTTATGAAAGGTTTTTCATAAATTTAATGATTTTTTCTTAATATGTATGAAAGATTTATATATAAAATGAAATATTTCATGCAATTTTTTCATAAACATTTCATATTTTATAAATGAAAATTGTTAAATTAGATTTCTAAAAGAATATGAAATATATCTTAATTAATAAAATATATGTGTTATGAAATGTCTTCATAAATATTAGTAAGTATTTCATAGTTTTTATGAAATGTTTCATAACTTACAAATACATTTTTAGTGTGTCGCAATTTTCACTGAAGTTAAGACAAAATCATAAATATTATGAAAATAATTCTTTCTTTCGATTACATATTTTGAAAAACTGTAAAGAAAACTCTTCCCTTGTCCAAAATAGCTGTTTTGTAATATTTTCAACTTTAATTATTTTTCAAAAAAATCCTAAACTAATTAGATTACGCTACACAAAGTCGTTGGATATTGGGTTAGCAGATCACTCTCAAGATTATAATACTTCTGGAACAACCACCAAATCCCTAACATTGCAATAACATACATCGACATACATTATATTGGACATATGCTACGAAACAGAGACAGACAGACAGACTGAGAGAGTTCAAAGCAATCAGGCATATTTAAATGAAAGGTGACACATAATTAAAATAATTTCATCGCAAACCCAAAACGACAAGGGAGTGCAAAGATTTAACAAACTGTCACACAATATTTAACATTAATGACACAACTACACTCTGACATAAAACTTAAGCAACGACAGCAGCAGAGGCAGAAAGAGACTAAGAGTCATCCCATAAGATACCCACATTTGTACTTGCATCTCATGCCATGGATGGACGGTTCGGATGGATGGATGGGTGTGTATAATGAAATCACATCATCACCGAATCATTGACTTGGGGGGACAACGAAAAAAGAGGCTTCCCTTTACGCCTCACTACCCACAGACGACAATGAAATGAACGACAACAATGCCAACCTCAAAATGTCACATTCGTACGGATAATCAGGAAAATAGCACCACTGCCAACAACAACGGCACAACTTGAGCAGAACAAAATTAAAACCGAAATCGAAATGAAAATGGAAATTGAAATCAGTCGCAACGCAACGCAATGCGTCGCAACGATCTGATCTAAAACATGGCAAAATACTACCCAGTCTCACCCTGTCATTTAGTCTGTTGGGCCCGTTTGACTTGGCTGTCTGTCATTGGTTCTGTTGCCTGATTTCCCATTCGTTGACATTCATGATGGCCTGAGAATGTGTTACAGTTTTGTACTCGTAACTCGCCAACTAATCCATTCGAAATGTACTTTCAGATACTTTATTGAAGATATGTACACATGTATGTATACATAAATACGTAGATAAACACAATGCACAGTGGTAGCAGAAGGTAAACTAAACTGCTGTGCAGGGATAAATGTGGTACCAACCAAACGGCTGCAGCTGAAATCATGAAAGCGTCTCTAGCAAAATCAAATAGGCAATATAAAAGCGTGAGAAATATGGCTTGAAAAACGTCACTTCATTTCGTAATTTTAAGATATAATTTTTTATTAATTTGTTCTTGTAGACATACTGGCTTTAAGAATATTAAACTGCTATATAACTTCCTACGCTCTACCCTGCGGTGCACAGTGGGGTATTGGATCCCCAAAATGAAGATTAATTCAGAGAAGCTCCAAATGAACATTTCATTAAATTTTTTTGAATAAATATGACCTAATGTAAACAAAATAATCAATAATAAATTTCTTAGAGTTCGTGAAAAAAATGAATAACAATATATAGTCTTCATATAAAGGGTGGTTAAATTTTAAGGGCCGATGTTGATTTTGAATAAAACACAAACTATTTAGGAAATTATTGTCATTCCTTTTTATTGCGATAATATTGGTATGGTTCAATTATGTATGGAACAAAATATCGGGCAAATGGCCGCCGCACCTCGGCGGCACACCTCCATCCGATGATCCAAATTTTCAATGACGCTGAGGCATAATTGAGGTTCTATGCCGTTAATGTGCCGAATTATCTTATCCTTTAGCTCTTGAATTGTTGCTGGCTTATCGACGTACAACTTTTCTTTCAAATAACCCCAAAGAAAGAAGTCCAACGGTGTCAAATCACACAATCTTGGCGGCCAATTAACATCGCCAACACGGTCATTGAATTTGTCGAGCAAAAGAGCCATTGTTTCGTTAGCTGTATGGCAAGCGGCACTGTCCTATTGGAACCACATATCGTCCACATCCATATCATCCAATTCGGGCCATAAAAAGTTCGTATCATCTCACGATAGCGAATACCAATCACAGTAACAGCCCGACCGGCCTCATTTTGATGCCACCAGCCCATAAACCGCACTAAACAGTCACACTTGGTTTTTCGACAATCACTCTTGGATTATCATTCGCCCAAATGCGGCAATTCTGCTTATTGACGAATCCACTGAGGTGAAAATGTGCCTCATCACTGAAGATGATTTTCTTCGAAGTGCACGATATGCATTTTGATTTGAACGCCCATTTTCATAATAACCCTGAATAACTTTAACGCGTTGCTCGATTGTGCATCTTTCCATGGTTCAAATTGAGTTAGTGTGAAATTGAGAAATGTGAAATGAAATGCAGAAAAAAACTTGACGTTTAGGTGTGGTTCACATTCAACATCGGCCCTTACAATTTATATTATAATATCTGAAACTGTTTTGCCATAAAAGAGTTATTTAGTTTAGTTATAGTCTCAACGGTTATGGTCAAAGGGTCAATATATCCATCTTCAGTTTCATCGTTACTTTGAACATCATGTGATGTATTAGCACTCATTTACAATGGTTCGCGGAATAAGCAATTCTTTACTGATTTTGGTAGAGCTTGTAGTTTAACTTTGCTGCTAATAATCTGATCGGAACTCAGCAAAAACCTGTTTCAAATATCCTCATTAGAGTTCTCGCGAAGGCTACCAATATATATCGAAATAATATTTCAAGTCAATACAAAAAGTAAATATAAAGCAATAGTCTTCAAAAAATCTTAAATATAATATATATTGAGGGATAGTGAGTGCATTTTCAGCTACATCCATTTGGCTGATTGTATTTCCATCCTATTTTAATTCCTAAAATTCAAATTTTGCAAATCCATTTTATCTCACGTTCAGAGAGCAAGATAACCTAACTTCATGATTTTACCCATTTTTGCCGTAAAAGAAAAAACGGTATGAATTTGGAAAAATATTTTTATTTTACGAGTCTATACAGTCAGAAGAATAATATACCGAATTTCATGATCGTAGCTCCGGCCATTTGATTGGTACCATTTTAATCCCTTTTTCCCATTTTACCCCTTACGACTTTCGAAAATCTCTTTATTTTACTTGCCTACGTAGTTAGAGGGATGTACACACTGAATTTCATGATTCCAACTGTAGCCGTTTAGTTGGTACCATCTTTATCCCTCTGTTCCTAATGTAAGCAAGAATTCCTTTGGAAGTAAGAATTTGGAATTATTATTTTTCGTATCTACTCAGTCAGAGGAATGTATACTCCAAATTTCATAACTCTAGCTGCCGTCATTTGGTTGGTAAAATTTGTATCCCCTTTTTCCATTTTACCACCTAAAAGTACGATTCGAAAATTCCTTTTATTTTACGTGTCTACGCAATCAGATGAATGTACACACCGATTTTCGTGTTTCTAGTTGCTGTCGTTTGATAGGTACCATTTTTATCCCTTTTTGCCCCCTTTCACCCCCTACTAATATAATAATCGCTTTATAGTGTTGGGGGATATTAGGGGTATTTTTAGTCCTTGTAAGGAAAAAAAATTTCCCTCCGGATCGATTTCTCCAACTTTGAAGCCCAACCGATCTACAACAATTAGACGTATTCTGGGAAAACTTGGACGTCCTGGCTCCTTTCATTTAGATGATATCGTGCTTTCAACGGGTGGACGGACAGATGTACAGACATGGCTAGAATTTTATCACGATCAAGGATATATATATATTATAGGGTCTCAGGTCGATATTTCAAGGTGTTGCAAAGGGAATGACAAAGTTAGAATATCCCCATCCTGTGGATATACTAAAAATAAAAATTCAACTTAAATGCCACAAGTAAGTCAAAACTTAAAATAAATTTTAGTCTTAATTTCGCATTTTTTCCGAATTGATGCTTAACTGTCTCACTAACTGAGTTTTAGGTGGGAGGTATACTGGGCCGAACTTTATATACCCTCCACCATGGATTACATTTCACACATACGATTTTCGTAGAAGTGCAGTAATATTACAGGAAAATATATTTTTTAATATAGCCAAACTAAAACAAATACATATATTGAAAAAATAATTTTATAAATAAATATAATATTTTTATTATTTCAAACCACGCCTACAAGGCAAGTCCACCAATACATTTACACTATATATATAGAAATAATACTTCAAGTCAATTCAAAAAATAAATATTCTTATATATATATATTCAAAAAAGCTTAAATACCATAAATATTGGTAGATAATGGGTGCTACAGTTGGGTGTATTTCCATTCTATTTTAATTCCAAAAGTAGGAAAATTTGAAAATCTATTATCTCACGTACATAGTACAAAATAATCTAACTTCATGATTCAACCAATTTTTGTCGTAAAAGTAAAAAGTACGAATTTGGAAAAATCTTTTTTATTTTGCGTGTCTATGCAGTCAGAGGAATGTATACACCGAATTCTATGATTCTAGCTGCTGCCATTTGGTTGGTACCATTTCTATCCCCTTTTTCCTAGTTTACCCCCTTAAGAGTACGACTTTCTAAAATCTCTTTATTTTACGTGTCTACGTAATAAGAGGGATGTACACTCCGAATTTCATGATTCTATTAAGTACCAACTGAGTACTTTTGTATCCCTCTGTACCCATTGTATCCCTTGAAAACACGAATTTGCATGAAACTTTTTAAATTGGATTGTTCGGATGTACTCATCCAATCCAAGTCAGTCGTGGCACTCAAATGAATGATATTGCGATCCATTATTAAAGGACAACCTTTCCAATAAAATTAGAAATTTCAAAAAAAATATATCAGTACATTTTCTATAGCCAATTCTAGTTTAAATTTTTAAAATAAAATATCGGTACCGATGTGGGTATTTGATAATATTTGTAATTTAATTGTGTCGATGCTTACACTGAGATATCTCAGACTTTATATATCTTACCAATATTTTCTACAATTTGCATCTATTTATTATCATGCAATCATATATTTTAATACATGTAAAAATAGACAATACTTTTATTTTTTTCAACACAGACCACTTTTAATACGTTGGTCGTTCGGCCACGCACGCTTTCACGAGAGTATCAAGTAGTGCCTTAAGGACCCGTTTTAAATGGACCACACGACCCGGAATGGTTATATTTGATTAGATTTCCGTAAATGTTGTGTAGTAAGTGCTTCTCAAAGGCTTTATTTATTTGGGTTTATTAGAACTGTGCAGTCGCATAAGAAGTTTCCGACTGTCGGCAGTGAACGTTGAATTGCAGCTTCATGCTTCGCGCATGATATCTAATTGGTTAATAACCCGTCTGTATTGATATCACTCTTGATACACTTCTTCTACTCTGGCTTAGAAGGTCTCTGGTACGGTTTTGGTTATATCGACATGTGTCTACGTTTTTTCACTCTTTAACAGACCATATCTGTGTTGCGACCCACTCCATAG
Organism: Polietes domitor; assembly: GCA_947397865.1. Lineage (NCBI taxonomy): Eukaryota > Metazoa > Arthropoda > Insecta > Diptera > Muscidae > Polietes > Polietes domitor. The sequence goes on from OX377619.1 coordinate 145,449,441, forward strand.
CGAGGATACTCAAAGTAGATCCAATCCTCGCCAACTCTGTTCGTTCGTTCCCTTAAAAGTCAGTATGTTCAAGAACAGTCAGACAGCTTAGTCTGGACAGCTCATGTAGATGTTATGCGGTTAGATCTTAGTTCCAAAAGGCAGTTTGACTGCCCACAAAGATTCCTATGCGATCCATTATGCTTAAAGAGGAAAGTCTATTGCATGCTTCCTTAAAATCACTGCAGTTATCAGGAAATCGGAATGAACATGCTAGGCCAACTTTTTTGAGAAGACACTGGAACCAAATCCACAATTCATTTTGGAGCCAACGGTGTATACCTCAATTCCACTTCATCTTTAAAGGAATTATGACTTCGAGTGCCTTTGCGAATATCATTTTTGGAGTGCTATAGTCGGATGATAGTCGAATTGTGTGCGGAAGTTTTTCGAGATACGTTAAATTGTAAGAGCCGACGTTGATTTTGAATAAAACACAAATTATTTAGGATTTTTTGTCATTTCTTTTTATTATGATAATATTGGTACGGTTCAATTATGTATAGAACAAAATATCGGCCAAATGGCCGCCGCGACCTCGGCGGCACACCTCCATCCTATGGTCCAAATTTTCGATGACGCATAAAGCATGATGCATAATTGAGGTCCTATGCCGTTAATGTGCCGAATTATCTCATCCTTTAGCTCTTGGATTGTTGCTGACTTATGGAAAGAAACTGTCAAGTCACATAATCTTAGCGGCCAATTGACATCGCCACCACGGGAGATAACACGGCCATTGAATTTGTCGCGCAAAAGAGCCATTGTTTCGTTAGCTGTGTGACAAGTGCCACCGTCCTGTTGAAACCACATATCGTCCACATCCATATCTTCCAATTCGGGCCATAAAAAGTTCGTTATAATCTCACGATAGCGAAGACTATGCACACTAACTGCCTGACCGGCCTCATTTTGGAAAAAATACGGCCCGACGCTCCCGCCAGCCCATAAACCTCACCAAACAGTCGCTCATTGTGGGTGCATTGGTTTTTCTACAATCACCCTTAGATTATCATTCGGCCAAATGCGGCAATTCTGCTTATTGACGAATCCACTGAGGTGAAAATGTGCCTCATCACTGAAGATGATTTTGTTCGAAAATTGATCATCCATCATTTTGATTTGAACGCCAATTTTCATAATAAGCTTGAATAACGTTAATGCGTTGCTCGATTGTGTATCTTTTCATGGTTCAAATTGAGTTAGTCTGAATTTGAGAAATGTCAAATGAAAAGCAGAAAAAAACTTGACGTTTAGGTGTGGTTCACATTCAACATCGGCCCTTACAATTTAACCACTCTTTATTTTGGATGAGAAAGACTCTGGTAGCTTTTCTCGACATTTCATAAATGTCTAAGGTTTTCCAATTGAAATTAGTTCGTGAGTACATATTGTAGATCATATTCTCGCCAACTCGTCAGACCCTTAATTAATTTACAAAATTTATTAATTTGTGATACCTTATTTATAAGGATATCAAAATGAGGAAAAAAAGTTTACTATATTCACACTTTTTCTTATTTTTTCTAATTCATAATTTATATTCAATTATAACAATATGTACGAACGAAACCTTTGTTATTTCAATCGGCGAAAAGAATATAAAAAATCTCAATTTAACACAATGTGTGTGTTTCATTCATTTCAAAATGACTGTAATCATAAACTACTGTTTTTCCAGTATTCTATATTTCCGTCTTCAAAATTTACAAAACAGTAATTTGGTTGGTTTAATGAAGTTTAAGTCATCACAAGAACGCAACTGCGAAAAATTGCATGTAGGAAGATTCATACAAAATATATTTCATTTATTTCCCCAGACGGTTAACCTAGGCACTATATCAATACACTCTTTTCACTATTCAATCTAATCGCTTCTGTTGTCTACGAATTCTACAACAATTTATTTAGTTTTGAACACTGTGCCTTGTTTTATGTTTCTCTTGCTGCTGTTTATGATTCATTGGGCTTTGGATGGCTTGAGTGAATAAGACTGACTGAATGACTGACTGGCTGACTGTGTCATATGACATTTTATGTCAAGTTGTCATTTAATGTCACGTCAATCATTACATTTCCACATCACAAATTTCCCAACAATTGTAACATAACTTACAACAACAACAGCAATTGTGTGGATTGTGCTGAAATTGGAAAGCATACAAGCGAAACAACAAAAACAGCAAAAACTCTCCCAGCAGGATACTATCGAAGGATTATAATCTTATGATGTGGATGTGGATGTGAATGCGAATGCTGTTGATGATGTTGGCAATGGCGATGGCGTTGGAAGGCTGTGGCGTTGACGTTGTACAACATCATTTGTATGACTGATTATGTTAATACACGTCATGTTACGAGAACTTGACACTTCAAAGATTAATAATTAAATTGTGTTTTAGGAGAAGTGTCAAATGCCGAATTTATAATCCTTTACAACGCGTCATTGGCTGTTTCTATACCGTCAACTTGTAAAAGATATTAGAAGGCAAGAAGAATTTTTTAAATGATGTATTTAAACATATTTTGAATTGTTTATTTCTCTAAGCACTAATGGAAGCATTATTATTTTTTAAACTTGTATTATTTTTATACCCTCCACCTCCAGGATGGGGGTATATTCACTTTGCCATTCCGTCTTGAAATATTCATCGGAGACCCCATAAAGTATATATATTCTGGGTCGTGGTAAAATTCTAAGACGATATAGCCATGTCCGTCTGACTGTCTGTTGACAGAGGATGTTCAAATTTTTCTTCAATGTGTCTTATGGTTGTAGATCGGTTAGGATTGAAAGTGGACGAAATCGGCCCAGAGGGAAAAATTTTTCCCTCACAAGAACTGAAAATACCCCTAATATTTAGAGTATTTCAGCATGTTTTTGAACATATTAGCTTGTATTTACTTGATATTTGCAATGCGCAATCTCTTTATAGCTTAAAAGGGCACCATAGAGTGATTTTTATTTATAGGGGGCGAAATGGGATAAAAATGGTACCTATCAAACGACAACAGATAGAAACACGAAATTTGGCGTGTACATTCCTCTAATAGAGTAGATACATAATATAAAAGTATTTTTTCTAAATTCGTACTTTTAAGGGGTTAAATGGGGATAGAGGGATAGAAATAGTACCAACCTAACGGCTGCACCTAGAATAATGAAATTCGATATATACATTCCTCTGATTGCGTAGACACGTAAAATAAAAGAACTTTCCCAAAATTCGTACTTTTTGGGGTTCAAATGGAAAAAGGGGATAGAAATAGTACCTACCAAATGACAGCAGCTAGAATCATGAAATTCGGAGTATACATTCCTCTGACTGCGTAGACACGAAAAATAAAACGTTTTTTTTTTCCAAATTCGTACTTTCAAGGGATACAATGGCTACAGGGGATAAAAATTGTACCAACTAAACGAATACAGCTAAATGATGAAATTCAGTGTGGACGTCCCTCTAATTGTGTAGATACGTACAATAAAGAGATTTTAGATAGTCGTACTCTTGAGGGGGCAAAATTGGAAAAAGGGGATAAAAATGGTACCAACCAAATGGCCGCTGATAGAATCATGGAATTCGGTGTATACATTCCTCTGACTGCATAGCCACGTAAAATATTTTTTTCCAAATTCGTACTTTATTTTGTTTCTTTTACGACAAAAAATGGTAGAATCATGAAGTTGTCTTATACTGTGTACGTGAGAGATAAGATATTTTCAAAATGTATACTTTTGAAATTAAAATAGATAGAAATACAACCAACCAAAGGACTGCAGCTGAAAATACACTCTCCATCCCCCGATTAGGGTATTTATGATTGTTCCCTTATATATTATTATTATATCCATTATATATATAGTATACAAATATTGGTAGCCTTGACTTATTAATTAAATTTCTTATTTTCATACAGTTAAATTTTGTTGCGGACATTCCTCTTGTAGCTTGGAAGCACCACAAAGAAAATAAAAGTTTTAGCGGGCAAAATGGGACAAAAAGGGGAAAAATATGGTACCAATGATACGACAACAGCTAGAATCATGAAATTCGGTGTGTACATCCCTCTAATTGCGTAGACACGTAAAATAGAGGGATTTTTCGAAATTCGTACTTTTAAAGGATATAATTAACTAGTAAATAAAAAAAATAAATTTTTTCAAATCCTTTATGCAAGCAGAATTCTATTGGGCCTAGAAATTCTTTTTTAGTTATCTTTTGTAGAAGGAAAAATTACTGCGTTATCAGGAGCAGAAATAATAGATTTTTAATTTGTGGTTTGTATGGGAGGTACCACGCCACTTTGTCCATTCCCGCTCATATTTGCAGCAGCACTTAAAAAATGCACACCAAACCGACGTACCAAATTTTGTTCAAATACCGTTATCAGGAGCAGAAATAAAAGATTTTTAATTTGTGGTTTGTATGGGAGGTACCACGCCCCTTTGTACAATCCCGCCCATATTTGCAGCAGCACTTAAAAAATCCACACCAAACCAACGTACCAAATTTTGTTCAAATACCGTTATCAGGATTGTACAAAGGGGCGTGGTACCTCCCATACAAACCACGCCCACTTTTCCAATACCGCCCATTTTTGGCACAACTATGCGAATTGATGCTAGATGCACTTACACAAAATTTCAGCACTCTAAGTGTCATAGAACTGACAATATGCAATAATAGGTTTTAACTTCGTATGGGAGGTTCCACGCCCACTTTTCCAATACCGCCCATTTTTGGCACAACTATTCACATTGATGCTAGATGCACTTACACAAAATTACAGCACTCTAGGTGTCATAGAACTGACTATATTCAATAATAGGTTTTAACTTCGTATGAGAGGTGCCACGCCCACTTTTCCAATACCGCCCATTTTTGGCACAACTATGCGAATTGATGCTAGATGCACTTACACAAAATTTCAGCACTCTAGGTGTCATAGAACTGACAATATTCAATAATAGGTTTTAACTTCGTATGGGAGGTGCCACACCCACTTTTCCAATACCGCCCATTTTTGGCACAACTATGCACATTGATGCTAGATGCACTTACACAAAATTTCAGCACTCTAGGTGTCATAGAACTGACAATAATAATAGGTTTTAACTTCATATGGGAGGTGCCACGCCCACTTTTCCAATACCGCCCATTTTTGGCACAACTATGCGAATTGATGCTAGATGCACTTACACAAAATTTCAGCACTCTAGGTGTCATAGAACTGACAATATTCAATAATAGGTTTTAACTTCGTATGGGAGGTGCCACGCCCACTTTTCCAATACCGCCCATTTTTGGCACAACTATGCGAATTGATGCTAGATGCACTTACACAAAATTTCAGCACTCTAGGTGTCATAGAACTGACAATATTCAATAATAGGTTTTAACTTCGTATGGGAGGTTCCACGCCCACTTTTCCAATACCGCCCATTTTTGGCACAACTATGCGAATTGATGCTAGATGCACTTACACAAAATTTCAGCACTCTAGGTGTCATAGAACTGACTATATTCGATAATAGGTTTTAACTTCGTATGAGAGGTGCCACGCCCACTTTTCCAATACCGCCCATTTTTGGCACAACTATGCGAATTGATGCTAGATGCACTTACACAAAATTTCAGCACTCTAGGTGTCATAGAACTGACAATATTCAATAATAGGTTTTAACTTCGTATGGGAGGTGCCACACCCACTTTTCCAATACCGCCCATTTTTGGCACAACTATGCACATTGATGCTAGATGCACTTGCACAAAATTTCAGCACTCTAGGTGTCATAGAACTGACAATATTCAATAATAGGTTTTAACTTCGTATGGGAGGTGCCACGCCCACTTTTCCAATTGGTCAAATTTTTCCATTTCCTTGTATTGTCATCGAAAATGATTAAGTGTGCAAAATTTGAGCAAAATTGGTTGAGAAAAAAGCTTTCAAAAATTGATTTCAAATTTTGTGGCACACAAACATATATAGAAAGTAACCTTATATAAAGCATGGAAAAAGAGGGATAAAAATGGGACCTACCAAACCGCTGAAGTTGAAATCATGAAATTCGGTGTATACCGTGGTGGAGGGTATATAAGATTCGGCCCGGCCGAACTTAACGCCTTCTTACTTGTTTTAAATTGAACTTGATACTCAGAGCTAAGGGACATTTGTTTCAGTAGCTGTGCTATCGTTATAAAGCGATGAAAATATATGGAAGATCGCCAGCACATTGGTGCTTATGACACGAGGGTCATAATACCCATGGTACAAAATATTTTGGGTATACGACGCGATTCACATTCGCAGCGTTTATACTTCATGTAATTTCAGTAGTCTCTAGTTTGGTAAATTGTCGTGCAATTTCAATTTTTTTGTATTGGGACCTTTTATGGGTTGGATATGGAGGGTAAGTTTGTTTTAGGGAATTATTAGGGATACAAAAATAATAATTTGCCATCATACATTTTACCATCCTGGGGGTGACCTAAGTAGTTACGAGCATTTATATTTCCATTGTCTCCAAATGTTATATCGACACATTTACTTTCTTATAAAAATCTCTATTGCCACTAAAACTATTTCTCCTTCAAAAATTACAATGATAATCTCAAAGGCGAATTATTGCAAAGATTATTTAAAAACGCGTTTATTAAAGAATAATAGCTTTTCCAGCCCAATTATAAGGTGTTAAGCGAAATTTGAAGCAAATCGAGTGAAATATGTTGTTTGTAGAGCGGAAAAAGTCAACAGTTGTATGGGGGCTATATCTAAATCTGAACCGATCTTACCCACTTTCTGCATAGGTGTTTCTAGTTGAAACATAAGATGTTTTGCCAAATCTGAAGACAATCTGATACAATTTGTGGTTTCTAGAGAGGAAAAAATCAAATTGGGAGCGAAATTTTTATGGGAGCTATATATAAATCTGAACCGATCTAACACATTTCTACCACAGGTGTTTCTAGTTGAAATATAAGATGTTTTGCCAATTTTGAAGAAAATATGTTGTAATATGTGGTTTCTAGAGTGAAAAGAGTCAAATGGGGAGTGAAATTCGTATGGGACTAAATCTGAACCGATTTTCTTCAAATTAAATAGCGTCCTTATCTCGAAAAACTTCGTTGTGCAATGTTTCATTTGGTTCTGTTCAGCCTAATGTTCCAAAGAATAGGCATTTGTAATAATTTTTCTTTAAAATAACCTATAGGTTTTGGAACAAACTCGAACAAATATAATCGATGATACAACCAAAATTAGAGCATAAGTCGTTCCTAAACACTTTAATGGAGGGTTTTAATTTTGTATTGGACAAAATTTCTATGACTGAGAAATATCAGGATCAGTTTTTCTACATAATATAGTATCCTGGCAGTTGTCATGTTTGGAGACACCCCGACATTGCAAAAAAACGAGTTTTTCATCACACTACTTGTGCTCCTGTATAATTGAGGGCAAATCGAAGTTTTCGTAGATAAAAACGCTGGTAGCCACTTGTGAAATACAATACACGAAATGTGAAAACATTTATTAAGCGATTTATGTTTGTGTAAATGGTTGTGTTATTACAAACTATAATAAATAAATTAAATATATTAAATATTTTATTTACTATATGTAGTGTATGTTTCTACATGATTTAACGATTTCATAGATCAAAATACAATTCTAATGACTTTAGAGTAAATAAATGGTCACCAATTGGTTTCAAGAACACCTCCACAAACAAAAGAGTGTCAAAATTGTCTCAAATTGTTTTTGTGTTCCAGGCAACTTCACACAGGAATGCAAAGAGGGCACATACCAAGCCGGTTAACCACAGAACAAATGCATATTCAAAATAGGACATCGGCAGCGAACGATTTAACTCCTTATCCCGAAAAAAGTGAATGGTGCCACCCACCACGCCATCTCTCAGACTGTCGTCCATGAACTTAGCGAGGATGCCACTGTCTCTCACATAGCTCAGGTAACGATTGAAGCGCTCGATTAGTGTTGAGCGGTGAGGCATCACTACAGACAAGGGTTCCGTGAACAATGGCTCCGGAATATATTTAGCCAGTGGTCTTTTCAAATATAGCTGCTGATGGAGCAGCCAATTGCCAATATCATCCGTGGCCTGAAATATATGGATCATATTCAAGTTTTGACGATTCACATTAAATTCGGTATTGTTGCCGGCAAACAGACGTTGGTATATAACATCGGGTAGGTTTTCCAGCGAACTAAATAGGCCCAAGTTTACGGAGTGAATGTGTATGCCCAAGTCGGTGCGAGCAACATCCTTCAGCGTAAACAATTCCGGCTCATAGATGCGCGAGGTGTACATACTGGAGAGATTGCAGCTGTAGAAATTTGTTATGAAAAATCCCGTCAGCAGGAAAAGGATGTGTAGCATGAAATTGAAGAAGATTTTGCGTTCGAAACCCCGAGCAGAAATGAATATGCTTATTTGTAGAGCTAGTAGAGCGGATCCGGGCAGATCTTGTCTAAAGCGATGGCGATAATTCACGATGTAAATCAAGATGACCAGCAACATGAATATGAGCAATGTCATGAGCCACATCTTCCAATCAAAGGATAACAGCAGATACATGCTCTGTGGAATCTCCTTGGATGTTGGTGTTATTAAATAACCCTTGCCAAAGTAAATAGCATCGCTGCTGGTATAGTTATCGCTGACCATTAGTTGAGTGGGAACAAAACTGTAATTCCTAGTGATGATTGTATCAACAATGTAGTCCTGGCTAAAGCCACTGGCCCACATATCAAATGATTCAGTCTGCAGCGTGCCATTGTGGAGCTTAACAAAAGTCTCTATGAGTTTGTAGTAATATCCTGTTTTGATCATCTGCCCCTGCCGATTGTGATAACTGAAACAGCGAGGTGGATGATCCAGTAGTGGAATACGTATATCACTCATCTGCAAATTTTCCACAGCCGAAGGCTTTTTAAAATCTAGGAAGTTTGCCAGACGTCGTATTTGAATTTGCGGATAGGGCTCATAGGTGTAGGTGACATTATGCCACCATACCAAGACGGAGGTATGTCCCTGCTGCCAGCATTCACGAAAGAGGTTTAACAACTCCCCAATGTCCTCGTCTACCGCTTCGAACATCACAATGATGGTGGTGTAATGTCGTTGCCACAGCAGCTGGTCCATGGCTCGCAAAATCTTGCTACGATTACTGCCCGGCATTCTGACAATGGTTAGTATTTTCATGTTGAAATCACGAAATAAATGTCGATATGTTACTTCCGGCTTTCTTATCAATATTTTCGGCAGTTTTAGATTAACTATGAGTTCGTCAAATTCCGGCCGGTAGCCACCAGTTAAATCTATCAATAAATTCAGTTCGATTTTGTATTCCACGTTAAAATCCTCAATAATCTCTCTTAGATGATGGCCATTTCCTGACACTTTGTTACGTTTGGCGATGAATAATAGTAGCAGCACACTTAGAATTGTTCGCTTCCTACAGACAGTTAGTAACGTTTTCATTGCGGATCTTTGTTACTACTGAGACTTGTGTCGGTTAAGTTCTGGCCTATGTATATCGTTGTAAGTGTAAGAACAAGTACTCAACATGATTGAATCACTGTGGGTTATCACACAGTCAGAAGAGCGTACACAATTTCATGATTCCAACCACAGCCGCTCGGTGGCAATTGGAGCCAAATTACTACGAGCTGATATAATAATAATAATATGTTATACATATTAGCCGTTCCATGTCAAACGGCACGGTTTTTGACCTGGATAGCTTCCATTGTTTTAAAAGTTTGTGTATTTTTGAAAAAAAAATAGATTTTTTTCACGAATTATGATCAATTTAAGGGTGAACTAGTAAATCAAAAAATTTTTTTTTCAAATCCATGCTTTATGCAAGCAGAATTCTATTGGGCCTAGAAATTCTGTTTTAGTTATCTTTTGTAGAAGGAAAAATTACTGCGTTATCAGGAGCAGAAATAATAGATTTTTAATTTGTGGTTTGTATGGGAGGTATCACACCCCTTTGTCCATTCCCGCTCATATTTGCAGCAGCACTTAAAAAATGCACACCAAACCGACGTACCAAATTTTGTTCAAATACCGTTATCAGGAGCAGAAATAATAGATTTTTAATTTGTGGTTTGTATGGAGGTACCACGCCCCTTTGTACAATCCCGCCCATATTTGCAGCAGCACTTAAAAAATCCACACCAAACCGACGTACCAAATTTTGTTCAAATACTGTTATCAGGAGCAGAAATAATAGATTTTTAATTTGTGGTTTGTATGGGAGGTACCACGCCCCTTTGTACAATCCCGCCCATATTTGCAGCAGCACTTAAAAAATCCACACGAAACCGACGTACCAAATTTTGTTTAAATACCGTTATCAGGAGCAGAAATAATAGATTTTTAATTTGTGGTTTGTATGGGAGGTACCACGCCCCTTTGTCCAATTGGTCAAATTTTTCCATTTCCTTGTATTGTCATCGAAAATGATTAAGTGTGCAAAATTTGAGCAAAATTGGTTGAGAAAAAAGCTTTCAAAAATTGATTTCAAATTTTGTGGCACACAAACATATATAGAAAGTAACCTTATATAAAGCATGGAAAAATACATTCTTTTCAAAGAGGTGTGTTCATTCAATCGCATGTAACTCCTGAAATACTTAACCGATTTAAATGTACTATAAATTTTTTTTGAAGGCAATTTCAATTACATGTTGAGTATTGAAGTGTAATGGTGTCACGGCTTTATATTTTTTAAAATTTTTACAAGTTTATAGCTTTTATTTTGATTTTCGCAATGATTAAATTTTTATGAAACTTTAAAGTAGTGATCTTAGATGGCTATTGGACGCTACCACAAATAAAGAAAAAATCTTTTTTTTCATCAACTACTTTTTCTTCGATTTTTTTCAACAAATAACAAATAATCTTTCTGACGAGTACAAACAAGTAAAAAAGGCGTTAAGTTCGGCCGGGACGAACTTTATATACCCTCCACCACAGAGGATATATATATATATATATATATATATATATATATATTTTAATATAGACAAACCAAACCAACTATTTTATAAATAACTATAATATTTTTATTATTTCAAAGCACGCTTACAAGGCTAGGCTACCAATTTACCTTTACACTATATATATATCGAAATAATACTTCAATAATAGTCAATTAAAAAAAAAAATATTAAAAATAAAAAATAATGGTAGATAGTGGTTGTTACAGTTGGGTGTATTTCCGTTCTATTTTAATTCCAAAAGTACAAATTTTGAAAATCCATTTTCTCACGTACATAGTGCAAGATAACGAATTACGAATTTGGAAAAATTCGTAAAAAAAATTTTGCTTGCCTACGCAGTCTGAGTATGTATACATGTATACACCGAATTCCATGATTCTAGCTGCGGTCATTTGGATCGTACCATTTTTCTCCCCTTTTTCCTATTTACCCCCTTAAAAGTACGACTTTCTAAAATCTCTTTATTTTACGTGTCTACGCAATTAGGGGAATGTAAACACCGAATTGTAGCCGTTTATTTGATACTATTTTTTCCCTCTGTCCTGTATCCCTTGAAAGTACGAATTTATTAAATTTTCGTATCTACGTAGTCAGAGGAATGTATACTCCGAATTTCATGATTCTAGCTGCGGTCATTTGTTGGGTACTACTTTTATCACATTTTTCCATTTCATCCCCAAAATGTACGAATTTCCGAAAATCCGTTTATTTTACTTGTCTACGCAGTCATAGGAATGTATACACCGCATTATATTATTCTAGCTGCAGCAATTTGGTTTGTACTATTTTTATCCCCTTTTCCTTAGTTAAGAGTACGACTTTCTAAAATCTCTTTATTTTACGTGTAAGAAGGATGTACACACCGAATTTCATCAATCTAGCTGTAGTCGTTTAGTTGGTACTATTTGTATCCCTCTGTACCCATTGTATCCCTTGAAAGTACGAATTTGGAAAAAAACTCTTATTCTTCGTGTCAACGCAGCCAGAGGAATGTATACTCCGAATTTCATGTCTCTATTGACGGTCATTTGGTTGGTACTATTCTTATCTCTTTTTTTCCATTTTAACCCCAAAAAGTACGAATTCCGTTTATTTTCCGTGTCTACGCAATCAGAGAAATGTATACACCGATGAATGTAGACATTTCATTATTCTAGGTGCAGCCGTTTGGTTTGTACCATTTTTATCCCTCTATTCCCATTTTATCTGTTAAAAGTAGGAATTTGGAAACAGTACTTTTATATTATGTATCTACTCATTTAGTGGAATGTACACACGGAATTTCGTTTTTCTAGCTGTTGTCGTTTGATATGTACCTTTTTTTATCCGTTTTTGCCCCATTTCACCCTCTACGAATAAAAATCACTTTATGATGCACGTTTTTGTTATAGGGGGAATGCGCATACCCAATATCATGTAAGTACATGCAGACATATTGAAAAATGTGCTTAAATGCTCTAAAATATCAGGGACTATTATGGGTATTTTTAGTCCATGTGAGGGAAATTTTTTTCCTTGTGGCCGATTTCGTGCATTTATGTACAATTTTCGTTTAGCTGCTAGCGTGCTTTCAACAGACGGACGGACGGAGGGACATGGCTAGATCGTCTTAGAATTTTATGACGATCAAGAATATATCGATATTTCAAGGTATTGCAAACGGATTGACAAAGTTAGTATACCCCATCCTGGAGGTGGAGGGTATAAAAATTGAAGCTATCATATTACCCCTTCCAAAATCACACAGTAACTACAATTGACATCTAAGAACACTACTTCAAAGTTTTAAAAAATGGATTAATGTAATCATTTCGAAAATCAAAATAAAAGAATTAAAATTGCAAAAACTTTAAAAAATCTAACCCTGCTAGAATACGCCACATCAATATTTTAAAAGTAACTGAGATTGCTTTCAAAACAAAGTATAGTACATTAAAATTGATTAGGTATTTCAGGAGTTACAGGCGACTGAATGAACAAACCTTTTGAAAAAAAGTACTATTAAATAACTCGTGAAAAAATGTTTTCAATTTGTTTTCCAAAAATACGTATACAATATTTTTATGAGAAGAATACATACACAAACTTTCAAAACAATCTCAGCTATCGATGTAAAAAATCGTACCGTTTGACATGTAATGACTCATATATTAATACACGCTCGATTTTCGTTTTAAAATAATGTTCTCTGCCACAATCCTTCGTGGACTCCCTAAGATTCGTTCACGGAACACAGGTATCCGCGGAAATCCATTCGAGACTATCTGCTCTAGTCTATTCAAATAATAATTGTGTTGTGTAAATTTATTCGTGTGAAGATAATGAATATCTTCCGCATATGTTGTATGTAATGTATGTAATTATTCGATTGACATTAGTACTGTCAAGGACTTTGTAGCAATTGCAGTCAATTTTGGTTAAGTTATGTCCTATATTATATGGTTTTATGTGTAATAACACTGTGCGACAGCCACAATCGGTTTGGGATGAAACCACCGGGGAAAGTTATATCGGTCAAAAAAGGTCATACGTGTCCCAGCGTTTCGTTGGGTCTCATCTAGGAATCGAGATATATCGATTTGAAGTTAGTAATAAGAGCACTAAGTTCAATAAAATCAAATTAAAGCGTTGCACAGTGGGATACAGTACCGAAAATATATAAATAAATTCACAATTTGGCACTTGTCTACACCACGATTGTAAAGTTACGAATTTGATATTTTTATTTCCTCGTCTTAGATTTTTTTGTGGAATATATAGGGTGTTTTTTATTGGGGTATAGAACTTTAAGTTGGCATCACTTTTTTAACTGGCGGCCATTTTGTCAGCTGTCAAGTGATTAATATTTAGTTTGGTTTGCCATTTCATCATGAACAGGTTGACAAAAGATCAACGCTTGCAAATCGTGCAAATTTATTTCGAAAGTAATGGTTCAGTTCGCGAAGTTCACCGCAAGCTCCGTCCATTTTATGGTCGACATAATCGTCCATCAGAGCAATTAATTCGGTTAACCATGGATCGTTTTCGCACTACGTTTACTCTATGTGATAATACGCATCCGCAGAGACGTCGAACAGTGCGCACCGAAGAAACAATTGCCGCTGTAGAGCAAAGTGTTGAAGAGGAGCCGAATGAATCGATTCGCCACCGTGCACAGCAATTGGAATTATTGAAGGAAACATTCGATGAGCGCATAATTTCGCGGAATGGACCTGTCAATTGGCCACCAAGATCGTGTGATTTGACACCATTGGATTATTTAAACATTAATGGCATAAAATTATCCTTCCAATAAAGCCAAATTGATGGACATTAAAACGATTTTCTTGTGTTTTATTTCAATTCGAAGTTTTATACCTCAATAAAAAAACACCCTTTATATCAATTTGTGAATCGAGTTCATGAAAATGGATCGTTATTAGAGAAACCAACCCGTCCGTGTACGTTCTCGTCCAGTGCGTTCAATAAAAAACATTGATGCAGTGGTGGTTGAGAATGTCCAAGAACATCCATCAATAACAACTCGTCATCGTTCTCAGGAACTGAAGAACGCACTTCTTTGAGAAGAATTTTGCATAAAGACCTCGGTATGAAGGCTTATAAAGTTCAATTAGTACAACAACTGAAGCCTCATGACCATTTGATGCCTTTTCGCTTCTTGCAATGGGCTGAAGATTGTTTGGCAGAAGATGAAAAATCGTGGTTTCAGATGAGGCTCATTTTCATATCGGTGGCTATGTCATTTCCTCATCCTGTTGCCCCGTTACAGGACTACAACTGTTTTACCTCGGTATATAAATCATTCTGCACTTTAAGTTGCTTTTCAATAAGGACTTTGTTAGCTGTTGGTTTATTTAGTCTGTTTCTATTGATTGGCGTAGTAGTTATGGAAGGGTTTTCTCCAATTCCATCAAAAACATGCTCAGTTTCGTTTGAGGAAGTTGGCTGAGTATCAAATCCATTTCCATATGGATTTACGATGGTGTCCAGTTGCAGCAAACTAGAGGCTGCTTCTTCTGTTGGCGTCAAAATGAACTGTTTGTTTGTGCCTCCTCCAGTGGGCCGGCACTCAAATTTGTTATGTATTAGTTTTTTCTTTAACTTAGTTTTATAATCGGACCAGACCTTCATCCACTCATTACCATCACGTATAGGAGGCACAAAAGAATTCAGTTTTTCTGCAAGCTTGTTCCACTCTTCCTTCATATGGAACTTTCGAAGGCCTTTTTGGATCTTGCCAATTCTGGCCTTTCTTCCAAAAGTTGGACCATTTTTGCAAATTGCTTTTGTTAAAGTGATAACTTTTAAATAGATATACATATATTTCATATGATAAATATAAATACGTTTTTGAGCTTTTCATTTGAATAAGATTTTTCAACCTGTCGCAAGAAATAAACTGAACGGCTGTATTTACAAAATTTAACGGTCGAATTCAACTTACATGATACGGGAATTGTAACAGATTTCTTATAGAGTCGCGTTTCGATGTCATATTCGACAATCATAGAACCATTGAACGTATCATTTCTGTGTCGAATTCGTCAACCGTAATAAGGTTGACTAAACTAATACAGGTAGAAGCTTGAAAATTAAAGTATTTTTAGCACATATTCTCTTCTTTGATTTAGAATTTACACCGGTGTCATAGGGTGCAAATAAGTATTAAAAATAATTTTTGAAAATGTGTGTTCTTTGGAATTTGTAGTCCTTTTAATGGGCGACAGGATGAGAAAATCAAAAACCAAAAACGACAATTAACTCTATTTCACCTATAGTTTCAGATGTATATCATCTGGTTCAAGTGTAATAAATATACATGAGAAATGAAGAGAAATTGAAAATTTATTTTGCCACCAATTACCCATAGGGACGAGTAATGTTGGCTTCGAAAGCATCAATTTTAGCTGGCTTATTCCTGAAGACCTCAGACTTTACATATCCCCAAACCAAATAGTCCAAAATTGTGATATCACACGATCTAGGTGTTCAACTTACCGTAGCAAAACGTGGAATTAAGTGCTCACCAAAATTATTTCTCAGCAAGTCCATTGATTCTCGCGCTGTATGTCTGTTTGCTGAACAAAAATGACAAAGCAGTTTGATATGAATCATGCATGATCTATCAAAAAAAGCTTATTGAAAATCAAACCTCACGATGAATCACCCAATATTTCCTTTTGTAATAATGTTCAGAAAAACAAATTTCGTCAATGCGAACTATGCATCATTCTTTTAAGTTTTCATTAAATTTTATTTTTGGTCACCCAGTACTAACACAGGGTGATAATTATATTGAGTTTATATGGGTGGTGATAGTGGACGTGGTCCGTTCGATTCATTTTATTTTCATTTTCTAAGTAAGCTATCTCTATCTCTCTGTGCACACTGGGCCAGTGTGCAATGTCACTTTCAACTCATCTACAAAAACCTTTACTGTTCCAAAATATACCCTCTAATATTTTTTGAATCATGTCAAAATAATCACAAATAAGTTTCATGTAAAGGGTGGTTAAATTTTAAGGGCCGATGTTGATTTTAAATAAAGCACAAATTATTTAGGAAATTATTGTCGTTTCTTTTTATTATGATAATATTGGTATGGTTCAATTATGTATGGAACAAAATATCGGCCAAATCGGCGGCACACCTCCATCCGATTTGTTGCTGGATTATCGACGTACACCTTTTCTTTCAAATAACCTCTAAAGAAAGAAGAAGGAATTGACGTTTCACATTCAACATCGGTCCTTACAATTTAACCACCCTTTCTTTTTCATTCCATAATAAGGCGCTGGGTAGTTGACACATGTAAGTGCTTGTTATGGGCTTATTTGTTTTATTAGTAAACGCATGTGCAGCCAAATGCCACTTGTAAATAAATTAGCTTTCTACAAAAGTCCAGGACAATATCCTAGTTCGAATCAAATATTGATTACAGAATGGAAAATAATGTAATAATAATAATAAAATGGTATGATAAAGAAATTCAAAGAACCAGTGAAGAATTTTGTAAGCCGTTACCAAAAACCCTACACACAATTGTCCAAAAAATGAAAAGATATACAGAACGAATGTTCGTTTTAATTCCGAAGGTAAATACTGTCGAAGCTGTGCAAATACTTCCAAAGTTATTTTTGACCACAGACTATTTATAGTGAAAGAGAAAATTTATACAGATAAAAGCAAGAAATTTGAATTTGACAATGAAATAAATATTCAAATTGGTTGGTTGGTTGCAAATAAATATTCAAAACATTTTTTTTTAATTTTTTTTTGAATTGAATTCTATCCGAATTCAATTCAATTCGGCAAAAATTTGAAAAAATTATCTGAAAATACGAGGTTTCTGTGGCGGAAAAAGTCAAGCCGGGAGCGAAATTTGTATGGGAGCTGTATATAACTCTGAGCCGATCTGACCCATTCTCACCATGGGTGTTTCTAGTGGAAACAGAAGAAGAAGATCTGTTAAAAATGTGGTTTCTGGAGCAGAAAAAGTCAAATCGGGAGCGAAATTTGAATGGGAGCTATATATAAATCTGATCCGATCGGACCTATTTTCACCATGGATGTTTCTAGTGGAAAAATATGATGTATTGCCAAATTTGAAGAAAATCTGGTAAAATGTGTGGTATCTAGCGTGAAAAGAGTCAAATCGGGAGTGAAATTCGTATTGGGGCTATATCTAAATCTGAACCGATCTGGAATCAACACATCTAATTTTATGATTCTAGGTACATCCGTTTGCCTGGTACCACTTTTATAGATATCTTTATTCTTCGTGTCTACGCAGTCACAGCAATGTACGCACCGAATTTCACTATTTTAACTGCAATTTTATCCCTTACGCCCCATTTTCTGCCTAAAAGTACAGATTTCAAAAAATTCTTTTGTGTTTCGCGTCTATACAGACAGATAAATGCATACCCCTAATTTCATGAATTTATCCCTTAAAAGTACAAATTTCGAAATGTGTCTACGTAATTAGAGGGACGTAACTGTTGTCGTATCATTGGTACCATTTTTATCCCTTTTGTCCCATATCACCCTCTAATTATTTTGTACTTTTTCTTTGTTGATTACACGTTACTAGAAGAAGGTACGAAACATATTTCAAGTTTATAAAAATCAAAAATTTTCAAAGTCTAAATCAGTCCTTGTTAGAAAAAAATGTTTCATTCTGGACCGATTTCGTTCACTTTCAATCCCAACACATTTACGGAACATTTCAACCTCCTAGCTCATTTCGTTCGGAAGCTAGCGTGCTTTCAACAGACGGATATGGCTAAATCGTCTTGGAATTTTACCAGTATACAGAATATATATATACCGATGAATATTTCACGGTGTTACAAACGGAATGATAAGGTGAATATACCCCCATCCTGGTGGTGAAGGGTATAAAAATGGGGGTCCATTTGTAAGAGCGCTTAATTGAAAAGTGGACCCATATAGATTACTTTCAAAGCTGGTATTCTTAGTTGTATTATAGGGTGGACAATATAAAATTTTAAATTTAGACTACCGATTACTTCGAAAGGTAGAATAACATTAATTTTTATATTTACTTTCAGGTTTTACATCTGCAAACAGAATTGGGAAATATTAAAATCTTACTTCCAAAGCAGTGAGTCTTTAACGCAAACTGTACGAAATTTACGCGGAGCATTTTCGAGAAGAGATCGGCCTTCATAAAACACATTTTCTTCTCGATGGCTGCGCCGCATATGGGGTTCAGAGAATCTACACGTAACTATTGAGAAGCAAATGCATCCACAACGAGTCACAGTTTGGTGTGGATTTTGGGCTGTACTGAAAAATTGGGTTGATCAGAGCCGAGCCAGTCGTGATAGTTATATGAATATTATTGTGTTCCATTTTTAAATGACAAAGGTCAGTCTTTCCAATAAAACCAGAAATTTGCAAATACAAACAATACTTGTTTATAGTCGACTCCAATTTAAAGTTTTAAATGACCCACCTTATATAATATGATCTCCAAAATTTTATCAAGATCCGATGTAATTTGTGGTTTTTGGAGCAGTAATTGTACAAACTCACCACTAGAGTGATCAAACCCGAGACCAAAAACTGGGTCAACCGGGTTTCTCATCTGAGACCGACGGGTTTTTAAAATCGTTGTTTTTGAAAACCGGGAAACCCGGGATTTTTATGTCGGTCTCAACCGGTTTTTCATATTGCAAAAAAGTCTTTTTTTCACAGGTATTTTTTTATAATATGCCCCTTTTTGTATTATCGCAAGCATCATAGAACGTTTTTTTAGGGACCGCAAATTGACTAAAAAATTACGAACACAGCAATACTGTGAGTCTAAAATGGTTATGTTCGTCCTAGGTTTCACATGCATTTCTTATGGGCAGAAGAAAAATCGACGACGTTGACCATTTGCCGCTGCGGATGTCGACCAGACATACACATAAGAATATATGTGATTATTTTTAGCGGTGTTTTCAAGACCGTTTAGCTCACAGATGGTTTGACTAAATAAACCAGAATTAATTTAAGGTGGTTACCGCAGCAATATTCGTCATTGTAGGTAATATGATGAACTTTGCGATTATAAGAAAAAAGTGAAAGGTCCTTGTATTTCACAGAATCAAAAATACGCATAATCTTTGAGCTTCATGTCAAACTTAAGATTTATTTTCTTATATTATATCTTGTTTTATTCTCTACAAGATATTTGAATTGCAGAATGGGGTAATTGGTGTTTAGGGTGTTCACACCTGTTCTAAAATAATACTTTGGGAGATGCTGGACGAAAAGTAATGATGGGTTTATATATAATTAAACGAATCGCCAAATGATTCTACAGGAATGTTTGGAGTCATTTTCGAAAGATTTCAGTGAAAGTGATTATGACATCAGTATTGACCTATTCCCAAGAACGAGTATGTATCTTGTGGAATTGTCCGATAATGAATAATTTCCCAATTTTTTACTTTTTCAAGAAAAACCCGAAAACCCAGATCTGACCGGTTTTTTATAAAGAGAAAACTGGGTTTTTTTTGAAATCACGATTTTCGAAAAAACCCGACATTGCAGAAAAATCGGATTTTTGATCACTCTACTCACTTCTGCTCAATCACTTCTCACTCTTCACTACTTCGTGTAATAGGGTATTAAAAGTTAGTTTCACGATAGACGATCACAAGCTGTGTCGATTTAACGATGTCTGTCTGTACGTCCGTCTATGCATCTGCTGTCCTTATAACGCTTCTACGCACATTACATGTCACTATTATTGCCCAATTGCCATAAAACTTGGAGGAACTATTTTTTTCGGGCCACAGACGATCGCTATTTAATTTAGTGAAAATCGGTTCAGATTTACTTATAGCCTACTTACAAATATTTCTCCCATTTACACTATTATTGCTCTAGAATACACATTTTACAGTGGATCTTGACAAAATTCGCAGGATCTTGTTATATTTGAACTAGCTAAATTTTTGCAATACAAAAATAAATATGTATATTTCAATTGCTTTTAAGATTCTTTTAATTAAAAAAAACAAGTAAGGAAAGGCTAAAGTCGGGCGGGGCCGACTCTATGATACACTCCACTTTCTATCCGAATAGAATTTAATTCGGTGAAAAAGTGAAAACGGGCAGGATTTTTGCATCCTGTAAATATATGTGTTTGACAAAAAATTTTAATTCGGAAAGGACATTTGTATGAGGATATATTGAAACCTACAACGAAATAGGTGAAATATAAAATGTATAGTTTGGCCAAAATCGGTTAAACTTTTGGAAGCAACATTTGTATTTGGGCTATATTTAAATCTGAACCGCTCTTACCCACTTTCACCATAGTTTTGTTTAGTTGGACTATAAGATGTTGTGCCAATTTTAAAGAAAATCGGGTACAATGTGAGGTTTCTATAGCGCAAAAGTGAAATCGGGAGCGACATTTGTATGGGGGCTATATCTAAATCTGAACCGATGTAGCCCGCTTTAGCCACAGGTGTTTCTAGTTAGATTATAAGATGTTGTGCCCAATTTAAAGAAAATCGAGTACAATATGTGGTTTCTAGAGCGGCAAATGTCAAGTCGGGAGCGTCATTTGTATGGGGGCTATATCTAAATCTGGACCGATCTTACCCAATTTCAGCATAGGTGTTTCTAGTTCGATTGTAAGATGTTGTGCGGAATTTAAAGAAAATCGAGTACAATATGTGGTTTCTAGAGCGGAAAATGTCAAATCGGGAGCGACATTCGTATGGGGACTATATCTAAATCTTAACCGATTTTTTTTTTTTCAAATTAAATAGCGTTCGTCCTTGTCCCGAAAAACTTCGTTGTGCAACGTTTCATTTGGTTCTGTCGACAATTGCGACCTGTATCGTGTCAAATCGCGAGCGACATTCGTATGGGGACTATATCTAAATCTGAACCGATTTTTTTTTCAAATTAAATAGCGTTCGTCCTTGTCCCGAAAAACTTCGTTGTGCAACGTTTCATTTGGTTCTGTCGACAATTGCGACCTGTATCGTGATTACAAGAATAGATGGACGGACAGACGGACATTGCTAAATCGATTCAAAAAGTGATTCTAAGTCGATCGGTATAATTAACAATGGGTCTATCTCGTTTCCTTTTGGGTGTTACAAACAAATGCACAAAGACATAATACTCTCGTGGAGTGTATAAAAATATTGGACATAAAAAATATATATAATATTCCAAACCTATTTCGAATGTGTCTGACATTATACGTTCACTGATATCTAAAAACATCTAAAATTGGTAATAGAAATCTTGTTATAGGATAGCATTTGCCAAAAATACACGAAGAGTGATAAACATTTATTAAACAAATTATTATAGTGTTATTAATTGTTGTAAAAATAAATAAAATACATATTTGAATTTAAAGATTTCATTGCAGAACAGGTGCACTAAGCTGCCTTTTTGTGTTTATGCTCCAAACAATTTCACATAGGAATCCAAACAAGGCACATAACAATCCTGTTAACCACATAATAAAGGCATATTGAAAATAGGACATCGGCAGCGAGCGATTCAACTCCTTATCCCGAAAAAAGTGAATAGTGCCACCCACTAAGCCATCCCTCAGACTGTCGTCCATGAACTTAGCGAGGATGCCACTGTCTCTCACATAGCTCAGGTAACGATTAAAGCGCTCGATTAGAGTTGAGCGGTGGGGCCATCACTACCGACAAGGGCTTAGTGTACAATGGCTCCGGAATATATTTGGCCAATGGTCTCCTCAAATACAGCTGCTGATAAGCAGCAAATTGCCAATATCATCCATGGCCTGAAATATATGGATCATATTCAAGTTTTGACGATTCACATTAAACTCGGTATTGTTGCCGGCAAACAGACGTAGGTATATAACATCGGGCAGGTTTTCCAGCGACCTAAATAGGTCCACATTTACGGAGTGAGCGTGTATGCTCTGTTCGGTGCGAGCAACATCCTTCAGCGCAAATAATTCCGGCTCATAGATGCGTGCGGTGTACATACTGGAGAGATTGCAGCTGTAGAAATTCGTTATGAAGAATCCCGTCAGAAGGAACAGCAGATGTAGCGTGAAAGTGAACAAGGTTTTGCGTTCGAAACTCTGGGCAGAAATGAAAACACTTATTTGCAAAGCCTTTAGAGCAGATCTGGCTAAATCTCGTCTAAAGTGATTATGATAATTCACAAAGTAAACTAAGACGACCAGCACAAAGAACATGAACAAAATCATGAGCCACATCTTCCAATCGAAAGATATCAGCAGATACATGCTCTGTGGGATCTCCTTGGCTGTTGGTACTATTAAATAACACTTGCCGAAGTAGATGGTATCGCTGCTGGTATAGCTATCGCTGTCCATCATTTGAGAGGGAACAAAACTGTAGCCTCCAGAGGTGAATAAATCAGTTACGTTGTTCTGATTAAAGCCAGTGTTCCATATATCGAATGATTCAGTCTGCAGACTGCCATTGTGGAGCGCGACAAAAGTCTCGATAAGTTTGTAGTAATATCCTGATTTTACCACCTGGCCGCGGTGATTGCGATAACTGAAACAGCGAGGTGGATGATCCAGTAGGGGAATACGTATATCACTCATCTGCAAATTTTCCACAGCCGAAGGTTTTTTAAAATCTAGGAAGTTTGCCAGACGTCGTATTTGAATTTGCGGATAGGGCTCATAGGTGTAGGTGACATTATGCCACCATACCAAGACGGAGGTATGTCCCTGCTGCCAGCATTCACGAAAGAGGATTAACAACTCCCCAATGTCATCGTCTACCGCTTCGAACATCACAATGATGGTGGTGTAATGTCGTTGCCACAGCAGCTGATCCATGGCTCGCAAAGTCTTGCTACGATTACTGCCCGGCATTCTGACAATGGTTAGTATTTTCATGTTGAAATCTCGAAATAAATTTCGATATGTTACTTCCGGCTTTCTTATCAATATTTTCGGCAGTTTTAGATTAACTATGAGTTCGTCAAATTCCGGCCGGTAGCCACCAGTTAAATCTATCAATAAATTCAGTTCGTTGTTGTATTCCTCGTTGAAATCCTCAATATTATCCCTTATATGCTGGCCATATCCTGTCACATATTTAATTTTGACTAGGCTTAATATTATTAATACACTTAGAATTGCTCGCTTCCTCCAAATATTTAATAACATTTTCATTGCAGGGCATTGTTAATACTGACGAGTGTTTTTGGTTAACTTCTGTCTTACGTATGTCATTTTAAGTGTCGAAACAAGAACACTTAGCTTAATTAAATCAAATAGAAATGTGGCACTGTGGGACGCCAAGACGGAAAAATCGAAATTATTTTGAAAAAGTTAGATCTCATAAACCTCAACTAATACGACCAATAAGCTATTCTATGACAAAAGTACAATTTTATATTTAGAGTGTTTTCAAGGGTCTATTAATACAGAAAAGTGGACAAAAGTACAGCAATAAAAATACTTTGGAAACACATGATTTTTGGGTATGTTTTCAGAAGCGCTTAGCTCACAGATGGCTTGACATAGAGACGACATTAAACAATACACACTTTATTCCCGTGGGGTGACTGGAAATGTTTTTTTTTCTTTGTATGGGTATTGAATAATAATTATATATTTATCTACATTCGAATGACATCCTTAATAAAGATACTTTGTCGAAAGTTTTCCACGGCCACCCTAAGATCCTTAAGGGAGCACCAATGGTTTACGGAACCCTTTTGAAAATATCCGAACTAGCCTATTCAATCAGTAATTGTGTTGAGTAATTATATTCCGGGTAAAGGTAATGCATATCTTTCGACTAGGCGGTCTAGTGTAAGTAATTGTTATTTGAGCGACAATGTTAAAGACTTTGTAACAACTGCTGCACCGTGGTCAAGAATCAAATTACATCCGACAAAAGGGGAAAAAATTCCATAGCAAGGACTGAAAAGTCCCATAATAATACCTTGTGATGCGCATTCACCATGTATGTTTATAGGCGAAATATTTTCACCACAGCTCTTTCCAGTTAAATTATAGCCTAAATTGAGGCAAATCGAGTGAAATATGTGTTTCTAGAGCGGAAAAAGTTAAATCGGGAGCGACATTTGTATGGGGGCTATATCTAAATCAGAACCGATCTGACCGATTTGCACCACAGCTGTTTCCAGTTCAATTATAGGGCACTGTGCCTACACTCAGAAAAAAGTATGCCACGGATTAAGTAAATATGTACTAAAACTGAGAGAAATTGAACTTCGTATAGCGCTTAGGCAATAATTTCTCACATTAAGTACAAACTTTTCCTTGAAAATAAGACATGCTTTGAACTAGATTTCAGTTCAACTTTTCCTCAATGCAAGTAAAATTTACTCAAACTGAGGGAAATTTTTCTTGAAATCAAGTAAATATTTACTTAATCTGAGGACAATTTTTAAGAACTTTTACACAAATCAAGTAAATTTATACTCAAACTGAGGAAAATATTCCGATTTTTTCCTCAATCCAAGTAAATTGTTACTCAGACTAAGTAAATTTGTAGTCATGCCACCAAGTAAATGTATACTCAATCTGAGGAAAATTTTCAAATTTTTTTTTGCTTAAATCAAGTAAATTTGTACTCAGCCTGACTAAAATTTTCCTTAAACCAAGTAAATTTGTATTCAGCCTGACTACGACTATTCTGATAATTGAAATAAATTATTTCGCTTCAGAGTATACAACACTCATATGAAAAATGACAACATGGTATAGTTCTCAAACGCTTCATCCTAATTATACCATAAAGAGTTGAGATATTTCACCATGACTGCAGCGGAGGCTAGATGATTGCGCCTTCTCAGTGATTGTTTAGAGTAATATTTGAAGTACTTATGAAGAAAGTCTCGGCTAACGAACGAGAATTGCTTCTTAGACTACTATTCATGTATTTTTCTAAACACTCTGAAGTATTTTTTTAGTTCATTTATACTTGAATGTATGAGGAACATGGCATACATTTAATTACATTTATTTACTCATATCTATTTAATTTTGCTTCTCGTAAGGAAATTTTACCTAATCTGGAGTATAATTGTTAAACTAAATTGGAGTATGGATTTTACTAAGATTTAAGACTGCTATTTTTCTGAGTCTAATTTGAGGAAAATCGAGTGAAATATGTGGCTTCTACAGCTGAAAAATTCAAATCGGGAGGGACATTTGTATGGGGCTATATCTAAATCTGAACCGATTTGCTTCAAATTGTCCTTGATCAAGAGAACTTTCTTGTGCCAATTTTTGTTAAGATCGGACTATAATTGCGACCTGTAATTTGATTACAATAATAGGTGGACATACAGACGGACATTGCTAAATCGACACAGAAAGTGATTCTAAACCGATCTGTATAATAAACGATGGGTCTAACTTGTTTCCTTTTGGGTGTTACAAACAAATGCACAAAAACATAATAATCTCGTAGAGTGTATAATAATGAAATTTGGGGTACACATTGCTCTGATTGCGATCCCGATCTGTATAATAAACGACGGGTCTAACTCGTTTCCTTTTGGGTGTTACAAACAAATGCACAAAAACATAATAAACTCGTAGAGTGTATAATAATGAAATTTGGGGTACACATTGCTCTGATTGCGTAGACATGTAAAATAAAGGGATTTTCCGAAATTCGTACTTTTTGGGGTTAACTTGGAAAAAGGGGATAACAATTGTACCAAGCAATTGACCGCAGCTAGAGTCATGAAATTTAGAGTATACATTCCTCTGACTGCGTTTGCACGAAAAATAAAAAGGTTTTTCCAAATTCCTTATTTAAAGAGATACATTGAGAACAGAGGGATAATAATAGTACTAACTAAACGATTACAGCTAGAATGATGAAATTCTGATTGTAAAATAAAGAGATTTTAAAAGTCGTACTTTTAAGGGGGTAAAATGGAGTAAAGGGGATAAAAAATGGTTCGAACCAAGTAGCTGGAGCTAGAATCATGGAATTCGCAAAATGAAAAGTTTTTTCCAAATTCATACTTTTTACTTTTACGGCAAAAATGGGTAGAATCATCAAGTTAGGTTAGCTTGTACTGTGTACGTGGGAGATAATGCATTACCAAAATTTTTAACTTTTATAATTAAAATAGGATGGAAATACTACCAACCAAATGGTTGTAGCTGAATATGCACCCACTATCCCCCAATATTTATTGTGCTTAAGCTTTTTTGAAGATTGCTGCCTCATATTTAGTTTTTGAATTGACTTAAAGTATTATTTCGATATATATAGTATAGACATATTGGTAACCTTGCCTTATAAGAATCGTCTAAAATAATTAAAAAAATATATATATTTATAAAATTATTTTTTCAATATTTTTAGTTGTTTTGTTTTGGCTATGTTAAACATTGTCACTGCACTTCTACAAAAATCAACAGCTCTGTGGATTGCAAGCCATGGTAGAGGGTATATATGCCGTTTTTACTCGTTAATTCTGAAAAAGTTTAAAAATATTTAACAAAACATACAAACAAACAAAATAACCAAGTAAAAACGTCCGGGCCGAACTTTATATACCCTCCACCATGGATTGCATTCTACAGAGGCTGTACAGGAAAATCCAAAACAAATGCAAATATTGAAAAAATCATGTTGTAATAATTGTATTACTTCAAACCACTCTTATGAGGCAATGCTATATATTTATATATCTAAATAATACTTCAAGGCAATTAAAAAATAAATATTCTTATATTTATATTTCCAAAAATCCAATATTTATGGTATGGTAGATATTGGGTGCTACGGTTGGTTGTATTTCGATTCTATTTTAATTCCAAAAGTACTAATTTTTAAAATCCATTATCTCACGTACATAGTGCAAAATAACCTAACTTCATGATTCAAACAATTTTTGCGAAAATGTAAAAAAGTATGAACTTGACAAAAATCTTTTTATTGTTCGTTTCTATGCAATCAGAGGAATACACCGAATTCCATGATTCTATCAGCGGCCATATGGTTGGTACCATTTTTATCCCCTTTTTCCTATTTTACCCTCTTAAGTGTCTACCCAATTAGTGATATGTACACACCGAATTTCATCATTCTAGCTGTAGTTGTAATTGTTTAGTTGGAACTACTTTTATCCCTCTGTACCCATTGTATCCCTTGAAAATACGAATTTGGAAAAAAAACCTTTTATTTTTCGTGGCCACGCAGTCAGAAGTATGTATACTCCGAATTTCATGACTCTATTTGGTTGGTACTATTTTTATCCCCTTTTTCCATTTAACCCCAAAAAGTACGAATTTCGCTTATTATTCGTTTATTTTACGTGTCTATGCAATCAGAGGCAGCCTTTTGTTTGGTACCATTTTTATTCCTCTATTCCCATTTTACTCTTTAAAAGTACGAATTTGGAAAAAATACTTTTATATTATGTATCTACTCAATTAGAATGTACACACCGAATTTCGTGTTTGTAGCAGTTGTCGTTTTTTTTGCCATTTTTATCACTTTATAGTGGGAATGCGCATACCCAATATCAAGTAAGTACGAGCAGACATGTTGATAAAATATGCTAAAATACTCTAAAATATTAGGGGTTATTATGGATATTTTTAGTCCTTGTGGGGGTAAAATTTTTCCCCTTAGTCTGATTACGCTCCGTTTCAAGCCCAACCGACATACAACTATATGACGTATTTATGGAAAATTTGGACGTCCTAGTTCCTTTCGTTTAGATGTTAGCGTGCTTTCAACAGACGGACGGACATGCCTAGAATATATATATACTTTATAGGGTCTCAGGTCGATATTTCAAGGTGTTACAAACGAAATGACAAAGTTAGTATACCCCCATCCTGGAGGTGCTGGGTATAAAAATAGCATTCTTTTAAATTGAAAAATAAGAATAGTTGCCAATTTTTAAAATGTACCCAATTGGTTACTACCTAATTTAATTTTTTTACAAAACTCAAAAATATTTACAACATCAAAAGGAATTGAATTGTGGCCGTTGGAAATAGATTCTCTAACACTGTGTTCCATTTAGTTTTGACTAAGTTCTGCCCTAATTATATCGTTTTCTGCATCGTAATAAGAACACTTAGCACAATTAAATCAAATTATTGGGTTGCACTATGGGTTATGAAATATAATGGTGGACATGAATCAAACATACCTAACATTAACTAATACTGAATAAAGATATTTTTCTTCATGTTCTAATACAGGCATGACATTTAAAGTATTTTAACCAATATTCTTCTCATCATTCTCTTTTGCATGTCTAGCAAAAGTATGAAAACAAATTATTAAAATATCTATATCATTTGGAATTTAAAACTCAGCCATTATTTTCAGAGATATTCTTCACTTTGGAAATTTGTCTATATTGATAGACAAAAATGCAACACACTAAACTTCATTATATTCGGAGACATTTTTTTCTACATAATTCCAACATTTTTTTATGATGTCTCAATTTTTATGATTCTTTTAGCCGTGATGTTGTTGCGTTTTTCCACCATTTATACTTGGCAAGTATGAATTTTGGATAAAAATTTTCATTTTGTATTTCTACACATTTTGTGAGATGTACTCGTTTGGCACCATATTTATTCCCTTTTGACAAATTTCGGCCGCAAAAATTACGAATTTCGTGACCGTACAACAACAAGGTTGCAACTACACCAAGAGCTGATTTCATAAAACATAACTTCAATGTTTGTTGTTATATGTAATTTTATTTTGGTAGACACTATTAATAATTTTTTTCAATTAGGTCAAACAATTTAAACGTGATGTCTCGATTAAATTTCTTGAACTTTGATGATCATTTATTCAACACAATAACTTGGAACATCAATATTCTTAAATTCGTATTCTAATATTAGTTCTTTGTTTTATAAATCAATTTTGAATGATGATAATATTTGTTTTAATTAGTTTATTAATTAGATTTAATGCATTACCAAGGGGCAGAGTTACAAGCCGAACCATAATTATCGGCGGCGGCGGCGCTGTTCAAAATGGGTCGGCGGCGGCGGCTTTCGGCTGATTTGTCGGCTCATTCTGTCATTCGATCACCAATATTTATTTGACAATTTTTGGAAAATGAAAGGAATAATTTATTGGTTTTTAACCAATGTTTAAATTTTAATGTTTAATGTTTAAATTTAATATTATTATCCCATACAATTCTCAAAATTTATAATATGGATGAATTTAATAAATATCTTTGCAATTACAGCTTTTCGTGTGAGGCATATTTGACCCGACATCTTGAATATCATAATCTTTCCAATGAATGATAATACTATACCTACTTTGACACACTAAAGAAGCACAATAGAGTAGCTGTTGTTTAATAAGGCTGTTTTTCTTTAATCCGGGATAAGAAGCTGCGATAACAAAAACGTTAAAAAAAAATAATTTTTTACCCAAAATAAAAAATTAATTGTCGGCAACAACCATATAAATATTTGTATCAAAACAAATTTTCAAAAAAAATATTTTGAGTTAAATTTTAACTTTTTATTTGGTTTTTTCTTATCACAGCTTAGTTATCCAGTCTTAAAGAAAAACAGCCTTATTGTTATTTATAGGAACACATGGCCACGCGTACTGGAATTGACTTATATAAATGCGACTTTCAAATCAAAATACAATCATTCAACATTCTATAGACGTCATCATATGTGGGATACTAAATTCAAAGAAAACATTCAATACAAAACAATTGTAAAAATGCGACCATGAAAGATTTAATTTTACCTAGGATATATTGAAGTTATAAAAACATTTTTAAATTTTAAGTTGCAAATGATTTTGAATACGCGTATAAATGTATAATAATAACGCCTACATTCCACGTGAATGCAACTTCTATAAAAGCATTGTAAAAGAAAAAGTACGAATTTGGAAAAAACTTTTTATTTTGCGTATCTATGCAGTCAGAAGAATGTATACACCGAATTCCATTTGGTTGGTACCATTTTTACCCCCTCAAAAGTACGAGTATCTAAAATCTCTTTATTTGACGTTTCTACCCAATTAGAATTTCATCATTCTGGCTGTAGTCGTTTAGTTAGTACTATTTTTATCCCTCTGTACCATTGTATCCATTGAAAGTACGTATTTCGAAAAATCCGTTTATTTTCTGTGTCTACGCAGCCAGAGGAATGTTTGCATTAATCGGTGAATAAATTGGACATTTTCGAGTTTATGCAAAAAATAAACACACACACTCACAACACATAAATGTATAGCGTGTATATATAGCGTATATAGCGTGCTTTCAACAGACGGACAGACGGACATCTTAGAATTATATGACGATCAAGAATATATATACTTTATAGGGACTCAGGTCGATATTTCAAGGTGTTACAAACGAAATGACAAAGTTAGTATACCCCTATCCTGGAGGTGGAGGGTATAAAAATGTGTAGTTAGAACTTTGTAGGTTTGGATATCTCGTGAACAACAAGTGATATTTTTATGTCTGCATTTTTCAAAAAACTCCCAAAATTGTCATTTTATTTTAGCACAATTTACAGTAGCACGATTGACCGTAGTTAACATATTTTTATCATATGGCTGAATAAGTTTTGTGTACAAGATACATTGAGATTTTATTTTTCAGAAATTGAAATCACCTTTAAAATAGTATATATAAAGGGTGATTTTTTAAGAGCTTGATAACTTTTTTTTTTAAAAAAACGCATAAAATTTGCAAAATCCCATCGGTTCTTTATTGGAAACGTTAGATTGGTCCATGACATTTACTTTTTGAAGATAATTTCATTTAAATGTTGACCGCGGCTGTATCTTAGGTGGTCCATCCGCTTAGTCCAATTTTGGCATTTCCACGTTTTTGAGTAACAGAGACCCAATTGGTGCGAACGGCGACGAATCGAAAATTGGTGGTCATCATTAACACTGGCCGATACAGCTGCGATATTTTCTTCAGTTCGCACTCTACGTAAGCGTGTTGGTGGTTTAATGTCCAACAATGTAAATTTGGTGCGAAATTTAGTCACAATAGCCCGAATAGCCGCTTCAGTGGGTCGATTAAACTGACCATAAAATGGAAGCGAGCAATGAACTTTCTTAACAGAGCACGCATTTTGATAATAAAATTCAATAATTTGCAAGCGTTGTTCGTTTGTAAGACGATTCATGATGAAATGTCAAAGCATACTGAGCATCTTTCTCTTTGACACCATGTCTGAAATCCCACGTGATCTGTCAAATACTAATGCATGAAAATCCTAACCTCAAAAAACTCACTCTTTATATCATCATTCACTTTGTCTATACACATGTAGCAATTTTATATAACTTCATGAGATATTAAAATTGAATTATCGTCTTTTAAGTTTCCATAAATTGTGTTTTGGTCACCCTGTAGCAACACAGGGTGAAAATTATGTTTGTTATAAATATAACGAGTTTATATGCCTATTGCACGGCCCGATCGGTGCATTCTAAATTTCTAAAGCATGTTATGTCTAGCAAATGTGAAAACAAATGAAAAAATTGTATTTGGGGCCAGTGTGCGCTATAAAAACAAATATACCAATTTCCATATTTCTAGTCACTCAATCTCCCAACATATAGATTAAGAATTTGACTGTCACATAATTTCGAAACTAGACACTACCTTCAGTTTTTGACCCTGGATAGTTCAACAATTACTCCCCATGTCTATGTACTATACTACAAGTGCAATACAGAATATATGTACATATACATACATACGAGTATGCGTGATATAAGCTGTGTATTCATATATTTTTTGAGGGTTTTTGCAAAGCCTTTGTTGGTAGCAGCAACATCATTTACGTCATCATCATCATCATGAAGATGCAATACACGCCACATAGTCTCAGAAATATGTACTCATTTTCTATATATGTATTTACATTAGGGTGTACTGAAAAACTAATTTTGGGAAAGTGGATACAAATGAAGATTTCAACAAAATCTTAAAAAGACAAAGGTACGGCTAATTGATTCTGGTAGAGTAAATAATAAAATGTACGTACATTGCCATTTTATGCTTAAATTTTGCAAATATGACGAGGAGCTTTTTTGAAGAACATTTTAGGCCTCCAACTCTACCAAACTTTTTGTGTTGTACAGAATTATTGAAGAATAGATAATGGGAATGGTACCTATTTACATTACTACTAGGGAAACATTGGACGACATGAGTGGGGGTTTAAGTTTCAAACTAGCTGAATTCACAGATTTTTATATTCCCTATAAAGAACTCGTCAATCAGCATCGAAAGCACCCTAATATAGCCTCATGTGTACATATTCACAACATTTTCGTACACCTGTCATGTTTATTTGCATCAAGGGTTTTATTTATTCACATCATTTGTATCTGCAATTCGTATCTTTTTGTTTCAATCCTCTTCTCCATCAACAGACACGTTTTGTGGCCAAACGTCCGTCCATCTGCCTCTCTGATTCCTTGGTTAGGCTGAATTGTGAATGCTCTGTATTCAGTGGAACTGTTGTTGCAGTGCTGTTGTGTGTATGTGTTTGTGGACATATTTTGGAGTGATGTTTTTGCGTCTGTTGCAAGTTTATTATAATGTTGCACAAGGGTGATATATCACATTGTGTTGACAGTTATTATGCTGCTAATTGACAGATGTCAACGCAGTAAATGTCAATGTTGAAATCATCTAATGCAAAACATGACTACATACATACACGCTCGCAGATGCATACATACCTACATTCGTACATATGTATATTATTGAGACTTATTTCATCAAAATCTATGTAAATGACATTTTGATTTTTACAGACTAGAAGTACAAAATCATAAACAATAGATACATATGTACATACATCGGTTGTTTCATGAAAATCCCTACGTCTTAAGCAAAAAAAAAAAAACAAGTAAGGAAAGACTAAAGTCGAGCGGGGCCGACTATATGATACACTCCACTTTCTATCCGAATAGAATTCAATTGGGTAAAAAACTGAAAACGGAAGGATTTTTGTATGTTTCCTAATCATTGGCTAATATGACCTGGTCCGATTTGTCAAATCGAAGAAGAATATTTGTATCGGGGCTATATCCACACATACAATGAAGTGACTCACTTTCACAATAGGTTCTTCCACTTCAAGTAAACTTGTTATGCTCATTTTGAAGAAATTCGGTGAAAATATGTGGTTTCTGGGGCGGAAAAAGTCAATCCGGGAGCGAAATTTGTGTGGGAGCTATATATAAATCTGAACCGATCTGACCCAATTTCACAATAGGTATCCCTAGTTTAAATATAAGATGTTTTGCCAAATCTGAAGACAATCTGATACAATATGTGGTTTCTAGAGCAGAAAAAGTGAAATCGGGAGCGAATGTGTATGGGAGCTATATGTAAATCTGAACCGATCTGGCTCATTTTCACCATGGGTGTTTCTAGTGGTTCTAGCCACATTTTAAGGAAATCTGTAAAAATATGTGGTTTCTTGGCCAGAAAAAGTCAAATCGAGAGCGAAATTTAAATGGGAGCTATATACAAATCTGAACCGATCTGACCCATTTTCACAATAGGTATTCCTAGTTTAAATATAAGATGTTTTGCCAAATCTGAAGACAATCTGATACAATACGTGGTTTCTAGAGCGGAAAAAAGTGAAATCGGGACCGAAAATTTTATGAGGGCTATATATAAATCTGAACCGATATAACACATTTTCACCTCAGGTGTATCTAGTTGAAATATAAGATGTTTTGTCAAATTTGAAAAAGGTCTGTCAAAATACATGGTTTCTAGAGCAGTAAAAATCAAATCGATAGCAGAATTTGAATGGGAGCTATATATAAATCAGAACCGATCTGACCTATCTTCACCGCATGTGTTTCCAGTTGAAATATAAGATGTTTTGTCAATTTTGAAAAAAATCTTGAAAGGGCGTTTGTAAGGGCGCTACATTAAAAAGTGGGCCCTTATAGGCTATAGAGAGTAGGTATTCTTTATTGAAATATAACACGATCTGATATAATTGATCAAGATCTAATGGAAGATGTGGGTTCTAGAGCGATAATTGTGTAAACTGGGCGCCATTTATATAGGGGCTATATCAAAACATAGATCCATGCGACCCACTTTGTCGGTAGCTGTTTCTAGTTCAAATATAACATGATAATGGAATTTTTACCATGATCCTATGTAAAATGTGTATTCTAGAGCAGTAATAGTGCCAATTATTGGGATATTTGTATGGAGGCTATATCTAAATCTGAACCAATTTATTCAAAATTCAATACCGATCCTTGGCAAAAAAAACTTCATCCAAATTTCATGACAATCGGACCTGTAGAGTACGAACAAGCTTAGATGGACAGAAAACGGACAGACAGACGTCGTTAAATTGATTCAGCTGGTGATTGTAAGCCGATGTGTATACTTAGCCTAGCTCGACTATTTCTTGGTGTTACAAACATTTGGCGGAAAACGAAGTGGTGTAGGGTATAAATATCTTTGGAGTATGGTGGATAATATCAGAACTGACAACGATATGGATTATAAAAACGATTTCAACACGATCTAGATCCAATTAAAATATATATTATGGCTGTATTTCGTTAAGACTGGATAACAAAGCTGCGATAACAAAAATCTAAAAAAATGTTAAAATTTCACTCAAAATAAAAAAAAAATCTTTTTTAAAAATGCAATATCAATGTGTGTGTGAAAACAAATTTTGAAAATTTCTTTTGATACATATATTTATATTGTAGTTGGCGACAATGTGAAAAATATTTTTTTATTTTGAGCAAAAAATTACATTTTATTATTTTTATACACTCCACGAGTGTATTATGTCTTTATGCATTTGTTTGTAACACCCAAAAGGGAGCGAGATAGACCCATTGTTAATTATACCGATCGACTTAGAATCACTTTTTGAATTGATTTAGCAATGTCCGTCTGTCTGTCCATCTATTCTTGTAATCACGATACAGGACGCAATTGTACACAGAACCAAATGAAACTTTGCACAACGAAGTTTTTCGATATAAGGACAAACGCTATTTGAAGAAAATCGGTTCATATTTAAATATAGCCCCCATACGAATTTCACTCCCGATTTGACTCTTTTCACTCTGGATACCACATATTACAAAAGATGTTCTTCAAATCTTGCAAAACATCATATATTTCAACTAGAAACACCTGTGGTAAAAATGTGTTAGATCGGTTCAGATTTATATATAGCTCCCATACAAATTTCGCTCCCGATTTGACTTTTTCCGCTCTATAAACCACATATTTTAACAGATATTCATCAAATTTGGCAAAACATCTTATATTTAAACTAGGAACACTTATGTTGAATATAGCTCAGAGCGGTTCAGATTTATATATAGCTCCAAAACAAATTTCACTCCCGATTTGACTTTTTCCACTCTATAAACCACATATTTTAACAGATCTTCAAATCTTGCAAAATATCTTATATTTCAACTAGAAACAACCATGGTGAAAATGGGTCAGATCGGTTCAGATTTATATATAGCTAACATACAAATTTCGTTCCCAGCTTGATTTTTGCCGCCCCAAATACCACGTATTTTAACCGAATTTCTTCTATTTCAAATTGAGCATAACACGTTACACTTGAACTAGTGGAACCTATTGTGAAAGTGGGTCACTTCATTCCCTGGTTGGATATATCCATGATACTAATATTGTTCTCGATTTGACAAATTGGGTCTGGTCATATTAGCCTATGATTAGGAAACATACAAAAATCCTTTCCGTTTTCACTTTTTTCCCGGATTGAATTGTATTTGGATAGAAAGTGTCGGACTTTAGCCTTTCCTTACTTGTTGTTATTGCAGCTTGTTATCCCGGCTTAAAGAAAAACAACATACATATATATATATAGGGTGGGTCATTTAAAATTTTTAATTAGAATCTGCTATAAAAAGTACTGATTATTTTTTCAAAATTCTGATTTTATTGGAAAGGTTGAACTTTGTCATTCAATAATGGAACATAATATCATTTATACGACTGGCTCGGCAGTATCTCATATATTTTCATATATTTTTCAAAAACAGATTTCATTCCAACAATGCAACCTAACGACACCACAAATAATTAAAAACATTCTAAATGGAATATTTCATTACGGTAAAAAACATTTCATTGCATCCACGAAACTTATCTTTGCATCAATGTAAACAGATTAACTGTTGAAACTGAAAGTACAACTACTGAGTGATTTTTTTGAGGTAAGGATTTTCATGCATTAGTATTTGACAGATCACGTGGGATTTCAGACATGGTGTCAAAGAGAAAGATGCTCAGTATGCTTTGACATTTCATCATGAATCGTCTTACAAACGAACAACGCTTGCAAATTATTGAATTTTATTATCAAAATGCGTGCTCTGTTAAGAAAGTTCATTGCGCGCTTCCATTTTATGGTCAGTTTAATCGACCCACTGAAGCGGCTTTTCGGGCTATTGTGACTAAATTTCGCACCAAATTTACATTGTTGGACATTAAACCACCAACACGCTTACGTAGAGTGCGAACTGAAGAAAATATCGCAGCTGTATCGGCCAGTGTTAATGAAGACCACCAATTTTCGATTCGTCGCCGTTCGCACCAATTGGGTCTCTGTTACTCAAAAACGTGGAAATGCCAAAATTGGACTAAGCGGATGGACAACCTAAGACGCAGCCGCGGTCAACATTTAAATGAAATTATCTTCAAAAAGTAAATGTCATGGACCAATCTAACGTTTCAAATAAAGAACCGATGAGATTTTGCAAATTTTATGCGTTTTTTTAAAAAAAAAAGTTATCAAGCTCTTAAAAAATCACCCTTTATAAGCATTCTGGGAAACGTTGTCAAGATTTAGTTATTCACTTATTTAAAATGGTCAGCAGGTCACAAAATCAATAAGGACAGTTCAGACATCACGTCTTGAGGCAAGTTATGTTTTATGCAGCAAATAAAATTCCTCCTGGACAATATACAAATATCATAATTTAACTGTGACCAAAAACATCATCAACACGTCCGCCGGATAAGAAACAAAAAATGGGAGATATTAGAAGCTCTCCTGAAAACGAAACAAGGATGACACACACATAAAACTTAAGCAGCTACCAATGAATTCCTGGAAACGATGCTTTTGTATCAATTTCGTACACGTCTTGCAACAGTTTCCTAAAAAGGCAATTACGACAGTATGCGCAGAACGGAAATGACAGTGTTATGGGGCCATACGTGGCGAAGAGCACAGGGAGCACCACAGCAGGCTACACTGACATCGTAGGAAATCGTTTATGGTTAGCTAAAGTTAATAGCTAACAAAGTAGAAGCGTTTAGTAACAGCAACCATCACATAATTTTGGACATCTCTCCAGGAGGAGGGAGGGAGGTAGGGCGGGATGTGGCGGTAACATATGTATGTTTATTTCATGAACTTCTTGAGGAAAATCCAACACACCACAAGCAAACACAATGGGCAACGGAAATAAATACTAGCGAAAGTGTAATGTCCTGTTAGACAACGTACGCACTCACGCACGCACGGCTAAGAGTGCGAGTATTAGCAACAGCATCCGTCTCCGTCCGTATCAGACACAATGTCCGTGTGTAAGGACACATTAATGACACGCCTGACACGCTTCGTTCGTTTCTCTCTATCTCCTGGGCTGCGTGTTATGTTACTTATGTCCAATTTCTTGCTTTTTTTTGTTTTCCGTTTTTCATTATTGTCATAAATTTTGTGGTGGTCGTTGTTTGTCGTTTTGTTTTCTTCCATTGTATTTTATTCGCACAATTTATATGACTTTGTGTGTGTGAGAGAGATATGGGGCCAAAAATCTAATATTACAGGCTGGCCGTTCATAGGCGTGTGGCATAAACGTGTGTATGTCTTGTGCTAAATTTATGGTCACAAGGATATATGTGAGCGGTGTGTGTTACATTAAACACATCCTAAAATAGTATAACAACAGGCCAAAACAGACAGATGCACAGTGGCTACGAAATGAGATAGCTGAGGATTAAAAACTGACAAACAATAAAAATATATATTCTTCATAGCCATTAGCGATCTAGCCATATATATATATATATATATATATATATATATATATATATATATATATATATATATATATATATATATATATATATATATATATATATATATATATTTGTAGATCGGTTAGGACTGCAAGAGGCAAAATCGGTCCAGAGGGAAAAAGTTGTGCCTAACCAGGACAGAAAATATCCCTCATAATCCCAATATTTTTCGTTATTTAAACAAAGTTTTGGATGATTTCCTATCTGTAGCCACATGATATTTGCTACGTAAAATCCTACACTCAGAAAAATGGCATTCCTAAATCTGAGTAAAATGCATACTACAATTTAGTTCAACAATTGTACTCCAGTTCAGTAAAACTTTTCTAAAAAGGTGGATAATTAACTAAGTATGAGTAAAGTTTCCTTCTTTCAAAGCTATAGTAAATAGTTCATTGACTCAAAATAGGGTCGTAAATTTACTTAAAAACATTTCTTTGGATCTAATAAAAAATTATTACAATTGAATAAATTCATACTTGTGTGGAAGAATATTTCCAAGGTTTTAGGTAAGAAAAAAATTAGAAATTTTTTGTATGGAAAAAATTCTATTTAGGAAATTTTAACTAAAAAAATTTGTTTTTATACCCTACACCACTTCGTGGACTAGGGTATTATAAGTTAGTTTTCCGCCAAATGTTTGTAACACCAAGAAATAATTGAGCTAGACCCACCTTTAAGCATACGGATCGGTTTAGAATCACCAGCTGAATCGATTTAACGATGTCTGTCTGTCCATCTGTCCGTCTGCTGTCCATCTAAGCTTGTTCGCACTCTACAGGTCGCAATTGTCGTCCGATTGTCATGAAATTTGGCAAAAGTTACTTTTTCTGGCCAAGGACGGTTGGTATTGAATTTGGAGAAAATCGGCTCAGATTTACAAATATCCCTATAATTTACACTATTACTGCTCTAGATTACACATTTTACATGGGAACATGACCAAGTTTTCAGGATCGTGTTATAATTGAACTAGAAACAGCTCATAGGAAAGTGTTTTGATATAGCCTCCATACAAATATACCTCCGAATTACAATATTACTGCTCTAAAATGCACATTTTACATCGGATCTTGCTCAAATTTTCCACACAATGTTACATTTATACTAGAAACACGTATTTTGAAAGCCAGATAAATAGACCAATGTTTTGGTATAGCCCCCATACAAATGGGCCTCCAGTTTACACTATTATCGCTCTAGAATCCACATCTTACATGGATCTTGATAACATTTTGCAGATTATGTTATATTTCAATAAAGAATACCTACTTTGAAAGTGATCTATAAAGGCCCCTTTTTAATGTGGCGCCCTTACAAATGGGTCCCAATTTTAATTATTACCACTCTAGGACCCAATTTTACATCGCAAGATTTTCAAATTTCGCAGATTATATTATATTTCAACTAAGAATACATACTATGAAAGTCAAATATATGCGTCCATATTTTGGTATAACCCCCATACAAATTGGGCCCCATTCTACTCTATTACATCTCTAGAAACCACATCGTGCATTGGATCTCGATATAATTTTGCATATCATGTCATATTTCAAATAAGAATAACTACTTCGACATTAAAAAGTGGTTCCATATAGATTACTTACTATATGGAACCACTTTTTAATGTCGCGCCCTTACAAATGGCCCAGGTTTATTGTTTACCCCTCAAGGACGCAAATTTTACATCGAATTTTTTTTCAATTTTACAGATTATATTATATTTCAACTAAGAATACATACTATGAAAGTGAAATATATATATGTCCATACTTTGGAATAACCCAAATGGGGCCCCATTCTACTCTATTACAGCTCTAGAAATCACGTCTTACATCGGATCATGATATAGTATTTCAACTAGGAATACCTACTATGAATGTGAAATATATAGGCCCATGTTTTGGACCAGGCCAAAGTGTTTTATGCCGAGTTCTTCAGGCTACTACTTTCAGGGAAAAGTTTGAACTTGATATGAGGAAATATTGTTTTAGCTCTATACGAAGTTCAATTTTCTTAAATTTTAGTTTATTTTAACTCATTATAGGGTTCACTTTTTTCTGTGTGTAGATTGAGGACATTTTCTTAAAATGTCCAAGTTTTCTAATACCCTTCACCACGGCGTGCATGTCAAAGTATTACCGGCAGATTAGTTGCTCTTGACTTTACATAGAAGTGCGGAACCATATTAGGAAAATTCAGATTCATATTTCACATTACTATATACTATAAAGGACTTTATTATTTAATTAAAAGAACGACAATTAAACACTTAACATAAGGGAACGACAACTTGTTACGTGTATGATATTCTGACGCTTAATGATCTCAAAAGATGGCGGCAATATGTAAAGTTATATTGCAACAACATTTGAAACTCAATATATATAATATACATGAAAACATAGAAAACAATGATGTAAACTATCTTCAACGTTAAGGTGATGCCATACTAATAAATATTTAAAATAGGATATCACACTATATTTGTTTACTATTTCAAGCTATAAGGCATACTTATTGGAATTGTTTAAAATTTTTTAAATTGCATGCTTCATTATTATAATAATAATGGTCCATTGACATATATAAATATAATACTGCAATTTTAATCAAAAGGTGAGCATGAGGCCGCAATCTTCAAAAATATGCCCTAAATACTAGATGTATTGTCAGGCGTCATTAGGGAGAAACAATGGGGGAATCAATTTCTTGATTCCGCTACAGACAACGTGGCTGAGAAGTTCAAATTTCAAAGATTCGCTATGTTTCGGGTCAACATTGATATCTACACATCTAATTTCATGATTGTATCCGTTTGCTTGGTATCACATTTATTCCTGTTTCATGTTGACCTTAAAGGTACGAATTTTGAGGAATACTTATATTTTGCGAGTCGACGAGTGTAAACACTTAATTCAGCCGTTTGCTTGCTACCAATTTTAACCCGTTTGATCATCAAGGTACGAATATCGAAATATATCTTTATTTTTCACATCTACACAGTCAGAGCAATGTGCACACTGAATTTCACTACTCTAAATGCAACCGAGTGGTTGGTACCTTTTTTATCCCCTTTTTTCCCCACCTAATGTCCAAAATTCGAAAATTTCCTTTTTGTTTCGCGTCTACATAGTCAGATGAATGCATACACCGAATTACATGACTTCAACTTCAGCGGTTCGGTTGGTACTATTTTCATCCCTCCTTTCCAATTGTATCCGTTAAAAGTACGAATTTCGAAAAATCCCTCTATGTTACGTGTCTACGCAATTAGAGGGATGTACACACCAAATTACATTCTAGCTGTAGCCGTTTAGTTGGTACCATTTTTATCCCTCTGTTACTATTGTATCCCTTGAAAGTACGAATTTGAGAAAAACTTTTTATTTTTCGTGTCTACGCTGTTAGAGGAATGTATACTCCAAATTTCATGACTCTAGCTGCCGCCATTTGATCGGTACAATTTTAATCCTCTTTTTCCATTTTACTCTTTTTACATGTCTACGCAATCAGAGGAATGTATACAGCGAATTTCATTATTCTAGGTGCAGCCGTTTGGTTTGAACCATTTTTATCCCTCTATTCTCATTTTACCCCTTAAAAGTACGAATTTATAATGACTTGCATTTTACTTAGGGTTGGATTATTTGTGTGGGAGGTACAACAAATGATAACTATTTTACAGGTATAAAGTGATTGTAAAACCATTTCCAATATTAAATTGTTACTGATCAGATTTATTTTAACCAAAGCTTATGCCAATTTGTGTGAGAGGTCTTGCAATGTCGCTCATATTGCAGGTGTATATAACGTCTATGAAAACATTACCAATGACCAAATCTCAGAGTATTCCGATCGTCCGTATAGAAATTATAAAATATTTAAATTTAATTAGGTTAGAGTGATTTGCGTGAGATATACGTAAATCTGTTTTCTTAACAGCAGAATATTAAAGTTTACAGAAATAAATAAATGCTACCTTGAATTGCAAATAGAATAATTTTTGAATTTCAAATGAAAACTTTGAATTTCAAATGGTGTCTTTTGAATTTCTTATGACGAGTTTTGAATTGCAAATGGCGAGTTTTGAATTACAAATGAAGAGTTTTGAATTTCAAATAATGTCTTTTGAATTTCAAATGATGTCTTTTGAATTACAAATGTCGACTTTTGAATTTCAAATGTTGTCTTTTGAATTACAAAGGACGAGTTTTGAATTTCAATTGACATTTTTTGAATTTCAAATGGAATTTTTGGAATTTCAAGTGATATTTTTTGAATTGCAAATGGAATTTTTGAATTTCAACTGGTGTCTTTTTAATTTCAATTGATGTCTTTTGAATTACAACTGAAAAAGGTGTAGATGTATTGTCAGGCGTCATTTGGGAGAAACAATGGAAGAATCAATTTCTTGATTCTGCTACAGACAAAGTAGCTGAGAAGTTCAAATTTCAGAGATTCGTTATGTTTCGGGTCAACATTGAAATGTCCACACTAATTTCATGATTGTAACATTAATGTTGACTTTAAAGGTACGAATTTTGAGGAATACTCATATTTTGCGAGTCTACGAAGACAGACGATTCTAGTTCAATGATTCTAGCTACAACCATTTGCGTGGTACCAATTTTAACCCGTTTGATCATAAAGGTACGAATATCGAAATATATCTTAATTTTTCACATCTACACAGTCAGAGCAATGTGCACACCGAATTTCACTACTCTAAATGCAACCGAGTGGTTGGTACCTTTTTTATCCCCTTTTTTCCCCACTTCTGCCTAATGTCCAAAATTCGAAAATTTCCTTTTTGTTTCGCGTCTACACAGTCAGATGAATGCATACACCGAATTACATGACTTCAACTTCAGCGGTTCGGTTGGTACTATTTTCATCCCTCCTTTCCAATTGTATCCGTTAAAAGTACGAATTTCGAAAAATCCCTCTATGTTACGTGTCTACGCAATTAGAGGGATGTACACACCAAATTACATTCTAGCTGTAGCCGTTTAGTTGGTACCATTTTTATCCCTCTGTTACTATTGTATCCCTTGAAAGTACGAATTTGAGAAAAACTTTTTATTTTTCGTGTCTACGCTGTTAGAGGAATGTATACTCCAAATTTCATGACTCTAGCTGCCGCCATTTGATCGGTACAATTTTAATCCTCTTTTTCCATTTTACTCTTTTTACATGTCTACGCAATCAGAGGAATGTATACAGCGAATTTCATTATTCTAGGTGCAGCCGTTTGGTTTGAACCATTTTTATCCCTCTATTCTCATTTTACCCCTTAAAAGTACGAATTTGTCAAAAATACGTTTATATTATGTATCTACTCAATAAGAGAGAAATGTACACACCGAATTTTGTGTTTCTAGCTGCTTTCGTGTGATAGGTACCATTTTTATCCCTTTTGGTCCCATTTCACCTCCTGCGAATAAGAATCACTTTATGGTGCACGTTTTTGTTTTAATGTTATATCAAGTAAATATATGCAGACATATTAAAAAACATGCTTAAATACTATAAATATTAGGGGTTGTTATGGGTATTTTTAGTTCTTGTAAGGGATAAATATTTCCCTCTGGGTAGATTTCGCCCAATTACAATCTCAACCGATCTACGACTATAAGACGCATATATGGAAAATTTGGACATCCTAGCTCATTTCGTTTAGATGCTAGCGTGCCTTCAACAGACGGACGGACGGACATGGCTAGATCGTCTTAGAATTTTATGACGATCTAGAAT
Source organism: Polietes domitor (assembly GCA_947397865.1). Classification (NCBI taxonomy): domain Eukaryota; kingdom Metazoa; phylum Arthropoda; class Insecta; order Diptera; family Muscidae; genus Polietes; species Polietes domitor. The sequence continues at coordinate 145,493,922 of OX377619.1, forward strand.
ATATATACTTTATAGAGTCTCAAGTCAATATTTCAAGGTGTTACAAACGGATAAAGTTAATATACCTCCATCAAGTTTATTGAAGTTTCTTAATTTCATCAGCCACTCTGCATATCAATCTCTAAAGCTTTTAAAATAGTTTAATATTTTTTGTTTCAAACCACTGTCTGTCTTATACGTTGGACACGTTCATCTGACCCAAGAACTCATTGAGGGAAGCCATACATACCGACTAGCACGGACGTTTGTATGTACACATGTGAACATCATTTATTTCCTAAATACTTCATGGATACTTAACAGTCATCATTTAAGATAAATGCGATAAAAGTGTGAATTATTCTCCTTTGTTGTGTTGCTTTCGTTTGGTCGTTCTACGTTGGTCATTTATCACTGCTTTGTTCCATATTGTGGCCGTTCGTATCCGTCCGTATCCTTCCATAATGGTTGCTGGCATCAGGACACATGTATGTATGTATGTCTGTATGGGAGTGTGTATGTGTTGTTTATTATGTTATAAGGATTTTATTATGACACTTACGCCCACTTTCCTGAATTATGGTCAGTTATTAAAAGTGGATTAAATAAGGCAACGTTCTTGGGATTTACGGCCACGAGAGCTAACGGGGGAAAGCAAAGGATTTTGTGCTTTATCACATATTTATTGTGTCCTTTTATTTTGACCCCAAAAAGGTTGTAAACACTATCTGGCCAGTCCGAGTGGTTCACATAACTTTGTGAGTATTGAGCAAATCATATTTGATGCTGTAATGAGATGAATTGAAAATATTACCTCAGACTAGAGATAACAAATGTAGGTTATGTTCAGTTGGGTAGACCGATTATGACTGCTTGCAATAAAGCTCTTGCGCAATTATCCAGTTGTCAACAAATAGCATATGAATGCTGCTACATTAAAAACTCAAGTAATTTTTACTTTATATAAATTAGTTTTTTCTTTGTTCATTTAAAAACTATGCCTATGCAAGGTGAGGGATGTGCTACCTTCCATGTGAAACCGGACAGCAAAATTTTCACATGTTTTTATGAAAATCTAAGAGAAGATTATTATTAAAAAATATTTGATACTTAATTATTGATTAAAAAATAACCCAATTAATATCCAGCAAAAGATATTCAGAGGACATAGATAACAAGTCTGGGAAAAATTCTAATATTGAAGGTCCAATATGTTTCAGAGAGGAATATACACAGTTAATTTCATGATTTTAGCTACAACCACTGGCTGGGTACCAGTTTCATTATATTTTCCAGTTTGACCCCTAACAGTACGAATTTAGAAAAATTAGTACCCCTTTGTTTTTCGCGTCTATGCAGTCATTCGAGGACAAATACTGTATATCATGATTCTAGCTACAGCCGTTTGATTGGTGCCAAATTTATTCAGTCAAAGAAATCTCCATACCGAATTTCGTTATTACCCAGCAAAAACTCTCATTACCAAGTAATGTGGGGTATAAGGCTACAGCCGCTTGGATGATACCATTTTTATCCTCATTCGCCCCATTTTCCGCCAAAATGTGCAGATTTCGAAAAAATCTTTTTGTTTTGCATCTTCACAGTCTGATGAATGTATACACCAAATTTCATGATTTCAACTCCAGCGGTTTAGTTGGTACCTTTTTTCCTCCCTCTTTTCCAAAAGTACGAATTTTGAAAAATCCCTTTATTCCATGCTTTATATAAGGTTACTTTCTATGTGTGCCACAAAATTTGAAATCAATTTTTGAAAGCTTTTTTCTCAACCAATTTTGCTCAAATTTTGCACACTTAATCATTTTCGGTGACAATACAAGGAAATGGAAAAATTTGACCAATTGGACAAAGGGGCGTGGCACCTCCCATACGAAGTTAAAACCTATTATTGAATATTGTCAGTTCTATGACACCTAGAATGCTGAAATTTTGTGTAAGTGCATCTAGCATCAATTCGCATAGTTTTGCCAAAAATGGGCGGTATTGGAAAAGTGGGCGTGGCATCTCCCATACGAAGTTAAAACCTATTATTGAATATTGTCAGTTCTATGACACCTAGAGTGCTGAAATTTTGTGTAAGTGCATATACCATCAATGTGCATAGTTGTGCCAAAAAGGGGCGGTATTGGAAAAGTGGGCGTGGCACCTCCCATACGAAGTTAAAACCTATTATCGAATATTGTCAGTTCTATGACACCTAGAGTGCTGTAATTTTGTGTAAGTGCATCTAGCATCAATGTGCATAGTTGTGCCAAAAATGGGCGGTATTGGAAAAGTGGGCGTGGCATCTCCCATACGAAGTTAAAACCTATTATTGAATATTGTCAGTTCTATGACACCTAGAGTGTTGAAATTTTGTGTAAGTGCATCTAGCATCAATTCGCATAGTTGTGCCAAAAAGGGGCGGTATTGGAAAAGTGGGCGTGGCACCTCCCATACGAAGTTAAAACCTATTATTGAATATTGTCAGTTCTATGACACCTAGAGTGTTGAAATTTTGTGTAAGTGCATCTAGCATCAATTCGCATAGTTGTGCCAAAAAGGGGCGGTATTGGAAAAGTGGGCGTGGCACCTCCCATACGAAGTTAAAACCTATTATTGAATATTGTCAGTTCTATGACACCTAGAGTGCTGAAATTTTGTGTAAGTGCATCTAGCATCAATTCGCATAGTTGTGCCAAAAATGGGCGGTATTGGAAAAGTGGGCGTGGCATCTCCCATACGAAGTTAAAACCTATTATTGAATATTGTCAGTTCTATGACACCTAGAGTGTTGAAATTTTGTGTAAGTGCATCTAGCATCAATTCGCATAGTTGTGCCAAAAAGGGGCGGTATTGGAAAAGTGGGCGTGGCACCTCCCATACGAAGTTAAAACCTATTATTGAATATTGTCAGTTATATGACACCTAGCGTGCTGTAATTTTGTGTAAGTGCATCTAGCATCAATGTGCGTAGTTGTGCCATAAACGGGCGGTATTGGAAAAGTGGGCGTGGCACCTCCCATACGAAGTTAAAACCTATTATTGAATATAGTCAGTTCTATGACACCTAGAGTGCTGTAATTTTGTGTAAGTGCATCTACCATCAATGTGCATAGTTGTGCCAAAAATGGGCGGTATTGGAAAAGTGGGCGTGGAACCTCCCATACGAAGTTAAAACCTATTATTGGATATTGTCAGTTCTATGACACCTAGAGTGCTGAAATTTTGTGTAAGTGCATCTAGCATCAATTCGCATAGTTGTGCCAAAAAGGGGCGGTATTGGAAAAGTGGGCGTGGTACCTCCCATACAAACCACAAATTAAAAATCTATTATTTCTGCTCCTGATAACGCAGTAATTTTTCCTTCTACAAAAGATAACTAAAAAAGAATTTCTAGGCCCAATAGAATTCTGCTTGCATAAAGCATGGATTTGAAAAAAAAATTTTTTTTGATTTACTAGTTTTACTTATCTAAGCAATTAGACGGATGTACATTCGAATTTACATGCTTCTAGCTGTTGTCGTATCAGTGCTTTTTGTGCTTTACGCTTCAAGAGGAATGTACGCAACAAATTGCTAGTGTATATAAACCAGAAATTTAAAAAATTCTTAAATAGTCAAAATATTAGAGTGTATTTTCAGTCCTTTTTAGGGAAAATTTTTCCTCTGGGCCGACTTCGCCCAACCGTTCTGCAACCACAAGACACATTTTGGGAAAATTTTAACACCCTAACATTTCGGTCCCCAGCTAGAGTGCTGTCAACAGACAGACGGACTTGGCTAGATCGTCTTAGAATGAAAATAAATTTCAGCGGTCACCCCCAAGAAATGAATATTGGATTGCTTAATGATGATCTACAAAATATTTCGTCACTGGGTCTAGCCATCTGTGAGCTAAACGCTCCTGTAAACACCTCTAAAAATCATGTTTTCCCGTGTAATTTTTTATACACTCCACGAGAGTATTATGGCTTTGTGCATTTGTTTGTAACACCCAAAAGGAAGCGGGATAGACCCATTGTTAAGTATACCGATCGACTTAGAATCACTTTCTGAGTCGATTTAGCAATGTCCGTCTGTCCGTCTGTCTGTCCGTCTGTCTGTCCGTCTGTCTGTCCGTCTGTCTGTCCGTCTGTCTGTCTGTCCATCTATTGTTGTAATCAAACTACAGGTCGCAATTATAGTCCGATCTTAACAAAAATTGGCACAAGTAAGTTTTGTGGATCAAGGACGAACGCTATTTAATTTGAGACAAATCGGTTCAGATTTAGATATAGCCCCCATACAAATGTTGCTCCCGATTTGACATTTTCCGCTCTAGAAACGACATATTGCACCCGATATTCTTTAAAATTGACACAACATCTTATAATCCGACTATAAACACCTATGCAAAAATTGGGTAAGATCGGTTCAGATTTAGATATAGCCCCCATACAAATGTTGCTCCCGATTTGACATTTTCCGCTCTAGAAACGACATATTGCACCCGATATTCTTAAAAATTGACACAACATCTTATAATCCAACTAGAAACACCTATGCAAAAATTGGGTAAGATCGGTTCAGATTTAGATATAGCTCCCATACAAATGTCGCTCCCGATTTGACATTTTCCGCTCTAGAAACGACATATTGCACCCGATATTCTTAAAAATTTACACAACATCTTATAATCCAACTAGAAACACCTATGCAAAAATTGGGTAAGATCGGTTCAGATTTAGATATAGCCCCCATACAAATGTCGCTCCCGATTTGACATTTTCCGCTCTAGAAACCACATATTGTACCCGATTATCTTTAAATTTGGCACAACATCTTATAATCCAACTATAAACACCTATGCAAAAATTGGGTAAGATCGGTTCAGATTTAGATATAGCCCCCATACAAATGTCGTTCCCGATTTGACATTTTCCTCTGTAGAAACCACATATTGTACTCGATTTTCTTTAAATTTTGCACAACATCTTATAATCTTACTAGAAACACCTATGCAGAAATTGGGTAAGATCGGTTCAGATTTATATAGCCCCCATACAAATGTCGCTCCCGATTTGACCTCAGCCGCTTTAAAAGCCACATATTGTGCTCGATTTTCTTTAAATTTCGCACAACATCTTATAATCTAACTAAACAAAACTATGATGAAAGTGAGTAAGATCGGTTCAGATTTAAATATAGCCCAAATTCAAATGTTGCTCCCATAAGTTTAACCGATTTTGGCCAAACTATATATTTTATATTTCACCTATTTCGTTCCAGGTTTCAATATATCCTCATACAAATGTCCTTTCCGATATAAAATTTTTTGTCAAACACATACATTTACAGGATACAAAAAACCTTGTCTTTTTCACCGAATTGAATTGTATTCCGATTGAAAGTGGAGTGTATCACAGAGTCGGCCCCGCCCGACTTTAGCCTTTCCTTACTGGTTTTATGTTGCATTTTTGCCCAAAAATTTTTTTCTGAGTTAATAGACCCTTGGAAGCACTTTAAATGAAATTTTTATACACTCCACGAGAGTATTATGTCTTTGTGCATTTGTTTGTAACACCCAAAAGGAAACGAGATAGACCCATTGTTAATTATACCGATCGTCTTAGAATCACTTTCTGAGTCGATTTATCAATGTCCGTCTGTCTGTCTGTCCGTCCGTCCGTCCGTCCATCTATTCTTGTAATCACGATACAGGTCGCAATTGTTGACAGAACCAAATGAAACTTTGCACAACGATGTTTTTCGGGATAAGGACGAACGCTATTTAATTTGAAGAAAATCGGTTCAGATTTAGATATAGCCCCCATACGAATTTCACTCCCGATTTGACTCTTTGCACTCTAGATACCACATATTACAACAGATTTTCTTTAAAATTGGCAAAACATCTTATATTGTAACTAGAAACACCTGTGGTAAAAATGTGTTAGATCGGTTCAGATTTATATATAGCTCCCATACAAATTTCTCTCCCGATTTGACTTTTTCCGCTCTAGAGACCACATAATGTATCAGATTGTCTTCAGATTTGGTAAAACATCTTATATTTCCACTAGAAACACCCATGGTGAATATCGGTCAGATCGGTTCAAATTTATATATAGCTCCCATACAAATTTCGCTCCCGATTTGACTTTTTCCGCTCTAGAAACCACATATTGTATCAGATTGTCTTCAGATTTGGCAAAACATCTTATATTTAAACTAAAAACATCTATGGTGAATATAGGTCAAATCGGTTCAGATTTAGATATAGCCCCCATACAAATGTCGTTCCCGATTTGACATTTTCCTCTGTAGAAACCACATATTGTACTCGATTTTCTTTAAATTTGGCACAACATCTTATAATCTTACTAGAAACACCTATGCAGAAATTGGGTAAGATCGGTTCAGATTTAGATATATCCCCCATATAAATGTCGCTCCCGATTTGACTTTTTCCGCTTTAAATGCCACATATTCTAATCGATTTTCTTTAAATTTGGCACAACATCTTATAATCTAACTAGAAACACCTGTGGCTAAAGCGGGCTAGATCGGTTCAGATTTAGATATAGGCTCCATACAAATGTCGCTCCCGATTTGAATTTTGCGCTCTAAAAATCATATATTGTACACGATTTTCTTTAAATTTGGGACAACGTCTTATAATCCAACTAGAAACACTATGCTGAAATTGGGTAAGATCGTTTCAGATTTAGATATAGCCCCCATACAAATGTCGCTCCCGATTTTACTTTTGCCGCTTTAAAAGCCACATATTGTGCTCGATTTTCTTTAAATTTCGCACAACATCTTATAATCTGACTAAACAAAACTATGGTGAAAGTGGGTAAGATCGGTTCAGATTTAAATATAGCCCAAATTCAAATGTTGCTCCCATAAGTTTAACCGATTTTGGCCAAACTATACATTTTATATTTCACCTATTTCGTTCCAGGTTTCAATATATCCTCATACAAATGTCCTTTCCGATATAAAATTTTTTGTCAAACACATACATTTACAGGATACAAAAAAACCTTCCCGTTTTCACTTTTTCACCGAATTGAATTGTATTCGGATTGAAAGTGGAGTGTATCATAGAGTCGGCCCCGCCCGACTTTAGCCTTTCCTTACTGGTTTATTGTTGTCTTAGAATAACTGATTGGTAGAATTATCGGGCGTTTTTATTGATTTTTCAGGGTTTTCAAAGAGACAGCTATAAACTCATATTTCTTGCAAACATTTTGTAAGAGATGTAATGAAAAACAAATAGGAGGAATCAATACCTTTCGAATGTTGCCTAAATGATGAATAAAGGACGAAAAATGATGTCACTGACTCCATTTTTGTGAAATAATTTAATGCAGGCGATGGTTTTCTCAGCCAAAATGTTTCAAAACGCACGCTCACGTGAGTAAAATTTATTTTACTCACGATCACTCGTGAATCACGTGATCCACGTAAATCACGAAACAATTTCAACAAAGAAAATAATATTCCAATTCTAAATCGAAATGAGCATCGTCGCGTAATTCCGAAAATGTATTATTTAAATCAGTCTACGTTTGCGATGTTTGTCTTAAATTCGTATTTTTAAAATTACACTACATCATATAGTTTAACGCAAAATAAATTAAATATCAGATACAGACATAAAATCCAAGTGGAAAGCAAACCATAACCACGATATTAAGTGATTTTTTAATTGAACTAACACTGAGGAGCCTAGTGGTGGCGCAAAGAATGCATACTTAAATAATAGAAAAACAAGTAAGGAAAGGCTAAAGTCGGACGGGGCCGACTCTATGATACACTCCACTTTCTATCCGAATACAATATATTTTGGTGAACAAGTGAAAACGGGAAGGATTTTTGTATCCTGTAAAATGTATCCCAAATGAGCGTTGGCACGGCAGAAGTATTGCTGGGTAACTATACCTGCATATACCCATACTTACATATGCAACTCAATGAAATGCTTGTAAGATGGCAGATGTGCTTTATTACTTGGTGCGATTTTTTAAACGCAAATTCGGCAAGTGAGTTGCGCTTCTCGTTCGTTTGTGAGAATCATCCCCTTATAGAGGCCGGGTTTGATGTTGAAAAGTCGCTGCGAAGCCACTTGAAAAGACTTTTGACATGGTCGAAAGCATGATCGTGGTAGTCTGCAGCCAAGTAATAAATTTGACCATGCCATTTGTAAATAAATTTGCATTCTATTAAACATAGAAGCAAAATGGTCTTGAGCCAGGACAATATCCCAGTTCAAATCAAATATTGATTACAGACCAAAAAAATACAAACGAAAAAACTAAAACAAATGAGCGTTGGCACGGCAGAAGTATTGCTGGGTAACTATTCCTGCATATATGCAACTCAATGAAATGCTTGTAAGATGACATGTGTGCTTTATTATTTGGTGCGATTTTTAAACGCAAATTCGGCAAGTGAGTTGTGCTTCTCGTTCGTTTGTGAGAATCATCTCCTTATAGAGGCCGGGTTTGATGTTGAGAAGTCGCTGCGAAGCCACTTGAAAAGACTTTTGACATGGTCGAAATCATGATCGAGGTAGTCTGCTGCCAAGTAATAAATGCCATTTGTAAATAAATTTGCATTCTATTAAATATAGAAGCAAAATGGTCTTGAGCCAGGACAATATCCCAGTTCATTAAAATTTTCCATACAAAAAGTTTCATTAATTTCTTTCTTTAAACCTTGGAAATTTTACTTAATCCGAAGAAATGCTTTTAAGTAAATTTCCCACTTATTTCTAGTATATGAACTATTTATTCTGACTCTCAAATAAGAAAACTGTAATCATACTGAATTAATTTCCGATCTCTTCAGTGTTGAGTTAAAATTTTTGAACTAAATAGGAGTATGGATTCAAATTTAGGAATGTTATTTTTCTGAGTGTTAGCACTCACGAGTAGTCTTTGTAGAATTTTTGAAATTGGAAATATTTCTTTTGCCGAACTGCCGATTTATGGCGAAACTATACATCAATATTGCTGCAAGGTTTCTCCCAACAGTTTACAATAATATTTCGGTTCAATTGTGTCAACGAATACTTCCAGCAGTGCGTCACGTTCGGCATTTTATGATGGCAGTTCTTTTCAAAGAGTACCCCCTCCCCATTCAAGAAGCACCACTCACATGATGGAGGGTTCAGCCTACTCTAACCACACGCTGCTGTATCCTCGTGCTACATGCTACACGTAATTTAAGGGACATTCATATTACAATCCAAAAAGCCATAAAAAGAATCTGTGTATGTTGGCAATAATAATTGCAAGCCATAAAACTCACACGCACGCACAAACATAAACGATAATAAACTATGAAAGAAATGAAACAAATAGCAAAAGACTGGCAAAAGAAGGCCAAGTCAAAGCAAAGGCAAAAACAGAAACACAGAAAGATTTTTATTAAAACCATAAACTTACACTAAATACACACTAAGATGACATAAATGTGGCCAACATACGGCATTTTATGATCTCAGGCAACGAAATAAACACTATGTTGTAATGCAACAGCAGTCGGCAACAACAAATATGGCTTAAATAAAACGAAAACGAATTATGGCAATAAGAGAGTGAGTGAGCGAGCGAGTGAGAGCCATAAGGACATTTAGTAGAGTTTTGTTGGTTTCTAAAAGGTTTTTGCACGCTTTGACCTTAAATAAGTCATACGTAGACAGGGCGGTGTGTGTGCGGCTAGGTGTGGGCAAATGGAGTATTTATAGGTGACATTTATGACTGGAGAAAAACAAATATTAACTTGGCTTTCTCATAGTGCTATGATTAGAATAATGGTGTCGAAAAAGGGAGTGAGAGAGAGAGTGACAAGTGGTGTTCAAATGAAAAATATTGGTCTGTAAACGTTTTTATATATTACACAGACTAAAGTAAAGAGAAACACATTGGGAATATATATCAAGGTAGCAAAGACTACAGAGTTATGTTGACAAATTTATATATATGTACGTCTTCGACAGTTATTGGAATTTAAATAAAGCCTGTGTTATACAGGCAATAGGTTAGGGTGTGGAATAAAAAATAGATTTCTGAAATTAAGACATAAAGCAGATAGCTTTTAGGATGCGAAATCGGTCTATAATCAACTAAGTTACAGGCTTGAGGCAAAAAGTTGTACTGAACATTGTGGAAAACCTACAGGAACTGAGATAAAAATTTACCTTAATAAGCTTTTGATTTATATAGTACCCATAGAAAAATCGTTCCCGATATCACTTTTTTCCCCGAATACAATTATAATGGGGAAGAAAGTGGAGGGTATCATATTCTCGGCCCGCCCGACATTAGCCTTTCCTTACTTGTTTTTAGTTTGGTAGCAGCCATTTGCTTGAAATTCCGAAAAAATAGATTTGCATCTCCTAATAAAAAAGAAAATACGGCTTTTTAAAATTGCCTTATGAAAATAATGCTGATTTTCGATCCAGCTTGGTGTTTAGAATTTCATAATTTGTATACCCTCCACTAGCGTGATATGTCCTTCTGTATTTGTTTGTAACAGCCAAAAGGAAACGAGATAGACGTTTATTATAGTAACAGGCCTTATGGTAACTTTCATTAAATTTGGAAACATAAGGAACATGAAGTAAGTTTAATTCAATTTCAAAAAGAAACAAGTAAGGAAAGGCTAAAGTCGGGCGGGGCCGACTATATAATACCCTACACCACTCCCTGTGTTTTGATTACTAAACCAAGGTATTTCATGGGAGCAATTTTATGTAGTTCATATAAATTTTACAGTTACTATTAATTCATATTTAGTCAAATTTAATGAATATGGTAAACAAATCAAATTTTCCAGCAGATATTCCGAGTAAAGTAAATATAACATGACCTGGAAAAATTGATCAAGATTCAATGATAAATACAGATTATACAGCGGTAATAGGATGAATCGGACGGACATTTGAAGGGGCCTATACAACACTTGAGGCCAAAACATGCGCCTATATATTTCTCATTCACGGAAGGTAATCCTAGTTGAAACATATAATGATCTGCAAAATTTGATGAAGATCCGATGTAAGATGTACTTTCTAGAGCTGTAATAGAGCAGAATGGGGCCCCATTTGGGTTATACCAAAGTATGGTCATATGGGCATCTCCCAAACAAGTAAGGAAAGCCTAAAGTCGGACGGATATGAGGGTATATTGAAAATTGGAACGATGTGACCCGCTTTCACCATGTACGTTTATTGGTGAAATATAATATGTAAAGTTTGGCCAAAATCGGTTAAACATTCGGAAGCTACACTTGTATGGGGACTATATCTAAATCTGAACCGATCTTACCCACTTTCATCATAGGTGTTTTTAGTTGGATTATAAGATGTTGTGTCAATTTTAAAGAAAATCGGGTACAATATGTGGTATCTAGAGCGGAAAAAGTCACATCGGGAGCGACATTTGTATCGGGACTATATCTAAATCTGAACCGATCTTGCCCACTTTCATTATAGGTGTTTTTGGTTGGATTATAAGATGTTGTGCCAATTTTAAAGAAAATGTGGTACAATATGTGGTTTCTAGAGCGGAAAAAGTCAAATCGGGAGCGACATTTGTATGGGGGCTATATCTAAATCTGAACCGATCTTACCCACTTTAAGCATAAGTGTTTCTAGTTCGATTATAAAATGCTGTGCCAATTTTGAAGAAAATCGGGAACAATATGTATATATGCTCTATTACAGCTCTAGAAACTACATCTTACATTGGATCTTCATCAAATGTTGCAGATCATTATATGTTTCAACTAGGAATACCTACTGTGAATGAGAAATATATAGGCGCATGTTTTGGCACAGGCATCAAGTGTTGTTATATGCCTTCAAATGTCCGTCCGATTCATCCTATTACCGCTGTATAATCTGTATTTATCATTCGATGTTGATCAATTTTTCCATATCATGTTATATTTACTTTACTCGGAATATCTGCTGGCAAATTGGATCAATTATTTTATTATTTACCATACTCATTAAATTTGAATAAAGATGAATTTAAAGTATATTGTATAATTTATATGAACTACTTTAAAATTGCTCTCATGAAATACCTGGGTTTAGTAATCAAAGCGAGGTATATACACAGGGAGTGGTGTATTGTATTATATAGTCGGCCCCGCCCGACTTTAGCCTTTCCTTACTTGTTTAATTTGGAAAAGGTTTCATTTAATTGAAAATACTATATATTTTCTTAGTATTATTTTTAAGAACAAAGATTTATGAAAACATAAAAAAAAACATTTTCATTTAATTTTTGATTCTATAAAAACTAATCATATTTGTGAAAAAACACAACAATAGATATCACGGTTTGAATATTATATCTTTCTTAAAATATGAATCATTGCTGTTATAGGATTTCCTCATTTTTCAAAATAATTTCGAGTAACCTAATATTACCAAAACGCTATAGCTGTAACATCGTTGTTAGTAAAATTTCTGTCCCTTTTATCCCAATTGATCCTTAAGAGTACAAATTTCGAAAAATTGTGCGTCTACTTACCCTTAGAATGTACACATCGAATTTCTCTCATATAGGTGGTACCATTTATATCCCTTTTTGTCCCGCTTCCCACTTAGATGTACACATTTCGAAAAATATGTCATAGGAAATAATACAGTAAATTTGACGATTCTAGCTATACATTTTTTTGCCTTTTTCTTACCTTAAAGGTACAAATTCCGAAAATAAATTTATGTTGCGTTTCTACGTGGTCAGTGTAATGCACATTTTGTACCCCCTTTAGACAAATTCGAAAAATGAATTTTGTCGTGTGTCTGCACTGAAAGAATATTTATGATTTTCAATAACCTCGGAGAAATACAATGTCATTAAAAAGTCGCCGAGGAATAAATACATAAAATCTATGAAAGATGTTTCATAGAGTACAAGTCAATGAAAAGTGTAGTATCTACATACAATTTTACATTATATCTTTATTAATTTTATGAAATTTCTGGTTTTATTGGAAAGGTTGTACTTTGTCATTTAATAATGCAACACCATATTATTCATATGACTACCACGACTGGCTCGGCAGTACCTGATCTGATCAACCCAATTTCTCAGTACAGCCTGCCCCACACCAAACAGTAACTCGTTGGGGATGCATCGGCTTCTCAATAGTCACGCGTGGATTCTCTGAACTCCATATGCGGCAATTTTGCTTATTGACATAGACACCGAGACGAAAATGAACTTGATGAAGACTGACAAATTTAAATAAATGGACCACCCTATATATACAAAAAAAAACAAAAATGTCTGACTTTATCAGAATCACTTTCTGAGTAGATTTAGCAATGGCCGTCTGTCCGTCCGTATATTGATGTAATGCAATTATAGTGCGATCTTAACAAAAATTGGCACAAGTAAGTTTTGTAGCTCAATGACGAACGCTATTTAATTTGAGGCGCTATTTAATTTGAGGCGAATCGGTTCAGATTTAGATATAGCCTCCATGCAAATGTAGCTCCCGATTTGACTTTTTCCGCTCTAGAAACCAAATATTGTACCCGAATTTCTTTAAAATTGGCACAAGAAGAAAGTGGGTAAGATCGGTTCACATTTAAATATAGCCCCAATACAAATGCTGTTCCCAAATGTTTAACCGATTTTGACCAAACTTGACATATTATATTTCACCTATAAACATACATATTGAAAGCGGTTTCAATATACCCCTCATACAAAATCCTTCCCGATTTAACTTTTTTACCGAATTGAATTGTAGTGAAATAGTAAGTGGAGTGTATCATATAATCGGCTCCGTCCGACTTTAGCCTTTCCTTACTTGTTAGTAGTAAAGTATTCAAGCGAATAAAGTCGACTCACTAAAAATAAATTATGAACCGTTTCATAAATTCTTATATTTATGAAAACATTTCATTACTAAAATATTTTATTGGTTATATCACTTAATACAATGTAATTAGGGTGATGCTTTACTCTAGGGAATACATATCATTTGGGTAAGAAAAAAGTGTAATGCATTGAAGGAATGACTTAAGACCTTACATACCAAATCCGTTTCAAGACTTTGTAAGCGGCTTGAAATATCTCCGCCTGTCTGGCTGGTGTACACGATAACTTTCGAAAGGAGTTAAGGAATCAATTCAAACTTTTCACATGGTGATATTTTCCCAAACTTAGTGCAAGTTCGAGGATGGACGAAATTGCCACGACCCTTCCTCTCACACAAATGGTGCATATTCTTAGGCAAAATTAATACCAATGTATCTCCATTCGAATATTCGTTATAAGATATATTTCAATATTTGAAATAGTTTTTATAATCACTTTGAGCGTACAAAATATTGAAAAGTTTTTCGCACCCATTCTAGTACCTTCCACAAAAATCACCATAACCTACGTAAATTTGAAACTTTATAAGTTCTGTACCGATGACCGGAATACTGTTTAATTGTATCCTTGGATATGTGAACTGAAATGACTAAAACTTGTATTTTTGCAAAAATTTGGTATTATAAAAACAAAGCAGCGTTTTACTCCCTACTAAATGTGTTACCTAAATAACTTTACTTGCGGTATGGTTACCAAACAAAATAAAGTACAAAAACATTGACTAAGTTGAAAAATAGTTAAAATTTCCTTAAAAAGGTGTGTTTGCTGGACAAAAGTAAACAGATTTCTTAAGTTTTCTTAATTAAGCTGTATATCTATCGAAAGTACAAGGTTTATTTTTTAAATCCGGAGGGAAAGCTAAAATCGGTTGATAACCAAATAAGTTACAGGCTTATAAGTGTGCAAAGGTACGAAAACCCGGTTTTTATCCGAAACTCAAGATTTTGGGGGTGTCTGGAAAATTTCAACAGATTCCTGTTCTACTCGACAATACCTACCACAAAAATATTGTCTCTTCCCAGAGTTTTCTACTTCAAAGGTACGAAAAACCGGGTTTTTATCCGTAACTCAAGATTTTGAGGGTGTCTGTCAAATTTCAAATACAGATTCCTGTTCTACTCAACAATACCTACCAGAAAAATATTGTCTCTTCCTAGAGTTTTCTACTTCAAAGGTAAGAAAAACCGTAACTCAAGATTTTGGGTGTGACCGGCAAATTTCAAATACAGATTCCTGTTCTACTCGACAATATCTACCACAAAAATATTGTCTTTTCCCAGAGTTTTATACTTCAAAGGAACGAAAACCCGGTTTTTATCCGTAACTCGAGATTTTGGGGGTGTCTGGCAAATTTTAAATACAGATTCCTGTTCTACTCGACAATACCTACCAGAAAAATATTGTCTCTTCCCAAAGTTTTCTACTTCATTTTTTGTAGCATTATGTTATTAATTGATTTCGCTCGTAACTTCTCGTTTTCGAGTATTAGCCCCCAGCACAATGAGCGTTGACTCTAAAATTTCTTAACCGCTTTAATTTCCGATCATGTTATGCCCCCACAGCAAATAGTTGTTATTGTGGCGGAACGTATAACGCAAAATTTTAATCCTTTTGGCTTTGGACGTCCTCAAACTTCTGCTCAGGCCCTCGTGTTCTTTTTTCCTTAACTGGCTACTGGTGTCGGTAGACATCAGTGCACTCTCACTTCTCTAATGCTCAACAGCAACTTCCTTCCACCTCGCATTCATCTTGGTTTCAACATGCGGCATATCGCAGCCCTTTGATGTCATGAATGAACATTTTTTTCCTTATTAATGTGCAGCATCATCAACACACAACATCATTATTCACAACAACCGAGGTACGCATCTTCTGTATGTTCCTTCCATACAGTGGAACGAACAGCAGCAAAAGAAAAGAAAAAGAGCAACCAAACAAAAAGCCATTATGTACGAAATTGTAGAACCCCAAAAACAAACAGTCAGATATCGAATGAGACATGACGATGATGACATGACAAAATAATATTAAATAAATATGCTGTATGTCCCAGTGTCCGTCTGCCCGTCCCTTCATATGTCTACCCGTTGTTTTGATAAATTACGTGTGTACTTTTAAAGATACATACAGACGGTGTATGCACATACTACATACTTTAGTAGACAACAAACAAACCGTATGTTTATACAAACTTCAAAAATCATTCAGTCATTCATTCATTGAATCGTCCGTCGTCTGACTGTATCTGATACTATCCCACAGAAACAGAAGCTGTCAAAGATATTTGTATTTCATTTGATGACAATTCATTGTTGACTTTCGAGAAACTATAGTCATTTATTGATAGTGTTCTTGGTCGGTTGTTCTTTTAGCAATCCATGATTGCGGTCTCTGAAAAGTGCCAAGCCAACAACGACGGTGCACAGTGGTTACAAGCGAACAAAAATTATATACTTATTGTATGTAACTCTCAACCGATTGAGATGGAGTTGGGCTGAAAAGGAAATTTAATGGAGGGCCAGCTTTAATCACGAACATGAGAGCTCCATGACTTTGGCCATGATAAGCATGACAAGCCACTTCGCAAACCTTCCCAAGAGGCCAAACATTTTTTTGTTTCTAAGTAAAAGTAATCACTGTCATACGGAAACGTACGACGTGGCACCCCACGACGGGTTAGGTGTACGACGTGGCACTCAATGTGTTAATTTGAAGAAAACCGGTTCAGATTTAAATATAGCCCCCATACGAATTTCACTCCCGATTTGACTCTTTTCACTCTAGATTAGGGTTTGGGGTTTCCCGGATTTTTTCATTTCCCGGGAAAACGGGAATGAAAAATTTCATTCCCGGGAATTCCCGGGAAAAAGTAATTTATTTATAGGTATGTTCAATATGGTTTACTCTACACCTATTCAAGATTATATTCGGAACATACAAATTTATATTGACAAATGTAAATTCATATTAGGGACATATAAATTCATAATGTGTAATGTAAATTTATAATAGGAACATGTTAATTCATAATGAGATATATAAACCATAATTCATTGAGAACAATTAATTCATAATAGGAACATACCAATTCATAATGAAATATACAAGTTTGTAACCAGAAAATCCAAATTCATAATCAGAAAAAACTTTTTCATATTCAGAAAATATGAATTCATAATGAGAAAATATAAAATCATATTTAGAAAATGTAAATTTATAATGAGAACATTGATAAAATATGCATTTCTACGAAAATATCCATAGAAAAACGTACATACATAGCTTCGATTATAAATTTTAGAGTTCCTGATTATGAATCTATATTTTATGAATATATATTCCTGAATAAGAAATTATATTTTCTCGTCAATTTAGATTTTCTCATTTTGTATTTATATATCTCATTATCAATTTGTATGTTCTTATTATGAATTTATATTTCTCAATATGAATTTACAGTGCTGATTATGAATTCCCTCATATGAATTTACATTTCTCATCGTGAACTTACTTATTCCGATTATAAATTACATTTTCTCATTATAAACTTGAAAATTGTAGACTAATCGTCAGAATTGGACCTACACTAGATTCAAAATTGAAAACGATTAAGGAAACAAATAACTAATTTACGGAGAATGTTATGACGCATTTAATTTAGAATATTCATTCGTCCGCAGACAAAAATATTTTATAGAAACAGGGGGGAATATTCTAATAATAATAATATTGAAATAGTCCAGTCATTAATTCTTACAAAGGGCCACCGTAGCATATATTTATATTCCTATTAGATTTCTCTTGAAAGTTTCCAGGCGAACAATTTTTATTTTTAGACCATTTCTTTCTGGCTAAATATGTAAAGTAAATTGTTCTTGAAGAAGATATTCACCTCGATTCTTCTAGGAAAACAAGAAAATTTACATTTTTATTTCACAATAAAGACCCTGCAAATAGCCTCACAAAAAGTTTTTATTTTCATAGCTGGGTTTCGCATAAAATGACTATTTTCCGAATTTAAAAAGTTTTGTTTTTAGTAATATAATATAAACAAATACTCATTATTGTCAGTAATGTAAATACATATATGAATTTGAAATACACCTAAAAATTCCAATTTATATAGTAACATTAAATTATTGATCAACATAATAAATAAATTATTTTTTTAAAATTTCCCGTATTCCCGGGAAACTGAAAATTTTTTCCCGGGAATTCCTGGAAAAATTTGGACGGGATCGGGAATTCCCGGACCCCAAACCCTACTCTAGATACCTCATATTACAACAGATTTTCTTCAAAATTGGCCAAACATCTTATATTTGAACTATAAATGCCCATGGTGAAAATGGGTTAGATCGGTTATATGTAAATATAGAGCCATACAAACTTCGCTCCCGGATAGACTTTTTCCGCCACAGAAACCACAAATTTTCACCGAATTTCTTCAAAGTAAGCATAACACGTTATATTTGAACTGAAAGAACTTATTGTAAAAGCTAGTCACTGTATTCTATGTTTGTATATAGTCCAGATACAAAAATTCTATTCGATTTGATAAATTGGACCAAGTCTTATTAGCCCATGATTAGGAAACACACAAAAATTCTCTTTTTTACCGAATTGAGTTGTATTCGGATCGAAAGTGGGGTGTATCATATAGTCGGCCCGCCCGACTTTAGCCTTTCCTCACATGATTTTTTTTTTTGTATTCTATATAGATGCAAATGGTCTAGAGCCAAAACAATATTCCAGTTCATATCAATTATTTATTACAGACCAAAATAAAACAAACAAGTAAGAAGGCGTTAAGTTCGGCCGGGCCGAATCTTATATACCCTCCACCACGGAGTGCATTCCACAGTATTACCAGCAGATTAAAGGATGTCGACTTTACATAGAAGCACGAAAATTGTGATATTTTTATGCACATTATTATATTTGTTTACTATTTCAAACTATAATGTATACTTATGCGCACTGTTTAATATCGACTACTATATATAAATAAAATGATGAAATTGTGAAAGTGAACATGACTAAATATTAGGCGATTGTCAGTCGCCATTAGAAAGAAGCATTTTCAGATACAGACAAAGTGATAAGAAAAGTATAAATTTTAAAGATATCCCCATTCACCCCATTCTCCGCCCAAATGTACAAATTTCGAAAAAACCCTTTTTCAAGTCTTCATAGTCAGAATGTATACACCGAATTTCATGATTTCAACTTCAGCGTTTTGGTAGGTCCCATTTTTATCCATCTTTTTAATTATATCCCTTAAAAGTACGAATTTCGAAAAATCCCTCTATTTTACGTGTTTATGCAATTAGAGGGATGTCCACACCGAATTTCATGATTCTAGCTGCTGACATTTGGTAGGTACTATTTTTATCCCCTTTTACCATTTGAACCCCAAAAAGTTCGAATTTTGGAAAGTAATTTTATTTCACGTGTCTACGCAATCAGAGGAATGTATACTCCGAATTTCATGATTCTAGCAGCTGTCATTTGGTAGGTACTATTTTTATCCCCTTTTACCATTTGAACCCCAAAAAGTTCGAATTTTGGAAATTAATTTTATTTTACGTGTCTAGGCAATCAGAGGAATGTATATATCGAATTTCACTATTCTAGGTGCAGCCGTTAGGTTGTTACTATTTTTATCCCTTTTGCCCCATTTAACCCCTTTAAAGTACGAATTTAGAAAAAAATACTTTTATATTATTTATCTACTCTATTAGAGGAATATACACGCCAAATTTCGTGTTTCTATCTGTTGTCGTTTGGAAGGTACCATTTTTATCCCTTTTTGTCCCATTTCGCCCCCTACAAATAAAAATCTCTCTATGGTGGCCTTTTATGCTATAAAGGGAATGCGCATTGCAAATATCAAGTAAATACAAGCTAATATGTTCAAAAACATGCTGAAATACGCAAAATATTAGTGGTATTTTCAGTCCTTGTGAAGGAAAAATTTTTCCCTCTGGGCCGATTTCGTCCACTTTCAATCCCAACCGATCTACAACCATAAGACACATTTAGGAAAAATTTGAACCTCCTAGCTCATTTCGTTCGGCCGCTATCGTGCTTTCAACAGACAGACAGACAGACGGACAGACGGACAGACGGACATGGCTATATCGTCTTAGAATTTTACCACGACCCAGAATATATATACTTTATGGGGTCTCCGATGAATATTTCAAGGTGTTACAAACGGAATGACAAAGTGAATATACCCCCATCCTGGAGGTGGAGGGTATAAAAAAAAAAACTAAAACAATGAGCGTTGGCGCGGCAGAAGCATTGCTGAGTATATATACCTGTATATTTTTTTGTTAAAAATTCAAAAAAATATTTATAACTAAGTTGCGATAACAAAAATCTAAACAAAAGGTTAAAATTGCGCTCAAAATAAAAAATATTTTTTAAATTTTCCGCAGCTATATCAATGTGTGTATGAAAACAAATAATTATCCAGTATAAGACAAATTTTAGGATATCAAGTCCATAAAAGTCAACACAAAATATTTTTCAAAAACCAAATTCGTCCCGACCTCGAACGTTTTTCTTTCAGAATAGATAATTTGGTTCCATGATGGCCACCGGTAGTGGACTTCGAAGTGATTATTCGCAACAGCAGCTCAACTACTTAAGGCAGAACCCCAACAACGTGAATGAGAATTACTATCGAATACATCCCAAAAACACGCACTAAAAAAACGCATAATTGTGTGTCTCCGATGGTTGCACCAACGAATAAATTGTTGCTGCAACGAATGAGTTGTTGAGGCAAAGTGTTCCATCCATACTCCATTAATTTTAATGATTTTTGACAAAATAATATGGATTTGTATAAAAACAATGATTATAATCAGAAATTTATAGATTTTTTGTATTAGTTAATGTTTTCCCATGTAAAAAATGAAAGAAAATATCTTCGATGCATCAACGAATATTGAATTGTTTACATCGAATATTGTAAACGTTCACATCGATGCAGCAACGTGACGGATTGTTGTGGGAACGAAATATTTCGTTGATGCAACGAAATGACAATAACGAATCTGATTCGTTGATGCAACGAACGATTTTTCTTTCAGTGTAGCAATTCGATTTTTTCACCCTTAATGTACTTCTTCTATAGGGTGGGTCATTTTAATCGACTATAAAAAAATACTTATTATGTTTTTCAAATTGTCGGCTTTAATGGAAAGGTTGAACCTTTTCATTTATTAATGGAACACAATATCATATATATGACTATCACAACTGGCTCGGCAGTACCTCATACGATCAACAAACAGTGACTTGTTTTGGATGCATTGGCTTCTCAATAGTCACATTTGAGTTCTCTGAACCTCATATGTGGAAATTTTGCTTATTAACATAGCAACCGAGACGAAAATGATGTTCATGAAAGCTGAACTGAAGACCGATTTCATCTCGAAAATTTTCCACGTAAATTTCTTACAGTTTAATATTTCCCAATTTTGTTCGAGCGTATACTATTTTTCAAATGCCAAAAATGTTAATTTCTGGAAATTGTATTTTTTTTAATATAGCTAAATTGAAACAAATAAGAATATTGAAAAAATAATTTTATAAATAATTATAAAATTTCAATTATCTTAACCCACGCAAAAGTATATATAAGACACCATTCTTCAAACCAGCTCAAGTACCTTTAATATTTGGGGATAGTGGGAACATATTCAGCTACAGCCGTTTGGTTGGTTGTGTTTCCATCATAGTTAATTGCCAAAAGTATGCATTTTTAAAAGCCATTATCTCTCACGTACACATTGCAAGATAACCTAACCTCCTGATTCTATTCATTTCTATGCCGTAAAAGTAAAAAAAGTACGAATTTGGAAAAATCGCTGCTACATTCTAGCTGTAGCCATTTAGCTGGTACTAATTGTATCCCTCTGTCCCCATTGTGCCCCTTGAAAGTACGAATTTTTAAAACCTTTTTATTTTTCGTGTCTTTGCAGTCAGATGAATATATACACAGAATTTCGTGATTCTATCTGTTGTCGTTATATTAGTACCATTTTTATTCCTTTTTGGACCGATTTCGCCCAGTTGCAATCCCAACCGATCTTCATTTAGAAGACGAATTTATGGAAATGTTTGACAATTCGTTTACGTACATCGGCTAGATCGTCATAGAATTTTATGACGATCAACAATATATATACATTATAACGTTTCAAGTCGATATTTCAAAGTATTGCAAATGGAATGGCAAACTCAGTGTACCCCCATCCAATGGTGGAGGTTATAAATATACTAGAACTTATTTAGAGTCATTTAATCTTTGGGAACTTTTTCTCCCATCGTAACGTTTTTTCATTGGGGTCGATTTTCACAACGAAAATATTGAGTTATTTTTGAAAGTCGTCATGGAAATATTTCTATAATTTATCCTTGGATCACTTGTGGAGATGCAGAAGAATTTGCTTCTAAATCCTTCCCATTGGCAATAACAAACTAAATATTTGACAAATATTTTTCAACTATCTGTACTTGTAGAGAAGGAAGAATACAGTGGATATTCTCAACTTATAATTGTCCTGTATTACAATGCAGGTCGTTGCTTCGTTCCATAATTTATAAGTTTTTGAAAACACTGTGCACTGTCATCAAAAAAGGGTACACTTTCATAAATGAAATGAACAGTAGCCCGGAGACGGAGAGCAACAAACGAGCGCTATAAAAAGAAAACAATCCTAAGTAAATCTTAAGAAGACAGCTGTGGAACACATAGAAAGACAAATACAGCCAGCCATACACTCGCACAATGGCATTGATGATGACTTGACTGAGCTGAGCTGTGCTGTGTAGTGCTGCGCTGTTTTGTCTCATTTGTGAAATTCATATGAAAACGTTGCTCATTTCGTTTTTGTGAAATGTCATTGTGGAGACAAAAATTAAATATTGGTAGCTGTCATTTTGACATCGACAAAATATGTCTGTCAAATGACTATTGACATAAGCGACGTCTGCATGCACGAGTGTACACACGGGCATGTGTGCGTACGCTTATGGCGACGGAACAAACAGAACGTCAACGACAGCGACAACGACCGACCGGCCGACCGACCCATTGTCATCATAAAGGATTTATGACATTGATGATAATTATAAAGACGGGAAGTGTTTGGTTAGTCATTAGTTTTATTTGTTTATTTACTTTTTGTTTACACTTTTGTCTTTTTTTTGCTGCTGTCATTTCCCCCGTAGAGGAAATGTCATTTGTTTTACAGAATATACCACTAAGTTTATGATGATTGTGAGAAAGACATCCATCCCTAGATATTCAAACATTCGTATGCAAAGAATACCAAATGGATTTGTGGATACAAATAAACTGCTTGGGATTATATGAGATTATTTGAATTTTTTGGAACTGAAAGTTTTAAGAGAAATCGTATCACAGTTTGAAATCGTAACGGAATCTCAGCTGGTGTCTGTCGACATACGAAGAGGCCCACAATTGATACGATGATTGTATTGGATTTGTATTAACCACCATGAATGATAACACAGTGGGCGGTCACATCATGGTCGTTAGGGTAGGGCCACTGTGAGCTGTATATGTGTTGAACAAAAGTGCCCCGGAGGTTAAGTCTGGGAAAAGTTCGTATTAATTTCTTAATCGCGGATATTGAAAATTGGAAAATGGATGAATGGACACCACCATACATACCGAGCCGTTAATAATGGGCAATAAAATTGCCGAATTATAGACTTAACGGACAATTGTCGATATTGGATACCACATAAATAAGTGTATCCCTTACTGCTTATCATAACTTTATAAAATTTTTATAAAAAAAAAAAAACAAAAAAACTGAAATTTGAAAAAAATTAAAAATTCATTTAAATGCATTCAATGACAAAACTCTTGAGCTAAATTCATAGCCAGATTAGCTGAGGTTATGGTGGCAATCAGGAAGATGATTGCTGTGGTATCACGGAATAAAGCGTTACTCGCGAAACACTTTATCTTATTATCGAGGAAAGCTGAAAGCCAGTGTCACTAAACATCTTCTAGTCACAGCCGATCAGAGACAGAAAAGCTCCTACAAAATTTGTCTGAATGTAGGTCATTCTTATATCATACTTTTGGCAGATTTAATTCACATTTATGCACGCTTTTAAATAACTTATATTTATTTGTAAAGTGTGGTTAAATTTTAAGGGTCGATGTTGAATTTGAATAAACCACAAATTATTTAGGAAATTATTGTCATTTATTTTTATTATGATAATATCGGCCAAATGCCCGCCGCGAACAGCTCCATCCGATGGTCCAAATTTTCGATGACGCTCAGGCATAATTGCATAATCTCATCCTTTAGCTCTTGAATTGTTGCTGGTTTATCGACGTAGACATTTTCTTTCAAATAAGCCCAACGTTCTCAAATCACATTAATTGACATCGCCACCACGTGAAATAACATGGCCATTGAATTTGTCACGCAAAAGAGCGATTGTTTCGTTAGGTGTGTGGCAAGTGGGACCGTCCTGTTTAAACCACATATCGTCCACATCCATATCTTCCAATTCGGGCCATAAAAAGCTCGTTATCATCTCACGATAGCGAAGATCATTCACAGTAACTGCCTGACCGGCCTCATTTTGGAAAAAATGCGGCCCGATGATGCCGCCAGCCCATAAAACGCACCAAACAGTCACTCTTTGTGGGTGCATTGGTTTTTCGACAATCACTCTTGGGTTATCATTCGCCCAAATGCGGCAATTCTGTTTATTGAGGAATCCACTGAGATGAAAATGTGCCTCATCAATGCAGACGATTTGCCACCATTCTCACCATTGACGACGTTTGGAATGGTCAAGAGGCTTTAGTTCTTGCGTCAATTGTACCTTGTAAGCGTGTTAATGCAAGTCTTTATGCTTGATGTTCATCAACGACGAGCTTGAGAGGTGCAATTGTTGGGCACGACGACGAGTTGAGGTGGACGGCTCTTCAGCCACACTATCCCGAACAGCAGCAATATTTTCTGCAGTACGAGAATGCACTGGTGTTTTCACATCTCCTACAGACCCGGTTTGCTCACATTTTTGCACGATTTTTCCGATTGTACGCACATTTGGACGATTAAATTGACCTAAAAAATCATGAAGTTCACGATAAGTCTGAATAACTTTAACGCGTTTCTTGATTGATTTCAAATTGAGATAGTCTGAAATTGAAAAATGTCAAATGAAATGCAGAAAAAAACTTGACGTTTAGGTGTGGTTCACATCCAACATCGGCCCTTACAATTTAACCACCCTGTATTAGAGATGGGCGCGTGAGTGATTTTTGACTCACGTTCACGCACGCTCACGAAGGAAAAAAATTGAATCACGCACGAAGAATTCTTCTCTACTCACGTTCACGCACGCTCACGTGAGTAAAAATAATTTTGCTCACGGTCACGCGTGAATCACGTGATTCACGTAAATCACGCAAATAATTTCTATAAAGAATATTTTTCTATTCTTTTTTAAGAAATTAAAAATATAGTAAATTAACTATGGTTAAGAAGTATATACCCAGCAAAAAGCGCTCAAAGATGTGTGTCCTTTATTTTGAAAAGTTATTATTAAAAGTTGTTATAAAGTAGTTGCAAAGGAACCACTTTTTCATTAGTTTCCATTTCTATTTAAAAAAAAATCCGCCGCTATCCGGCACTCTAACCATCTCAGCTATCCTCTTATGTGAGTGCCGAATAACTAAAGCAAATCAATGTATTCGTTAGAACAGACAATAGGAAACTCAACAAAATATTTATTTAGAATGAATTAATATATAACGCAAATTAATATTAAATTAAATTAGCATTAATATTTGAAGTACATTAATAAAGCAATAAATCTGTATTTCTGAAAGCAAAAATTTTAAATAGTTAAAATTTACAAAATTACACATGTTTATTTAAAAAAGTAATAAAAAATAACAAAAAAAAAAAGTTTTTTTTCCCGAGCCACGCATCGAACCCGAGACCTTCTGTGTGCAAAGTGGACACCTTACCTCTGTGTCCCCATACTAAAAATTCATTCCCATTCACTTGTGAAAATGTTATTCGTAAAATGTTACGGTATATTAACATTTTATCGACTTTTTGGAAGTTGTTTAAGAGAACTCCTCAAAAGCGGTAAAATGCGCATTTAGATTTTGAGATTCGATTAAAATGTGCTTCCTGCGAAAGTACTTCCAATTTTTTGCTGGGTGTATATATATTTAAAAAATATATATGAATATTCCTAAAGTTCCCATTCCACGAAAAAGTATTTAATATTTGTTCGCGTGTATGTATTATAGTTTAAACCTATGTACACACGTAAATCTAATTGAAAATACTCAACTAACAATGAAAATATATGAGGGTAAAGACGGGAGAAATAAATAATAAAATGAGAGAAAAATACGAATAAATATGTGCGAATCACGCAAAAATCACGTGACTCACGCAGAAATAAGACTCACGCACATTCACGCACGAACATTTTTCGTCCCTCACGTTCACGCACGATCACGTGAGTAAAATAAATTTTGCTCACGATCACGCGTGAATCACGTGATTCACGCAATTACGTGAGTCGCGCCCATCTCTACCCTGTATACACCTAAAACATCACCGTAAAACGTTTTGAAGAGAGTTGTGTTGTATCTGAATCCTTTCTCATTACAAATTGCTGTCGGGTGATGACGATACAGCTTTTTCCCCACGAACTTAGTAGAAAACCCCATCAGAAAACAACTTTTGAGTATTTTGTCACCAATTCATGATCTGTATCAAGATGATTCCATGATATTCCAGTGTTCTGAAATGCAAACAATCTTAACCAACCAAATTGTTAAAACAAATGCTGCTTCTAGCTGATGTCGCCATATAACATTTAATAAAAATTTTAAGTCCAAAACAAAAAATATGAGAATGTCGTGTATTTAATTTTAGAATCCAGAGAAATTATCGAAATTCCAAAAAGTTTCCTAAATAAAATTTGCAATAATAAGACTGAATAGTGGAACAATGCAGTTATGCTAGAGGAAACTTTCGAATCGAAATATTGATTGACTAACAATGCACTGATTGAAAGGGTGGTAGAACAACAACATCATTTGCTGATTTCAAAGATTAGAAGAGCTAACAATTATATTAACACTTTAATAAAAATATATATTAATAAAAATTTATATTACATTATATTAACACTTTAATAAAAAATCAGTAATAAAAATCTTTTATATTGTGTGTATACACCGAATTCCATCAGCCGTTTCCTTGATACTATTTATAGCCCTCTTTTACCACTTTACTCCTTAAAAGTACGAATTTCAAGAATCTAAAATTGTTTATAAGGGTATTTTCTAGGACATTTTTCCCTCACCCATTTACAATCCCATATACGACTACTAGACATATTCCAAAACTTAGATCATAACTCTAATGGCTGAAGTTAAATCATGAAATTTGGTGCGTATATTTCTTATAGAGTAGAGTTTCGATAAGAACGTAAAGGGACACGAATTGAACCACCGCCACACTATGGACGGAAATTAAAAAAACGGCTAAAAGTCAAATTTTATGACACATGTAATATTGAAAAAATGATTATGCCTAAATGTTCAACACATATTCAGCATTTTATATCCAAACTATAAACACTAAATATGAATATTCAGGCTATCATTTGCCTGTCCAAATTTAAGCATTTATTTTAACCTATATTTAGAGAACAGTTTGATACATTTGAAAATGTTGTATGGATAGAATCGAGAAAAAAAGTTGACCACTATGTAAATAGGCTTAATGCATTTTCTGTGCAGAATAAAGGAACAAATAGGTGTTCCAATTCTACATTTTATTTGGTGGTTAAAGCTTGAATTGTAATATAGTTCTTTTTCGGCATAAAATGTTGGTTTTTATAAATTACGTTTCTTATAGCTAAGAAAATTCGGCAGTTGTTACTATAAAATTAATTTGAGAGTCTTCGTTAAGGTGTTCTGTAACATCTGTGAAAATTTCGTCTGCACCTTCGTTGCACTTTTGACGCTACAACATATTTTCGAATATAAGGATTGACACTGTCCGATAGTCCATATTATACTTGGACCAAATGATATACGTCTGAAACTATAGGTGAAATTGAGTTAATTGTTGTTTTTAGTTTTTCATTTCCTCATCCTTTGGCCCTCTAAAAGTACTACAAATTTACAAAGGATACAATTTTTAAAAAAATATTTTAAATACTTATGTGCACCTTATGATACCGGTGTATGTGTCAAATAAAAGAAGTGTGCTAAAATTACTTGAAATTGTAAGCTTCTATCTTTATTAGTTTCGCATTAACAACCATTACATGTTTCCATCTGAAAAAGTAAATTATGAATAAACTAAATAAACTAGGGGGAATATTGAAATGACTGTTAATGCTGAACCAATACAGATAGAAGCATGATATTTCAAGTATTTTTAACAGATATTCTTTTCTTTATTTGACACTAATAACGGTATCGCAGGGTGCGAGTAAGTATTTAAAATAATTTTTAAAAAAATGATATCCTTTGGAACTTTGTAGTCCTGTGAATGGGCAACAGGATGAGAAAATTAAGAACTAAAAACGCCAAGTAACTCAATTTTGTCTATTGTTTTCTACCTATAGCATACTGTTTAGAAATAGATTGTACTCCTTTTGAGGAATATTTCAATGAAACTTTCACGATACTAAGAAAACATTATCCTTGGTATATTATGTCTCCCTCTGTCCTCGGAAATAGTATTATAAAGTCGGTAGGTTTTCCTGTTGTCTGCTTTTCGTAAGAAAAATATTATTTAGGCCTTTGATAAATTATTATGTATATGACAGTAAAATTATATATATATATCCTACTGTTTATTTGAAGTTGAAGATTTAGAAATCAATTTTTCTATGTAAAAACACTCTAAACCATTGATAAATTATTATGTAAATAACAGTGAAACTTTATCTATATTTCGTACTAGGTAATACTAAACTATTGTCATCCCTGTTTCGACATTGACCCAATGATTTAAATTGATACAGATATTTATAGTCCAGTTCCATTTAACAAATAATCAGATTAAATAAATAAAACAGCGCTAAACCACAAAATATGTGGGTATAATAAAAAAATACATATGTATATTTCTTTATGAGTGAAACAATTACCAAAGCGGATATTTTGTATTGAATATTTCCACACACCCATCAATGATAGCCATTGATTCGTGATTCAATTCGTTGAGAATACGATTGAAAAGTCATTTCAAAAAAACAGACAAACAAAACAAAAAATATAGTATGCAAAACAACGGCAAAAGTAACACACAATCAAATACGAACCGATTCAAAATTCACCTGATTAACATAAACCATCAGCATAATAGCTACATATTTAGACCACATTTGTTTATAGATAAATAAAGTTGACATTTTTATGAGGCGACTATGAAACTGGTTAATGAAATCACTTCGGACAACCCAAATGCGCAAGGAGACAACAAAACATACATTTCAATAATAAAATGGCATTAACGTCATTAAAGCAACTGATTGAAATCGGTGACAAATATATACACTTCAGTCTTTTTAATGCGATTTTATGCGTTTCTCAAGCAGCTTAAAGTCACCATTTTTATGGCCACAAAAAACGACCAAGTGTCTCTTTCTTAATATTTAAATGCTTGAAGATATAATTAAAATTGGAAATTTATGCTGACGACAAATGCACTATAAAACAGCTATCTCGCTGTGGCAACGCCTTTATAGATGATGTCTGCCTACGTTCGTTAATGACCAGGTTAACCCACGATGAGCGACGGGTGATTAAAAGGGATAAAAGATATGCCAAATTAACACCCAGATCAAGTGAATAGTTTACGGCGAGTGGTTGTGTAAAGGGTGATTTTTTAAGAGCTTGATAACTTTTTTTTTAAAAAAAACGCATAAAATTTGCAAAATCTCATCGGTTCTTTATTTGAAACGTTAGATTGGTCCATGACATTTACTTTTTGAAGATAATTTCATTTAAATGTTGACCGCGGCTGCGTCTTAGGTGGTCCATCCGCTTAGTCCAATTTTGGCATTTCCACGTTTTTGAGTAACAGAGACCCAATTGGTGCGAACGGCGACGAATCGAAAATTGGTGGTCATCATTAACACTGGCCGATACAGCTGCGATATTTTCTTCAGTTCGCACTCTACGTAAGCGTGTTGGTGGTTTAATGTCCAACAATGTAAATTTGGTGCGAAATTTAGTCACAATAGCCCGAATAGCCGCTTCAGTGGGTCGATTAAACTGACCATAAAATGGAAGCGCGCAATGAACTTTCTTAACAGAGCACGCATTTTGATAATAAAATTCAATAATTTGCAAGCGTTGTTCGTTTGTAAGACGATTCATGATGAAATGTCAAAGCATACTGAGCATCTTTCTCTTTGACACCATGTCTGAAATCCCACGTGATCTGTCAAATACTAATGCATGAAAATCCTAACCTCAAAAAAATTACTCTTTATATGGCAGTGGAAGAGTGAATCATAAAATTTTGAAATATGTAGGGAGTTCGATGAGAGAAAATAATTATGTTATTTTCGAACGTAGCAAACGATTCCGAAGAAACTTAACTGCGGCAGTACATTTATTAATCAGGAAGTATTTACTTTGTTTACTCAGATTGAGTACAAATATAATTTGTTTCAGTAATTGTATGAAAATTCAAAACTTGTTCTGGCTTTGCGAATGACCTCACCAATGCTCTGCTCTTGAATGGGTTAACTCCATCTGAATGTAGCAAGACAAGTGATTTCATTATGATCGTTTAATGTTATTCTTATCTCTGGTCTAGTCAACTATATATATTTTGTTAATATTAAATTGATATTGTGTTAAACTCCACCATTTTGTTATGATTACATGGTGTTATTAGATTTTTTCTCTTTCAACCATAAACTGCTAATTGATTTGCATTCATAAATGCGTTACAAACTTGGCCAAGTTTGGTTAAGTCGGTTGTTATTATCATTACATTTGTAGTTGTTATTATCTCCATCAAATACATACAGTTGCAGGGTAGTATGTGTTTATACATTTGTTTGTAGCATCCACAGAGAAGAGATTATTATTATATGACACACTATACAGACGTATTCCACCTATAGAGTAAAACCTATAAAATAATATAAAAATCCTGAATCATAAAAATCCATAATCTTAAACCAATTATATACCCCGCTAAAATTGGAAGTACTTCCGAAGGAAGCACATTTTAATCGTATCTCAAAATCCAAATGTGCCGAAGAAGCCGAAGAACAAACACCATGAAAGTATATATAGAACAGTGATCAAGAGAATCAATAAAATAGGTTATCCTATTGTCACCACCACCACTCTCTTATCTTCTTTTTGTCACTGAACCAACTCAGGGAATGTCCTTTATAAAAGCAGTACATGGCGTTGGCTAAAAGTAGGTAAGGAGTTGGATTGTTTGTTGACATCTGTTTTGAATCTCTGAATGTCATAACTGGCGGTAAAGATTTTTGCCGGAAGTCTATTCCACATACGAGTTACACGAGCAAAGAACGAATTCACTCTGTAATGTGAAGTGCGACCAGCTGACCAATCGACAACAAATGGATGTAAGTTCCTTGAAAGTCGTATATCTGTATCGCACGTCCGGTGTGAGATCACGAGTATCCGAAGAACAACCACGACATTCCGCAACCAAGCCAAGGTGACTTGGTGCTAGGGTATACCGACGACTTATTCCTCATCGGCGTCTGTAATCAATATTTTATTTTAGAGTTAACGACTTATTTCGACAGGTGGAAACTGACGCTGAACATAGCAAAGTGTGACAGTATAATTTTTAAGAGGAAATAGCGATTTATTTACCCAAATGTAAGGAGGTATGTTCCTGACATCAGTATAGGGAATAACCCGATTAGGACCTTGGACACAACTAAGAAACTTGGGGTAATTTTCCATACCAAATTTGAGTTCTATATGGACCACATATTGGCATGGTTAAACGAATTTTCTAACTATACCACACGACTTTGCGACGTATGAGAGGTCTTAGTATTGAAGTCAGGCTACTGATGTACTTACAGATAAGTAGATATATATTTTCCTATGCTTTCTGCGTCTGGTTTGAAATCTTGCTGGTGACGGAGCAATAAGTAGGACATTTCTCCACCGTTCATAGAAAACGATGATAGCTTGTGAGGCACCAAGGAGCAGTGGATCGTACATGGATAAAAATCCAATCTATTCACTCGACCCCATACATAAATTACCAGCTTCAACCATCAATCACCTTTCGTTCTCAACTTCTTGAAGACTTGATCGATCTGATCGAGTGGGTATGAATGATAGAGGTTACTGTCATCTGCGAATGAGTAGTTTGGATACAAAGTCTAGAGTAGAATATTTGTATCGGGGCTATATTCAAACATGGAATGAAGTGACTAACTTTCACAATCTATTTGAAGAAATTCGATGAAAATATGTTGTTTCTGGGGCGGAAAAAGTCAATCCGGGAGCGAAATGTTTATGGGATCCATATGTAAATCTGAACCGATCTGTCCCATTTTCACCATCGCTGTTTCTAGTTGCAATATAAGATATTTTGCAAGATTTGAAGAAGATCTGTTAAAATATGTTGTTTATAGAGTGGAAAAAGTGAAATCGGGAGTGACATTTGTGTGGGAGCTATATATAAATTTGAACCAATCGGACTTATTTTCACCATAGGGATTCCTAGTTTAAATATAAGATGTTTTGCAAGATTTGAAGAAGATCTCTTAAAATATGTGGTTTCTAGAGCAGAAAAAGTCAAATCGGGAGCGAAATTTGAATGGGAGCTATATATAAACCTGAACCGATCTGACCTATTTTCACCACACGTGTTCCTAGTTTAAATATAAGATGTTTTGTTAAATCTGAAGACAATCTGATACAATATGTGGTTTCTGGAACGGAAAAAGTCAAATCAGAAGCGAAATTTTTATGGGAGCTATATGTAAATCTGAACCGATCTGTCCCATTTTCACCATGGCTGTTTCTAGTTGCAATATAAGATATTTTACAAGATTTGAAGAAGATCTATTAAAATATGTTGTTTATAGAGTGGAAAAAGTGAAATCGGGATTGACATTTGTGTGGGAGCTATATATAAATCTGAACCAATCTGACTTATTTTCACCATAGGTATTCCTAGTTTAAATATAAGATGTTTTGCAAGATTTGAAGAAGATCTCTTTTCTAGAGCAGAAAAAGTCAAATCGGGAGCGAAATTTGAATGTGAGCTATATATAAACCTGAACCGATCTATAATTAACAATGGGTCTATCTCGCTTCCTTTTGGGTGTTACAAACAAATGCACAAACACATAATACTCTCGTGGAGTGTATAATAAGAAAATAACAGAGCCCTGTGATCAATCTATGCTCGTCGGAAGATAGTCTATCTAGCACGTATAGTGTGATATCTGAGGAGCTCGATATTATTCGGATTAAAATTCTTCTTTACAAAACCCTGTTCGCGAATTTGAAATAATGTATTCGTGGAAAGAAATCCAAATCAAATGATGAAGTTGAATAGGAAAATAATACGTGTTTGGAGGACTTGGGAAATTGTTGGTACTACAAGGATGACATAATAAAATCTGAAGAACATTAGTTTGTTGTATTCATCTGACAATGGAACAGAGTTTATCGGAGGTATCATATGGCCTCAGCCTTTCATGACCTGGTTCAGTTTTATTCAATTTAGATCTGACTTTTTTTTCAACAAATTTCAAAAGGTAAACCCTGATCTCTTCCCGGATCTATTACAACTAGGGTTTGCATTTTCCCGTACTTTTTATTTCCCGGGAAACGGGAATTATTTTTTCAATTTCCCGGGATCCCGGGACAGCACGGGAAATCATCAACATACTGTTTACTATGAGTTAAGCTATTTTTTTTTTTCAAAGAAACATTCACATTTATTAAAGTAAAATAAATATATATTTCACAACGAACCTGTTACAGAATTCATATAATAAAGCGCAATGTGAGATCAATTCAAACATCTTTTCAAGTTTCAAAATTAATTAAAGATCAGATATATTTTATTTTATTGGAAAATGTGGTCGCGACGGAGAACTATCGTTCACATTAATAGTGAGTAGAGCATTAAATGAAATGTTTGTCATTTGCTCTGTCGCTTCGAAAACTCTAAATTCTTTATTTTTGGCGTTCGGATACACGCCCAAAATCTATTTTTCACGGAGTTTATTTTTTTTTCATATGGAGCTTGACAGGAAATATCCGAAAAAGTGGATTTTGAATCTATATCCGAACGCAGCATAAAAATATTTTGTCATCCAACTGCAATATTTGACATACCTGATTAAAAGCTATGTGATCTAAATTTTTATACAACATTTTTAATTTAATTGTGGAAATGATGGAAAAAATATGCGAAGAAATATGTAAAATGTTCTACTGAATTCCCGCGGGATTCCCGTATGAATTTCCCGGGATACGGGAAATGAAAAATGTGCGAATTCCCGGGAATTTTCCCGCGGGAAATCCCGGGATGCAAACCCTAATTACAACGTACTTATGAATTACACTCAATAGAGTACCGAACCATTCACTCTGCTTTAGCTCAAACTAAACCTATTGTAGGGCATTCTATTGGGGGGATTTGACCGATCATAAACGATTTACATGCCTAACTATTTCTAAATTGTATGCATGTTGTTGATATGTTTCCCGCCCAGAGCAGCTGCGGTTTGTTCACTGGTTTTCAGTTTTCCAGTTGAGTTCAGTTCAAACGTTAATTTATGCTAATTGTTTTGTAGTTTGTGTTTAAGTTTATTGAATCGAGTTGTTATGTATCTTTATGTCCACGATTCTGCCTCTGCGAGGCAACAGCATTTCTAGCGGCCACCAATCTCCCTTTCCATACGTCCGTCTGCCGCCAATGTGGGTTCGTGAGGAATCAGTTAATCGTTCATTCTTTTTTTTTCTTCTTACAATAGCATCGTGGTGGTCCTAAATACTTAAGCTTTGGCTGTTTGCATTCGCTCGGATGACTAACTATAGAAATGTTTAGTTGGTGTGCCGGAAGGTAGGCGACGGCTACGACAGCTACTTAAATATGTATTTTGTGAAAAAGACATCAAGCTTGACTTTGAGTGATTAAACATTATATGATGAGTTTAAAGTGCTCGTGATGAATGAATGGCTGGTTGAGTTTTCTTTAGATTGTTTAGACAAAGACCTCACACCTGGATGTTTATTCAAAACGATGGGTTTTTTATCACCGCGGTGATTTGATTTTGTTATGACACTCCATGGCCTACTAGTGAAGTTGTCTTTAATGTCGATATCTATAACAAATCTCCTACTTCCAATTAGCTATCATGGTGTGGGCCTTGTTAGACTTCTCCTGCAATCATTTACCAAAAAAAAACATTCATCAATAATGGCTCCCCTGTGCCGTCATTCATATATGGCTTGGTTACCTGATTTTAATTAAGGAAACCTACAAATATGGCAACTGACTTAACAATATTCATACTATACTACTATAGGCTCTTTTGAAACCATATAAAAGCAGCCAACAAAAAATGTCTGCCTGGAAACCTGAAAAGTTGTAACTACAAATGTGTAACATAGACATTTCGGAAAGCAAATGATAAATACGTTTATCGCCAGAACACAAAAAAAAAAAAAAAAACAAAAAAGGTGCCTTTAACTACACAAGTGGCTTAAGTCACTTGAGGGTCAAGCAATTTGAACTTCTGTCGAAATAAGTTGACACTGAATAATAACATGAGACTTAATTTTTTAAATATTTCACATGATAAAAAGTCTTAGTTTTTGCAACTAGACTTAAACCACTTTTATAAAAAACGACTCTTAAACGGGTAAGAGGATAGAATAACAATGTTGATAAAAATGTAAAGACCTAATATTAATATCGAGATCATAAGATCAACCCTTTCTGATTTAAGAATTATCAATTACACAAACTTTTCCTTCAGATTTTCAGAATTCTAAACTTAAGCAGTATTCGATATAATAATTCTAACTGATACACTTGAAGAATAGAGTTACCGGTGTCAATTGGACAATTTCTCAGAATTCAACTCTGCAGCTCTGCTAAAAATCATATGGAACTCCAAGTAACTCATCTCAGAAATGTCAATGACATTCAAACTCCATATTGATGTTTTTCAAACACAAAATCTTTTTTTTCTATTTCTTTTGGATTCGTAATTTCCTTAAAAATTATATATATTAAAAGAATTCCAGAAGATGATCCTCGAACGCGGATTAGGTCGATTCAATTTGTATGGGTGGATAAAATTGAATAAATCGTCAGGCGTGAAGGAAATCTACGGAACATTTTAAGAACACTTCTCTAAGATGAATTCCTAGCCCTAGGAAATCGACAAATTCTAAGACATTCTATCCATTTCAGTCTATATGTCTCAAATTTGAAGTCGAATTCTGCGGGCCAGAAATTCATATTAGACCCATGGTTTCTGAGAGAAATGTTCTCAGAATTTTCCGTTGTTAACAAACGCTTTGTAAAAAAACAAGTAAAAACGGCGTTAAGTTCGGCCAGGCCGAACTTTATATACCCTCCACCATGCATTGCATTCCACAGAGGTTGTCGGTTTTCGTAGAAGTGCAATAATATTACAGGAAAATTTTTT
The DNA here is from genome assembly GCA_947397865.1 of Polietes domitor. Lineage (NCBI taxonomy): Eukaryota > Metazoa > Arthropoda > Insecta > Diptera > Muscidae > Polietes > Polietes domitor. The sequence goes on from OX377619.1 coordinate 145,530,569, forward strand.
AATATAGCCAAACCAAAACAAATACAAATATTGAAAAGTTGATTTTATAAATAAATATAATATTTTAATTATTTCAAACCACGCTTATAAGGTAATGCTACCAATACGTCAATTCAAAAAATAAATATTCTTATATTTATATTTTCAAAGCCATAAATATTGGTAGATAGTGGGTGCTACAGTTGGTTGTATTTCCATTCTATTTGAATTCCAAAAGTACGAATTTTGAAAATCCATTATCAGACGTACAGAGTGCAAAATATCCTAACTTCATGATTCAACCAATTTTTGCCGTAAAAGAAAAAGTACGAATTTGGAAAAAAACTTTTTATTTTGCGTGTCTATGCAGTCAGAGGAATGTATACACCGAATTCCATGATTCCAGCTGCGCCCATTTGTTTGGTACCATTTTTACCCCCTTGACGTTTCTACGCAATTAGAATTTTATCATTATAGCTGTGGTCGTTTAGTTGGTGCTATTTTTATCCCTCTGTACCATTGTATACCTTGAAAGTACTAATTTCGAAAAATTCGTCTATTTTCCGTGTCTACGCAGTCAGAGAAATGTATACTCCGAATTTCATGACTCTAGCTGCGGTCATTTGATTGGTACTATTTTTCATTTTAACTCCAAAAAGTACGAATTTCGAATTTCATGACTCTAGCTGCGGTCATTTGATTGGTACTATTTTTCATTTTAACTCCAAAAAGTACGAATTTCGAAAAATCAGTTTATTTTCCGTGTCTACACATTAAGAGGAATATATACTCCGAATTTCATGACTGTAGATGCGGTCATTTGATTGGTACTATTTTTATCCCTTTTTTCATTTTAACCCCAAAAAGTACGAATTTCGAAAAATCAGTTTATTTTCCGTGTCTACACACTCAGAGGAATGTATACTCCGAATTTCATAACTCTAGCTGCGATCATTAGATTGGTACTATTATTATCCCCTTTTTTCATTTTAACCCCAAAAAGTACGAATTTTGAAAAATCGGTGTATTTTACTTATTTATGCAATCAGAGGAATGTATACACCGAATTTCATTATTCTAGGTACAGCCGTTTGGTTGGTACCATTTTTATCCCTCTATTCCTACTTTACTCCTTAAAAGTACGAATTTGGAAAAAATACTTTTATATTATGTATCTACTCAATTAAAGGAATGTACACACCGAATTTCGTGTTTCTAGCTGTTGTCGTTTAATAAGTAACATTTGTATCCCTTTTTTGTCCCATTTCACCCCCTACAAATAATAATTACTTTATGGTGCACGTTTTTGCTATAAGGGGAATGCGCATACCAAATATCAAGCAAATATAAACAGACATATTCAAAAAACATGCTTAAATACGCTAAAATATTAGGGATTATTATGGGTATTTTTAGTCCTTGTGAGGGAAAATTTTTTCCCTTTTGACCGATTTCGCCCCATTTCAATCCCAACCGATCTACGACTATAAGACGCATTTATGGAAAATTTGAACGTTCTAGCTCTTTTCGTTTAGATGCTAGCGTGCTTTCAACAGACGGACGGACATGGCTAGATCGTCTTAGAATTTTATGACGATCAAGAATATATATACTTTATAGGGTCTCAGGTCGATATTTCAAGGTGTTACAAACGGAATGACAAAGTTAGTATACCCCCATCCTGGAGGTGGAGGGTATAAAAAAATTAGTCTTCTTAAATTTTAATCAGAGTAAATATAGGGTAGTGAATTTATTTAAAACATTTATTATACCCTCCACCATAGGATGGGGGTATACTAAGTTTGAAATATCAACCCGAGACCCTAAACTGAAAGAATTATCTTCATAATATTTATGATTTCGTCTTAACCTCAGTTGAAATTTTTATTAAAAAGTCGCCATAGAAACACTTCTTATAATGTATGAAACATGTTTCATAAAGTACAAATCAATGAAAAGTGATACAGAATTTCTGAAACTATGAAATGCAGTTCTTCATGAATTTTTTTCATACAAAATCATTATTTTTCATAATATGATTTATTAAAATGTTCATAGATTTTATAAAGAAACTGTTCGGTGGGTGGAATATTTTGTTTATCAGCGCTTCTCATTCGCATTATATGAGCGGCGTTACTAATATGAACCTTGATTTCAGTCAAAGACATACATTCGTTGCGAAAGTTCTGATGAGATGGGGTAGCGCCCATCGAAACTGCACAGTCAACTTTTAGCTGCAACAATAAAGGTCTCACTTTGCCTTTTTGCTAATTTTGGGTTCTGCTGAAGACTTCAGCACAATCTTTGGTCTTAAACCAAAATAAATGACAACAATTATAAAGAAACTTCATTAATTTTATGAAAATTACTTACGTCAGAGTTAACAGAGGACAAATGAGAATTGCTAGCATTCAAGCGAATAAATTCGACACACTAAAAGTGTAGTTGTAAGTTATGAAATATTTCATAAAAATTATGAAATCCTTCATTATATTTATGAAGATATTCCATAACACAAATATTTTATTCGTCATGACATATTTCTTAACCTTTAAGAATTCTTTATTTAATACAATAAAATCCTTCTTTGATCTTATGAAACTAAGTTTCAATAATTTAACAATTTTTTTTTCAAAATGAAATGTTTATGAAACAATTCATTAATTTTCATTTTATTTGTGGATTAAGAAAAAATTCACAAAATTTATGAAATCGCTTCATAAATATTATGAAGGAAAATTCTTTCAGTCCAAATTTTGAATAAATGCGACTTATAGTTGTAGATCGGCTGAGGTTGCAAATGGTCCAAAGGACAATTTTCCCCCCGCAAGGACTGAAAATTACCCTAATATTTAGAGTGTTTAAGCATGTTTATACACTCCACGAGAGTATTATGTCTTTGTGCATTTGCTTGTAACACCCAAAAGTAAACGAGTTAGATCCACAGTTTATTATACAGATCGGCTTAGAATCATTTTCTGAGTCGATTTAGCAATGTCCGTCTGTCTGTCCATCTATTCTTGTAATCAATTAATTAATTAATGTGATTACAGGTCGCAATTATAGTCCGATCTTAACAAAAATTGGCACAAGTAAGTTTTGTGAATCAAGGACGAACGCTATTTAATTTGAAGCAAATCGGTTCAGATTTAGATATAGCCCCCATACAAATGTCGCCCTCGATTCGACTTTTTCCGCTCTAGAAACCACTCGATTTGCTTCAAATTTGCACAGTACCCTATACTTGATGTGGAAATAGCTATGCTGAAAATCGGTCAGATCGGTTCAGATTTAGATATAACCCCTGCAATACTATCATTTCAGACTTAGCATACCATTGCTCGGAGACTTCGATATATAGTCGATGACTATCACGCTGTATAAACATATTGGTAGATTTGTCTTATAAGAGGACATGGTGTGGTTTAACATAATTAATATGATATATTTATTTATGCCCAGAAAAAAGAGAGCATCCGTAGCAGTGAAAAAGATGCCCATATTGTGAATCGGAAGTAGTGATAATTGGGATCTTCACCAATGAATTTAACATGGAGTTGTCACAGGACAAGTAAGAATTAAAAGTTATTTTAAAGTGTTGCAAAGGGAGCCACTTTTTCACTTGGGGGTAGAACAGCGAACCTTCTGGTTGCTACTACGGCACTTTAACCACCTCAGCTATCCTCTGTTGTGAATGGCGAATAACTAAAACAAATCATTTAGGTCGATAGAACTGACTGAATAGGAAACTTAACAAAATATTTATTTAATATGAGCTATATAACATATAACACAAATAAGTATAATAAATACTAATTAAATTTAGTATTAAATAAATTGGCACTACTTAATTATACTGATATTATGTAGTATTAATAATTAATAAAAATATGTAATACTTTAAGTACATTAAAAAACTATAAATTTGTATTTTTAAGCAAACATTTTTAAATTGTTAAATTTATACAAAATTAAAAATTGTTTATTTATAAAAGTAATAAAAAATATAAAAAAAGTTTTTTCCCGAAACCTTTTGGGTGCAAAGCGGACATCTTATCGTTGTGGACCCATAATAAAAAGTCGTTCCCATTCAGTTGTGAAATTGCTATTCATAAAATGTTACGGAATATTAACATATTATAAACTTTTTTGGAAGTTGCTTAAAAGAACTTCCTCAAAAGCGGGAGAAATGCACATTTGTATTTTGAGATGCGATTAAAATGTGCTTCCGACGGAAGTACTTCCAATTTTTCTGCTGGGTTATTATAATATTAAATTAGGGGGCGTGTCTACAAATATGGTTTTATTGCTTGATAGCCCTAGACTATATATTGTAATTCTTCAGAAAGGCAAAGTACCATTTTCGATATTTCATTATCTTTCGGGTATATTATTTTACGATTCTAGCTACACCTGATACCAGTTCTATCTACTTTACCCCCTTTCACCCTTAAAGTAGTTAGAGAAATGTAAAGGGTGATTTTTGTTAGCTATTATCTTTTTGGCAATACTGATTTAAACAGCTGACGCACGTTTCGTGTTTTGTTTCACTGTCAAACATCTTCAGTTTGGTCTATAATTTAACCATGAATCGTCTTACAAACGAACAACGCTTGCAAATTATTGCATTTTATTATCAAAATGCGTGCTCTGTTAAGAAAGTTCATCGCGCGCTTCCATTTTATGGTCAGTTTAATCGGCCCACTGTAGCGGCTATTCGGGCTATTGTGACTAAAGTTCGCACCAAATTTACATTGTTGGACAATAAACCATCAAAACGCTTACGTAGAGTGCGAACTATAACGCGCAACATAAAGGATTTATCGAAAAACATACGCAATCATAGGAATTTACACGCCAGCACCAATTTCATCCCTTTTTGGCCTAAAAAGTACGAGTATCGAAAGATCGTATTGAATTTCGAATCTAAGCATCCTGAGCGTAGTATACACTGATTTTCATTATTCTATTTAGCTGCAGCTGTTTAATTGGTACCAATTTTATCCCATTTCTCACCGTTTCCCAATAATAGTATTTTTATACCCTACACCACTTCGTGGACTAGGATATTATAAGTTATTGAGCTAGACCCACCTTTAAGTATACGGATCGGCTTAGAATCACCAGCAGAATCGATTTACCGATGTCTGTCTGTCCGTCCGTCCGTCTGTCCGTATGACGTCCATCTAAGCTTGTTCGCACTCTACAGCTCGCAATTGTTGTCCGATTGTCATGAAACTTGGCAGAAGTTATTTTTTCTGGCCAATGACCATCGGTATTGAATTTGGAGGAAATCGGTTCAGATTTAGATATAGCCCCCATACAAATGTCGCTCCCGATTTGACTTTTTCCGCCCTATAAAGCACATATAGTACCCGATTTTCTTTAAATTTTGCAGAACATCTTATAATCCAACCAGAAACACGTATACAAAAATTGGGTAAGATCGGTTCAGATTTAGATATAGCCCCCATACAAATGTCGCTCCCGATTTCACTTTTTCCGCTTTAGAAACGACATACTGTAACCGATTTTCTTTAAATGTTGCAGAACATCTAAGAATCCAACTAGAAACACGTATGGTGAAAGTGGGTAAGATCGGTTCAGATTTAGATATAGCCCCCATACAAATGTCGCTCCCGATTTGACATTTTCCGCTCTAGAAAAGATATATTGTACCTGATTTTCTTTACATTTTGCAGAACATCTTATAATGCAAGTAGAAACACGTATGCAAAAATTGGGTAAGATCGGTTCAGATTTAGATATAGTCCCCATACAAACGTCGCTCCCGAATTCACTTTTCCCGCTTTAGAAACCACATATTCTACCCGATTTTCTTTAAAATTGCCACAACAGTTTATAATCGAACTAGAAACACCTATGCTGAAAGTGGGTATGATCGGTTCAGATTTAGATATAGCACCCATACAATGTCGCTCCCGATTTGACTTTTTCCGCTCAAAAATCCACATATTGTACTCATTTTTCTTTAAAATTGGCACAACATCTTATAATCCACCTAAAAAACCGATGACGAAAGTGGGTAACATCGGTTCAGATTTAGATATAGCCCTCATACAAATGTTGCTCCCGAATGTTTAACCGATTTTGGCCAAATTTTACATATTATATTTCACCAATAAACAGACATGGTGAAAGCGCGTCACATCGTTCCTGGTTTCAATATACCCCCATACAAATGTCCTTTCCGATTTAACATTTTTTGTCAAACACATACATTTACAGGATGCAAAAATCCAATTTTTATCCGAATTGAATTGCAGTGAGAATTGTTTGGGTGATGCCCATATGTCCATACTTTGGTATGACTTTGGTATACTACTGTATAATTTGTATTTGTCTGTCGGACAATTGGATCAATTACCATATTATTTACCATATTCATTAAATATGACTAAAGATGAATTTATAGCATATAACTTATATTCATGAACATAACATAAAATTGTTCCCATGAAATACCTGTGTTTAGTAATCAAAGCGAGGTATATACGCAGGGAGTGGTGTAGGGTATTATATAGTCGGCCCCGCCCGACTTTAGCCTTTCCTTACTTGTTTTTATTTTGCTCGTCTACACCATATATGTTTTAGGAATGTACTCACGGAATTTCGTTATTCCAGCTGCATCCATTTGATCGGTACCTTTTTATCCCTTTTTCCACATTTCCCCCCTTAAAGATACACATTTCGAAGATCGCTTTAGTTTACGTATACATGCGATTAGAGGGATGTACATATCGAATTTCGGTTTATTAGCCATTGTCGTTTCACTGGTACCATTTTTATCCCTTTTCAACGCCATAAAAAGATTGAACGTACCAAATAGCGTAAATGCGTAACAGAAATCATTATTCCAGGTGTTTTATTGGAACGTCTACGTATGTATACCCAGAATTTTTTATTATTCAGCCTTTTGCTTGGTACCATTTGTATGCCTCTATCCCCATTTTAGTCCTATGCTCCTCATAGGAGTTAAAAAAGGAATATATATATATATATATACTAGCAAATACCCGCTACTTCGTACGCGGAAAAGTGGTATGGTAAGACAGTAGTTTGTATCAGTATTCAAACTGTTTTTAATGATATCACTTTCAGCGTTTATACGTAGTCAATAGTTTAATTTATAGGCACAAAATGGAAACAATTTTTCTACAAAAAATCATATAAAGTAGAAAATTATTTGCACATTTCTTTCTTAAGCTGTGAAAATATCATTAGGGATAGAATAAAAGTGTATCGCATTGAAGGAGAGAGTTAAAACCATAAGTATGTCCCAAGTCCCTTTCACGTCCGTCTGGCTCGCTTGTATACACGATGACTCTGGAAGGGACTTAAAGAATTTATTCAAACTCAGCACATAGTACTATTTTCCCAAACTTAGTTTAATTTCGAAAATGGGGGAAATTGATATACATCTTATGGTACACACATACGTATAGTCCATATTCCAAAACAAACGACCCGTACGTAAAATTAAACCTAATATAACTTCTATACTTTACACGCAAATTGACATAAGCTTTGGTCAAAATAAAAAAGATAATGTTCACACATAACTCTTTCTGTGCCGTTTGTGTCCTTAAACATACAAATTTCGAAACATTAATTTATGTACTCGGAGAAATGTACACACCGAATTTCTTTTCATATTCTAGCTGAAAACTTTGGTTGGTACTATCTTTATCCCAAATCCCCAATTTTGGTTGATATCATTTGCACCACTTTAATCCCTTAAAAGTACAAATATCGGGAAATTCCTTGTTATTAATCATTTAATTTTCTTTATTTCTTTCTGTAAGACGAATATGCGTACCGAATTTAATTATTGTAGCGTCATCCATGTTCTTGGCACCTTTTTTATCCGCTTTTCTCGTTTACCCTTTAAAAGTACGAATTTCGAAAAATTTCTTCAATTTGCGGTTGTAGGCATTTTCAGGATGTATGATTGGTACCATTTTGTATCCCTTTCTACCCAATTTCACTCACAAAAAGTACGAATTTTAAGTTGTTTGTTGTTTGGTCTGGGCTGAGGTAAAATTTTTATCCCATTTAATCCCTTAAAATTACAAATTTCGAAAAATGTCTTCTTATCAGTGATTTGGGCTGTACAACGAATACACATATCGAATTTCATTATTGTAGCGTCATCCGTGTTGTTTGTACCTTTTTTATCCCCTTTTCCCCGTTTACCTACTAAAAGTACGAATTCAAAAAGATTCGGTCATTTTGCGTTTCTAAGGGTTTTGAGGTATGTACACACCGAATTTTATTATTCCAGCTCCATCCGTTTGATTGGTACCATTTTTATCCCTTTTTACCCGATATCACCCACAAAAAGTACTAATTTAAAAATATTTTCTTGGGCGCGTTGAATCTATAAGAGCAATTTTTGTACCAAGTTTCAAGATTCTAGTCCCAGCTGTTTGGTCATTGCGGTGGCACAATTTTTATCTTTCTTTAACCCATTTTACCCCTTAAAAGTACGTATTACGAAAAACTCCCTTCAAATCTGATCTCTTCGCTGTAAGAGAAATGTACATACCAAATTTCATGGTTCTAGCTTCAGCCATGTTGTTGGTACAATTTTTGTCCCATTTGACCCCCAAAGGTACGAATTTCCAAATGAAATCTTTTGGTATGTCTTCATGCTATAAGAGGAATGTCCATACCAAATTTCAAGATTCTAGGCCCAGCCGTTTGGTCATTGCGGTGGTACAATTTTTATCCCTCTTTACCCATTTTACCCCTTAAAAGTACGAATTACGAAAAACTCCCTTCAAATCTGATTTGTTCACTGTAAGGGAAATGTACATACCAAATTTCATGATTCTAGCTTCAACCATGTTATAGGTACCATTTTTGTCCCTTTTTGTACCATTTAACCCCCCAAAAGTACGAATTTTTAAAATGTCACTTTTTGGATTGTCTTTATGCCGCAAGAGGAATATCCATACCAAATTTCAAGATTCTAGTCCCAGCCGTCTGGCCATTGCGGTGGTACAATTGTTATCCCTCTTTACCCCATTTTACCCCTTAAAAGTACGAATTACAAAAAACTCCCTTCAAATCTGATTTGTTCACTGTATGGGAAATGTATGCCTCTATCCCCATTTTAGTCCTATGCTCCTCATAGGAGTTAAAAAAGGAATATATATATATATATATATATATATATATATATATATATATACTAGCAAATACCCGCTACTTCGTACGCGGAAAAGTGGTATGGTAAGACAGTAGTTTTGGAAACAATTTTTCTACAAAAAATCATATAAAGTAGAAAATTATTTGCACACTTCTTTCTTAACCTGTGAAAATATCATTAGGGATAGAATAAAAGTGTATCGCATTGAAGGAGAGAGTTAAAACCATAAGTATGTCCCAAGTCCCTTTCACGTCCGTCTGGCTCGCTTGTATACACGATGACTCTGGAAGGGACTTAAAGAATTTATTCAAACTCAGCACATAGTACTATTTTCCCAAACTTAGTTTAATTTCGAAAATGGGGGAAATTGATATACATCTTATGGTACACACATACGTATAGTCCATATTCCAAAACAAACGACCCGTACGTAAAATTAAACCTAATATAACTTCTATACTTTACACGCAAATTGACATAAGCTTTGGTCAAAATAAAAAAGATAATGTTCACACATAACTCTTTCTGTGCCGTTTGTGTCCTTAAACATACAAATTTCGAAACATTAATTTATGTACTCGGAGAAATGTACACACCGAATTTCTTTTCATATTCTAGCTGAAAACTTTGGTTGGTACTATCTTTATCCCAAATCCCCAATTTTGGTTGATATCATTTGCACCACTTTAATCCCTTAAAAGTACAAATATCGGGAAATTCCTTGTTATTAATCATTTAATTTTCTTTATTTCTTTCTGTAAGACGAATATGCGTACCGAATTTAATTATTGTAGCGTCATCCATGTTCTTGGCACCTTTTTTATCCGCTTTTCTCGTTTACCCTTTAAAAGTACGAATTTCGAAAAATTTCTTCAATTTGCGGTTGTAGGCATTTTCAGGATGTATGATTGGTACCATTTTGTATCCCTTTCTACCCAATTTCACTCACAAAAAGTACGAATTTTAAGTTGTTTGTTGTTTGGTCTGGGCTGAGGTAAAATTTTTATCCCATTTAATCCCTTAAAATTACAAATTTCGAAAAATGTCTTCTTATCAGTGATTTGGGCTGTACAACGAATACACATATCGAATTTCATTATTGTAGCGTCATCCGTGTTGTTTGCACCTTTTTTATCCCCTTTTCCCCGTTTACCTACTAAAAGTACGAATTCAAAAAGATTCGGTCATTTTGCGTTTCTAAGGGTTTTGAGGTATGTACACACCGAATTTTATTATTCCAGCTCCATCCGTTTGATTGGTACCATTTTTATCCCTTTTTACCCGATATCACCCACAAAAAGTACTAATTTAAAAATATTTTCTTGGGCGCGTTGAATCTATAAGAGCAATTTTTGTACCAAGTTTCAAGATTCTAGTCCCAGCTGTTTGGTCATTGCGGTGGCACAATTTTTATCCTTCTTTAACCCATTTTACCCCTTAAAAGTACGTATTACGAAAAACTCCCTTCAAATCTGATCTCTTCGCTGTAAGAGAAATGTACATACCAAATTTCATGGTTCTAGCTTCAGCAATGTTGTTGGTACAATTTTTGTCCCATTTGACCCCCAAAGGTACGAATTTCCAAATGAAATCTTTTGGTATGTCTTCATGCTATAAGAGGAATGTCCATACCAAATTTCAAGATTCTAGGCCCAGCCGTTTGGTCATTGCGGTGGTACAATTTTTATCCCTCTTTACCCATTTTACCCCTTAAAAGTACGAATTACGAAAAACTCCCTTCAAATCTGATTTGTTCACTGTAAGGGAAATGTACATACCAAATTTCATGATTCTAGCTTCAACCATGTTATAGGTACCATTTTTGTCCCTTTTTGTACCATTTAACCCCCCAAAGGTACGAATTTCCAAATGAAATCTTTTGGTATGTCTTCATGCTATAAGAGGAATGTCCATACCAAATTTCAAGATTCTAGGCCCAGCCGTTTGGTCATTGCGGTGGTACCATTTTTATCCCTTTTTACCCCGTTTTACCCCTTAAAAGTACGAATTTTGAAAAATATTTTCTTGGGCGCGTTCAAGCTATGAGAAAATTGTTGTACCAAATTTCAACATTCTAGTCCCAGCCGTTTGGCCATTGCGGTGGTACAATTTTTATCCCTCTTTACCTCATTTTACCCCTTAAAAGTACGAATTACAAAAAACGCCCTTCGAATCTGATTTATCACTGTAAGGGAAATGTACATACCGAATTTCATGATTCTAGCATCAACCATGTTATAGGTACCATTTTTGTATCATTTAAACCCCCAAAACTACGAATTTTTAAAATGTCACTTTTTGGGTTGTCTTCATGCCGCAAGAGGAATATCCATACCAAATTTCAAGATTCTAGGCGCAGCCGTTTGGTCATTGTGATGGTACCATTTTTATCCCTTTTTACCACTTAAAAGTACGAATTTTGAAAAATATGTTCTTGGGCGCGTTGAAGCTATAAGAGAAATTTTTGTACCAAATTTCAAGAATCTAGTCCCAGCCGTTTGGCCATTGCGGTGGTACAATTTTTATCCCTCTTTACCTCATTTTACCCCTTAAAAGTACGAATTACAAAAAACTCCCTTCAAATCTGATTTGTTCACTGTAAGGGAGATGTACATACCAAATTTCATGATTTTAGCTTCAACCATGTTATAGGTACCATTTTTGTCCCTTTTTGTACCATTTAACCCCCCAAAAGTACGAATTTTTAAAATGTCACTTTTTAGGTTGTCTTCATGCCGCAAGAGGAATATCCATACCAAATTTCAAGATTCTAGGCCCAGCCGTTTGGTCATTGCGGTGGTACAATTTTTATCCCTCTTTACCCCATTTTACCCCTTAAAAGTACGAATTACAAAAAACTCCCTTCAAATCTGATTTGTTCACTGTATGGGAAATGTACATACTAAATTTCATGATTCTAGCTTCAACCATGTTATAGGTACCATTTTTGTCCCTTTTTGTACAATTTAACCCCCCAAAAGTACGAATTTTTAAAATGTCACTTTTAGGTTGTCTTCATGCCGCAAGAGGAATATCCATACCAAATTTCAAGATTCTAGGCCCAGCCGTTTGGTCATTGCGGTGGTACAATTTTTATCCCTCTTTACCCCATTTTACCCCTTAAAAGTACGAATTACAAAAAACTCCCTTCAAATCTGATTTGTTCACTGTATGGGAAATGTACATACTAAGTTTCATGATTCTAGTTTCAACCATGTTATAGGTACCATTTTTGTCCCTTTTTGTACCATTTAACCCCCCAAAAGTACGAATTTTTAAAATGTCACTTTTTAGGTTGTCTTCATGCCGCAAGAGGAATATCCATACCAAATTTCAAGATTCTAGGCCCAGCTATTTGGTCATTGCGGTGGTACAATTTTTATCCCTCTTTACCCCATTTTACCCCTTAAAAGTACGAATTACAAAAAACTCCCTTCAAATCTGATTTGTTCACTGTATGGGAAATGTACATACTAAATTTCATGATTCTAGCTTCAACCATGTTATAGGTACCATTTTTGTCCCTTTTTGTACAATTTAACCCCCCAAAAGTACGAATTTTTAAAATGTCACTTTAAGGTTGTCTTCATGCCGCAAGAGGAATATCCATACCAAATTTCAAGATTCTAGGCCCAGCCGTTTGGTCATTGCGGTGGTACAATTTTTATCCCTCTTTACCCCATTTTATCCCTTAAAAGTACGAATTACAAAAAACTCCCTTCAAATCTGATTTGTTCACTGTATGGGAAATGTACATACTAAATTTCATGATTCTAGCTTCAACCATGTTATAGGTACCATTTTTGTCCCTTTTTGTACCATTTAACCCCCCAAAAGTACGAATTTTTAAAATGTCACTTTTTAGGTTGTCTTCATGCCGCAAGAGGAATATCCATACCAAATTTCAAGATTCTAGGCCGAGCCGTTTGGTCATTGCGGTGGTACCATTTTTATCCCTTTTTACCCCATTTTACCCCTTAAAAGTACGAATTTCGAAAAATCCCGTCTTATCACACCTCTACACTGTAAGAGAAATGTACACACCAAATTTCATGATTCTTGCTCTAGCCGTTTGGTCTGGGGAGTGATCAGTCAGTCAGTCAGTCACTCAATCACGCAACTCTTTTATATATATAGATATATATATATATCCCCATATATATATATATATATATATCCCCATTTTAGCTCCATAAAAATAGGAATTAAAAAAAAAATCTTTTATTTAATTAGGGGAATATATACGCGTTTGATTTATCTCTTTTTGCCCCATTTCATCCCCTACAAATAGGAATCGCTTTACGCGTCGATATTTGAATTAGTTACAAATGGAAGGACAAACCTTCCATTTGTAACTCATAGCGGTTATAGAAAAATGGATTGGACCGAGAGAACCAATATAGGGCCTATATCAAAAGTTGATCGAATTTCACCAATGATATCGCGAAATATAGCGCGTTGTACCAATTCTGACCAAAATCAAAAAAAGTTTATAGCTTCTAGAGGGGAAAAAGGATCCAACTTCATCATAGAATTTCGCTGGTGGAATATTTGAATAAATATGGAAAAGAGTATGTGGTTATGGAGCGGAGTGAGAATTTTTGCTAGGATCGGGCGTCAAACGGCATAATCAACTGTATATAATCAACAATATATGATGAGTCGGAATAAAAGATGTATTCGAAAAAAATATATATCACATTACCCCATTTGTCATAACTCCTTCGTACAAGCCTGTCTATGCCCATAATAAATAAAAATGAATCCTATTCATAACCCAACTGTGTAACTCACCCGAGTCCACAGCAAATCCACCTCTATCCTCTGCCGTCAAAAACAGTCCCCCTGCCCACATCCTAGTTGGTGTTGAATGGATGACTTGTCAAAAATGTCATACAAATTGCTTTGCCAGAGGAGAGTTCTCTTTCACTCAGAAGGCTGTACGGTTGTACGCCTGTTCGTACATATGTATCTATCGTATCGTACAACATATTGTTGCTGTTAGCAATTGCAGTCATGTGTGAAAAATGTTATTAGAGTTGCTGTCAGTTTTCCGAATAATAAAAACACATTTTCTATGATATCTCCTCTTACACACACTCACCCAGGCAGACAGATGAGAGAGACACACACGCACAGCCACATAGACATTTATGAAAACTCCTTGTCTAAGATATTCCTGGGCAACACGCTCTCACTTATAGACATGTGTATTCGGTGGGATCGGTTTTAGATATATTTAATCAATTTATAGGTTAGCCGGAATAAATTTCGTGGAAGTTTTTCTTTTAGAGGAGGACTAATGTTTTTCGACGATGATGGGACAATTAATGCCAAATGACTACTCTATTGGGTCTCCTATTTGAGTCAAAAATGCTATACCGAGATTTTCTTCTTTTTGAAATGAAAACAGAAATATAAATCAATGATAGAGGTGCGTAGCTCCTCTGGCCCATCAAACACTCCAAACAGTGAGTGGATGTGTAAAGCTGTCTCATGGATTCTCTTCCAAGTCCAAATGCGACAATTTTGGTTATTGCCATGCCCATTGAGCGACGTAACGCTGTTTCATGGATTCCCTTCCAAGACCAAATGCTACAATTTTGCTCATTGGCATATCAATTGAGCCAAAAATTAGTCTTATCACTCATAGAGGTTACACTTCTAAACTGAACCATCATTATCAGCAAAACAAATTGCACAATTTGCAAGAGTTATCTTGTCGCTAAAGGTACTTTATATATATAAATCGTTCCGACCTACAGCACATAGAGATTATTTATGGAAAAAGAGAGGAAAAGTGTCATTTAATGGTTAATGTTATGTTGTGATGTGATGTGGATGACGATGCTGAGGCTGATGCCAACCGCTGTCGAGACTGAGTCAAAGGCTGATGATGCTGTGATGGGGTGACGATGGGCGTTTTGTAGGGTGCACACTCATGTTGATGCTGTTGTTGTTGTGTGTACAGATGTGCGTGTGGATGTTGAAACACTCAACATCATGTAAAAAGCAAAAGATCAAAAGGAACCAGAAAATTAATTTAGCAAGCTTTCAATTATATGCCACAAACATAAAAACCCAACCATACCGAACAACACAAAAATGTTATATGGATTGTGTGACATGACAGCATAACTTTTACTGAAGCTGCAGGTACGTACTGGGCGTACAATTTACAGGCCCTATTATAATATATGATTCTTGCTGGATTTTTTGATATATGAGACAACCTTTACACTCCGAACCATAGGAAAGGAAGTAAATCCATAGTTTATTATACCGATCAATTGAAAATTGCATTCTTATTCGATTTGTTTATGTCGAACGGCCATTTATTTTTCAATGACGGACGCTATTGAATTTGAAAAAATCGGTTCAGAACTAGGTAATGGCATAGTGCTCTATTGGTGCGAAAATTGGTCGAAATCCATAAGTGGTGAACAGTTTTTTAAAAAAGGTTAAAATTCTCCAACAGTTTTCGAAATCCTGTTTGAGATGAAATAAAGATGGAACTATTGCAGGAGTGAACGTTATAAAAACCACAATCCATTCTATTTTAAAAACGTCTAAGTTCAAGATGCGTAGAAAATTGCAGACAAATTTTCCCACCTAATCATGCCAGCACCATGAAGCAGAGATCATCAACCCAGCGACAATAATAGGGTATATTTTCTGACAAAAAGTGGTTCAATATCGATTGCCCAGATGACATGAAAGGAAGATAGAATAATTCTAAGTCACAGAGATCATAGCAGAGATGAAGGAGTAATGGTGGTACCATATCCTACTGTTAGTTTGGTTATTTTGAATGAGTGAAGGACTGAAAGCAATTACAGTGAATTATTCCAAACTTGTTTTTCAGCTTGATAATTTCACCATACGTACAACTCCCGCTGTTAAGAATTGGCTTCACTATCAGGCCAAGTTTGCCTTTTGGCAATTTTAGGATGCCAAAGTTAATAGCTTCCGAATGAGTGGTGGTATAATATCGAAATTTGGTAGCAATACTTTGGAGACTAACATGATATTCAAAAACAAACATGGGCGTTGTCTGCCCACTTTTACACTTTCCTCCCTTTATCATAAAAAATTAAAATGAGGAAAATCTTAGAGTTTATACTATTAGTTTTCTATAATGTATTTTTGATCCAATTTTTATATGTTCTCCGTTGGTTAATGGGATAATGTAAACGTGTAATGAGCGCCTAACTTTACGTATACCTATCACACTGACATAATTCATTTAAAATTCCCACATTACTGAAATTTTAAGCCATAGATTAATTCATATTGGGGTAATTCCACAAGATTTCGACCCAACATGGACTTCGACCCTCTTCGATTTTGCCGAAATATATATAAACATGCAGTCTACTAGGGATTTCGGTTAATATACAGTTTTCCGTAGCTCAAAGTACGTGGTTTAAGTTTTACAGTGGTTAAAATTAAATTAAAAATAATTGTAATTCTTGAATATACTTAACATATATTAACATTAACATATATTTATTTTTATCTTGTTTTCTATTTTAGCTTATTTTATTCTCTACAAAATACTAAAAATTCTGAATGGGCTGGATAAGAAATTCCAAATTATTACGTGATTTCAGCAAGGCCAAATGTTTTGATGCATATCTATATACATTAGAGTTATCGCTGTTCCTAAACTAAATGAAAGATTGCATTCTTTTAAATGTTCTCCCAAAATATTTTGCTTTTAACATTGTCCGTTCGTGAGACGGGACGCATTCAAAATAAAAGCAAGTAAGGAAAGGCTCGGTCGGTCGGGGCCGACTATATGATATCCTACACTTTCTACTCCACTACACTATTTTATTTCGGTGAAAATGTGAACAACATTTGTATGGGAGCTATATATAAATCTGAACCGATTTCATCCACTTTTACCATAGATGTTTTTAGTGAAAATATAAGATGTCCTGCCAAATTTGAAGAAAATCGTTTAAAGTATGTGGTTTCAATAGCGATTAAACTCAAATCGGGAGCGACATTTGTATGGGAGCTATATCTAAATTTGAACCGATTTGACCCATTTTCACCACAGATGTTTCTGAGTTAAATATAAGGTGTTGTGCGAAATTTTATCAAAATCGTTCAACATTTGTATCTGAACCGATTTGCTTCAAATTAATAGCGTCCGTCCTCGTCCCGCAAAACTTAATTTTGCCAATTTTCGTAAGGACTGTACTTTGGTTACAAGAATAGATGGACGGACAAACAAACAGACGGACGGCTACGGATGGCTAAATCGATCCAAAAAGTGATTCTATGTCGATCGGTATAATAAACGATGGGTCTATCTCACCTCTTTTTGTACCCTTTGGTGTAGGGTATAAATATCACGATCTGCAAAGTTTGATCAAGATCCGATGTAAGATATAGGTGAAATGTGGGAAATGTATGGGGTTTATACCAAAATATGGAACCATATATTTGGTTTTAATAGTAAGTATTCGTAGTTGAAATATAACATGATCTGCAACTGAAGTAATTTGATCAACTTCGAATGTAATACACATTTGTTAGAGGGGCAATAGTGTAAACTGGGTCCGATTTGGGTCAGCGTCGATTCAAGACCTCAAAGATAGAATTAGTGAGGCTATCGAGGACATAGAACAACCACTTTGCGATTTGGTTATGGAAAATTTAATAAAAAGGATATGGTCCTGTAAGCGTGGTCGTGGTGGCCATTTGGCTGATGTTGTTTTTCATTATTAACGGCATACCTTCCTCTTTACTATGAAATAAACATCCTATCATTTATCTCAAAAAATTAAATTTTTCATTGAATGCCAAAACAACACATCTTGTTGGAAACCCCTGTATTTGAACTGGAAGAACTTATTGTGAAAGTTAGTCACTTTATTCCATGTTTGGATATAGCACCGATACAAATATTCTTTTCGATTTGACAAATTGTGCTAGATCATATTAGCCTATGGTTAGGAAACATACAAAACTTCTTCCCGATTAATTTTTTTTACCGAGATGAATTGTATATGGATAGAAAGTGGAGTGTATCATATAGTAGGGTCCGAACGACTTTAGCCTTTACTTACTCGTTTTTGATATGTCTTCTTTATAGTTTCATTTGAGAATTTTCATTTAATCTTTTTTTAATAATAAGCCTTCATTTGTACGATTCTTCGATACCACCCTCTTTAAATTATATCGCAGTAAACATACAAACGCCTTCAAATACTCCCGGACCTTCTTCTTCTTGTTTGTTACAATTTTTTGGATGTCCTTAAATAAGAACTTCTCAGTGCTCCATAAACTCATGTTATTGGACGTGACAAATATTGTTGCCTTCATCTTCCACAACAGTTTCTTTGGAAGATCTTTAAATACGAACTTCTCAAGGATCTATGAAGCCGAGTGAACCGACACGATAGAATTCGCTTCACATGACATCCTACTGTACCTAAAGGCCTCCTCACAGGCCTTCTCTACCCTTATTGTCACCACAGGCTACATGCACATAGTAGTGTTCGTATCCATATTCAAGTATACACAGCTTGAAAGGAAATCTCCTTCCAACATTCAAATGGTAGAGAGGCTGAAGTTTATGGGGTTTGTCACAGCATATCATGTGATTGAATCTTAAGTCAAAAGCACCAGGTGTGAGACTTGGCGTGTGTTCTATTCGTAGCAGGATGCGTGGTCAGAAGTGTACTGAAGTCTTGGAAGGAGTAAACCGATTGAAATGTGGACATGTACTTTAGTAACTAAGGAGGAATATTATAAAATTGTACTCTCTAATATTACATCAACATTTTCTCTTGCGTGGAACGTCAATTAGGAATGAACAAGACTGAGGATATATTTGCATTGGCGTTTAGGATTATTTATTAACATGCCTATATGTGGTAACTTGACCAATAATAAAACCAAAAATCAATTGAAATTTGTATCCCATTTACGTTTTAATAGTAATTTTATAGGCAGGATTTTTCAAAAAGGACATTTCAATACAACCGATGTACCAGCAAGATATATTCTCGGAAGTAAGGACATTTATTTTCCTTTAAAGGTTAAAAGTCCCATTCATTGCTTAGATATTTCTTTTATACCTTACACCTTGGTAAAGATCAGTTATAATATGTGGATTATTTAGAAGACAAATCGAAAGAGGCGTGTGTATAGGGTTTTGTATTTTGTATCTCCACTTCTTCATCTACATTTTCTTCGCATTCAATAGCCTCCAACCCTGAAGGAAAAAGCTTATTCTGCCAACATTTTATCTTTGATGTACTTTAAGGCATCTGGTCTATATACATATATCCACATTTTGGTATAAGATCACCAAAATTTACAATTAAATCGATTCAACATTTCTCTGATATTTAAAAACATCTAGGATTGATAGTTAACACCTTGTAGTGAAGTAAAAAGTGAAGCCGATAAAAGTCGACACCCGCCCGATTTGTTTTTAAGTGGCACGTTTCCATCTCACCAATCGGCAAAGACCAAAGTAAATCTTTCGATGATAACAGTGACCTTTTGTAGCCCAGTCCTATTTAGATTTTGAGTAACATTCTCTTTGATATATTTAATATTCACGAAAATTTTCAGCATCTCCCCACCCCCATACCCCTCGGAAATATTTCATCTCAAAATATGTGTTTTTCTAATTAAATCAAATCAATTCCAAGCTAATACATCAATCTATCTTCTTCATAACACATCAAACATCGAAACCACAAATCAACAATCTTTTCAACTTCAAAACATTAAACTGCCAACAATAGCAACAACAAAGGAACACCGTGGCTGAGTTCTTTTTCTAATGCAAATTTCTAAGAAATTTGTCGGTCTTTAATCTATTTAATGATCAAACACAAGAATTTGTGTTTTTAGCATAAATGAAATAAACATGTCTGTTTATCACACACAGCGAAGGCGCGCGCGAGAGCAAAACCGCCAGAAAACAAAAGAATCACAGACAGAAATAAAATCTGAAACTGAAACACGTCCATCGATCCATCAAACGATTTCATCAATAAAAAAAGAAACGCCTAAGCGATAAATCGATTTTCAAATCGCAGCAAATACAACAAGAAAACACCATAAGAAATTAGCGTGATGTTAAATATTTAACAATCCATTTCACAAATGGTATTTAACACTTTCTTCTGAGATTTGAGCTGCCAGAAATCAACATGGAGACCCAAAGAAAAATGTCTGTTGAAGAACGGTGCTTCAAAAATCTTTTTAAGAGAAGTAAAATATATTGAAAAACGATGTGTTTTCCAGAGGGTCAATTGGTATGCGTGCCACCTGCAAAATTAGTCGCCTCGAGAATGTCACAATTTCATCTCGGTAAAGCGAAATTTGTATCTGAGCTATATATAAATCGGAACCGATCTGACCCATTTTCACAATGGATGTTTTTAATGGAAATAGAAGATATTGTTTTCCAAATTTGAAGAAGATATGTTAAAATATGTGTTTTCTAGAGAGGGTATACACAATATGGGAGCAAAATTTGTATGGGAGCTATATATAAATCTGAACCGATCTGACCTATTTTCACCATAGGTGTTCCTAGTTTAAATTTAAGATGTTTTACCTAATTTGAAGACAATCGATAAAAATATGTGCTATCTAGAGTGAAAAGAGTCAAGTCGGGAGTGAAATTCGTTTGGGGGCTATATCTAAATCTGAACCGATTTTTTTTTAAATTAAATAGCGTTCGTTCTTATCCCGCAAAACTACGTTCTGCAAAATTTCATTTGGCTCTGGCTTGGGACCTGTACTCCGATTACAAGAATATATGGACAGACAGACAGACAGACGGACATGACTAAATCGATTCAAAAAGTGATTCTAAGTCGATCGGTATAATTAACAATGGTTCTATCACGCTTCCTTTCGGAAGCATAATACTGTCGTGGAGTGTATAAAAACGGCGTTAAGTTCGGCCGGGCCAAACTTTATGTACTTTTATTATTTCAAACAACGCGTATAAGGCAAGTCCTCCAATACGTTTACATTATAAAGGGTGATTTTTTAAGAGCTTGATAACTTTTTTTTTTAAAAAAACGCATAAAATTTGCAAAATCTCATCGGTTCTTTATTTGAAACGTTAGATTGGTCCATGACATTTACTTTTTGAAGATAATTTCATTTAAATGTTGACCGCGGCTGCGTCTTAGGTGGTCCATCCGCTTAGTCCAATTTTGGCATTTCCACGTTTTTGAGTAACAGAGACCCAATTGGTGCGAACGGCGACGAATCGAAAATTGGTGGTCATCATTAACACTGGCCGATACAGCTGCGATATTTTCTTCAGTTCGCACTCTACGTAAGCGTGTTGGTGGTTTAATGTCCAACAATGTAAATTTGGTGCGAAATTTAGTCACAATAGCCCGAATAGCCGCTTCAGTGGGTCGATTAAACTGACCATAAAATGGAAGCGCGCAATGAACTTTCTTAACAGAGCACGCATTTTGATAATAAAATTCAATAATTTGCAAGCGTTGTTCGTTTGTAAGACGATTCATGATGAAATGTCAAAGCATACTGAGCATCTTTCTCTTTGACACCATGTCTGAAATCCCACGTGATCTGTCAAATACTAATGCATGAAAATCCTAACCTCAAAAAAATCACTCTTTACATATCGAAATAACACTTCAAGTCAATTCGAAAAATAAATATTTTTATATTTATATTTTCAAAATGCTTAAATACCATAAATATTGCTAGATGGTGGGTGCTACAGTTGGTTGTCTCTCCATTCTATTTTAATTTCAAAAGTACAAACTTCACGATTCAACCAATTTTTTCCGTTAAAATAAAAAGTACGAATTTGGAAAAACCTCTTAATTTTACGTATCTATGCCGTCAGAGGAATGTATACTCCGAATTTCATGACTCTAGCTGCAGCCATTTGGTTGGTACTATTTTTATCCCCTTTTTCCATTTTAACCCCAAAAATTAGTTTATTTTCCGTGTCTACACAGTCAGAAGAATGTATACTCCGAATTTCATGACTCTAGCTGCGGTCATTTGATTGGTACTATTTTTATCCCCCTTTTTCGTTTTAACCCCAAAAAGTACGATTTTTGAAAAATCCGTGTATTTTACTTGTCTATGTAATCAGAGAAATGTATACACCGAATTTGATTATTCTAGCTGCAGCCGTTTGGTTGGTACCATTTTTATCCCTCTATTCCCGTTTTACCCCTTAAAAGTACTATCTACTCGATTAGATGGATGTAAACACCGAATTTCGGGTTTCTAGCTGTTGTTGTTTAATATGTACCTATTTATCCTTTTTGCCCCTTTTCACCCCCTACGAGTTAAAGTCACTCTATGGTGATCCTTTTTGTTGTAGGGGGAAATGCGTATACCCAATATCAAGTAAGTATAAGCAGACATATTGGAAAACAAGTAAGGAAAGGCTAAAGTCGGGCGGGGCCGACTCTATGATACACTCCACTTTCTATCCGAATACAATTTAATTCGGTGAAAAGGTGAAAACGGGAAGGATTTTTGTATCCTGTAAATGTAAGTGTTTGGCAAAAAATGTTAAATCGGAAAGGACATTTGTTTGGGGGTATATTGAAACCTGGTACGCAATAGGTGAAATATAATATGTATAGTTTGGCCAAAATCGGTTAAACATTTGGGAGCAACATTTGTATTTGCGCTATATCTAAATCTGAACCGATCTTAGCCACTTTCACCATAGGGTTTTTACTTGGATTATGAGATGTTGCGCCAAATTTAAAGAAAATCGGATACAACATGTGGTTTCTAGAGCGGAAAATGTCAAATCGGGAGCGACATTTGTATGGGGGCTATATCTAAATCTGAACCGACTTTACCCACTTTCTGCATAGGTGTTTCTAGTTGAATTATAAGATGTTGTGTCAAATTAAAAGAAAATCGAGTACAATATGTGCTTTCTAAAGCGGCAAAAGTCAAATCGGGAGCCCCATTTGTTTGGGGGCTATATCTAAATCTGAGCCGATCCGGTGTTTCTAGTTGGATTTTAAGATGCTGTGCCAAATTTAAAGAAAATTGGATACAATATGTGGTTTCTAGAGCGGAAAATGTGAAATCGGGAGCGACATTTGTATGGGGGCTATATCTAAATCTGAACCGATTTGCCTCAAATTAAATAGCGTTCGTCCTTGATCCACGAAACTTACTTGTGCCAAGTTTTGTTAAGATCGGACTATAATTGCGACTTGTAGTTTGATTACAACAATAGATGGACAGACGGACAGACAGACAGACGAACGGACAGACGGACATTGCTAAATCGACTCAGATAGTGATTCTAAGTCGATCGGTATACTTAACAATGGGTCTATCCCTCCTCCTTTTGGGTGTTACAAACAAATGCACAAAGCCATAATACTCTCGTGGAGTGTATAAATATGCTTAAAAACTCTAAAATATTATGCGATATTATGGCTATTTTCAGTTTTTGTGAGGGAATTTTTTTCCCTTTGGGCCGATTTCGCCCAATTTCAATCTCAACCGATTTACGACGATAAGACGCATTTATGGAAAATTTGGCCGTCTTATCTCCTTTCGTTTAGATACTAGCGTGCTTTCAACAGACGGACGGACACGGCTATATCGTCTTAGAATTTTATAGACCACATATTGGTCTATAAAGCGGAAAAAGTCAAATCGAGAGAAAATTTGTGTGTGAGCTATATCTAATATAGATGTTTCCAGTTAAATTATAAGGTACTGTGAAGAAAATCGAGTGAAATATTTCGCTTCGAGAGCGGAAAAAACAAATCAGGAGCGGTATTTGTATGGAGGCTATATGTAAATCTGAACCGATTTGCTTCAAATTAAATAGCGTTCGTCATTGGCCCGCAAAACTTAGGATTGGACATTAATTGCGACCTGTACCTTGATTACAAAAATAGATAAACAGACAGGCAGGCTGACTGATAAACAAATGCACAACGACATAATCCTCTAGTGGAGGACTCAAACAGTTTAAAATGATACGGATTGGTCCAAACAGACGTCTTCAATGCGTTAATTTGTCCGTAAGCTATATATCGATCGAAAGCTCCAGGATTATTCTTTTCAAATGAGATGAAAGAGCTAATAGTTTAATAACCAACAAAGTTACAGTCTTTTATGTGTGCAATGCTACAAAAACCGGTTTTTTACCCGTAACTCAAGATTTTGGGGATGCCTGGCAAATACAGATTCTTGTTCTATTCGGCATTACTTACCAGCAAAATAATATCACCTCCCACAGTTTTTGGACTGTCGCACAGTGTAATTTGAGTTTGTCCAAAATATGACACAACTGCAGAAAAATTTGATGGGATGGGATTAGTTTTCCCTGTATGTACCGCCTTTATTTGTTTCTGTTTTTATTTCTTTCCAGGAATGCTCAAAGTTAAAGTTAAAATTATAATTATAATTATAATTATAATTATAATTATAATTATAATTATAATTGGTGTGATGACCAAAATACGATATTCTCTAAAGTACATATATGCATACCTATCCAAATCGCAAATCCCAAATTAGAATTTAATTGGTACTAATATTTCAAACCATGAAAATATTTTCTGTCATTAAAATGTGTTTGTTTATTTTTACGAAATTCCTGCGTTGCGACAACAAAATTAATATATTAAAATCAGACAAATAAAAAAATATCAGTCGGCAACATGCAATCCATTCAGACGCTTGTTTTTCTCTGTTCTTTTCTAACTCTTACCGATAGTTCGTTGCGATTTACGAACATAAAATGTGAGAAATTTCAACCGGATTTGGTCGTAGTGAAAAAATGTGACCTAAAAGTGTTGCGACGAGGTGTTATTTCGCTGAATGTTCATGTGCAATTGCCATATAGGCCTTACCCGAATTCAATGGTAATTTTGGCAACTAAACATTTATCTAGGAAAAAACGACGCATAATAATAAAGGGTGATTTTTTAAAAGCTACAGGAAAGTTTTTCAAAAAAAAAAACACATAAAATTGAGAAAAATGCATGAAATCTTTATTTGAATCGATAGTACGGTCCATATAATTTAATGTTTGAAGATTATTTCATGCAAATGTTGACCTTGACTGCGCCTCAAATGGTCCATCCGCTTAGTCCAATTTTGACGAATCGATAATTGATGGTCATCATTAACGCTGGCCGATACAGCTGCGATATTTTCTTCAGTTCGCACTCTACATAACCGTGTTGGTGGTTTAATGTCCAACAATGTAAATTTGGTGCGAAATTTAGTCACAATAGCCCGAATAGCCGCTTCAGTGGGTCGATTAAACTGACCATAAAATGGAAGCGCGCGATGAACTTTCTTAACAGAGCACGCATTTTGATAATAAAATTGAATAATTTGCCAGCGTTGTTCGTTTGTAAGACGATTCATGGTTAAATTATAGACCTAACTGAAGACGTTTGAGACAGTTCTGAGTTCCAGAAAAAAATGTATTTGCGTGTCCGTGTGGCTTTGCCAAAGAGGATTGTCATCAATAAAATAAAATAATCTTAAGTCTTTTGTTCTCTTTCTTTTCAGATAAATTTATCGCTAAACAAGAAGGCTAACGGATACCTTCCATTCCTCTACAATTACACTTTCAGCTTTTGCGAATTCATGGCAAATCGTAAAAAGTATCCATTTGTCAAATTGGTTTTTGATAGTATGCTTAAGGATTCAAATATCAACCATACCTGTCCTTTTAAGGTACGTATATCACCATTTTATATCCTCCACCATAGGATGATGTGTATATCCTTTCCGTTGACAATACCTTGAAATATTATATATATTTTTTTCTGCTTGTCTGTCCATTAAAATCACTCGATTTTTCCCTGACTGAAAATACGCCCTAGTATTTAGAATATTTAAGTAGATTTTATGAAAAACTCTGCTTGGACAATTTGTAAGGGTGGAAAAAATTAACAAAGCGTCAGGCAAAACGGAAAATTAAGTACGGAAAATTCTAAGAACATTTCTCCACGAAACCATGGGTCTAAGATGTATTGCTAGCCCTTTATAAGTCACTTTTGCTAGTCTTTTATGTTTATACAAAATATTTGGTATTGTGATTCGAAAGTAGAGATTGAGGCGTTTCATTTGATAACAATATCGTAAAAATACGATGCAGCGTTAAAAAGTTATTTGACTATAAATAACCTTACCAAAAATAGACTGAGTAGAAATTAAATGAAAATATTAGATACGAGTATAATATCACTCTGGAACACAAAATAAATAACAAGGATCTGGTAGAGGATTCCGATAGAGGGCGTACAAAAATAATAGGGCTGTTTTACTTTAAGCCGGGATAACAAGCTGCCATAACAAAAACTTTAATAACAATTTATTTTTATTTTTTTCTAAAAATTAAAAATTATTTTTCACATTGTCACCAACTACAATATATACATTTGAATCAAAACAAATTTTCAAAAAATATATTTTGTGTTGACTTTTTTGGACTTAGCCTCGGTAACCACTGGATAATTATCCAGGCTAAGTCCAAAATTTTTAACATGCAATTATTTTTTTTGAAATTTGTTTTTCTGTACATTCCGCTGTTTTCGACAATTTTAAAAAAGATTTTTTTATTTTGAGTAAAATTTGAACTTTTTATTTAGGGTTTTGTTATCGCAGCTTAGTTATCCAGTCTTAAAGAAAAACAGTCCTAATATATACGTGTATCAGCGTTCTGAAAGTCATTTTAGGGTAGGAGTCAATATTACCCCCTTTTACACCTTCATTTGATGAGTAAACTTATGAAACCTTCTAATCCCTGATAGGATGTGTTTAACAATATTGCTTAAAACGCTGCGAGGAACATATTTGTGTCGAGGAACATTTTAGGCCTCTAGCTCCTCACTATAGGGGTCTGTTTGGTCCTTTTTGTGGGAAGGGGGGAAACGCCCTTAAAACAGGAGTTTAACGGAGTCTTTGTTCTATAAAAATATTTGCCATAACTATTCTACTATAAATCTCTGAATACACCGAACCCCAAAACATAACATAAATAACAGAAATAAACCAAAACTTAATATATATATATTAGGGTTAATTTCGTACACTTTCGATTTATGGGGGTGTAGTAGTAACATTTAACTTTGTCGGTATATAAGTCACAAAGTCCATGGCCGCCATGCTCTACGTCGCAAAACTAATTATCAGACAATTGGTCTAGTTTGCATTCTCACCCAGAAAAATAATAACTTTTGGCCAACCTTCATCACAAGATAGATACAACAGCAACAATCGACCAACTAAAGCAAATTACAAATTTAGCTATTGAACCAAAAAATTGGGATTGTATTCAACTGATACACAAATTATTATACTATAGATATTATATTTTTTATAAAATATAATATGTAGAACACATTGAGCACTTTCAATTGATACAAGAACATTCAACTTTTTCAGTTAATTTAAGTCTCAAAGCTTGTCTATGACCGCCATGCTCTACGTCGCAAAACTAATAATCAGACAACTGGTCTATTTGGCATTCCCACCCAGAAAAATAATAACTTTTAGGATTCGTAAACATTGGGTATTGGACTTAGCCTCGATAACCATCATTTTGACTTACACTGGATAATTATCCAGGCTAAGTCCAAAATTTTTATACCCTACACCACCTCGTGGTCTAGGGTATTATAAGTTAGTTTCGCGCCAAATGTTTGTAACACCAAGAAATAATCGAGCTAGACCCACCGTTAAGTATACCGATCGGCTTAGAATCACCAGCTGAGTCGATTTAACGATTTCTGTCTGTCCGTCCGTCCGTCCGTTCGTCCATCCGTCTGCTGTCCATCTAAGCTTGTTCGCACTCTACAGGTCGCAATTGTTGTCCGCTTGTCATGAAACTTGGCAGAAGATATTTTTTCTGGCCAAGGACCATCAGTATTGAATTTGGAGGAAATCGGTTCAGATTTAGATATAGCCCCCATACAAATGTCGCTTCCGATTTGACATTTTCCGCTCTAGAAACGACATATTGTACCCGATTTTCTTTAAATTTGGCAGAACATCATATAATCCAACTAGAAACACGTATGCAAAAATTGGGGAAGATCGGTTCAGATTTAGATATAGCCCCTATACAAATGTCACTCCCCATTTAACATTTTCCGCTCTAGAAACGACATATTGTACCCGATTTTCTTTAAATTTTGCAGAACATCTTATAATCCAACTAGAAACACGTATGCAAAAATTGGGTAAGATCGGTTCAGATTTAGATATAGCCTCCATACAAATGTCGCTCCCGATTTGACATTTTCCGCTCTAGAAACGACATATTGTACCCGATTTTCTTTAAGTTTTGCAGAACATCTTATAATCCAACTAGAAACACGTATGCAAAAATTGGATAAGATCGGTTCAGATTTAGATATAGCCCCCATACAAATGTCGCTCCCGATTTGACATTTTCCGCTCTAGAAACGACATATTGTACCCGATTTTCTTTAAATTTTGCAGAACATCTTATAATAGAACTAGAAACACGAATGCAAAAATTGGGTAAGATCGGTTCAGATTTAGATATAACCTCCATAGAATTGTCACTCCCGATTTGACATTTTCCGCTCTAGAAACGACATATTGTACCCGATTTTCTTTAAAATTGGCACAACATTTTATAATCGAACTAGAAACACCTATGCTGAAAGTGGGTATGATCGGTTCAGATTTAGATATAGCCCCCATACAAATGTTGCTCCCGAATGTTTAACCGATTTTGGCCAAATTTTACCTATTATATTTCACCAATAAACAGACATGATGAAAGCGGGTCACATCGTTCCAGGTTTCAATATACCCCCATACAAATGTCCTTTCCGATTTAACATTTTTTGTCAAACACATACATTTACAGAATGCAAAAATCCTTCCCGATTTCACTTTTTTACCGAATTGAATTGCAATGAGAATTGTTTGGGTGATGCCCATATGTACTGTATAATTTGTATTTGTCTGTCGGGCAATTGGATCAATTACCATATTCGTTAAATTTGACTAAAGATGAATTTATAGCATATAAATTATATGAATATAATTTTTATAATTTGTATGAACTACATAAAATTGCTCCCATGAAATACCTGGGTTTAGTAATCAAAGCGAGGTACATACGCAGGGAGTGGTGTAGGGTATTATATAGTCGGCCCCGCCCGACTTTAGCCTTTCCTTACTTGTTAACACAAAATTTGTTTTCACACACACATTGATATTGCTTGTGGCGACAATTACAAAGAAGAATTTTTTATTTTAAGTGAAAATTTAACATTTTATTTAGATTTTTGTTATCGCAGCTTAGTTATCCAGTCTTAAAGAAAAACAGCCTTAATACAACGTCTCGCTTTCATTCCACTTTCAATTATTATAACACTGTCCGACTTCTGAAACTATAGATGATATGGAGTTAATTGGTGTTTTTAGTTTTTCATTTCCTCAGCCTGTGGTCTCTTAAAAGGTCTACAAAGTTCCAAAGGATAAAATTTTTCTAAAATTATGTTAAATACTTATTCGCACCCTATGTTGACAATATAAATGACAAATTAAAGAACAGAAAATAGGTAGAAGAGGAAGAAAATTTTCAACAATTATTTTAAATACTTAGTCAAACCCTAACAGTATTAGCACTGATTTAAATAAGTGAATATCTGTTATAAATACTTCCAATATCATGCTTCAATCTGTATTAGTTTAGCATTAACAACCATTTCAAGTTTTCCTTCCTAAAACGTAAAATATGAGTAAACTAAATAAATTAAGGTGTAAACTTGAAATGGTGAACTAATACAGATTGAAGCATGGTATTGGGCGTACTTTTAGCAGATATTCTCCTCTTTAAATCAGTACTAATACCTTTAGCATAGAGTGTGATTAAGTATTTAATTTTTTTGAAGGCGGAAAAGGATGAGGAAATGAAAAGCTATAAACGGCATTTAACTCAATTTTGCATCCAGTTCCATACGTATATCATCGAGTTCAGGAGACAATAGTTTCCAATGACGTAAAGTACTTGTTCTAGTCCGATTTTCGATGTTTATACACTCCACGTGAGTATTATGTCTTTGTGCATTTGTTTGTAACACCTAAAAGGAAGAGAAATAGACCCATTGTTAATTATACCGATCGACTTAGAATCACTTTTTGAATCGATTTAGCGATGTCTGGCCGTCTGTCTGTCTGTCTGTCTGTCTGTCTGTCTGTCTGTCTGTCTGTCTGTCCACCTATTCTTGTAATCACGATACAGGTCGCAATTGTACACAGAACCAAATGAAACTTTGCACAACTAAGTTTTTCGGGATAAGAACGAACGCTATTTAATTTGAAGAAAATCGCTTCAGATTTAGATATAGCCCCCATACGAATTTCACTCCCGATTTGACTCTCTTCACTCTAGATACCACATATTTTAACAGATTTTCTCCAAAATTGGCAAAACATCTTACAGTTCAACTAGAAACATCTGTGGTAAAAATGGGTCAGATCGGTTCAGATTTATATATAGCTCCCATACAAATTTCGCTCCCGATTTGATTTTTTCCGCTCTAGAAACCACAAATTGTATCAGATTGTCTTCAGATTTGGCAAAACGTCTTATTTTTCAACTAGCAACACCTGTGGTAAAAATGTGTTAGATCGGTTCAGATTTATATACAGCTCCCATACAAATTTCGCTCCCGATTTAATTTTTTCCGCTCTAGAAACCACATATTGTATCAGAATGTCTTCAAATTTGGCAAACTATCTTATATTTCAACTAGAAACGCCCATGATGAAAATGGTTCAAATCGGTTCAGATTTATATATAGCTCCCATACAAATTTCGCTCCCAATTTGACTTTTTCCGCTCTAGATACCACATATTTTAACAGATTTTCATCAAAATAGCCAAAACATCTTATAGTTCAACTAGAAACACCTGTGGTAAAAATGGGCCAGATCGGTTCAGATTTATATATAGCTGCCACACAAATTTCTCTCCCGATTTCACTTTTTCCACTCTATAAACCACATATTTTAACAGATTTCTTTCAAATCTTTCAAAATATCTTATATTTCAACTAGAAACACCCATGGTGGAAATGGGTCAGATCGGTTCAGATTTACATATAGATCCAATACAAATTTCGCTTCCGGATAGACTTTTTCCGCCCCAGAATCCACAAATTTTCTCCGAATTTCTTTGAAGTGACCACAAAACGTTATATTTGAACTGGAAGAACTTATTTTGAAAGTTAGTCACTTTATTCCATGTTTGGATATAGCCCCGATACAAATATTCTTTTCGATTTGACAAATTGGACCAGGTCATATTAGCCTATGATAAGGAAACATACAAAAATTCTTCCCGTTTTCACTTTTTACCGAGTTGAATTGTATTCGGATAGAAAGTGGAGTGTATCGTATAGTCGGCCCCGCCCGAATTTAGCCTTTCCTTACTGGTTTTTATTTAACATATCGTCCTTGCGCACAATGAATGACTATTATAAGATTTTTTCCTTTTTGGACAGTAATGCCTATTTGAACTTTTGTTCTATTCCAAAACAAACAGCAACAAATTTTTCATAACCGATACGCCCTACTTTACAATCCTTGTTTCAAATTAGTAATTTTAGGTATAAATGGGGTTGAAATAAAATCAAAAAACAATCGGCAGCTAGAGTAATGAAATGGAAATTATTGTATACGTCACTCTGTCTGCTTAAGAGTGCAAAACAAAGCGATCTTTCGTAAACTTGAGGAAAAAAATAGTTAAAAATGTACCAACAAAACGGCTGCATCTAGAGTAATGAAATTCGGTGAGCTCGTCTCTCTGACAGCATAGAGGCGCAAAGGGATTTTTAAGAATTAAAGCGATATAACATATTGTTTGTCCCACCGTGATTTTTAAAAGAATTAACTTTTTCCTTTATTTTACTACTGAAACATCAACATGTATTTAAAACACGACTGCAAATATACCAGCTTTATACATCATGTTATGAAATTATCTCATTGATATATGTCGTCCCTAATATTGTAATCAAACATAATTAAATCGACTGCCTCTAATCCGCATTAATACTATGGAATGCACTTCATGGTGGAGGGCATTCAAAACTTAACTTAACATCCTTTTTATTTGTTCCAACTAATATGTGTGATTTAATTTCGATTTTATTTTCAGGAGGACATTATTATAAATAATATGGTTTTAGATGAAGAAATGTTCAAGTTTCTACCATTGCCACAGGGTGAATATATGATACAAATCAATGTGGGAGGTAATTACACTGACTGGATTTTTGGTGCCAAAACCTATTTGGAAATAACTAGTATCCTTTAAATTGGTGCCCAATAAGTATTGCCAAAGTACATTTGTTTGGCGAACATAATGATGTCGGTACATGTACTGTGAAAATTTTGATGTGATTTTGTTGTTAATAAAGATTTTGCTGAGTTTCTCGTCTCTGAACAAAACTGTTGTTGTTGTTATAGATATCAAAATGGATTACTGATATAGTGTCAGATAAAGGGTGATTTTTTAAGAGCTTGATAACTTTTTTTAAAAAAAAAACGCATAAAATTTGCAAAATCTCATCGGTTCTTTATTTGAAACGTTAGATTGGTCCATGACATTTACTTTTTGAAGATAATTTCATTTAAATGTTGACCGCGGCTGCGTCTTAGGTGGTCCATTCGGAAAGTCCAATTTTGGGCAACTTTTTCGAGCATTTCGGCCGGAATAGCCCGAATTTCTTCGGAAATGTTGTCTTCCAAAGCTGGAATAGTTGCTGGCTTATTTCTGTAGACTTTAGACTTGACGTAGCCCCACAAAAAATAGTCTAAAGGCGTCAAATCGCATGATCTTGGTGGCCAACTTACCGGTCCATTTCTTGAGATGAATTGTTCTCCGAAGTTTTCCCTCAAAATGGCCATAGAATCGCGAGCTGTGTGGCATGTAGCGCCATCTTGTTGAAACCACATGTCAACCAAGTTCAGTTCTTCCATTTTGGGCAAAAAAAAGTTGGATATCATCTCACGGTAGCGCTCACCATTCACAGTTACGTTACGATTCGCATCATCTTTGAAGAAGTACGGTCCAATGATGCCACCAGCCCATAAACCGCACCAAACTGTGACTTTTTCTGGATGCATTGGTAGCTCTTGCAATGCTTCTGGCTGATATTCACTCCAAAATCGACAATTCTGCCTATTTACGTACCCATTGAGGCAAAAATGAGCTTCGTCGCTGAACACAATTTCTTTCTTTTTGAACTTTCTTAACAGAGCACGCATTTTGATAATAAAATTCAATGATTTGCAAGCGTTGCTCGTTAGTAAGTCTATTCATGATGAAATGTCAAAGCATACTGAGCATCTTTCTCTTTGACACCATGTCTGAAATCCCACGTGATCTGTCAAATACTAATGCATGAAAATCCTAACCTCAAAAAAATCACTCTTTATAATGTTGACGGTGGGATAATGTTAATGTTCATTAAACTGGGTCGCATAATAACATCTAAAATAAATTTGGAAATAAAGTTTGTTTTATTTAAAGATGAAGTCAACTCAAGTTTAGATTTGATTTTTGTGTGCGATTAGCCCGTTCGAGGTTTTGCTGAACTCTTCTATTCCCGTTGCATACCCCAATGATCGTTTTAACCCTACCATTGATTTAAAAATCTTGTTTCCTTCTATTTCATCTTTATATGACGCCCTCCTTCTACACTCTTACAATACTATTCGAGAAAAAAATGATAACGGGAACCATAAAAATATGGGTACTATTTATGTGGTCTATAGAGCGGAAAAAGTAAATTGAGAGGAAAATTGGTATTTGAGCTATATATATAAGCTTGAACCGATCTGACTCACTTTCACCATAGATGTATCTATCTAGTTGAAATATAAGCTGCTGTAGCAAATTGGATAAACTCTCTGGTTTCTAGAGCAGAAAAAGTCAAATGCGGTGAGAAATTTATATGGGAGATATATATAAATATAATGCGATCTGACTCAATTCCACCATAGATGTTTCTAGTTGAAATATTTGAAGATAATCGTTTTATAGAGCGGAATTTGTATTGGGGCTATATCTAAATTAGAACCTATTTAATTTAAATTCAATAGCGTCCGTCCTTGGCCCGCAAAACTTATTTGTGCCAATTTTTGTAAGGATCGGACAATAATTGCGACCTGGACTTTGATTACTAGAATAGTTGGACGGACAGTCAGCTCCTCGTGCCCCTGTTGTGGAACATTATGTACAATGGCATATTCAGTCTAAAAATACCAGAGGAGGCAACATTCGTTGGACTGGATAGGATCTTTGCCTGGTTCCAAGTCATATTACGAGATTTGCATTCATTTCTCATCAAGAGTATCCTTGTGTTACGAGGTCTTCCAGGATTTCTATGGCCCTGCGGGTTCCAGTCGAGTGCATGTCTTGCGATTTCGTCGGGTGGTTTTCTCAGGATATGGAAATATCCAGGTCCATTCGCGCATGCAAATTTCGGATTCAATTGTTTTGCAGTTGGCCATCGAGAGAAGTTGTTCGTTAGTTACCCAATTTGGCCAATTTTGTAGAAGGACTGCAATTTCCTGCGTGAATATTGCGTTGTACTCCATGTGCTGCAACCATATAGCAGTACCGATTTGAAACTGGAGTTAAAGATTTTTAACTTTGATGTGCAAGGACTGAAATGCTGTCCGAGTTTTGTTGATTCTATCGGTGATATTAGTGCTGGAGCCTCCGTCTTTGCAAATTGTGCTGCCGAGATATGACAAGGAATCTATGTTCTCGATCAATTGTCCTTGGAGTATTAGGGGTGTCGTATTGCTAGTAACAAGCCGCATCAGTTTGGTTTTTTCTCATTTATTTTGAGGCCAACTTTATTGGCATTAACTGATAGGCGAAGGAGTTTCTGCGATATGTCATCAAAGCGATGTGCGAAAAGGCAGATATCATCAGCATAGTCAATGTCATGAAGGAACTCACTCATGTTCCAGCATATGCCATGCGGCGATTCAGAGTTTGTTTGCTGAAGCACGCAATCCAACCGCAATACAAATAATGTGCGAGATAAAATACAGCCCTGTTTTACTCCTGAGCTGATGTCGAATGGTTGGCTTTCTTCGCCATTGTAACGCACTTTGCATTTGGCATCTGTGTATAGCTCGCGAATGAGATTAACTATTTTCGGCGGAGTTCCCTTGTTACTTAGAGCATCCCAGAGCACCGGTCGGGAAACAATGTCGAGGGCACGTTCGAAATCCACAAAAAGAAGATAGAGATTGCTGCTGAATTCGATGGACTGTTCGATGATAATGCGAGTTGTGTTAATATGGTCAACACACAGGAGAAATGCGACGTTTGAGTGGTGGTGGGTAGAGAAGAAGTCTCGCCAGCGTATCAGTTGCCCATTGGTGGTATTGAGGTCATTACCATTCTCGTCCTTAATGACGTCAGTAGTACGTATTTGTTTACCGTTCGGTTGTTTAATGGCATTGTACACTCCACGCATATTTCCCACTGCTGATGCCTGATCTGCTCTTTCGGAAATATTACTATAGTAGGTTTCTCTATCGGCCCGCGCCATATACCTGACTCTGGCGGCAATCTCGCGGTATTCGCCTTTTGCATTGCGTTTGGTGACTTCAGTTTTGGCATCGGTTATCCAAGGTTTGTGTCTACGTTTCAGAGTGCGAAGAATTAGATGCGCGCTTTGGTGACATGCGTCTCATATATCGGACCACGATTGCTCTACATGGGGAGAATTAAGATGCTGTGCAACAGCGTGCTTATATTGGTTTGCTATGCCTATGTTTTTCAGTTTATAGGTATTGTATTTGAGCTGTTTCTTCTTAGTGTGAACGGCAGCAGGGCGGAGCTTAAAGCAGGCTACAAGAAGGTGGTGGTCGCTATCGATATCAGCGCCGCGACGTGTCTTTACATATAAGAGACACCCGAGAAATAGTTTGCTGACTATAATATGGTCTATTTGGTTTCGTGTGTGGCGATCCGGGGACTCCCATGTGTATTTGTGGATGTTTTTGTATATGAATTTTGTGTCGCCGATGATCATGTGATGTCTGGCACAAAGGCCGACCAGTCTGTATCCATTATCATTCCTGACTGTACCTAGGCCTTGAGCACCCATTACAGATTTAAGGTTGTTGTTGTTACCAACTTTTGCGTTGAAATCGTCGATCGGTATTTTAATGTCACCCCCAGGGATTGAGCCCATTGAGGTTTCTAGCTGTTCATAGTCCAACTATACGCAAACGAAGCCATTAGAACAATAAAGCAGTGAACCTGAAACCGACAGAGCACAAGACAGAGTCATAAGTTATAAAAGAAAGAGGGAGGTTCTAAAGATGCTGGCAGAAGCGAGGCAATTAAGTACCTGGGTATGATGATTAATGATCGATTAAACTTTAAGTCCCATATGAAATATTCGTGCAAAAAGGCAACTGAAGTTACAAATGGCTGGCGCTGCATACATAGGCGGATCCAGGCAAATCGAATTTTGCTATCACGAGTTTCCAGCTCTATCCTGCCGTATGGATCACCCATCTACGAGAGATTTTTAAAGAGCAGCGCTAAGAAAGACATGTTGTCTATCTTTAGAAGAGTTTGTCGTGCGTATATCGCACCATATCTATGGATGCTTTCAGTGTGGTCGCGGGAATCGTTCCAATATATATATAGTAGCCAAAGAATATTCGGAGATATATGAGCAAAAAAATAGGAGCCCGAAAGCCCGCCGCGGAACAGTCCGAAAAACAGAGAGAGAGAGCGAAATCCATGCAAAGATGGCAGACTGGTAGGAAAACTCGCATAAACTGATCCCAAACATAAAACAATGGGCATCGAAGTCACGGAGAGGTAAATTATAACAGTTAACACAGTTTCTCATAGGATACGGAGGATATAGGAGCAACTTATATCACTTCGGTATCGATAGCTCAACCATGTGTCCGCTATGTATCAACGTGTAAGAATCTGCGGAACACGTATGTCTGAGATTCCAAGAATCTCGAAGTGTATTAGCAAGGTTCTTAGGAAATTGATTGACTGCTGATACCATAGTAGGTATTATGTTAAGGTCGGAGAATGAATGGAATGCGGTGGATACATACATCACGTTAATACATGCACTGCGTAAATCAGAGGAGATATAAAAATCCATAGTAGTCTGGGGCAGTACGTGAGACAGCAATAAGTGCTGGCCGCCCCACGAAGTAATACCACACGGCAGTACCGTGGGGATTGTGGTTTAGGTATGAGGGCGTGGTTTAGTACGTAGGCGTCATTTGATGAATCGGGAATGGATTCAGTATGGACTGAAGCCATATTTTGAAGATTCCACACCTCCAGACAAACGGACGGACATTGCTAAATCGACTCAGAAAGTGTTTCTAAGCCGATCTGTATAATAAACGATGGGTCTATACCAAGTTGAGGGTATAAAAACTTTTTATAATATCGGCCAAAAAGCGGCTCTAATATTAAATTATTAATTTCAATTCTTATTACTATAATAAAACATCAGAATTTATTTAACAATTATCACGAGTAGCAAAAAAATTTCATAATTTAATATTTAATTTGAACTACCGATTACTTCGACTTTGAAAGCTAGAATACATTCACTTTTATTATTCCCCACCTCCAGCATGGGGGTATACTAACTTCGTCATTTCATTTGAAACACATTGAAATATCAACCAGAGACCGTATAAATTATATATATTCTTGATAGTCATAAAATTCTAAGACGATCTAGCAACGTCTGTCCGTCCGTCTCTTGAAACAAAAATGTGAAGAGAGCGATAAAAATGGTACCAACCAAACGGCTGCACCTACAATAGTAAAATTCGGTGTGTACATTCCTCTGATTGCGTACACACGTAAAATAAACGGATTATTTCGAAAGTCATACTTTTTGGGTTAAAATGGAAAAAGGCAATGAAAACAGTACCAACCAAATGACCGCAGCTAGAGTCATGAAATTCAGAGTATAAATTCCTCTGACTGCGTAGACACGAAAACAGTTTTTTTCCAAATTCGTACATTCAAGAGAGAGATAAATATAGTACCAAGAGGGATAAAAACAGTACCAACTAAACGATTATAGCTAGAATGATGAAATTCGGTATGTACAATTGAGTAGACACGCAAAGTAAAGATATTTTATAAAGTCGTACTCTTAAGAGAAGAAGGGGATAAAAGTGTTACCAACCAAATGGAAGCAGCTAGAGACATCGGAGTATACATTCATCTGACTGCGTAGACACGGAAAATGAAAAGTTTTTTCCAAATTCGGCAAAAAATAGTTGAATTATGAAGTTTGCACTATGTACGTGATATAATGAATTTTCAAAATTTGTACTTTTGGAATCAAAATAGAATGGAAATACAACCAACTGTAGTACCCAATATTTATGGTATTTAAATTTTGTGAAAATATAAAAATAAGAATATTTACTTTTTGAATTGATTTGAAGTATTATTTCGATATATATAGCGTTTTTTGAAATAATACAAATATTATATTTATTTATAAAATCATTTTTTCAATATTTGTATTTGATTTTCTTTGGATATATTAAAAAATATATATTTTCCTCTAATATTACAACACTTCTACGAAAATTGACAGTCTCTGTGGTAGAAGGTATATAAGACTGGCCGAACAAAACGCCTTCGAACTTAACGCCTTTTTACTTCTTATCTTCAGGTTTATGTTTGTCATTTGCAAAATGGTACGCTATACGATCGAACAAAATTGGGAAATATTAAAAACTTACTTCCAAAGTAGTGAGTCTTTAACGCAAACTGTAAGAAATTTACGTGGCAAAGTTTCGAGAAGAGATCGACCTTCAGTTCAGACTTCATGAAGTTCACTTCCATCTCGGTGGCTATGTTAATAAGCAAAATTGCCACATATGGGGTTCAGAGAACCCACACGTGACGATATAGTTGATAGATATTTCCGAGCTGATATAAAGTAGTCTAAGTTAATTATGGAACAATTGTCGACCAATTTGGAGGTTCACCCTGTAGGGGTGACCCTAGAAATTTGGTTATCATTTGGAAAATTCATATATTAGGATGGGTCACGAAAATAAATTACAACGTCCACCCCCCCAAAAATGTAGATTGGATTGTTTAATGATGATCTGCTAAATATTTCGTCACTGGGTCAAGCCATCTGTGAGCTAAACGCTCCTGAAAACACCTGTGGGTTTATTTTTGCGGGGTGAGTGTTTTTCTATTTGTATGACCCATGACCTAGCCTAACATATATACGAGTGAAAATATAATTTTCCGTTCAAAAATTACAGAATTATATCAGAAAAGTCGATTTAAACCATTATGCGTTGGTCAACGTTTTGATATGGCCAGCTACAGTAAAATATAACCATTATGATTCATGTTTTCATATAGCAGTCATTAAAATGTCTGTAATGATTTTATTTCTTGTCGCAATACAGAATACATTTATTTTAATTTGACACATCACATTATGTTTCTCACCTAAGACCTAAGTCTGGATCACATGGGTCCATGTGATCATATATGATTCCTACAAAACATCTTCATGATTTACTTCACTCCACACAGATCGTCAGTGATTCTGTTAAAAATTTTTTGATTTTGATATACCCCTTTATTGAACACAGATATTTTCTCGAGTGCACGTTGTCTATTGTACTACTTTACAAACATATCTACATCCTTATGGCCATTTCTTGATATTTGCCTATCCGCATGATGCACCCCCTAAAAAGATGGCGCTGATTGATGGACAGGAAAAATTGGAAGAATTTAAATCGGTTCGAAATCCATTCATCCTCTATTCATTGCAAATGGATTGATTATAAATTTGGTGGATTTGTTTTTTTTTCAATTTCCGAAATTACACGACTTTGGGTAGTGAGTGAGGCCAAAATAGCTTTTGGCGCTGCAACATCAAAGACCGCCCGGTGATCTGTAATGACAGCTTTGATCATGGCCAACGTCTTTGATGTTGCCGCCAGTTGATCAAACATTTAACATGTTCCGACACATCCAACGATCCATCAAACTCTATCCAGCCAGCCAGCCAGCCGTTGGTTCCACCCATTCCATCCAGTCCGCCATGAAATGATGATGAAATGTGTTCAAATTAATTAAAATGTAAATATTTCATTTCAAATGAAACGTAAAATGATTTACGCCTGTATCAAATCATCTCATCTGCAGAAATTGAAAGTAAAACTGTTGGTATTCTTTAGAATTATGTTTTGGGGAGCGGCATGGTTGTCAGCAGCCGTGGCTGAGGAGGAAGATGATGGCGATGATGACGATGGCGTGCTGGTGCTGGTGGGTGGTGGTGCTGGTTGTGGCGCGGGTGGAGAGGTGCAAAATGAATGAAGACCCACCTCGGTGTTGTTGTGTTGGAGTTTAATGAAGAGATGTTTTGTAAATTTGTTTACATGTGTTATATGTTATGTTTTACATTCTCGAAATGCTGTCATTTTAATCATCAACAAGTGGTTTTTGTGGTTTTGCCATTGCTGCTCTAGGTTCTGAGAAAGATGAGGAGGAGGACGAGAGAAGACCACAAATTCCGTTTGCATAGTAGCCCGGTGTTGTTACTATTGGTGGGTAAAGTATTTCATAATCTGAAAGTTAGATCACGGACTTTTCGACTTGGAAAAGATATCATGTGAGATCCACAATGTTGAAACGAGATCTTAAGCTACGTTCATTATTAGCGTAGGAATGAATTAGGGTTTTTGGTACAATCACAATTATCGTCGATACTGGAGGAGAAAAAAGAGTAAATAAAAACAGAAAGTAATGTAACCAGTGTCGTTCCAGTCTTTGGTTAAATAAAAAGTAGAATAATAAAGCATGGATGAAAAAGATTTAGCTTAGATTTCACTAGTAATTTTGAGGAAGGACGAAGAATCCTTCAGTATTTTTAGAAATACTCAAAGAGTAAATGTAATTGAAGAAATATCAAATCAAATGCTGTGGTTTATTGGGTGGATTACGCGGTTATATTCTGAAAACTCCCACGTTTTAATCTCGGCTGATGCGTTTTATTTTTAACCATACATATCCAGTGTTACCACTGAGAACAATTATTTCCTACCAAAATTTTCGGAAAAAACTACCAAAAAATGTTAACTTTAAAAATTAGTTTTTAGTATACGTAATGCGTTTAATTAATATATGTACATAAATATATAGGTTTAGCGAAAACCGACGAACAAAGAAATTAAGTGCTAAAATTAAATAAATACTTTCCAAGTGAAAAGTAATTCAAAATTGATTTCGACTGGAAACAACATAAATGCAAAACTTGGAAATATATTCGTCATATATACTATTTAAGGAAGTTATGTTCCTCAAGGATGAAACGTGGGTTAGAAATAAAACTTCTAATTTAGAAGGGAGTTGAAAGTTCATCTTCGGTCGAGTATTTATTTCAAACTAAATTCATAATATAAACATATAGCAAAAGAATCTTACATATAAAACATTTAGAAATACATGTGTATGTCTCAATATTGGAATTTGTGATTTTTTTCAATTTTGTCGTTTTTAATGCTTTTAAGGTAAGATATTATCGTCACGGCGTAAAAAAAATTCTCCGGATACGTTTGTCAAAACTACATATGTAACATATATCAGACACAATTTGATCTAAATATAAATTATAATTCTCTTGTCTCAGTTGGTTTAAATTAACGTCTGTTGGGAAACTGTATTACTATGGTTTCTAAAACATCAAAACTCTTAAAAATATTTTAAAAGACTGATTCTATTCCTTTGAAATCATCGCTTTAAAATAACATATCTAGTGGTTAGAAATTCAATATTAAAATTTAATTGGCACGCTATGACAATCATATATTAAAAGAAATGTGAAGGTAAAGAAATCCAAAAATTATAAAATTCTTCAAAACAATAATTAATAAAAAAATCCCCTATTTTGGAACACATCCCCACCTTGAGAATTAGGGTATTCTTTTTTGAAAAAAAAATGGCAGATCTAGTAATTTTGTCATCGTTTTTATCATTTTGACGAATTTTAATTATTTTGTTTGCATCTCAATTAGATGTTTTTTATTACCAATCCTATATGTTTTGAAATATAAGTAAAAATATAATGTCAAACGCATTCGAAATCGACGTACGATTTTGGTTCGTTATGAATCCGATTATGTTACATGGGAGCTTCCACGACAGTTCAGGACTAACAAGGTATGTGAAGGTAAGGAGTGATTTTTAGATGAGTTAGATAATTTTCTGGTTCAAGCCTTGTCGTCGGCATTCAATGCCAAATATTGTCCACGTCAAAAGTGGCGTCTTTTATTCTGCTCCATATATTGCGAATTCCCCTTGTTGCTAAAACGTGCACAATATTGTGATTTGTATTTGCAGAGGGTGAAATGCGGAAAAAATGGACACCTTTTTTACTTGTTTCTTTTACATTAGTATACCCTCACTGTACAGAGTAGGAGGGTATAAAGGGTGATTTTTTAAGAGCTTGATAACTTTAAAAAAAAAAAAACGCATAAAATTTGCAATATCTCATCGGTTCTTTATTTGAAACGTTAGATTGGTCCATGACATTTACTTTTTGAAGATAATTTCATTTAAATGTTGACCGCGGCTGCGTCTTAGGTGGTCCATTCGGAAAGTCCAATTTTGGGCAACTTTTTCGAGCATTTCGGCCGGAATAGCCCGAATTTCTTCGGAAATGTTATCTTCCAAAGCTGGAATAGTTGCTGGCTTATTTCTGTAGACTTTAGACTTGACGTAGCCCCACAAAAAATAGTCTAAAGGCGTCAAATCGCATGATCTTGGTGGCCAACTTAC
The DNA here is from genome assembly GCA_947397865.1 of Polietes domitor. Classification (NCBI taxonomy): domain Eukaryota; kingdom Metazoa; phylum Arthropoda; class Insecta; order Diptera; family Muscidae; genus Polietes; species Polietes domitor. The sequence goes on from OX377619.1 coordinate 145,573,618, forward strand.
CGGTCCATTTCTTGAGATGAATTGTTCTCCGAAGTTTTCCCTCAAAATGGCCATAGAATCGCGAGCTGTGTGGCATGTAGACTTGACGTAGCCCCACAAAAAATAGTCTAAAGGCGTCAAATCGCATGATCTTGGTGGCCAACTTACCGGTCCATTTCTTGAGATGAATTGTTCTCCGAAGTTTTCCCTCAAAATGGCCATAGAATCTTGTTGAAACCACATGTCAACCAAGTTCAGTTCTTCCATTTTTGGCAACAAAAAGTTTGTTAGCATCGAACGATAGCGATCGCCATTCACCGTAACGTTGCGTCCAACAGCATCTTTGAAAAAATACGGTCCAATGATTCCACCAGCGTACAAACCACACCAAACAGTGCATTTTTCGGGATGCATGGGCAGTTCTTGAACGGCTTCTGGTTGCTCTTCACTCCAAATGCGGCAATTTTGTTTATTTACGTAGCCATTCAACCAGAAATGAGCCTCATCGCTGAACAAAATTTGTCGATAAAAAATTTCGAACCGAACACTGATTTTGGTAATAAAATTCAATGATTTGCAAGCGTTGCTCGTTAGTAAGTCTATTCATGATGAAATGTCAAAGCATATTGAGCATCTTTCTCTTTGACACCATGTCTGAAATCCCACGTGATCTGTCAAATACTAATGCATGAAAATCCTAACCTCAAAAAAATCATTTGGGAAAGAAATAAAGTGTAACGCACAGAAGGAGTGACTTAAGACCTTTTAAGGCTTTTAAGGTATTTGAGCCACGTCCGTTCCTCCTGGCTGGCTGGTTTACACGATAACTCTCGAACGGAGTTAAGGAATCGAATCAAACTTTTCACATGGTAATATTTTTCCCAAACTTAGTTTAAGTTCGAAGATGGCTGGAATTGCCGCACCCCTTCTGGTTAAATTAAAACCAATGTAACTTTCACACGGATATCGGCTATATTTTGGTATTTGATAAAGTTTTTATAAGCACGCCCCTTCTTGTACCTCCAACACAAATCACCCTAAACTATGTAAAATTAGAGCTGTTATAACTTCTATAACGATGATCGGAATACTATGAAATTTGATATTTGACAATGCTTTTATATATATTACATTCATGTGGAATATGGACGATATTGCCACACCCCTTCTGGTCCCACCCAAAATGGCATAAGCATTGGCTAAAATAAAACCAATATATCTTCCATACGGGTAGTTAAGATCATTTGATATTAGAAAATTTGTTTATACTCATTTTAAACCAAAAATAATATTTACGCTTGCGGCGTGGTTAGCCCCTTCTTGTACCACCCACACAATTGTCTCACATAATATTAAATACTTCATAACTTCTATACTGTGCGTGGGATCCACTATGACTTGATATCTGATCATGTTTTTACGAATGTGGAACACAAATTATCCTGTCATCAGTCGGCATTCGTATTTATGTGAAGAGCCAATATCCACCCAGTTTCGACTCCCATCTTCTAGATATATCACTTGCAAAAATTTATAAAGGGTCCGCCAAATAACTTTTTATACACTCCACGAGAGTATTATGTCTTTGTGCATTTGTTTGTAACACCCAAAAGGAAACGAAATTACAGGTCGCAATTATAGTCCAATCTTAACAAAAATTGGCACAACTAAGTTTTGTGGATCAAGGACGAACGCTGTTCAATTTGAGGCAAATCGGTTGTCGCTCTCGATTTGATTTTTTCCGCTTTAAAAGCCACATATTGTACTCGATTTTCTTTAAATTTGGCACAACATCTTATAATCAAACTAGAAGCACCTATGCAGAAATTGGATAAGATCGGTTCAGATTTAAATATAGTCCCCATACAAATGACGCTCCCGATTAGACATTTTCCGCTCTAGAACCCCCATATTGTACCCGATTTTCTTTAAATTTGGCACAACATCTTATAATCTAACTAGAAACACCAACGCAGAAATTGGGTAAGATCGGTTCAGATTTAGACATAGCCCCCATACAAATCACGCTCCCGATTTGACATTTTCCGCTCTAGAAACCACATATTGTACTCGATTTTCTTTAAATTTTGCACAACATATTATAATCGAACTAGAAACACCTGTGCAGAAATTGGGTAAGATCGGTTCAGATTTAGATATAGCCCCATACAAATGTCGCTCCCGATTTGACATTTTCCGCTCTAGAAACCACATATTGTACCCGATTTTCTTATAATCCAACTTGTTTTTTTTTTTTTGAAAATACTATAAAAAAATTACTGAAATTTTCTCAAATTTCTTTTTTATTTGAAAGTACAATCCTTCCGGTTAATAATGGAAAATAATTTCATTCAAATGGCTGCCTCGGGCACCCCGCAAATAATAGACCAACGGTTGAATAGTTGAAAAAAAACGTTAGATGGCGGACCGTTTATGTTTTGAATATTGAATCTAAAATTTATATATCCAATCCAGCCAATATGAATTTCGGACTTTTGTGTAATTTTGCGATAATACATTATGAAGTTCCTTCCAAGTCACTGTACAGCACATACACTCATTGTTTGTATATAAATATATTAATACTACTATTAATACTTACCTGCACCGCATCTGTACCTGTATCACATCAATCTGCATGTTTCAATAATGAAACTGTGGTAGCGGTGTTACGATGATACGATACCCCGATGGTATCAACGATACTCTGATGATATCAACGTTGACAGCTTAAACAAAAGAAAAACCCCACAGACAAGAGCAACAGCAACAACCACAGATACCAACCAGCCAACATCTTCTGCCAATCATAATCACATGTTCATCGCTGCTGCTGATGTGGCTGTTGGTATAGCTGTTCTGGCGAACATTCAGAAACGTAATGTTGTAAAGTAAGTCAAGTCAGTGAAGAGCCTTGAGATGTTATTAAAATGAATTGATGCCATTCAATACGCAATTTATGTCAATGAAATTGACAATGACAGCCAGCCGTTGAAGCAGCAGCAGCAACATCGAGTTTTTTGCTTTTGTTGTTGATGATATTCCTGTCATTTGCCTTCACCACAGAAAGTCATATTATTATGTGAGTGCCGATAAGTAGGGAGGGGGTGAAATAACGACAACGTTGTTTTGTAATAACAAAAATATTTTTTCTTTTTGATTTTCTTTTTCGTTTCGTTGTATGTATGTAGGCTGTTTGGAAAGTAACATGTCAATATCTCTTTACCTTATGAAAACAGCCAAATTGGAAATTGGACTCGTACTATGATCTCAATATCCACAGCATTTTGCTATAAATATGACAGTTAGAATATGAGAGAGCGAGAGCTATCTTTGAATTGATGCCAGTCAAATAGTCATCAACAACAGAGCCCATAATGTTTTTCCACTTATCGTGTAGACGTTAATGTGGGTATACTGTACCACCTATGGTCGCCTTTTTGGAGGCTACTAACATTGGCCCATGAAAAAATTGTAATTGCTTACGCTTTGTCGATATTTCGTTCAAGCAAATTAATCACAGACAATGCAGGGTGAGATTTTATACAAATGTACCTACGCAAACTACTGGTTAAATATGTACATTAGTGGGGTTCAACATTATATTCCGATAAAAGTAGGCCGTAACCTAAAATAATGTCGAATATATTGGGAAAACCATACACATTTAAATAGTTTAATTATTTCACCACGGAAGGAGATCGTATTTTAAATTTTTAATGAATATGAATATATATATAATACCAAGCGATACTAACCGCCTCATTAGAAAATATTTTGTATTTTAGAAATACCTAAACGCCAAAATTCTGGCGTCTAGGTATTCATGAGTTGGGTTCCGTTTTTATACCGTCCACCTAAAAATGGGGGATTATTCACCTTGTCATTCCGTTTGTAACACCTTAAAATATTCATCTGACACTCCATAAAGTATATATATTCTGAGTCGTGGTGAAATTCTAACACGATCTAGTCCTGTCCGTCTGTCTGCTTGTTCGTCTGTCTGATGAAATCACGATAGCGTCCGAACGAAATGACCTAGGAGATTCCAATTGTCCCTAAATGTGTCTAATGGGTGCAGATCGGTTAGTATTGAAAGTGGGCGAAATCGGCTCAGAGAGACAAATTTTTCCCTGACAAGGACTAAAAGTACTCCCTAATATTGAGAATATTTAATTTTTTTTTATTTCTGTTTTATATGCACTTGAAATTTCTTGCGTACATTCCTCTAGTAACGTGTAATCATCAAAAAAGTACAAAAAAGATTTAGCGATTGAAATGGGACAAAAAGGGATAAAAATGGTACCAATGATACGATAATAGCTAGAAATATGAAATTTGGAATGTACATCCGTCTAATTGCGCAGATACGTAAAATAGAGGGATTTTACAAAATTCGTCCTTTTAAGGGATACAATTTGAAAAGAGGGATAAAAATGGTACCTACCAAACCGCTGAAGTTGAAATCATGAAATTTGGTGTGTACTTTCATCTGACTGTGAAGATGCGAAAAAAGGGTATTTTTTCGAAAGTTGTACTTTTAGTCGGAAAATGGGGTGAATGGGGATAAAAATGGTACGAACCAAACGGATGCAGCTATAATAATGAAATTCGATTTGTACATACATCTGACTATGATGATGCGAAATAAAAAGGATTTTGTCAAAATTTGTACTTTTAAGCGGAAAATGGGGCGAATGGGGATAGAAATGGTACCACCCAAACGGATGCAGCTATAATAATGAAATTCGGTGTGTGCACTTCTCTGACCGCTGTGACGCGAATAATAAAGTGATAATCCGATATTCGTAGCATCGGATCTAAATGGAATTAAATTTGACTACAATCAAACGGCTGTAGCTAAAATCATTATACTCAGTATTTGCACTCGTTTGTCTACGTAGACACGGAAAATATGATGTACGAATTTTTCTAAATTCGTACTTTTAGGGTCAAAATGGAAAAATGAGTGAAACTGGTACCAATAAAACGGTTGTAGCTAAATTGAGTGCGTACAATTCACTCTGAAACATATTGGATCTTTAATATTACAACTTATCCTATCAAAATGGTACAGACATTTATGCTGTAGGTGGAATCAAGATATTGTAGACTTGTTTCTACCTCATATTTAGGGCAAATTTCTGACTAATAATTATATATACCTATATATAGTAGAAGACTATTAATATTATAATAATGAAGAACCACAATTTTCCTAATATGGCAGTGCACTTCTATGTAATGTCGACAGCCTCAGCGAAATCACGTGTAACCATTTTTAATAGCAGATTACATTCCAACTATACAATACATTTTAAAAAAATTATTGCAATTTTAAAACTAAACAAGCCAAAGCATTTACTGGGATAGTAATTGCAGACTAATTCTACTGTGTGACAGTCCAAAAACTGTTGAGTAGAAAAAGAATCTGTATTTGAAATTTGTCGTACACAAAACCTTGAGTTACGGGTAAAAAACGGTCTTTCATACCTTTGCACACTCATAAGCCTGTAATTTACTTGGTTATCAATCGATTTTCATCGGATTTAAAAAGAAGTAACCTGGAGCTTTCGAAGGGTACATAGCTTCTTTAAGAAACCTTAAGAAATGTGTGTGATTTTATCCAGCAAACACATTTTTAAACTATTTTCAGCATTTCTCAACTTTGGTAATGATTTTTAACATTATGTTGTTTGGTAAACGTACCGCTTGCAAATTTATTTAATCTGCACATTTGCCAAAGTTTTACTCCTAAAAAGTGTGGGTTTGGTTTTAAAAATCCACTATAATTTAACTGAGTTATTGAAGTTTTTATTAATACTAAATTTTTGCAGAAATATAAGTTTTGGCCATTACAGTTCTCATTGTGCGAATTGAAGTCCAACAAAAATACATAAAATTCATCACGGAGTACATTCCACAGTATTGCCGACAGATTAGAGACTGACGACATTAAATAGGTACCTTAGTAGGAATAATGTTATATTTTGTATGCATGTTACGATATTTGGTTATTAATTCAAACCATAAAAGTATTTGGAAAATCTTCTTATTTTGCGTGTTACACAGTCAGATGAGTGTAAACACTAAGTATTTTCGCAGTCAGAGCAATGTACACACCGAATTTCACTACTCTAACTGCATCCGTGTGCTTGGTACCATTTTTCTCCCCTTTCGCCTTATTTTCCGCCTTAAAGTACATATTACGAAAAATTCCATTTGTTTCGAGACTACACAGTCAGATGAATGTATACACCGAATTTCACGATTTCAACATCAGCGGTTTGGTTTGTACCATTTGTAGCCCTCTTTTCCATTATATCCCTTAAAAGTACGAATTTCGAGAAATCCCATTACGAAATTATTTTGTCGCACACACCGTATTTAATATTTCTATCTGTTGTCATATCATTCTTACCATTTTTATCCTTTTTTTGTCTCATTTCAGCCGCTAAATTTGTTATTTATTTTTTGGTGTTTTCAAGCTACATGATGAATGTACGCAACAAGTTTTAAGCAGAACATTTCCAAAAAATTTGCCTACATAATCTAAATATTAGGGAGTATTTTCAGTTTGGTAAATTTTTTTCCCTCTTGACCAAATTTACCCACATTCAATCGCAACCGATCTGCAACCATTTATGGAAAATTTGAACCACCTAGTTCATTTTGTTCGGAAGACAGCGCTTTCAACAGACGGACATGGCTAGATCGTCTTAGAATTTTACCACGACCCAGAATATATACACTACTAGCAGTACACGCTGCTTCGCACACGATAAAGTCAGTTATTTGTTATTAGTTTTATCCGCCTCTGTTTATGGACAGTATTTATTTGATTTTCTTTCGGTGGATATGGATAAATCTAAAATAGTAATTTGGAAACCTCCTATGATAGCACTCATACACATTCAATAGATTGTCCTTGGCGATGTGCACTATTTTAGCTGAACTCCCTTCGTATATACAATATTTATAATTTTCTAGCAAGTTTTGAACAAAAATTACAACCACAGAGCCTTTTATATCCTCCACCTTATGTTTCTAGATACAGCCGTCCACTGTGGTACCACGTTTACCCTTGTCGTCCCGCATCCTCCATATAGTAAAAATTTTGTAATATCCATTTATGTTCCGCGTTTACGTAGTTAAAGGGTTTCACACCATTTTTATCACTTTTTGTCCTGCTCTCCCATTAAATGTACAAATTTTGAAAAATCCATTTCACGACTATACCTGCAATACTTTAGTTGATACTATTTTTACAAAAATGCATTTAAATTGCGCTTCTAGATGGTGAGAGGAATTTACGTACCAAATTTTACGATTCTAGCCACAATAATTTATTTTTTACCATTTTTAACCCTTTTTGTCCCACTCACCACTTAGTATAAATTTCGAAAAATCAATTTATGTTGCAAGTCTACGTTGGCAGAGGAATTTACACACCAAATTTCACGATTCTAGCTGTAATACTTTAGTTAGTACAATTTTTATCCCTTTTCACTCTTAGTCAGTAACGCAACTCTATATACCATACAAATATATATATATATATATATGGAGTCTCCGATGAATATTTCAACGTGTTATGAACGGAATGACAAAGTGAAGGGTGTTAAAATTACTAGGGTTAAAGTTCGTAAGAAGATCAATTTTTTCGGCATAAAATGTCGGTAATTTTAGATTTTTGAAAGTTCTCATAATGGTCGAAACTGATCTGTCAATCAATTTCCCCACAACTTCAAAAAATCAAACCCATAGTTTCGGAAATTTTTCATTAAAATAACGACGTTTCATTATAAAATCTACCAAAATGTTCATAAATTACAAACGGTGGGAGTATAAAAAATGTGTGAAGAAATATATTTATTTGGAAACTAAAGTCTTCGATTCGTGTTAGATCTCACGAATTTGTTTTTTGCTACTGAAAATAACCATATTGCACTACTTCTACTTATACTTCATCTACCTACCTACTTCATAAATTCACAATATCATTCAAACGCATCTTCGCGCGTCAAAATATCTTAACTATGTGGGAAGTTATGAAATTTAGAAACATTAGCCTCTATCATCTGCTCATGCGCGGAATGGGCACAACTGAAACACCCCGTTCAACAGAATATACATCACTCTGAATATGGTTCATGATCAGCAAAAAATCAAAAAACAAGATTTTTCTTTGATCCGTTTTGCGGAAAATCCCGCATATGAGTCATTCCATGCCAACCGGCACGATTTTTTATCTCGATAGATTTGATTGTTTTCGAATTAGGTGTATGTATTATTATCATAAAATATTCTATACGTATTTTTGGAAAACAAATGCTTTTCACGATGTGTGAAAGGTGTGTTCATTCAATCGCCTGCAACTCCTGGAATACCTTTAATTTAAGTTACTTATTTGTAGTGGCATGAAGAATAAGAACACGCTTCAAAAAACCAATTATTATATTAATCATTTCTAAAATCAAAATAAAAGAAATAAAGTTTTAAAACCTCTAAAAAATCTATCAAGGCGATTACGTATCACCTCAATTTCATAAAAGTAATTGAAATTTTCAGGTGTTACAAGAACACTCCATTTTTAAAAGGTCGTAATTTCATCACTATTAAATTGGTCATAAATCGTGAAAAAACATTTTTTTAATTTTTTTTTCCAAAAACTCCTATAAAATAATTTTATGAGAAGAATACATACACCAATTTTGAAAACTAATCCTAGCTTTCGAGGTGAAAAATGGTACCGCTTGACATGCGGTACCATTATATATATATAATGTATATATAATATATATAATGAACTATATAATGAACTTGTATGACAAAAGTTTATTTAATGAAGGACTGTGTGTATTAGTTCTATGAAAGGTTTCAGAAATTCGATGAAACTTTTCGTTGACTTGTGAAATATGTTTCATACATTTTATGAACTTCCTCTTTGGTGATTTTTAAACAACATACATTCTTCATAAATGATTTTAGCTTTCTGAACATTTGCGCGCATACTTTGGGGAGAGCTCGCATTTTGAACCTAATGTATTTTGAAATGATACTTACATTTAATTTGGTTTGCGGCTCATCCTAATGTACATGTAACATACACGGGATATACCAAAGGATAATATATTTTTCGATTGTCAGAGACAGTCCAGTTGCAGTCTTCGTCTTTCATTGTGCATCATCAATCAATAAGGGATATTTCATTTATTACCATTGAAACCATTCTCTTGACCCCCATTTAGACGTGTGCCGGTCGTCATTGATAAATGATTTGTTTTGTACGAGGACCGCAAAGAAAGTTGTTTTACATCTGAGTTGAATGAATACATAGCATATTATAGAAATTCTGATGTTTCTTTGGCACCATAAATGATAGGTCGATTCCTGCGACACATACACAAAGATCCTAATAAGAATGTGGTGGAGTGTATAATGAAGATTTCTCAAGACATAAGGAGGACAAACTGAAGACAGAATAAACATTTTGAGTGCTTGTTTTTTTAGGCTTTTCATTTGCGTTCGTGATTTCATTCGAATCAAATATACATTAATTTTTTACAATTTAAGAATTTATGTACATATGTCGAAACTAGACATTGCCTTCACCAAATGTCTAATACACTCAATCAACTCAACTAAACCCACATACAATTCTGTATTCCATGGAAAAAGGCATTTAAATCCACAACTTATCATATCTAAATATTGTCGTGACACATGCAGTCACTCACTCACTCGACAATCCCAATACTTATGTCTGTATATACAAGTTCCACTTGGGGAAAAAAATCACCGTGTTATGACTTCACATACAAGATCTTTAGTGGAATTGAAATGAAAAGCAAGCAAATAACCAACGTTTTGATAGACTTTTTTATGCCGCACCAATCTACAGCCGTACAACACACACACACTTTCGCACACACAACATACTCCTCAACTTTTATGGATTAAATTGTCAAAAATTTTGACATTTGCATGAAAATCAATTTGCAAACTGTCAATCAAATTGATATCAAATTCACAAACATACACCACACGCATCCAACCAAGCAACCATCCATCCATCCGTCCATATGTACGACGAGTGCCATACAATATGATTTGCTTTTGCTCCTAATTCTATTACGAGAGCTTTCGAAAGCTGAAAGAAAATACAACAAATGGAAGTTGATTTAACAAAAATGTGGTACAGGTGCTGTCGTCTGTCAGTGGTGATGGAGCTTGGAGTGGGATGGCTGGATGAATGGGTGCTTGAGACCAATATAAAACTATAGTGAATTTCATTCGAATTCTGAGTTCACATCTAATTCAGTGATTATTTATTATTTTAATATGACCAGGTCAAATAAAGAAGAGCAAGCGAGCGCCCGACCGACTGACCCACAGTGGGTCATCCAGTCAGAAAATGGTGAATATTAAAAATGCAAATCAATTGCTTAGCAAAGACGCACAACACAAAGGATTTTTTCTAAATTCGTACTTTTAAGTGGTGAAATTGGGAAAGAGGGATAAAAATGGTATCAATCAAAGGGCTGAGATGAAATCACGAAATTTGATGTATACATATATCTAAGGGATAAACATGGCACGAACAAAGCTAATGCAGCTACAGGAATGAAATTTCGCGTATATATTTCTCTAACTGCGTAGGCATGCAGTAATGAAGGGATTTCAAGCTATATAAAACAAGTAAAAAAGCGTTAAATTCGGTCGGGCCGACTCTTATGTACCCTCCACTATGGATAATATTCCTCTGTATTACCGACAGAATAAGGGGTTTCGACTTCACGTATAAGTGCAATAAAATATTAAGAAAATGTTGATTATGATATTTGTTAAATAAATTGTGCTGTTTCATTATTATAATTTTGAAATAAAATTAATTAAATAACTTAAAGACCAGGCACACTTAGGCGGCGTGTCTACATATATGTATTTTTATTGCTTGATAGCCCTTACATAAAGTGATCAAACCCGTGACCGAAAACCGGGACAACCGGGTTTTTCATCTGAAATCGACCGTCGGGTTTTTTAAAATCGCGGTTTTTAGAAAACCGGGAAATCCGGGTTTTTTATGTCGGTTTCAACCGGTTTTTCATATAGGCAAAAAGTCTCTGTATCAGTGCTAATTTGTTTATATATGTCACTTTTTATATTATCACGAGCATCATAGAACGTTTTTTTCTTAGGACCGCAAATTAACTAAAAAATTATACACAGCAATACTGTGAGTCTAAAATGGTGATGTTCGTCCTAGATTGCACATGAATTTCTTATGGGCAGAAGAAAAATCGACGCCGTTGACAATTTGCCGCTGTGAATATCGATCAGCCATAGATATAAAATATATGTGATTATTTTGAGTGGTGTTTTCAGAAGCGTTTAGCTCACAGACGGTTTGCGCCAACGACGTAATATTTTGCAGATCATCATTAAATAAACCAGTGACGGCAGCATTTTTTCGCGATCCTGACGTATACGTATATTACTCGTCATTGTAGGTAACATGAGGTTGATGATCTTGGCTAATATAAGAGAAAAGTCCTTGTATTTCAAAGAGTACAAAAATACGCATAATCCTTGAATTTAATGTCAAACTTATGATTTATTTTCTTATTTTTATATAATTTAGCTTATTTTATTCTCTACAAGATATCAGAATTGCAGAATGGGGTAATTGGTACAGAAATATTACCTGTTTTTAAAAATGATTTCCTATTTCAGCAAGACAAAATATTTAGTTTTTACGGTGTTCACATCTGTTCTAAACTGATATTTTTGGAATAATATAGTAATTATATGTTATTAAAAAATCGTCAAATGAATTAGTTGCAATGCATCAAAATGATCCTAATTACGGTTGGAATGTTTGGATTCACTTTCGAATACATTTTCGATTTCAGTGCATCTGATTATGCATCAGAATTGTTCCATCCCCAATTGTTCTATCTATCGAAAAATCCGAAAACCCGACATTGCAGAAAAACCGTGTTTTTGATCACTCTACCCTTACTTTATATACCTTTGGCAAATAATTATATTTGCATCCTAATATATTATATTTGCATCCTAAATATAGAAAGGACAACATTTGTATACCCTCCACCTCCAGGGTGGGGGTATATTCACTTTGTCATTCCGTTTGTAACACCTTAAAATATTCATCGGAGACCCCATAAAGTATATATATTCTGGGTCGTGGTAAAATTCTAAGACGATATAGCCATGTCCGTCTGTCTGTCTGTTGAAAGCACGATAGCGGTCGAACGAAATGAGCTAGGAGGTTCAAATTTTTCCTAAATGTGTCTTATGGTTGTGGACGAAATCGGCCCAGAGGGAAAAATTTTTCCCTCAGAAGGACTGAAAATACCCCTAATATTTAGAGTATGTCAGCATGTTTTTTGAACATATTAGCTTGTATTTACTTGACATTTGCAATGCGCATTCCCTTTATAGCATAAAAGGGCACCATAGAGTGATTTTTATTTGTAGGGAGCGAAATGGGACAAAAAGGGATAAAAATGGTACCTATCATACGAGAACAGATAGAAACACGAAATTCGGCGTGTAAATTCATCTAATAGAGTAGATACATAATATAAAAGTAGTTTTTCTAAATTCGTACTTTTAATGGGTTAAATGGGGATAGAGGGATAAAAATAGTACCAACCTAACGGCTGCACCTAGAATAATGAAATTCGATATATGCATTCCTCTGATTGCGTAGACACGTAAAATAAAAGAACTTTCCAAAATTCGTACTTTTTGGTGCTCAAATGGAAAAAGGGGATACAAACAGTACCTACCAAATGACAGCAGCTAGAATCATGAAATTCGGAGTATACATTCCTCTGACTGCGTAGACACGAAAAATAAAACGTTTTTTTCCAAATTCGTACTTTCAAGGGATACAATGGCTACAGGGGATAAAAATAGTACCAACTAAACGCATACAGCTAGAATGATGAAATTCAGTGTGTACATCCCTCTAATTGTGTAGATACGTAAAATAAAGAGGAATTAGATAGTCGTACTCTTGAGGGGGCAAAATTTAAAAAAGGGGATAAAAATTGTACCAACAAATGGCTGCATAGCCACGTAAATTTTTTTTTTCAAATTCGTACTTTATTTTGTTGCTTTTACGACAAAAAATGGTAGAATCATGAAGTTATCTTGTAATGCGTACGTGAGAGATAAGGTATTTTCAAAATGTATACTTTTGAAATTAAAATAGGATGGAAATACAACAAACCAAACGACTGAAGCTGAAAATACACTCTCTATCCCCCAATATTTATGGTATTAATGTATACAAATATTGGTAGCCTTGGCTTATTAATTAAATTTCTGATTTTCATACATTTGAAATTTGTTCCGGACATTCCTCTTGTAGCTTGGAAGCACCACAAAGAAAATAAATGTTTTAGCGGGCGAAATGGGACAAAAATGGATAAAATATGGTACCAATGATACGACAACAGCTAGAATCATGAAATTTGGTGTGTATATCCCTCTAATTACATAAACACGTAAAATAGAGGGACTTTTCAAAATTCGTACTTTTAAGAGATATAATTGAAAAAGAGGGATAAAAATGGGACCTTCCAAACCATGTCATGAAATTCGGTGTATATATTTGGTGGTCTGACTCGAAACAAAAAGGTTTTTTTTCCAAATTTGTACATTTGGGCGGAGAATGGGGCGAATAGGGATATCTTTGTACTTTTCTTATCAAAATAATGCAATCACTTTGTCTGTATCTGAAAATGCTTCACCCTAATGGCGACTGACAATCGCCTAATATTTTCGGCATGTTCACTTTCACAATTACAGCATTTTGCAGCAATTATTTATAGTAGTAGATTTTAAACAGTGCGCATAAGTATACATTATAGTTTGAAATAGTAAATAAATATAGTAATGTGCACAATAATATCACAATTTTCGTAATATGGTACAGTGCTTCTTTGTAAAGTCGACATCCTTTAATCTGCTGGTAATACTGTGGAATGCACTCCGTGGTGGAGGGTATATAAGATTCGGCCCGGCCGAACTTAACGCCTTCTTACTTGTTTAATATTTATTCTATATTTTAGTTTGTATTTATGTGTACTTTAAAAATAAAATTTAATTAATTTTCAATTTATTTTTTGGAACAAAAAAACTACTTGATAAATGAAACTGCAATATAATTAATATGATATTGGTTTCCCCTTGTATATAAGAACTTGTTGGAGCCTGTGTGGCATATAACCCACCAAGTTCCTTAAAATGGCAATACGTGTGTTCTCCGATTTCGCCAATATTGCAAGTTTTAGTTCTTTCAGCGTTGTATCTCCCAGAGGTCTTCAATAGGGTTAAGATCGGACTTATGGTTGGCCACTACAATAACGGTACATTATGTGACTTAAAATAACTCATTTTTAAACCCAGCGATATGAATTTGTGAATTATAATATTGGAACATCTTATTATCTCCGTATAAGTCGCCAGCATAGTCTATTAAATTGTTATCCAGCAAGTCAACATATTCTTCAGCATTCATTTTGATTGGTGCAAAACATATCTTCGCCGTCATAGCAAAAGTAGCTATTTTTCGAAAAAAAATTATTATTGTATTTGAAATTTAATTCCATTATAAGTTATGTATGGACAATTTGTTGATTCTGAACGCCAAATGCAGCTGTTAAGAGACCGACCACCATGATTTCGCTTGTAGCACGTTTGACGAGGATATCGCAAATCTCTCCAATATTTATGTTGATGCGAATCCGTCCAAATCAAACTTTTTTCCCCACTAAACACTACCGTCTCAAATTTGTCTTCCCAAAATTTGTATCTTTCAGCAAATGCAATACATTCATCTTTATGGCGCTTGTTTAAGCGTGGCTTAGCAATTACCGAACACTCTGCCTTGTTACGTTTAGACCCAATTCCACCTTTATTTGCCCGTAACTCATATTTTATAAAAAGTAGCTATGTGCTAAATGCCGACATGCAGTTTCGTCCTCTGGTTTGTGGTTGGTATGTGCCCAGTGCGCTTAATACACCCATTGGTGTCTCTTGGGTGTCTCATTCCTTCAATTAAAAGAACTATTTTTGCATATATAATTACTTGTCAGAGGTATATCAAAGTAGTCCTTCAGAAAAGCAAAGTACGAATTTAGAAATTCAATTCTCTATTGGGTTCACAATGAAATGTATACACTTAATTTTACGATTCTAGCTACAGCTGTTTGCTTGGTACCATATATATCTCTTTTATCCCTAAAAGTACGAATTTGGAGAAAGACTTTTATTTTACGTGTTTACGAAGTCAGAGAAATTTATAAATAGAATTTCATGATTCTATTGGTACCATTTTTATCTCCTTTTGCTCCTTAAAATTAAAAATTTCCAAAAAAAAATTATGTTGGACGTGTACACAATCAGAGTAATTTACACGCCGAACTCTATGATTATCTATCTGCAGCCATTTGGTCGGCATCAATTTCGTCCAATTTTGGCATAAAAAGTACTAGTATAGAAAGATCGTATTATATTTTTATACCCTCCACCTCCAGGATGGGGTATACAAACTTCGTCATTCATTTGTAACACCTTGAAATATCGACCTGAGGCCCTATAAAGTATATATATTCTTGATCGTCATAAAATTCTAAGACGATCTAGCCATGTCCGTCCGTCCGTCTGTTGAAAGCACGCTAGCATCTAAAGGACAAATACGTCATAGTCATAGATCGGTTGGGATTGAAACTGGGCGAAATCGGTCCAAAGGAAAAAATTTTCCCTCACAAGGACTAAAAATACCCATAAAAACACCCAATATTTTAGAGTATTTAAGCATGTTTCTTCAATATGTCTGCTTGTACTTACTTGATATTGGGTATGCGCATTTCCCCAATAACAAAAACGTTCACCATAAAACGATTTTGAAATGGGGGAAAAAAGGATAAAAATGGTACATATTAAATGAACACAGCTAGAAACACGAAATTCGGTGTGTATATTGAGTAGATACATAATATGAAATTATTTTTTTCAAATTTGTACTTTTAAGGGATAAAATGTGAATAGAGGGATACAAATGGTACAAACCAAACTGCTGTACCTAGAATAAAGAAATTAGGTTTATCCATTGCGTAGACAATGGGATTTTTCGTAATTCGTACTTTTTGGGGTGTAAATGGAAAAAGGGGATAAAAATAGTACCTACCAAATTACCGCAGCTAGAGTCATAAAATTCGGAGTATATGTACATTCCTCTGACTGTGTAGACACAAAAAATAAAACGTTTTTTCCAAATTCGTACTTTCCAGGGATTCAATTGGTACAGGGGATAAAAATAGTACCAACTAAACGAATATAGCTAGAATGATGAAATTCGTTGTGTACATCCCTCTAATTGCGTAGATACGTAAAATAAAGAGATTTTTGATAGTCGTACTCTTGAGGTGGTAAAATTGGAAAAAGGGGACGAAATGGTACCAACAAAATGGCCGAATCTAGAATCATGGAATTAACTGCATAGACACGCAAAAATTGGTTGAATCATGAAGTTAAGTTATTTTGCATTATGTACATGAGATAATGGATTTTCAAAATGTGTACTTTTGGAATTAAAATAGAATGGAAATACAACCAACTGTAGCACCCAATATCTACCAATATTTATGGTATTTAAGCTTTTTGAAAATATAAATATAAGAATATTTATTTTTTTTTAATTGACTTGAACTATTAATTCGATAAATAGTCTAAACGTATTGGTAGCCTTGACTTGTAAGCGTGGTTCAAACCAGTATATTTATTTATAAAATTATTTTTTTAATATTTCTTTTGCTTTGGCTATATTAATACAAGTACGGAATGGCTAAAGTCGGGCGGGGCCGACTATATGATACACTCCACTTTCTATCGGAATACAATTCAATTCAGTAATAAAGTGAAAATGGGAAAAATTTTTGTGTGTTTCCTAATCACAGGATAATATGACCTGGTCCAATTTGTCAAATCGAGAATAATATTTGTATCGGGGCTATATCCAAACATGGAATGAAGGACTAACTTTTACAATAAGTTCTTCTAGTTGAAGTATAACGTGTTAAGCTCAATTTTAAGAAATTTTCTGAAAATACGCGGTTTCTGGGGAACAAATTTGTATGAGAGCTATATGTAAATCTGAACCAATGTGACCCATTTTCACCTAGTTTAAATATATGATGTTTTGCCAATTTTGATGAAAATCTGTTAAAATATGTGGATTCTGGAGCGAAATAATTCAAATTGGGAGCGAAACTTGTGTGAAACTTGTATAGCTCCCATTATATATAAATCTGAACCGATCTAACACATTTTTACCACAGTTGTTTCCAGTTAAAATATAAGTTTTTTTTTGGGAAATTTAGAAGAAAATCTGTTAAAATATGTGGATTCTAGAGCCGAAAATTCAAATTGAGTGAGAAATTTGTATGGGAGCTATATATAAATCTGAACCGATCTAACACATTTTTAACACAGGTGTTTCCAGTTGAAATATAAAGCGTTTTGCCAATTTTGATGAAAATCTGTTAAAATATGTGGATTCTAGAGCGGAAAAATTCAAATTAGGAGCGAAATTTGTATGGGAGCTATATATAAATCTGAACCGATCTAACACATTTTTGGCACTGGTGTTTCGAGTTGAAATATAATGTGTGTTGCCAATTTTGAAGAAAATCTGTTAAAATATGTGGATTATAGAGCCGAAAAATTCAAATTGGGAACGAAATTTGTATGGGAGCTATATATACATCTGAACCGATCTAACACATTTTTACCACAGGTGTTTCCAGTTGAAATATAAGATGTTTTGCCAATTTTCAAGAAAATCTGTTGAAATATGTGGTTTCTAGAGCCGAAAAATTCAAATTGGGAGCGAAATTTTTATGGGAGCTATATATAAATCTGAACCGATCTAACACATGTTTACCACAGGTGTTTCTAGTGCATATAAGATGTTTTGCCAATTTTGAAGAAAATCTGTTGAAATATCTGGTATCTAGAGTGAAAAGGGTCAAATCGGGAGTGAAATTCGTATGGGGCTATATCTAAATCTGAACCGATTTTCTTCAAATAAAATAGCGTTCGTTCTTGTCCCGAAAAACTTCGTTGTGCAAAGTTTCGTTTAGTTCTGTCTACAATTGCGGTCTGTATCGTGATTACAAAAATAGATGGACAGACAGACAGACGGACGTTGCTAAATCGACTCAGAAAGTGATTCTAAGCCGATCGGTATAATTAACAATGGGTCTATCTCCCTTCCTTTTGGGTGTTACAAACAAATGCACAAATACATTATACTCTCGTGGAGTGTATAAAAATATATTTTCCTGTAATATTACTAAACTTCTACGAAAATCGACAGCCTCTGTGGAATGCAATACATGGCGGAGGGTATATGACGTTCGGCCCGGCCGAACTTAACGCCTTTTTTACTTGTTTTGTATGAAGTGGACAGTTTTGAAACGCCTGAATAAATATATTCTTCAAAAATATGCTGGTTAGAATTGTCTACAAATGAAGTAATATTAGAAAGCATACATAGATGCATTTATATGAGGAAACATATCACAAAAAGGAGATTGAAAATAATCTTTAAAAAGGTTGGCTGATTCGAACAGAGAATTTGAAAATCTCTGTTCATATAACATGGTCGTAAGAACAGAAGAAAAACATTTCTTCGATTTAATAAAACGCCAAACTGTATTCCAATGTCTAATGGAATGCGCATTCTAAATCCCAACAGTTTAAATCAGAACTTATAAAAACTAAGTCCAAATTTTTCCTAAGTCCGCTATGAACACAATTTACTTGTTGCAAATCGATTAGGGGAAGGGATACAAATGGCACTAACCAAATCGTTGCTTCTAGTTTAATGAAATTCGATATTATTCCATCTTTTCCACACCTTAGGAAAAAATTCAAAACATTTTGGTAGTCTGAAATAAATTCGACCGCATGTTCCTCTACTGGAACCCCTGTGCGACCGCCCAATCACATTTATCTCTGCTTTCGGTTGGAAAATTTATGACAAAACTCTTGTGATTTTATGGCGGAGATTAAAGACTGTGTATTGTAAATTTGGTTAACAAAAGCGACGAGATCATTAAGAGACTTCTTCTCATCATCATCGTCATCACCGGCATCATCAGTATTATCAACAAGAAGCTATTATCAGCAGCGCAATCAAACAGCCACTCCACCAATAGCATCCGCCATTAGCACTGCCAGTGACAGTGACAGCACCACCACCACCGCCTACTGGTTTGGCTTAGTTTTGTTTTACGGTCGGGCCGACCGAAATCGACTTCAACATGATTGTACACCGCTTTTTATATCGTTTGATTTGGTTTTTCTGTTTTTTTTTTTCTTCATCTTAACGATCGGTCATAATTTAGCAGATTAACGAGTTGAAAATTGATTTCACTGACACTTAATGTCAAACCATAAATGTGAAATACAAAACAAAACAAAACATTTAATACTTAATCCGACAGCATTGAGAAAAACACACTCCACTCCATGCCATCCAAGAATGTCCGTCCGTCTGTCCCGGCCACATACGATAATCTCACACTTTGAGTTTATATTAGAGCCTAGTATCACATCGCCACCGCATCCCGTCACTTTGGTACAGAAGTGGTAGTGCACGTAGCAATGGATTTCGGATTTCTTTTTATGACAAACTTTAAAAGCTTAACATTTTTTATGGATGTTTAGAAAACTATTGTTGATGCGCATAATTAAACTGCGACGGATGAATGGGTTCGATGAGAGGGGAGCTTAATTTTATTAGGTGGGATTAAGGTTTAAGCCCCATCGCCGCTTGTCGCATAATGGAGCTGTGCAGGTCTATAAATGGTGATCGAAAATAATACGAGATAATGTTCAAGTATGTCCAATTATATTTTATAATTTATTATATATTAATAATTATATATAATTATATAATTATATAATTATATATTTGGCATAGCATCTTATAATCCAACTAGAAACGTATATGCAGAAATCAGGTAAGATCGGTTTAGATTTAGATATAGCCCCCATACAAATGTTGCTCCCGATTTGACATTTCCGCTCTAGAAACCGCCTATTGTTCTCGATTTTCTTTAAAATTGACACAATATCATATAATTGAACTAGAAACACCTATGCTGAAAATGGGGAAATATCGGTTCAGATTTAGATATAGCCCCCATACAAATGTCGCTCCCGATTTCACTTCTTCCGCTTTAGAAACCACATGTTGTACCCGATTTTCTTTAAAATTGACACAACATCTTATAATTGAACTAGAAACACATATGCTGAAAATGGGGAAAGATCGTTTCAGATTTAGATATAGTCCCAATACAAATGTTACTCCCTTTACATATTATATTTCACCAATATATATTTCACATCGTTCCAGGTTTGAATATACCCCCATACAAATGTCCTTTCCGGTGTATCATATAGTCGGCTCCGTCCGTCTTTAGCCTATCCATACTTGTTTGGGAGATACCCATATGTCCATACTTTGGTATAACCCAAGTGGGGCCCCATTCTTCTCTATTACAGCTCTAGAAACCACATCTTACATCGGATCTTCATCAAATTTTGCAGATCATTATATGTTTCAACTAGGAATACCTACCGTGAATGAGAAATATATAGGCGGATGTTTTGGCACAGGCCTCAATTGTTGTTATAGTCCCCCTTCAAATGTCCGTCCGATTCATCCTATTACCGCAGTATAATCTGTATTTATCATTGGATCTAGATCAATTTATCCATATCAATGGATCAATTACTTTATCATTTACCACACTCATTAACTTTGACTAAAGATGAATTTATAGTAACTGTATAATTTATATGAACTACATAAAATTGCTCCCATGAAATACCTGGGTTTAGTAATCAAAGCGAGGTATATACGCAGGGAGTGGTGTAGGGTATTATATAGTCGGCCCCGCCCGACTTTAGCCTTTCCTTACTTGTTTTCTTAATGAGTCAAACGGCAGGTCCTTGAGTGTACCGACATCTAACAGCATAAATATATTAAAGTTTCTAACTGAAACATATGAGTCATTCCACTCCAAACGTCATCACTAGCTTGGGTGCTTCGAAGCTTTACATCTGTTGAAAATTTTTTCAGAAACCCAGATAGAGAAGGTGAAAATTGTAATTATTGTGTTTTCATTTATTTTGGTTCAAGACCAAAGGTTGTGCTGAAGTCTTCAGCAGAACCCAAAATTAGCAAAAAGGCAAAGTGAGACATTTATTGTTGCAGCTAAAAGTTGACTGCGCAGTTTCGATGGGCGCTACCCCATCTCATCTATTATAGTTCAACTAAGAATACATACTATGAAAGGCAAATATATGTGTCTTTGTTATAGCCCAAATGGGCCCCATTCTACTCTATCACAGCTTTGGAAACTGAATCTTGCATCGTATGTTATATTTTAACTAGGAATACCTACCCTAAATGAAAAATATATATGCCCATGTTTTGGCACATGTCCCCTTCAAATGTCCGTTCGATTCATCCTTTTACCGTTGTATAATCTGTATTTGTCATTGGATCTTGATCGATTTATCCAGATCATGTTTTATTTACTCGGAATAACTGGATCAATTACCATATTATTTACTATATTCTTTAAATATGACTAAAGATGAATTTATAACAAAATTGCACCCATGAAACACCTGGGTTTAGTAATCGAAGCGAGGTATATACGCAGGGAGTGGTGTAGAGTGTTATGTAGTCGGCCCCGCCCGACTTTAGTCTTTCCTTACTTGTTTTTATTAAAATTGCATGATCAACAATATCAAAAGCTTTGCTCAGAATAAACAAGAAAGGAAAGTTAAAGTCGGGCGTGGCCGACTATATGATACCATACACCTAGTCAATATACCCTGTGGTGTAGGGTATAAGAAGGTCGTTACATTTGAACCTGGTATATATATACTACAAATTTAATACTTTTAACTGTATTTGTAAGAAAAATTTAAAACAAACGTTGAATGGGAGCTATATATAAATCTGAACCGAACTAACACATTTTTTTCATAGGGTTTCTGAAATATAAGACGCTTTCACAAATTCTAGAGTGGTTTCTAGAGCGGAAAGAATTCGGGATTCGGGGGAGCCATTTATATAGGAGCTCTATATAAATATGATCGCCATGGATGTTTGTAGTTGCAATATTACCTGGTTTGGCAAATTTTAAGCAAACCTGTACAAATATGCTATTTTTAGAGCGGAAATAATCAATTCAGTGGCGAAATTTGTATTGGAGCTATATATATATCTGAACCGATCTGACCCATTTTTACCAGAGTTGTTTCTAGTTGAAATATAAGTAGTTTTGCTAAATTTTAAGAAAATCGGCTAAAATATGTGGTTTCTAGAGAGGAAAGAGTCAAATCATAGGAGATATTTGTATGGGAGCTATATATAAATCTGAACCGATCTGGCCTATTTTTGCCAGAGCTATTTTTTAGTTTAAATATATGACGAAATATATGAAATTTGAAAGAAATCTGTTGAAATATGTGGTTTATAGAGCGGACAAAGTAAAATCGGAAGCAAAATTTGTATGGGAGCTATATCTAAACCGATTTGCTTCAAATTAAATAGCGTTCGTCCTTATCCCATAAAAATTCGTTGTGCAATGTTTCATTTAGTTCCAATAACAATTGCGACCTGGACTTTGATTACAAGAATAGATGGACGGACGGACGGACATCGCTAAATCGACTCAAAAAGTGATTTTAAGTCGGTCGGCATAATAAACGATGGGTCTTTCTCGTTTCCTTTTGGGTGTTACAAACAAATGCACAAAGACATTATACCCTTTGGTGTAGGGTATAAAAATACCGCTGCAACTCTTTTGTCAATACCATCACATATATCATTAAATATCATACAGCTGTCTCAGTACCAGATCCTTTACGAAAGCCATACTGTCTGCTAAATATCATGTTGTTATTTTCTATATAGTCAGACATTTGATTGAACATCATTTTCTCAAACACTTTACTTACAGTTGACAAGAGAGATATTGGAGGATACATATTAACATACATACATATTACAAGCACCATAGATTTCAGGTATCGGTATGACTTTGTGAATTTTTATAACATCTGGATAACTCAATTTTTCAACAATGCCATTAAATATTCTTGTCAAAATAATCGATACAAAAGACTTGCATATTAAGAACATCCTCAGTGTTATGTCATAATGACCGGATCCTTGATTTTTTGGCATACTTTCAAGAACCAAATCCACTGTTGACGCATCAACATTACGTAAGACAAAGGTTGTTCGACTGGATGATAGATTATTTATGTTGTCATCATGATTTACAATAATATTACCACGCATTTCATCGATTGCTTCATAGAAGTAGTTATTGTGAGCAACTGCCTTTTCATCATCCGACAATATTTGGTTCCCGCTCACAACAGGTGCGTTTTGGAAGAGTTTCTCCCTAGCGCGTTATTTAAAAATCCCACACTTTTCACATGATGTAATACAGTTTCTGTTATATTGCTATTGCATTCTTAAAATAATTGTCGATTAACATTGAACTACATTTTATCATCATCATATATGATTATGATCCGAGAATTGATTTTCAATGGTATGTACGACAATGGTATAAACTAATCAAAAACTAGTAAGGAAAGGCTAAAGTCGGGCGGGGCCGACTATATGATACCCTACACCACTCCCTGCGTATATAACTGGTTTTGATAAAAAACAGTTGCTTTATGAGGACGATAAATTATACATCTTTAGTCAAATTTTACGAATATGGCAAAATTGATTGGCTGTAATACATTGAATCCGAAGTATTATGTAAACAAATCAAATACTGATAATGAGCGGTGCCTATTTCTTTGCGTAATGCTCCACCTTTGGTGTACGTGTTCCTAACTGAAATATAACGTGATGTATCTAAAATCGGGATCCATGGTCCACTTCATCAGTAAGTGTTCCTATGGGAAATAATCCAAGAACTGGAATCCAGATCCGATGTAATATGAAGGATTTAAAAAGATAATGTTGAACATTTGTGGGACAGTTGTATTTGGAAACATTGAGCCATATGGTCCAATTTTCGGGTAGGTATTCCGAGAGTAAATATAATATGATCTAGAATATTTGACAAAGATCCGATGACAAATGCAGATTTTACAGCGGATAAATTGAACGAACATTTGTAGGGGGCCTATAAAAACACTTACGTCCGATGTAAAATGTTGGTCTAGAGGGGTAATACTAAAAATGGAGGACATTAAAATGTGGCCCATATAGATCACTTTCAAAGTAGGTATTCTTTACTGAAATATAACATGATCTGCAGTATCGAGATCTAATGCACGATGTGGGTTCTAGAGCTGTTATAGAGTAGAATGGGGGCCCAATTTGTATAGGGGTTATATCAAAATATGTACCTATATAGCTGGCTTTCAAAATGGGTGTTTCTAGTCTAAATGTAACATTGCGTGAGAAATTTGATCAAGATCCGATGTAAAATGTGTATTTTAGAACAGTAATGTTGAAAATCGGAGGTACATTTGTATGAGAGCTATATCAAACCGTTAACTGTTTCTAGTTAAAATATAAGACGATCCTGAAAATTTTGTCATGATCCCATGTAAAATGGATATTTATATGGAGGCTATATCTAAATCTGAACCGATTTCCTCCAACACCGATGGCCTATGGACGAAAAAAATAACGTTAAATCGATTCAGCTGGTAGTTCTAAGCCGATCCGTAACTTAAATGTGGGTCTACCTCGATTATTTTTTGGTGTTACAAACATTTGGCAGAAAACTGACTTATAAAATCCTAGTGCATGAAGTGGTGTAGGGTATAATTACCTCTCTCATGATGACTAGATAATGAATTTCGGACCATTCCACGATGGGGCCAAACACCAATTTGAGAGGCAAAAAGTAAAAAAAAATAAAGTATTTTCAGAAAGTAATAATGACAGATTGTTGCCAACACTTTAAAATGGCAAAATATAGAAGTTTGGAACCAGGTGGCAACTCGTTTTTTCAAACCATGCTGCCAAAGTTACTACTTTTTCCCTTGTTTCATTTTTGATTTTTCAATCAAAAATAATATGAAAACACATCTGTTGTAAAACGAAAGGCCACAAGCCAATATTTTTATTTTTGTAAATTAGAGAGATCTAATTAATCATAAATTAAAAAATTAATAATGTTATTCAAAAAGCAATGCACTGTGCGTTGTGTTTTTCGTGTATGTTTACTAGTCGTTCCTGTATATCTTGGAATAGAACATTGTTTATCCGGACGTATCCGCTGAACCATACATATATATGATAAGAAAGGAATGTGCTGCAGCAAACTGCCTTAAATTATGATAATTTCTGATTTAAAATTGTTTTTGAAGTTAAAAATGTAGATATTGCAAAATTTTAGTTAGAAAATGGTCGAAATGTCACTGATCTCCGCGAAATTTCACGGAAGTGTTTATAATTAAAGTATTCATTAATAACTAAAAAAAGGCTAAAGTTGGGTGTACTCCACCGCGGTACTGCCATCCGGTATTACTTCGCGGAGTGGTCAACTTATGTTGCTGCTCTTAGTGTCCTCATCGACGAGATCTTTCCATCGAAAGAAGCGCTTTTCGAAGTTGTTCTTCTCTCCTCAATGCTTCATTTACGGATGTTACAAAATTATTTACACCTCTTTCAGGTATAAGCATTACTTCTATTATATTTTCGGGAGATAGTATGCCTCCTATTTGCATCTGTAGTCTCGCACGCTCTTCCTCAAATCTGGGCATACGAATACTACATGCTCGGCGTATTCGTCTTGTTCAGGGCAAGCTGGACTCCATGGCGAAGTGTCGTGTCCGAAGCGGTCTAGATAGCTTCTATATCCACCATGTTAGGTTAGGAAGTGTGTTAAATTATAGTTAACGTCTCCGTGTCTGCGGGTTTTCGTTTTTTTCTTCGTACATTTTCGTAAATTCTGTAGCTATTATATCTATAGGGAACATACCCGCTACCACACATGATGCCTTCAGGGATATGGTACGGTATCTACTACAGACACGAAGACAACTTCGTCGGAAGATGGACAACATGTCCTTTATGAAGGTACACCTCAGTGATCTATCCCATATAAAGTAGTACTGAGTTTGTCACTCGCGACAGCAATACTCACATCTGTCTGTCTGTCTCTCCATCTATTCTTGTAATCATGATACAGGTCGCAATTGTAGACAGAACCATATGAAACTTTGCACAACGAACATTCTCGTTACAAGGACGAATGCTATTTAATTTGAAGAAAATCTGTTCAGATTTAGATATAGCCCCCATACGAGTTTTACTCCCGATTTGACCCTTTTCACTCTAGAAATCACATATTGTACCCGATTTTCTTCAAATTTGGCTTAGCAGCTCATAGTCTAACTAGAAAAAGATATGCTGAAAGTGGATAATATCGGTTCAGATTTAGATATAGCCACCATACAAATGTCGCTCCCGATTTGACATTTTCTGCTCTAGAAACCACATATTGTACCCGATTTTCTTTAAATTTGGCACAAAATCTTATAATCCAACAAAAACAACTGTGGTGAAAGTAGGTAAGATATGTTCAGATTTAGATATAGCCCCAATACAAATGTTGCTCCCAAATGTTGTTTGGTCAAACTATATATATTATATTTCACATAGTTCGTTTCAGGTTTGAATATAACCCCATACAAATGTCCTTTCCGATTTAACATTTTTGTCAAACACATACATTTACAGGATAAAAAAAACCTTCCTGTTTTCTCTTTTTTACCGAATTGAACTGTATTCGGACAGTCGGCCCCGTCCTACTTTAACCTTTCCTTACTTGTTTTAACTACAAATGTACTTAAATTTACTACATTTCTCAGACTTAATTTTAGTATGCTTTAATCCATTTTTGAACTAACGCATTTTCAAAAAGTAATAATGGCAGTCGCCAACATTTTAAAATTGCCAAAAATGGAAAATTGGAACAAACTATCATCCCACTGTAAATGGGTGTAGTTGAGAAACTTATTTTTTCCTAAACATTTTTTGTAAGCAGCATAATTGTATGTGCGAAATTTAAATGGTCTATCTGTTTTCTAAGATATTTTGCCTCAAAAATCTACTACCATCCCACTGTATGTGGGCGTGGCGTAGATGCCTCCAATTCTTTTTTTTTTTGCCTCTAAAACTGTTCATCTGCCCCACAGTGCATTCGTGTGAAAATAGTTTAATACAAAATATGTTTATTCAGAACCAAAATTTTAAAACTGAGCGCTGCAGCGCACAGCGCGCTGTGGCATCTATTTCGTTCCGATGTTCATTATTTGGACATAATGTATTAATTGCAGCTATTAATTTTTTTTCAGTTGTCACGACAAAAAATTACCATTATTACGGTCTATATATTAGACCAATAAGTTAATACAAGAATAAAATTGTATATTTGATGCAGTTTGAAGGGTCTATTAATTCATGACAAAAATCAAACATAAAAGCGCACGGGAAAACATGTATTTTAGAGCTATTTTAAGAAACGTTTATAATATTTTTCAAATCAACATTAATCAATCCAAACTTTATTTCCGTGTGGTGAGTGGAAGATATTTTTTTTTAATTGTAAGTACGCGACCCAGTTCTATAAACATAGTGTAAATTAACATTAGCCGTCAATATTTTGTCGGACACTGTACCAGTAGTCAGTTTGAAATTTATGACACCAATAACAACAGTTTTATTTGCTTGTTCAGAGACGCAAAATCAGCAAAATCTTTATTAACAACAAAATCACATCAACATTTTCACAGTACATGTACCAACATCATTATATCAGCCAAACAAATGTACTTTAACAATACTTATTGGGCACCAATTTAAAGGTTATTAGTTATTGCGAAATAGGTTTTGACACTAAAAAGCCAGTCAGTGTAATTGCCTCCCATATGGATTTGTATCATATATTCACCCTGTGGCAATGGTAGAAACTTGAACATTTCTTCATCTAAAACCATATTATTTATAATAATGTCCTCCTGAAAATAAAATCGAAATTAAATCACACATATTAGTTGAAACAAATAAATAGGATGTTAAGTTAAGTTTTGAATGCCCTCCACCATGAAGTGCATTCCATAGTATTAATGCGGATTAGAGGCAGTCGATTTAATTATGTTTGATTACAATATTAGGGACGACATATATTAATAGATAATTTCATAACATGATGTATAAAGCTGGTATATTTGCAGTTGTGTTTTAAAGACACGTTGATGTTTCATTAGTAAAATATTGGAAAAAAAATAATTCTTTTTGAAAACCACGGTGGGACAGACAATATGTTATATCGCTTTAATTCTTAAATATCCCTTTGCGCCTCAAGGCTGTCAGAGCGATGAGCTCACCGAATTTCATTACTCTAGATGCAGCCGTTTTGTTGGTACATTTTGTATCCCTTTTTCATCATGTTGACGTTTTGCACTTCGAAGCAGACAAAGTGACGTATACAATAATTTCCATTTCATTACTCTGGCTGCCACCGATTGTTTGTTACCTTTTTGATTTCCTTTCGCCCCCATTT
Source organism: Polietes domitor (assembly GCA_947397865.1). Lineage (NCBI taxonomy): Eukaryota > Metazoa > Arthropoda > Insecta > Diptera > Muscidae > Polietes > Polietes domitor. The sequence continues at coordinate 145,602,282 of OX377619.1, forward strand.
ATCCATAAAATTACTAATTTGAAACAATCCCTTATATTGTACGTCTACACAGTCGGAGGACTGTACAGTAGAGTGGCTTCAAAATAAAAGTAGTAGATGTTCCCGACTAAAATGAAAGATTAGTTTGTTTTATGTGTTCTCCCAAAATATTTCGCCTTTATCATTGTCCGTTCGTGAGCTAGACGCGTTTAAAATAACCTCTATAAATCAGGTTTATCTTGAATAAAATTCACGATGAGAATTGTATTTAGAAAAAAACCTGCTAGAAATTAAAAACTGTTCGAAGCCTTATCAAACCATATCAAAAACATGCATTTTAATCAAGAATATAGGGTAGAATTTTAACATTTTTGTGCAATTTTTGTTTGCATTTTTTATAAAAACCTCAATAACTTCCATATTTTTGGTTCGATCTGTTGTTTTGTTGGAGGTATTGATTGATGACCAATTCCAATTTTTAGAACTTCCTAACCCATTAATGGCCGACAATTTTTTTCTGACTGTTGGTTCTCAGTGGGTTAAATGTGATGTAAAAACTGAAATATGGGGTCATTTGCATCGTACACACTAGTCTTACAAAAAGCTAATTTTTGAAAATTAACATCTGAAATTTTGTTCTTTAAATGCATAAATTGGGAGGAAAACTTCACATAAAATGTTACAATAAAACCGTGCGACATGATTTCCCTCGCAAGAACGAGATTATATAGAAGTAAAACTATAGGTCACTAATAGGAAAACTCATACTCAGTTTTTATACCCTACACCACTTCGTGGTCTAGGGTATTATAAGTTAGTTTCGCGCCAAATGTTTGTAACACCAAGAAATAATCGAGCTAGACCCACCTTTAAGTATACCGATCGGCTTAGAATCACCAGCTGAGTCGATTTAACGATGTCTGTCTGTCCGTCCGTCTGCTGTCCATCTAAGCTTGTTCGCACTCTACAGGACGCAATTATTGTCCGATTGTCATGAAACTTTGAGGAAATCGGTTCAGATTTAGATATAGTCCCTATACAAAAGTCACTCCCGATTTGGCTTTTTCCGCCCTATAAAGCACATATAGTTCCCGATTTTCTTCAAAATTGGCCTAACACCTTATAATCAAACTAGAAACACCTATGCTGGGTAAGATCGGTTCAGATTTAGATATAGTCCCCATACAAATGTCGCTCCCAAATTGACTTTTTCTGCTCTAGAAACCACATATTGTACCCGATTTTCTTTAAAATTGACACAACATTTTATAATCGATCTAGAAACACCTATGGTGAAAGTGGGTAAGATCGGTTCAGATTTAGATATAGCCCCCATACAAATGTCGCTCCCGATTTCACTTTTTCCGCTATAGAAACCACATATTGTACCCGATTTTCTTTAAATTGGCACAACATTTTATAATCGAACTAGAAACACCTATGCTGAAAGTGGGTATGATCGGTTCAGATTTAGATATAGCCCCCATATAAATGTTGCTCCCGAATGCTTAACCGATTTTGGCCAAACTTTACATATTATATTTCACCAATAAACACACATAGTGAAAGCGGGTCACATCGTTCCAGGTTCCAGGTTCCTCATACAAATGCCCTTTCCGATTTAACATTTTTTGTCAAACACATACATTTACAGGATGCAAAAATCCTTCCCGATTTAACTTTTTTACCGAATTGAATTGTAATGAGATATAAAGTCCGTCCGTCTTTAGCCTTTCCTTACTTATTTGGGAGATGTCCATATGTCCATACTTTGGTATAACCCAAATGGGGGCCCATTCTGATCTATTACAGCTCTAGAAACTACATTTTACATCGGATCTTCATCTAATTTTGCAGATCATGATATTTTTCAACTAGGAATACCTACCGAGAATGAGAAATATATATGCCCATGTTTTGGACCAGGCCCAAAATGTTGGTATAGGCCACCTTTTGAAATGTCGGTCCGATTCATCTTATTACAACTGTATAATTTGTATTTTTCTGTCGGATAATTAGATCAATTACCATATTATTAACCATTTTCGTAAAATATGACCGTATAATTTATATGAACTACATAAAATAGCTCCCATGAAATACCTGGGTTTAGTAATCAAAGCGAGGAACATACGCAGGGAGTGGTGTAGGGTATTACATAGTCTGCCCCGCCCGACTTTCCATTTCAACCATTTCAATTTTCCCCTTTATAAAGTTTATGTAGATTATTCGTGTTTTATTTTTTAAGGGAGAAAATTTTAAATGGTTGAATTTCTTTCCAAAAATTAGCCCTATATAAGTCTAGAATGTGTTTACGATGCAAATAACCCCATATTTCTGTTTTTACTTCACATTTAACCCACTGAGTATTAACAGTAAGAAAAGAAATTGTGGCCCTTAATGGGTTAGCGAATTCTAAAAATTGCAATTTGTTATCAATTCCTCTCCAACTAGCCCCTAAAAACATAAATCGAACTAAAAATGTGGAAGTTATTGCGGTTTTTATAAAAAAAAAATTATAAAAAATTACACTAAAATAGTATAAATCTGTCCTTTATATTAGGTCATATTGCAAGACTTTAATATTGTTTGATAAGGCTCGGGTCGGATTTTAATTTCTATATTTGTATTCATCAATACCATTCTCATCATTAATTTTATTCAAGAAAAAACTGATTTATTGAGGTTATTTTGAACGCGTCCAGCTCACGAATGGACAATGATAAACGGGAAATATTTTGGGAGAACGCATAAAACAAACCAATCTTTCATTTTAGTCGGGAACATCAACAACATTTTTTCCTTCCTCACAAAAGAAGCCACTCCACTGTGCAGTAGGGTGTATCGGTTATGAAAATTTTTTTTACTGTTTCCTTTGGAATAGAATTAAAGTTCAAATAGGCATTACTGTCCAAAAAGGAAAAAAACGTACAATAGTCCTTCATTGTGCGCTAGGACGATATGTAAAAAAACATCGAAAATTGGACTAGAACAAGTACTTTACGTCATTAGAAACTATTGTCTCTTGAACTCGATGATATACGTATGGAACTGGATGCAAAATTGAGTTAAATGCCGTTTTTAGTTTTTCATTTCTTCATCCTGTTCCGCCTTCAAAAAAAATTAATACTTAATCAAGTTTACCCCTTAATTTATTTAGTTTATTCACATTTTACTTTTTAAGAAGGAAATTTGAAATGGTTGTTAATGCTAAACTAATACAGATAGAAGCATGATATTGGAAGTATTTTTAACAGATATTCTGTTATCTAAATCAGTGCTAATACTGTTAGGGTTTGACTAAATATTTAAAATAATTGTCGAAAAATCTCTACCTCTTCTACCTATTTTCTGTTCTTTAATTTGGCATTTATATTGGCAACATAGGGTGCGAATAAGTATTTAACATAATTTTTGAAAAAAAATATATCCTTTGGAACTTTGAAGTCCTTTTAAGTGACAATAGGATGAGGAAATGAAAAACTAAAAACACCAATTAACTCCATATCATCTATAATTTCAGACGTATATCATCTGGTTCAAGTGTAACATGGACTGTCGGACAGTGTTATAATAATTGAAAGTGGAAAAACTTCACAGCGCCACGTTGTATTATTACGATCCTAGTTTAAAACAAGTAAAAACGGTGTTAAGTTCGGCCGGGCCGAACTTTATATACCCTCGACCATGGATTGCATTCCACAGAGGTTGTCGGTTTTCTTAGAAGTGCAGTAATATTACAGGAAAATATAAATTTTTTGCATATAGCCAAACCAAAACAAATATAAATATTAAAAAAAAATAATTTTATAAATAAATATAATATTTTAATTATTTCAAACCATTAGTTATTTCAAATCAAAAAGTAAATATTCTAATATTTATATTTTCAATAAGCTTAAATGCCATAAATATTGGTAGGTAGTGTGTGCTACAGTTGGTTGTATTTCCATTATATTTGAATTCCAAAAGTACAAATTTTGAAAATCCATTATCAGACGTACATAGTGCAAAATAGCCTAACTTCATGATTCAACCAATTTTTGCCGTAAAAGATAAATTACGAATTTGGAAAAAAACTTGTTATTTTGCGTGTTTATACAGTCAGAGGAATGTATACACCGAATTTCATTATTTTAGGTACAGCCGTTTGGTTGGTACCATTTGTATCCCTCTATTCCCATTTTACCCCTTCAAAGTACGAATTTGGAAAAAATAGTTTTATATTATATATCTACTCAATTAGAGGAATGTACACACCGAATTTCGTGTTTCTAGCTGTTGTCATTTAATATGTACCATTTTCATCCCTTTTTGGCCAATTTCACCCCCTACAAATAAGAATCACTTTATGGAGCACGTTTTTGCTATAAGGGGATTGCGTATACCAAATATCAAGCAAATATAACCAGACATATTCGAAAAACATGCTTAAATACGTTAAAATATTTGGGATTATTATGGGTATTTTTAGTCCTTGTGAGGGAAAAATTTTTCCCTTTGGGCCGATTTCGCCCCGTTTCAATCCCAACCGATCTACGACTATAAGACGCATTTATGGAAAATTTTGACGTTCTAGCTCCTTTCGTTTAGATGCTAGCGTGCTTTCAACAGACGGACAGACGGACGGACGGACATGGCTAGATCGTCTTAGAATTTTATGACGATCAAGAATATATATACTTTATAGGGTCTCAGGTCGATATTTCAAGGTGTTACAAACGGAATGACAAAGTTAGTATAACCCCATCCTGGAGGTGGAGGGTATAATGAGAGAGCTCAATGTAATCTATGTATATAATACATAATAATAATATAAAATATTCATAATATAATACTTTGTGTATCTTTGGATAATAATCCCAATTTTTTGGTTGAATAACTAAATTTGTACTTTGCTTTAGTTTGTTTGTCGTTGTAACCAACATAATATGATGTTTGGTTTCTTCGACAACTGGCCCAATGTGTACGAATCCTAAAAGATATTATGTTTCTGGGTGAGAATGCAAAATAGACCAGTTATCTGATAATTAGTTTTGCGACGTAGAGCATGGCGGTCATAGACAAGCTGAAATGTGGACTTTGAGACTTAAATAGTGAAAAAGTTGGATGTTCTTGTATCAACTGAAAGTGCTCAATGTGTTCTACACTTTATATATTATAAAAAATATAATATTTATAGTATAATAATTTGTGTATCTGTTGAATACAAGCCCATGAATTTTTTGGTTGAATGGCTAAACATGCAATTTGCTTTAGTTGGTCTGTTGTTGTATCTATCTTGTAATGAAGGTTGGCTTTTTCGACAATTGGCTCAAGGTTTACGAATCCCAAAAGTTATTATTTCTCTGGGTGAGAATGCAAAATAGACTACTTGTCTGATAATTAGTTTTGCGACGTAGAGCATGGCTGCCATGAACTTTGTGACTTAAATACTGACAAAGTTGAATGTTGTTAAATGTTACTACTACACCCCCTTCAATCGAAAATGTACGAAATTAACCCTAAAATGGATTTTAAGTTTTGGTTTATTTCTGTTATTTAAGTTAAGTTTTGGGTTTCGGTGTATTCAGAGATTTATAGTAGCATTTAATGCAAATATTTTTATAGAACAAAAACTGTGTTAAACTCCTGTTTTAGAGGCGTTTTTCCCCCTTCCCACAAAAAGGGCCAAAGAGACACCTATATTGAGGAGCTACAGGCCTAAAATGTTTCACAAACTCGTAGCGTTTTAAGTAATATTGCTAAACTCATCCTATCTACGGATAAGAAGGTTTACTCATCAAATGAATGTGTAAAAGGGGGTAATATTGACTCCTACCCTAAAATGACTTTCAGAACGTTGATACACGTATATATTAGGACTGTTTTTCTTTAAGACTGGATAACTAAGCTGCGATAACAAAAACCTAAATAAAAAGTTAAAATTTCACTCAAAAAAACCTTTTTGAAAATTGTCGATACCTATTTGAGCAGAAAAACAAATTTCAAAAAAGTAATTGCATGTTAAAAATTTTGGACTTAGCCTGGGTAATTATACAGTGGTTATCGAGGCTAAGTCGAAAAAAGTCACAATATTTATATTGTAGTTGGCGACAATGTGAAAAATAATTTTTTATTTTGACAAAAAAAAAAATAAATACAAACGAAAAACTGAAAAAAAAAATAAATTTTTTGTTATGGCAGCTAGTTATCCCGGCTTAAAAAAAACAACCCTATTCTTTCGTTCCGCCTCTAACAGAATCCTCTATTGTACTCGTATCTAATATTTTCATTTAATTAAAAAAAATCGAGTGATTTCAATGGACAGACAGGCACACATAAGTATATTGTCTTTGAATTTTACCACGCACGCCCCAGAATCCTATGGTGGAGGATATAAAATGGTGATATACGTACGTGATAAGGACAGGTATGGTTGATATTTGAATCCTTAAGCAGACTATCAAAAACCAATTTGACAAATGGAAACTTTTTACGATTTCTCATGAATTCGCAAAAACTGAAAGTGTAATTGTAGAGAAATGGAAGGTATCCGTTAGCCTTCTTGTTAAGCGCTACATTTATCTGAAAAGAAAGAGAACAAAAGACATCAGATTATTTCATTTTGTTGATGACAATCTTATTTGGCAGCGGCACACGGACACGCAAATATTTTTTTTCTCGAACTCAGAACTGTTGTACACGTCTGAGGTTGGCAAATAAGGAAGACGAATATTTATATTATTATGCGACGTTTTTTCCTAGATAACTGTTTAGTTGCCAACATTACCTTTGACTTCATGTAAGGGCCATATGGCAAATGCACATGAAAATTCAACGAAATAACACCTCGTCGCAACACTTTTAGATCACATTTCTTCAATACGATCACATCCGGTTGAAATTTCTCACATTTTATGTTCGTAAATCGCAACGAACTATCGATCAGAGTTAGAAAAGAGCAGAGAAAAACAAGCGTCTGAATGGATTGCATGTTGCCGACTGATATTTTTTTATTTGTCTGATTTTAACGCTTGAATTTCGTAAAAGGAATAAACACATTTTAATGGCAGAAAATATTTTCAAGGTTTGCAATATTAGCACCAATTAAATTCAAATTTGGGATTTTCGATTTGCATAGGTATACCTAGGTGTACTTAGGAGAAAATCTAATTTTTAACTTTGAACATACCGAAAAGAACTGAAAACAAAAACAAAACAAGTAAGGAAAGACTAAAGTCGGGCGGGCCGACTATATGATACACTCCACTTTCCATCCGAATACAATTAAATTCGGTAAATAAAGTGAAAACGGGAAGGATTTTTGTTAAAATGTATGTGTTTGACATAAAATGTTAAATCGGAAAAGAAATATAGTATGAATAGTTTGGCCAAAATCGGTTAAACATTTGGGAGCAACAATACAAATGTTGCTTCAAATGCTATACATGATCTGAAGTCATCTTGCCCACTTTCACCATAGGTGTTTTTAGTTGGATTATAAAATGTTGTGCCAATTTTAAAGAAAATCGGGTACAATATGTGGTTTCTAGAGCGGCAAAGTCAAATAGGGAGCGTCATTTGTATGGGGGCTATATCTAAAACTGAACTGATCTTATCCACTTTCACCACATGTGTTTCAAGTTAGATTATAAGATGTTGTGCCAAATTTAAAGAAAATCGGTTACAATATGTGTTTTGTAGAGCGGCAAAAGGCAAATCGGGAGCAACATTTATATGGGGGCTATTTCTAAATCTGAACCGATCTTACCCACTTTCTGCATAGGTGTTTCTAGTTAGATTATAAGATGTTGTGCCAAATTTGAAGAAAATCGGGTACAATATGTGGTTTCTAGAGCGGAAAATGTCAAATCGGGAGCGACATTTGTATGGGGGCTATATCTAAATCTGAACCGATCTTACCCACTTTCTGCATAGGTGTTTCTAGTTAGATTATAAGATGTTGTTTTAAATTTAAAGCAAATCGGGTACAATATGTGGTTTCTAGAGCGGCAAAAGTCAAATCGGGAGCGCCATTTGTATGGGGGCTATATCTAAATCTGAACCGATCTTACCCACTTTCTGCATAGGTGTTTCTAGTTGGATTATAAGATTTTGTGCCAAATTTGAAGAAAATCGGGTTCAATATTTGGTTTCTAGAGCGGCAAAAGTCAAATCGGCAGCGACATTTGTATGGGGGCAATATCTAAATCTCAACCGATCTAGCCCACTTTAGCCACAGGTGTTTCTAGTTAGATTGTAAGATGTTGTGCCAAATGTAAAGAAAATCGGGTACAATATGTGTTTTGTGGAGCAGCAAAAGGCAAATCGGGAGCAACATTTGAATGGGGGCTATATCTAAATCTAAACCGATCTAGCCCACTTTAGCCACAGGTGTTTCTAGTTAGATTATAAGGTGTTGTGCCAAATTTGAAGACAATCGGGTACAATATGTGGCTTCTAGAGGGCCAAAAGTCAAATCGGGAGCGACATTTGTATGGGGGCTATATCTAAATCTGAACCGATCTTACCCACTTTCTGCATAGGTGTTTCTAGTTAGATTATAAGATGTTGTGTTAAACTTAAAGAAAATCGGGTACAATATGTGGTTTCTAGAGCTGAAAATTTCAAATCGGGAGCGACATTTGTATGTGGGCTATACCTAAATCTGAACCGATTCTACCCACTTTCTGCATAGGTGCTTATAGTTGGATTATAAGATGTTTTGCCAAAACCGAATCGCCTGAAAATTTTACTGTATCTATCTTTTGGACAGAGGATGGTTCCTGGATAGTCTAGGTCACGATAGGACAAAAGGGGGTGGTACCTCTCACACGAAAAATATTTTAAAACTATCACAACAGGCACACCGATGCACAGAGGGTTGAAATCCATCAAAAGTGGCGATTAATTCAAAAGATGAACTTTAACTTTAATAACCGTATTTGGTACCGGGTGAAAGAAGATAAAATTCTACATCACTAATTGCCAAAATAAAAGTTCTTAGTTGTTTACTTTATTTGCAGTGTGTCTTCAAAGTTCAGTAATTATTATTATTTTTGCGCGCATTGGTTAAAAGTGAAAATTTGCATATTTCCAGTGATAATTTTTTTAATTAAGACTTCTAAAAGTGAAAATTTTATTATGGAGCCGTCTACTTCAGGTATTTGAGCATATGATAAATATTTGTTTGTTTAGATAAATGTTTTGGAAATATTGAAAAAAATAATAATAAAATTGCTCCAAAAATGAGGTATTTTTGATGTTTGTATTGGATTTCAACTGAATCATCGGTGAAACTTGGTAAAACTGCTTATATTTTCTTAAAATATGAAGTTTCAGCTTATAAATTCCAGAACATCTTTTTGCCTTTTTGTTGCATTTTTTGACTTATTAAAGAATTTGTAAAATAACTCCAGTCGCTAAAAATATATGTGAAAAAATAAAACAAACAAAAAATCACTTTGACCTTATTATCTTTTGTCTTTATATTCCGTTTAGTATTTGTTATTGTAGCTACTGAGTGTGCAGTTTATTAGAGATGGGTGCGTGAGTAATTTTAAATCACGCGCACTCACGAAAAAAAAAATTAATTAATTAATTCCAAATTACTTACAAAGCTTCGTTTGAAAATCTGAATAATATGAGAAAATTATATTTTACACACGTACACTGTTTTGAAAAATAAATTTGATCACGCTTCCATCTCTATTTAGTTTAGTTTTTCATTTGAACCCTACATGATAAATGTTGGTCATGTACATACATGCGAACATACGAGTACTGTTGTCATCTTGGTTTAAGCTGATGATGTTCCATCTACCAATGTATTGATAATTAATTGGTAAGAATTTAATACGTAGGGTATTTAAGATTCGGTACAGCCACGTTCATTTATTTTTTTTATTGACTGTCAATGTTTTGTTTAATGTGATGTTATTTATTGAAAGTGTTGTGTGTTTGTAAATTATTCGGTACAAGGGAAAACGAATAGTATTTTGCAAATTTTAAACGACTGAAAATTTGACTAATTTCAGGAACAAGTCCCAAAACAATTTTTATTTCTCGCCATGAGTCACAGAACAAAAATCACTTCAAGATCGATTTAATCTTCTGAGGTGGGAAGTAATCACACGCGTTGACCCTTCAGATATGGTAGATATGGTAGGACTTCAAAAGCTATAGGGAGCACTTTTCCCGTAAATTCAGTCGGGAAAATACAATAGAAGACGTCTTTATAGATTTCTTTTAAGTTCAGATCCATTTATTTCGAGCAAGAGGAAGAGTTGTAAAAAGAAAATACAGCAAATGCCTCAGACTGCATTGGAGTTACTTATTCTTACCCAAAATGAAAATGATAATGGTGACGAAGATAATGAAGATGAAGATTATTTTAACGAGTTGTATGATGATTAAGAAGTAAATGATTATTATTAAGTAAATTAATTTTAAAATGGTTGTGAAGTAAATGATGATTATGATGTTAATAATACTTTTAAAATTAATGAAATGAAGTAAATAAAAAAAACCGTACAATTATATTTTTTTAATTATTTTTTCCTGTAATGGTTGTTTGTTTTATTTTTATACTATGGTTTTTGTTTATGAATATTGATCAATAAGATATAATAATATTTTCTAAAGTAACTTTTTTTAAATATGTGGAATTATGGAATTTGAAGAAAAAAATCGGATTTTAATTTAAAATTTTGGGTATATAAATACAGATTAAATATTTATTAATTTTTATTTTTTAAGAACAATTTTTTTTCTAAAAGCACATTAAGTATGCTCTAATTTTCAATTGCATTTCCTAATTTATCGTTTTTCTTTGAAAAGTTACAGCGAAAATTGTGATATAAGACCACTTTTTCCAAAATACAAAAAAGGCCATAAAAGATTAAAACAACAATTTTTTTATTTTTTTTTTCTAATTATGCTTTTTTATGTATATCCATCAATAACCATCAATATCCATCATTAAAAAATAACAATATTTTAAAATTACGGCTTTCCTGAATTAATCGCCACTTTGCCTACCGCTCAACCCACTGTGCGATGGGTGGATTCGCTCTATAATTTTACTGCAGCTAACTTCTGGGCAAGGGATGGTTCCAGGATATACTAGGTCATTATACGAAAAAGAGGCGTGGCACCGCCCACACAAACTATATTTTAAAACTATCATAAAACACATTCCGAAGTGCGGATTCTCTTGAAAATTTTATTGTGACTAACTTATGAACTGATGATAGTTTCTGAATGGTTACTATACAATGGTCATGATACAAATGGACGTGAGACTGCCCACACGAACTATATATTAAAATTATCACAAAACAAGTAACGAATGGCGGATTCTCTGAAAATTTTACTGTATCTAGCCTGTGGAAAGGGGACGTTTTCTGGCTATAATAGGGGAAGACACGACAAATGGGCATCACAAAAACTATATTTTAAAACTATAACAAAATACATTGATTCATTTCAAAATTTTATTGTAACGAACAGAGGATGACCCTTGACTATAAAAAGGTCATGCTACAAAAAGGGACTATAAAGTAACACGTGCCGATTTTTTTCTGCCGCTACGTTCAGGTAAGGGTTTGGTTCTTGAATATAAGAGGTCATGGTATGAACAATTGGCGCGTTTCCAAATACTCGAACCAAGCAAGGTGTTCCAGTAGATGGATATCAAATTGTTTATGCTTCATATGCATTGGGCCGTGTTTATACCGTACACTCACACAACGCAGAATGTTATTATTTGAGAATGATATTAGTTAACGTGAGAGGACCCACTTCAGTTTAAAATTTAAGAGCAGTTGAGAGAGGCGTGTCAGAAACAGGGGACCACATTAATGTATGCTTCTGTCAGCTGTCATCCTCTCCAGATACGAACTTTGTTTGCGACAATATTAAGAACTTGCTCGCCATCTAACCCAAAAGACCTGTGGGAAAAATTCAAAGAGGGTATGAGTGAGGACATTTTGCATCATTATCGCACCGTTACGATTCTATATCATTTGCGATTAACATTTTCAATGATACGCTGATAAAAATTTAAGACATATTCCTAGCCATCAGCAACAAAACTCTTAATCAACTTGGATTGATGGTGCCTGAACGTTATACCTTTGACATTATTGATTGAGATATGCTAAGAGAACGGCAATTCAATGTTGAAGACTTGCGTTTGTTTGTCGCAACAAAAAACCTCTATTAATTGCAAAGCAACAAGTGGCCTTTGACAAAATAATAACTGCAGTAACAAATAACAGCGGCGGCCTTTTTTCTCGATGCACCAGGAGGCACAGTTATAACCTTTCGCATCAGCGCACATCCGCTCTCAAAATGGGATAGCTTTAGCTATTTCTTCCCCCGGTATTGCTGCTACATTATTGGATGGAGGACGAACGGCACATTCAGCGTTGAAATTACCATGGAATATGCAATTTTTTGATTCTCCTACCTGTAATCTTGGCAAAAGTTCAGGCATGGCGAAAATGCTGGAAACATGCAAGCTGATTGTGTGGGATGACTGCACCATGGCACATAAGAAATCCCTACAAGCGCTTAATCGGACATTTCAAGATTTTAGATCAAATACACAACCATTATGTGGAACTCTTTTTTTACTAGCTGGAGACTTCCGACAGACCCTTCCAGTAATTCCAAAATCAGCACCCGCATCTCCGGCGATATGTACAAAAAATTAATTAATATGCGTGTACATCTGCATCACAATGACTCAGCAGTTATATTTTCGAAATATGGAAAAGTATCAGTTGATGCAGTGAAAAGGAGTATTACATTTTCAAAAATTGTCATTCAGGAATCAATTCAGCAATTAATCGAGAAAGTCTTCCCACAAATTACCACAAACAAAGAGTGGTTTTACGTCCGTGTTATATCGGCTGAAAAAAACAACGATGTTAATAATTTAATTCTTGAACAAATTTCTAGGTGATTGCAGACATTACAAATCGATAGACAGTATCATGAATGCGAATGAAGTTGCCAACTATCGAATTGAATTTCTAAATTCTTTGGACCTTCCAGGAATTCCGCCGCAAATGTTATCTCTTAAAATTGGTTCACCTATAATTCTCCTAAGGAATGTTAGTCCTCCACGATTGTGCATTTGTACTAGAATTTCTGTCAAGCGACTAATGCCCAACGTCATTGATTGTTACTCAAAACACAGGACAATCACTTGAAGTTTGTGGATTGAATGTGGAAAATCCATGTTTTTCACATGGTCAGTTATATGTTGCTTGCTCTCAAACCCTAAAACTTTAATTTACTTGAACAAGTTGGAAAAATTGTAAATATCGTGTATCCCGAAGCACTCCAATGAAATACTGACTAACTTAACTAATAGACACAAAATACATTCTTAGAAATAATTACCATAATTAATTAACTCTCTAATAAATGTTTCATTTTCTTTAAAGAAACACTGAAAAAATTATTTAAATTTTCATGAAGTTTTTACATTTTAAAAATGTAACTTATGAATTTAAATAATAAGTATTAATTTAATCTAATTTACAGAAGTAAAAATATACAAAACAAAAATTGCGAGCATACAAAGTTATATACATAAGGAAGACGAAAACCCGTGCAACGCCGGGTACAAAAAGCTAGTGTTTAATAAAATTGGACGTCACTTCACCACTTCCTCTTATCTCTCGATGACATGCAACAACCTAGCAGAAGTTATCTTATCTGAAATCTAAAAATAATAATTGCCTATTTGAGCAATGGTTTCATACGTTTGTTCCTGAGTTGACATTAAAAATCTAATTAAAAAAATTTTTATTTTTAGGTCAGGGTTTTGTGTGTGTGCGAATATTATTCCTCTTTCAGCTCTCCAGATTTTTCAGCTTAATATTTTGTTCCTTGTGGTCCTGACCTCCTATAGGCCCCTGTTTCCAAAAAAGCCCCTTACCCTTTAACAAATATAACAGTCAAGTGTTTTCCACTTGTTCAGCCAATGAACCAAAATGTCATTAGCACAACAAAGTTGCACTATAAAAAAAGCCTCTTAGCACAGAGAAGTGAAAGCTCAGATATAAAATAAAAATCAGTAAGGAAAGGCTAAAGTCGGGAGGGCCGACTATATGATACACTCCACTTTCTATCCGAATACAATTCAACTCGATAAAAAGTGAAAAGAATATTTGTATCGGGGCTATATCCCAACATGGAATAAAGTGACTAACTTTCAAAATAAGTTCTTCCAGTTCAAATATAACATTTGGTGGTCACTTCAAAGAAATTCGGAGAAAATTTGTGGTTTCTGGGGCGGAAAAAGTCTATCCGCGAGCAAAATTTGTATTGGATCTATATGTAAATCTGAACCGATCTGACCCATTTTCACCATGGGTGTTTCTAGTTGAAATATAAGATATTTTGAAAGAAATCTGTTAAAATATGTAGTTTATAGAGTGGAAAAAGTGAAATCGGGAGAGAAATTTGTGTGGCAGCTATATATAAATCTGAACCGATCTGGCCCATTTTTACCACAGGTGTTTCTAGTTGAACTATAAGATGTTTTGCCAATTTTGAAGAAAATCTGTTAAAATATGTGGTATCTAGAGCGGAAAAAGTCAAATTGGGATCGAAATTTGTATGGGAGCTATATATAAATTTGAACCGATTTGATCCATTTTCGTCATGGGCGTTTCTAGTTGAAATATAAGATAGTTTGCCAAATTTGAAGACAATCTGATACAATATGTGGTTTCTAGAGCGGAAAAAATCAAATCGGGAGCGAAATTTGTATGGGAGCTATATATAAATCTGAACCGATCTGACCCATTTTTACCACAGATGTTTTTAGTTGAACTATAAGATGCCAATTTTGAAGAAAATCTGTTAAAATATGTGGTATCTAGAGTGAAAAGTGTCAAATCGGGAGTGAAATTCGTATGGGGGCTATATCTAAATCTGAACCGATTTTCTTCAAATTAAATAGCGTTCGTTCTTATCCCGAGAAACTTAGTTGTGCAATGTTTCATTTGGTTCTGTGTACAATTGCGACCTGTATCGTGATTACAAGAATAGATGGACAGACAGACAGAAGTCGATCGGTATTATTAACAATGGGTCTATCTCTCTTCCTTTTGGGTGTTACAAACAAATGCACAAAGACATAATACTCTCGTGGAGTGTATAACAAATTCAAATTTGAAAATTATTTTTCGTGCTTCAGACGGAGTGTGTTTTTTGAGGACCCCTCTTGCTTCTTAGAAGGATTAAAGTCCGGATCCTCAGTATTGTCGTCTACGGAAAAATCACTTTCGAAAATATTTTGAGACATTTTCACCTATAATTTAATTTTATTTATATTGAATTGGAGTTTGTATATCCGTTACCTTTCGGTTTTAGCTGGCAAAAGAACGAGAACAGAAAAAATCAAAACTGACATATATTGAAACGTTTTGACAAACAGACTACTATGACTCTCATACCGATTTCGCGAGAATCAAAAGTAATCACAAAAAATCAAAAGTAATCTAAAATAGTCAAAAGTAACCAAAAGTAATCTTTTAAAGTAGTCGAACTCATTTTTGATTACTTTTGATTATTTTTCAGTAATCGCAAGTAATCCTGATTATTTTTTGATTACTTGTAATCGTAATCAATTACAAATCGTATAAAACTGAATATAATCGTATTGTAATCATTACTTTTACTTTAAAAAAAGTAATCTAATTACTAATGATTACGATTACTAATCATTACTTAACAGCTCTGATCCAAACATGGAATGAAGTGACTAACTTTCACAATAAGTTATTCCAGTTGAAGTATAACATGTTATGCTCAATTTTAAGAAATTCTCTGAAAATACGCGGTTTCTGGGGGAACGAAATGTGTATGAGAGCTATATGTGAATCTGAACCGATGTGACCCATTTGAACCATAGGTGTTCCTAGTTTAAATATAAGATGATTTGTCAATTTTGAAGAAAATCTGGTGAAATATGTAGATTCTGGAGCTGACAATTTCAAATTGGGAGCGAAATTTGTATGGGAGCTATATATAATCTGAACCGATCTAACACATTTTTACAACAGGTGTTTACAGTTGAAATATAAGGTGTTTTGCGAATTTTGAAGAAAATCTGTTAATAAAGGGTGTTTTTTATTGAGGTATAGAACTTCGAATTGAAATAAAACACAAGAAAATCGTTTTAATGTCCATCAATTTCGCTTTATTGGAAGGATAATTTTATGCCATTAATATTTAAATATGATTTCGGGCATGTGGCCGCCGCGGCTGGCTCGAATATAGCCAATTCTACAGGTCCAATTTTCAACCACTCCAATTGCTGTGCACGGTGGCGAATCGATTCATTCGGGTCCTCTTCAACACTTTGCTCTACAGCGGCAATTGTTTCTTCGGTGCGCACTGTTCGACGTCTCTGCGGATGCGTATTATCACATAGAGTAAACGTAGTGCGAAAACGATCCATGGTTAACCGAATAAATTGCTCTGATGGACGATTATGTCGACCATATGGACGGAGCTTGCGGTGAACTTCGCGAACTGAACCATTACTTTCGAAATAAATTTGCACGATTTGCAAGCGTTGTTCTTTTGTCAACCTGTCCAATTTTCAACCACTCCAATTGCTGTGCACGGTGGCGAATCGATTCATTCGGGTCCTCTTCAACACTTTGCTCTACAGCGGCAATTGTTTCTTCGGTGCGCACTGTTCGACGTCTCTGCGGATGCGTATTATCACATAGAGTAAACGTAGTGCGAAAACGATCCATGGTTAACCGAATTAATTGCTCTGATGGACGATTATGTCGACCATATGGACGGAGCTTGCGGTGAACTTCGCGAACTGAACCATTACTTTCGAAATAAATTTGCACGATTTGCAAGCGTTGTTCTTTTGTCAACCTGTTCATGATGAAATGGCAAACCAAACTAAATATTAATCACTTGACAGCTGACAAAATGGCCGCCAGTTAAAAAAGTGATGCCAACTTAAAGTTCTATACCCCAATAAAAAACACCCTTTATAAGTGGATTCTAGAGCGGAAAAATTCAAATTGGGAGCAAACTATGTATGGGAGCTATATATAAATCTGAACCCATCTAACACACTTTTGTAACAGGTGTTTCCGGTTGAAATATAAGGAGTTTTGCGAATTTTGAAGAAAATCTGTTTAAAATATGTGGATTCTAGAGCGGAAAAATTCAAATTGGGAACGACATTTGTATGGGAGCTATATATAAATCTGAACCGATCTAACACATTTTTATCACAGGTGTTTTTAGTTGCACTATAAGATGTTTTGCCAATTTTGAAGAAAATCTGTTGAAATATATGGTATCTAGAGTGAAAAGGGTCAAATCGGGAGTGAAATTCGTATGGGGGCTATATCTAAATCTGAACCGATTTTCTTCAAATTAAATAGCGTTCGTCCTTGTCCCGAAAAACTTCGTTGTGCAAAGTTTCGTTTGGTTCTGGCTACAATTGCGACCTGTATCGTGATTACAGCAATAGATGGACAGACGGACATTGCTAAATCGACTCAGAAAGTGATTCTAAGCCGATCGGTATAATTAACAATGGGTCTATCTCCCTTCCTTTTGGGTGTTACAAACAAATGCACAAAGACATAATACTCTCGTTGAGTGTATAAAAATGTTAAAAGTGCTACCAATCAAACGGATGTGCCTAGAATCATGAAATTAGATGTGTTGATTCCAATATGTAGCTGAATCAAGAAATTGCAAATGGCCCTGAGGGAAAATGTTTATCTCTAATTACGGCTGACAATACACCTAATAGTTAGAATACATTTTTGAAGATTGCTCCCTCATGTTCACTTTTTGATTACAATTGCAGTATTATATATATTAGTAGTTACTTCATAATTCTATGGAATGCACTCCGTGGTGGAATGGAATGCACTCCGTGGTGGAGATTCGACCCGGCCGAACTTAACGCATTTTTACTTGTTAGATACTTATTTATGAATATTATGAATGCAAGGCTGTATATCTATATCATAGTATTTTGCAGTTTTTAGTCCGAAAATTTGCAAAACTGAGTTTTGCGGGCCAAGTATGGCGGCTATTTAATTTGAAGCAACCTGGTTCTTATTTATGTACGGATCCGACGGAACGGGTAAATTTCTTCAAATTTAATACAAGACATTATATTTTAATGAGCAACATTTACAGTGAATTTGGGTCATACCGGTTAAGATCCATACAAATTTCGCTCCAGTTTGGAATTTTCCCGCTCTAGAGACAACACATCTTTGCGAATTTTGTTGAAATTTTTTCACCTCTTTGGCAGCAGTTGACGTTCTCAGGCGGTATTTCAGAAATAGAAATATAGATTCAGAAATATGTCGAAAAAGATCGATCTTCCAAAAAACGTGAACCAATTTTAGCCCAACTAATTTTGTTGTATAAATTGACGTGTAATTTTGCTATTTAAGCGGGAAGAGCATTATTTATCACTTTGATGTCTTCGGTGACCCCATTGAAATGTTCAGGCAAATTTTTCCGTAGGTCATTTGAATCCTTAAATGTCCTTTTTGAAAGGACTTTATTGATTTTGTCGAAAAAAGGGTCAAACCCTTTAAAGAGGGGAGCTACAGGGTTCAGATCTTCCACAAAAGTGATCCTCATTTAATTCCACAATATTGTTATGACAATAAGAATGTTCTCATTAATTTACACCACTATTTTCACTTAATATAATAATAATGTTCAGAAAAACACAATTCAGCAAAAGCAAACTGCGAACCTTTCTTCTAAGCTTTCATAAAGTTTTGTTTTTGGTCACTCTGTCCCAATACAGGATGATAATTATGTAGGTTATATATTAAGTTTATATGGTGGAGGTGATAATGGGCGTGGTCCGATCGACCCATTTTTATACACTCCACGAGAGTATTATGTCTTTGTGCATTTGTTTGTAACACCCAAAAGGAAACGAGATAGACCCATTGTTAATTATACCGATCGTCTTAGAATCACTTTCTGAGTCGATTTAGCAATGTCCGTCTGTCTGTCTGTCTGTCTGTCTGCCCGTCCGTCCGTCCGTCCATCTATTCTTGTAATCACGATACAGGTCGCAATTGTAGACAGAACCAAATTAAACTTTGCATAACGACGTTTTTCGGGATAAGGACGAACGCTATTTAATTTGAAGAAAATCGGTTCAGATTTAGATATAGCCCCCATACGAATTTCACTCCCGATTTGACTCTTTTCACTCTAGATACCACATATTACAACAGATTTTCTTTAAAATTGGCAAAACATCTTATATTGTGACTAGAAACACCTGTGGTAAAAATGTGTTAGATCGGTTCAGATTTATATATAGCTCCCATATGAATTTCACTCCCGATTTAACATTTTCCGCTATAGAAACCACATATTGTACCCGATTTTCTTTAAATTTGGCATAACATCTTATAATCCAACTAGAAACTCCTATGCAGATAATGGGTAAGATCGGTTCAGATTTAGATATAGCCCCCATACAAATGTCGCTCCCTCTTTGACATTTTCCGCTCTAGAAACCACATATTGTATCAGATTGTCTTCAGATTTGGTAAAACATCTTATATTTCCACTAGAAACACCCATGGTGAATATCGGTCAGATCGGTTCAGATTTATATATAGCTCCCATACAAATTTCGCTCCCGATTTGACTTTTTCCGCTCTAGAAACCACATATTGTATCAGATTGTCTTCAGATTTGGTAAAACATCTTATATTCCCACTATAAACTCCCATGGTGAATATCGGACAGATCCGTTCAGATTTATATATAGCTCCCATACAAATTTCGCTCCCGATTTGACTTTTTCATATTGTATCAGATTGTCTTCAGATTTGGCAAAACATCTTATATTTAAACTAAGAACACCTATGGTGAAAATAGGTCAAATCGGTTCAGATTTAGATATAGCCCCCATATAAATGTCGCTCCCGATTTGACTTTTTCCGCTTTAAATGCCACATATTCTAATCGATTTTCTTTAAATTTGGGACAACATCTTATAATCCAACTAGAAACACTATGCAGAAATTGGGTAAGATCGGTTCAGATTTAGATATAGCCCCCATACAAATGTCGCTCCCGATTTGACTTTTGCCGCTTTAAAAGCCACATATTGTCCTTTCCGATATAAAATTTTTTGTCAAACACATACATTTACAGGATACAAAAAACCTTCCCGTTCTTACTTTTTCACCGAATAGAAATGTATTCGGATTGAAAGTGGAGTGTATCATAGAGTCGGCCCCGCCCGACTTTAGCCTTTCCTTACTGGTTTATTTTTTAAGTATGTTATGTATAGCAAATATACAAAATTACATCATTGTATTTTTATTTTTCGACTTTAAGACATAAAAAGTGGATTTGGGATCAGTGTACTAGTACAGGGGTATACAATGGCAATATTGCTGCCTCAAAAAATAAATTTAATGTTTCGAAAGAAAGGGAACTGATAATTTAATATTTATTATCAATTCTACAATATAATTAGTTTTAAAAAGTTTTGTATCTCTTAATTTAAAAAATATGCACAATGAAACCTATATTTAATTATTTGTATACCCTACACCACAGGGTATAATGTCTTTGTGCATTTGTTTGTAACACCCAAAAGGAAACGAGATAGACCCATCGACCCATTATACCGATCGACTTAGAATCACTTTTTGAGTCGATTTATTTTTTAATCAAAGTCCAGATCGCAATTGTGGTTAGCACTAAATGAAACTTTGCACAACGAAGTTTTATGGGATAAGGACGAACGCTATTTAATTTGAAGAAAATCGGTTCAGATTTAGATATATCTCCCATACGAATTTCGCTCCCAATTTGACTTTTACCGCTCTATAAACCTCTATAAACATATGTTAACAGATTTTCTTCAAATTTAGCAAAACAACTTATATTTTAGCAAGAAACAACTCTGGATAAAATGAATCAGATCGGTTCAGATATATATATATATATATATATATATACCTCCCGCACAAATGTCTCCCCCGATTTGATTATTTCCGCTCTATAAACCACATATTTTAACAGATTTTCTTCAAATTTGGCAAGACAAATTATAATTCAACTAGAAACAGTTCTGGTAAAAATGGGCCAGATCGGTTCAGATATATATAGCTCCAATACAAATTTCGCCACTGAATTGATTATTTCCGCTCTAGAAATACCATATTTGCTTAAAATTTGGCAAACCAGCTCATATTTCAACTACAAACATCCATGGCGAAAATGGGTCAAATCGGTTCAGATTTATATATAGCTCCCATATAAATGACTCCCCCGATTTAATTCTTTCCGCTCTAGAAACCACATATTTAACAGATTGTCATCAAATTTGGGAAAGCGTCTTATATTTCAGAAAACCTATGCTAAAAATGTGTCAGATCGGTTCAGATTTGTATATAGCTCTCATTCTAAGTTTGTGTTCAATTTTTTTTACAAATACAGATAGAAGTATGAAATTTGTAGTATATACATACATATATACATGTAACGACATTTTTATACCCTACACCACAGGGTATATTGAATAGGTGTAGGGTATCATATAGTCATATAGCCACGCCCGACTTTAGCCTGGCTTACTTATTTTATCATTGGAAAAAGTTGATTTCATTTTTATACCCTCCACCTCCAGGATGGGGGTATATTCACTTTGTCATTCCGTTTGTAACACCTTGAAATATTCATCGGAGACCCCATAAAGTATATATATTCTGGGTCGTGGTAAAATTCTAAGACGATATAGCCATGTCCGTCTGTCCGTCTGTCCGTCTGTCCGTCTGTCTGTCTGTCTGTCTGTCTGTTGAAAGCACGATAGCGGCCGAACGAAATGAGCTAGGAGGTTCAAATTTTTCCTAAATGTGTCTTATGGTTGTAGATCGGTTGGGATTGAAAGTGGACGAAATCGGCCCAGAGGGAAAAATTTTTCCTTCACAAGGACTGAAAATACCACTAATATTTTGTGTATTTCAGCATGTTTTTGAACATATTAGCTTGTATTTACTTGATATTTGCAATGCGCATTCCCTTTATAGCATAAAAGGCCACCATAGAGAGATTTTTATTTGTAGGGGGCGAAATGGGACAAAAAGGGATAAAAATGGTACCTTCCAAACGACAACAGATAGAAACACGAAATTTGGCGTGTATATTCCTCTAATAGAGTAGATAAATAATATAAAAGTATTTTTTCTAAATTCGTACTTTAAAGGGGTTAAATGGGGCAAAAGGGATAAAAATAGTACCAACCTAACGGCTGCACCTAGAATAGTGAAATTCGATATATACATTCCTCTGATTGCCTAGACACGTAAAATAAAATTACTTTCCAAAATTCGAACTTTTTGGGGTTTTTTTAGTGCGTGTTTTTGGGATGTATTCGATAGTAATTCTCATTCACGTTGTTGGGGTTCTGCCTTAAGTAGTTGAGCTGCTGTTGCGAATAATCACTTCGAAGTCCACTACCGGTGGCCATCATGGAACCAAATTATCTATTCTGAAAGAAAAACGTTCGAGGTCGGGACGAATTTGGTTTTTGAAAAATATTTTGTGTTGACTTTTATGGACTTGATATCCTAAAATTTGTCTTATACTGGATAATTATTTGTTTTCATACACACATTGATATAGCTGCGGAAAATTTAAAAAATATTTTTTTTATTTTGAGCGCAATTTTAACCTTTTGTTTAGATTTTTGTTATCGCAACTTAGTTATAAATATTTTTTTGAATTTTTAACAAAAAAATATACAGGTATATATACTCAGCAATGCTTCTGCCGCGCCAACGCTCATTGTTTTAGTTTTTTTTTTTATACCCTCCACCTCCAGGATGGGGGTATATTCACTTTGTCATTCCGTTTGTAACACCTTGAAATATTCATCGGAGACCCCATAAAGTATATATATTCTGGGTCGTGGTAAAATTCTAAGACGATATAGCCATGTCCGTCTGTCCGTCTGTCCGTCTGTCTGTCTGTCTGTTGAAAGCACGATAGCGGCCGAACGAAATGAGCTAGGAGGTTCAAATTTTTCCTAAATGTGTCTTATGGTTGTAGATCGGTTGGGATTGAAAGTGGACGAAATCGGCCCAGAGGGAAAAATTTTTCCTTCACAAGGACTGAAAATACCACTAATATTTTGCGTATTTCAGCATGTTTTTGAACATATTAGCTTGTATTTACTTGATATTTGCAATGCGCATTCCCTTTATAGCATAAAAGGCCACCATAGAGAGATTTTTATTTGTAGGGGGCGAAATGGGACAAAAAGGGATAAAAATGGTACCTTCCAAACGACAACAGATAGAAACACGAAATTTGGCGTGTATATTCCTCTAATAGAGTAGATAAATAATATAAAAGTATTTTTTTCTAAATTCGTACTTTAAAGGGGTTAAATGGGGCAAAAGGGATAAAAATAGTAACAACCTAACGGCTGCACCTAGAATAGTGAAATTCGATATATACATTCCTCTGATTGCCTAGACACGTAAAATAAAATTAATTTCCAAAATTCGAACTTTTTGGGGTTCAAATGGTAAAAGGGGATAAAAATAGTACCTACCAAATGACAGCTGCTAGAATCATGAAATTCGGAGTATACATTCCTCTGATTGCGTAGACACGTGAAATAAAATTACTTTCCAAAATTCGAACTTTTTGGGGTTCAAATGGTAAAAGGGGATAAAAATAGTACCTACCAAATGTCAGCAGCTAGAATCATGAAATTCGGTGTGGACATCCCTCTAATTGCATAAACACGTAAAATAGAGGGATTTTTCGAAATTCGTACTTTTAAGGGATATAATTAAAAAGATGGATAAAAATGGGACCTACCAAAACGCTGAAGTTGAAATCATGAAATTCGGTGTATACATTCTGACTATGAAGACTTGAAAAAGGGTTTTTTCGAAATTTGTACATTTGGGCGGAGAATGGGGTGAATGGGGATATCTTTAAAATTTATACTTTTCTTATCACTTTGTCTGTATCTGAAAATGCTTCTTTCTAATGGCGACTGACAATCGCCTAATATTTAGTCATGTTCACTTTCACAATTTCATCATTTTATTTATATATAGTAGTCGATATTAAACAGTGCGCATAAGTATACATTATAGTTTGAAATAGTAAACAAATATAATAATGTGCATAAAAATATCACAATTTTCGTGCTTCTATGTAAAGTCGACATCCTTTAATCTGCTGGTAATACTGTGGAATGCACTCCGTGGTGGAGGGTATATAAGATTCGGCCCGGCCGAACTTAACGCCTTCTTACTTGTTTATTATTTCATATGTAAAGTTAGGTTGCAGAGGATGCCCGTCAGTTGTGGACACAACCAGGGCCGATTGCGATTGGACATTTTTATGGAGCTGTATCTAAATCTGAACCGATGTGTCCTATTTTCATCACACATACAACAACAACGGTTTCTGTTACTTCCAATGTTTTGGGAATTTGCAATTATAATACAAATCCATTTCGACAAAGGAAGAAAATTGTTTGATATACATAAACTTATTTCTCTTTGTTCATTTACAACAACTGATGACATGTTTACCGCAAACAAACTAATTTTTCCCACAAATGAAACTCAGAAACGATGTTCACGTGTCTAAAATTTCGTTTCTACGAAATGCATTTTTTCTCTGCGTGTAGTAGAAACAATAAGAAATTAATCACTTATGTCAAATATTTTTCTGAGCTAGTATTTTTTTGTACATATGTAACAAGTATTATTCAAAAGAGAAACAACAAATTCAGTAACTTGGATCTACGTAGGAAAACGAAACTATAAAATACCAATTTTTTGTTTTTTTTTTTTGGAATTAAAATTTCAAGTCGTTTCTTCTTGCATTTCATCGAATACAACAAAACTGTATTTGTTATTCGAATTTATACATATTTAAGATTATAAAAATTAAGAAACATTTCCAAATATTTTTTATTTAATCGGAATATGCGTATAAAGATTTTGAGTAAACATCCTGTTACTCATATCCTATATAAATTAAAAACCCCAAAACTCTTTAGACATCCTATTTAGACCCATACTTTGTTAAAAATCATATCCAATTTTCTGCATTTATCATAGAAAATTGCGGGACTGAAGGGTTTATCGCCGAGGAATTTGATCTTTTTTTGTGTTATTATTCTTCAAAATATATATCGAGGGCTTATATTCAAAAGTGGCTATAAACCATTTTCTCGAAAATGAGTTTTTGATGCCAAAGAAAAGACTTTTTTCTAAAGCCATTTCTTTTAATTTTTAATTTGGCTATCCCCTCGCAATTTAGTTTGTGACTGCATAAGTGGCTATGAACATAAAAATAAAAAGTTTAAAACATTTTTCTAGATTTAGGGGATATCGTACTATCAAATTCCATCATTTCGAGTTAATAGCATTTTGATTCCCAAGTTATCAGGCTAAAACAGGAAAAATGGTGGCTGTAAAGTCAAAAATTGTGAAAAGTATATTTAGAAAAACCGGCGTAACTTTTTAATATATTGAGAATACCAAAATATTTCTTTGGCATGTGATAGCTGACTTCATGGGGAATATTTGTGTATGAAAAGTTTCAGAATTATGAATGAAGAAAGTTAAAATATAAGGAATTACAACGGCGAATTTGGATTTTTCATCAATTGCAGCGATTTTCGCGACTGGCTACATATATCTTACAAGCGACCAATCTGACGGATGAAGCTGGAATATTTAAATTCGCTGTGTACATCAAAAGTACATCAAAATTTCATGAAAAAAGTTATGGAGTTTACAATAAATCTTATTCTTATTTCAACATTCATAGTGCTCAATTTTAATCATATAAATGTGAAACCGCGAATAATAGGAAATTTCGAAAACTTTTTAATCGTAGCAATTAGTAATCCTTTTTAGATTAAACTGTAGAAGAATAACTAATAATTTCTCTTCAAATTAAGGAGAAAATTAGTTTTTTCGCTCTCCTGAAAAGTTATGTTTTTGAATATAAGCCCTCGATATGTATGTATGTAATTTCAAGCACCTATTTAAAAAAAAGTTCTACACATAGAGAACAAGTCTGTTAATATAAGCAGCGATTGTCTGCTGCCTAACAGCAGACACTTTTCTGCTATTACATTCGTTTTTTGGCATAACTGTAGTTTTCTGCAATCTTACATCACTTATTTCTTAAATACTTTATGAATTATTCTAAACAACCACTGCGAAGGCGCATATCTTGCATTCGCAACAATCATGGAGTAATAGCTCAACTCCTTATGGCAGAGGTATCATTAAACTTTTGAGAAATATTTCATGTTGTCATTTTTTGTATAAATTTGTCATACTCTGAAGCAAAACTATTTGTTTGATTTTTTAGTTTAATTGAACTTATTTTAATTTCACCCTTTTTCCTTGTATAAAATAAATTTTTTCTCAGTTTAAGTAAAAATTTACTCGTTTTGAGGAAAAAAAAACAGCAAAATTGTCCTCAATTTGAGTAAATATATACTTGATTTGAGTAAACAGTTTTAGGAAATTTTCAGCAAAATTTTACTAAGATTTATTAAAAATGTACTTAGTTTGAAGAAAATTTTGCTTAAATTTAGTAAAAAATTACTTGGTTTTAGGAAAAAATTACTTAGATTTAGGAAAATTTCTGCAAAATTCTATTTATATTTAGTTAAAATGTACTTGGTTTCCTAAATTTTAGTTAATTTTAACTCATAATAGGGTTAACTTTTTTATGAGTGTAGATGAAAACCCCCCCAGGGGAAAATCCTGCGCACGGGCCTGTGCACAACCAACGAATTCACTCGGGGCCAACTAAATTCGGCCCATTGTAAGTAGTATAGGAGAAAAGGATTTAGGAGGTAGAAGCTATGGTGATTGAATGAATAATGAGTAATGGAAAAGGTGGGGTTATCTCAGATTTTAGTCTGTATTCCCAATGATTCTTTTGAGCCAGGAGGATTTCTTTACAAATCGGATGAGGGTTATTTTTTATAAATCCTTTTTATGCGAAATGTAATAACTTACTTTACTAAAGTTCGAATGTTTTATTCGGAAAAAAGTGTTTATATAACAAAACA
This sequence comes from Polietes domitor, assembly GCA_947397865.1. NCBI lineage: Eukaryota > Metazoa > Arthropoda > Insecta > Diptera > Muscidae > Polietes > Polietes domitor. The sequence goes on from OX377619.1 coordinate 145,629,391, forward strand.
ATATGTTGATGATTTCCCGTCCAGTCCATGGATACCGGGAAATCGAAAAAATAATTCCTGTTTCCCGGAAAATAAAAAGTACGGGAACATGCAAACACTACTTTATATATAGGCTTTTGTTGTAGTATTGTCATTTTGGCTGGATTCGTCACAATTTTCTGAAATTGTTTGTGAACTATCTACTACTAACAGTAACTCTAGCTACCTATACAAGATTTTCGTTTGAATATTTGCAGGATGAAATACAAGAATTAAATACCTTCATCTGATCCTTTACTATTTCGTACAATTTTGCGTTCATTAGCTCTAAACCTGAACATCTTTGATTTTTTCTAGGTAATACCCCTCGTTCATTGGTAACCCTGGCATATTTACACTTTTCTAAATTATAATGAGAACAAATTCCCATACCAAGTCGATCCTACCTGCAGGTGAGGGCAGTCAGTGTGTGTTTACTTTTGAATCACCTGATCATTTATCGCCTCCTATGAGTGGAGCGGAGTGCAGTAGTAGGTGTGTGTCTCATTAAGTCATTTCATAGCTAGAAATTAAAAGACCTCTCATAACATGACAGGTTTTAATAACAGCAGCAGCGTGTTACTGATGCTGTGCACGATAGATAACTGCCACATAAATAATGTCATAATCTGAAAGTTTATTGACAGCACAAAACTCAGCTGAAATGCGCAGCGCTGCACTGCATTCGTTCTCTCCGCCACTAATGTCAGTAGCTGTCATGTTCAAAAGCCGAGTTTAAACATGTAGAGTTAATGTGTCGCTATTGTTGTTGTGAATAACAAATACAAAGTGATGCGTTCGTTGTAGTCATCGGAGAAGGTTTTCTACTCGGCTGTCCGAATAGAATGTCAAGTCTATAAAGATTTTGATACGTTTTCATATTTGCTTCAGTGAAGGTGGCCACTGGAAGGAGGTATAATGAGAGCGGAAATATTTTACAAATAGAAAATAGCAAGGTTCGACCAACGTATTTTTTAGAGTGGACAAAAAATAAATAAAACTAAAACTATGTAAATTGTTGGATTCAAATTACTGGTCTTTTTGAAGATTGTTAAGGCATAGGGTTATCTTTGCATTTTCTGTATAGGGTGTGTTCTACACACTTACGTAGAACATTACGAGGATCATTTTTGTAGAACACTTTAAACCTCTAACTGTAATTATATTACCCGTGTACCCGACTCTTTGTCAACCAGTCATTTCGTCATCGTATGATCTTACCCTCGTATCTCACTCTCAACTTAAGTGTCTATTCGATTTCCCCACCTTTATGAAATCGTTCCATTCTGAACATGTCAAGTGTAAGAAACATTTGAAAATATCCAATCTGACATTTATACTCGACATGACGTCCTCGCAGTTCGTTTCCCATCCACCATGCCTTCACCATGCCTGGGGTTGCCACAAAACGCCGAGTGTCGTCTATGTTTTGGTTGCTGTATTCCTGTCAATGTTGCTTCTTGTTATTAATATTTGTGTCATTCATGTCGTTGCTATTGTTGTTCACGTTTCCATCGATTTTTTCCTGGGATTCTGACTGAGCAGCTACACGGCTACTGTCACCGTCAGACCGTCAGACTGTCAGTAATTGTCACTTTTGTTGTCAGATTTCAAATTGTATTCACATGTTGTGAGTTGACAATATTGAATTCTGACACACATACCGTGAAGCAAGAACAACAACAACAGCAGCAGCAGCATAAAACAAAACTGTCACCGAACAAAGGTGTGCCGTTGTGACGGCGTACGTATCATTTTCCCAATGACATGAGTTTCCATTGTGCCCATGACTTCTATTGTCTGACAATTCCCGGTATGTCTAAGTAGCTCTGTAGAATTTTTACTTCATATCCGGTGAAAGAGAAAGAGTTTTGTTATGACTCATGATAGAGCACATTTCGGCAGTCTTAACTCAATATGGCACTCCTTCCATATTAAAATTTATTAGCGAATATATACCGTAGGTCGTATAAATTCTCTGTTTGTTTTAGATAGATTAGAGACGTACAAACATGAGTACTGTGGGTAGATTTTTATACCCTACACCACTTCGTGGTCTAGGGTATTATAAGTTAGTTTCGCGCCAAATGTTTGTAACACCAAGAAATAATCGAGCTAGACCCACCTTTAAGTATACCGATCGGCTTATAATCACCAGCTGAGTCGATTTACCGATGTCTGTCTGTCCGTCCGTCCGTCCGTCTGCTGTCCATCTAAGCTTGTTCGCACTCTACAGGTCGCAATCGCTGTCCGATTATCATGAAACTTGACAGAAGTTATTTTTTCTGGCCAAGGACCATCGGTATTGAATTTGGAAGAAATCGGTTCAGATTTAGATATAGCTCCCATACAAATGTCGCTCCCGATTTGACATTTTCCACTTTAGAAACCACATATTGTACCCGATTTTCTTTAAATTTTGCAGAACATCTTATAATCGAACTAAAAACACGTTTGCAAAAATTGGGTAAGATCGGTTCAGATTTAGATATAGCACCCATACAAATGTCGCTACCTATTTCACTTTTTCCGCTTTAGAAACCACATATTGTACCCGATTTTCTTTAAATTTGGCAGAACATCTTATAATCCAACTAGAAACACGTATGCAAAAATTGGGTAAGATCGGTTCAGATTTAGATATAGCTCCCATACAAATGTCGCTCCCGATTTGACATTTTCCGCTCTAGAAACGACATCTTGTACCCGATTTTCTTTAAATTTTGCATAACATCTTATAATCGAACTAAAAACACGTATGCAAAAATTGGGTAAGATCGGCTCAGATTTAGATATAGCCCCAATAAAAATGTCGCTCCCGATTTCACTTTTTCCGCTTTAGAAACCACATATTGTACCCAATTTTCTTTAAATTTGGCACAACATTTTATAATCGAACTAGAAAAACCTATGCATAAATTGGGTAAGATCGGTTCAGATTTAGATATAGCTCCAATACAAATGTCGCTCCCGATTTCACTTTTCCCGCTTTAGAAACCACATATTGTACCCGATTTTCTTTAAATTTGGCACAACATTTTATAATCGAACTAGAAACACCTATGCTGAAACTGGGTAAGATCGGTTCAGATTTAGATATAGCCCACATACAAATGTCGCTCCCGATTTGACTTTTTCCGCTCTAAAATCCACATATTGTACCCGTTTTTCTTTAAAATTGGCACAACATCTTATAATCCAAACTATGGTGAAAGTGGGTAAAATCGGTTCAGATTTAGATATCGCCCTCATACAAATGTTGCTCCCGAATGTTTAACCGAATTTGGCCAAACTTTACATATTATATTTCACCAATAAACATACATGGTGAAAGGGGGCACATCAGTACAGGTTTCAATATACCCCCATACAAAAGTCCATCCCGATTTAAAATTTTTTGTCAAACACATACATTTACAGGATGCAAAAATCCTTCCCGATTTCACTTTTTTAGCGAATTGAATTGTAATGAGATAGAAAGTCCGTCCGTCTGTAGCATTTCCTTACTTGTTTGGAAAATGCCCATATGTCCATACTTTGATATAACCCAAATGGGGTCCCATTCTGATCTATTACAGCTTTAGAAACTACATCTTACATCAGATCTTCATTAAATTTTGCAGATCATGGTATTTTTCAACAAGGAATGCCTACCGTGAATGAGAAATATATAGGCCCATGTTTTGGACCAGGCCCAAAATGTAGTTATAGGCCCCCTTTTGAAATGTCGGTCCGATTCATCCTATTACTACTGTATAATTTGTATTTGTCTGTCGAATAATTGGATCAATTACCATATTATTAACCATATTCGTTAAATATGACTAAAGATGAATTTATAGTATAATTTATACTGTATAATTTATATGAACTACATAAAATTACTCCCATGAAATAAATGGGTTTAGTAATCAAAGCGAGTACATACGCAGGGAGTGGTGTAGGGTATTATATAGTCGGCCCCGCCCGACTTTAGCCTTTCCTTACTTGTTATACCCTACACTACTTCGTGGTCTAGGGTATTATAAGTTAGTTTCGCGCCAAATGTTTGTAACACCAAGAAATAATCGAGCTAGACCCACCTTTAAGTATACCGATCGGCTTGGAATAACCAGCTGAGTCGATTTAACGATGTCTGTCTGTCCGTCCGTCCGTCCGTCTGCTGTCCATCTAAGCTTGTTCGCACTCTACAGGTCGCAATTATTGTCCGATTGTCATGAAACTTGGCAGAAGTTATTTTTTCTGGCTAAGGACCATCGGTATTGAATTTGGAGGAAATCGGTTCAGATTTAGATATAGCCCCCATACAAATGTCGCTCCCGATTTGACATTTTCCGCTCTAGAAACGACATATTGTACCCGATTTTCTTTAAATTTGGCAGAACATCTTATAATCTAACTAGAAACATGTATGCAAAAATTGGGTAAGATCGGTTCAGATTTAGATATAGCCCCCATACAAATGTCGCTCCCGATTTGACATTTTCCGCTCTAGAAACGACATATTGTACCCGATTGTCTTTAAATTTGGCAGAACATCTTATAATCCAACTAGAAACATGTATGCAAAAATTGGTTAAGATCGGTTCAGATTTAGATATAGCCCCAAAACAAATGTCGCTCCCGATTTGACATTTTCCGCTCTAGAAACGACGTATTGTACCCGATTTTCTTTAAATTTGGCAGAACATCTTATAATCCAACTAGAAACACGTACGCAAAAATTGGTTAAGATCGGTTCAGATTTAGATATAGCCCCCATACAAATGTCGCTCCCGATTTGACATTTTCCGCTCTAGAAACGACGTATTGTACCCGATTTTCTTTAAATTTGGCAGAACATCTTATAATCCAACTAGAAACACGTACGCAAAAATTGGGTAAGATCGGTTCAGATTTAGATATAGCCCCCACACAAATGTCGCTCCCGATTTGACATTTTCCGCTCTAGAAAAGACATATTGTACCCGATTTTCTTTAAATTTGGCAGAACATCTTATAATCCAACTAGAAACACGTATGCAAAAATTGGGTAAGATCGGTTCAGATTTAGATATAGCCCCCATACAAATGTCGCTCCCGATTTGACATTTTCCGCTCTAGAAAAGACATATTGTACCCGATTTTCTTTAAATTTGCAGAACATCTTATAATCCAACTAGAAACACGTATGCAAAAATTGGGTAAGATCGGTTCAGATTTAGATATAGCCCCCATACAAATGTTGCTCCCGAATGTTTAACCGATTTTGGCCAAATTTTACATATTATATTTCACCAATAAACAGACATGGTGAAAGCGGGTCACATCGTTCCAGGTTTCAATATACCCCCATACAAATGTCCTTTCCGATTTAACATTTTTTGTCAAACACATACATTTACAGAATGCAAAAATCCTTCCCGATTTCACTTTTTTACCGAATTGAATTGCAATGAGAATTGTTTGGGTGATGCCCATATGTCCATACTTTGGTATAACTTTGGTATACTACTGTATAATTTGTATTTGTCTGTCGGACAATTGGATCAAGTTCCATATTATTTACCATATTCGTTAAATTTGACTAAAGATGAATTTATAGAATATAAATTATATGAATATAATTTATATAATTTGTATGAACTACATAAAATTGCTCCCATTAAGTACCTGGGTTTAGTAATCAAAGCGAGGTACATATGCAGGGAGTGGTGTAGGGTATTATATAGTCGGCCCCGCCCGACTTTAGCCTTTCCTTACTTGTTTTCAATAAATTATTCTGATTAAATCAACCAAGCTTTTTGGCATGCTTCTATGGCGTCAACTTATGATGAAAATCTTTGTGGTAATTTTTCCGTTCAGAGCTCAATGTTATTGCATTCTTAAAATAATCGTCGAAATCATCACAATGCTCTGATGGATCACTAAAATTATAATTGAACTACAGTTTATCACCAATATATTTTCTAAACTTTTCGTAGTATATTTCTATAAACGTGATTATGAACTTCATCGTTTAATGAATTTTCAATTCGCCAAATACATCATATATGATTTTGATCCGAGAATTGATTTTCAAAGGTATGTACGACAATGGTATAAACTAATCAAAAACTAGTAAGGAAAGGCTAAGTCGGACGGGCCGACTATATGATACCCTACACCACTCCCTGCGTATATACATGGTTTTGATTAAAAAACAGTTGCTTTATGAGAGTAAATATAATCTAATCTGGAATATTTGGCAAAGATCCGATGACAAATGCAGATTTTACAGCGGTAATAGGATAAATTGGACGGACATTTGTAGGGGCCTATAAAAACACTTGGGGGTTGTACGTCCGATGTAAAATGTTGGTCCTAGAGGGGTAATACTAAAAATGGGGTGCCATTTGTAAGGGCGCTTCATTAAAAAGTGTGCCCATATAGATCACTTTCAAAGTAGGTATTCTTTACTGAAATATAACATGATCAGCAACATTTTATCAAGATCCAGTGAAAGATGTCGGTTCTAGAGTGATAACAGTGTAAATTTGGTGTGCATTTGTATGGGGGCTATACCAAAACATTAACCTATATAGCTGGTTTTCAAAATGGCTTTTCTAGTTCAAATATAACTTCAGCTAAATTTCACAACAATGCGACAACAATTGCGACCTGTAGAGTGCGAACAAGCTTAGATGGACAGCAGACGGACAGACAGACATCGTTAAATCGATTCAGCTGGTAGTTCTAAGCCGATCCGTAACATAAATGTGGGTCTAGCTCGAATATTTCTTGGTGTTACAAACATTTGGCGAAAAACTAACTTATAATACCATAGTCCACTAGGTGGTGTAGGGTATAATTACCTTTCGCATAATGAATATCGGACCATTCCACGATGGGGCCAAATACCAATATTTTCAGAAAGTGACAATGGCAGATTGTTGCCAACACATTAAAATGACAAAATATAGAAATTTGAAACCAGGTGGCAACTCGATTTTTTCAAACCATGCTGCCAAAGTTACTACTTTTTCTCCTGTTTCATTTTTGATATTTCAATAAAAAATAATATGAAAACACATCTGTTGTAAAACTAAAGGGCACAAGCCAATATTTTTTTGTAAATAAGAAAATACTAAAACAGATATCTAAATTAATCATAAATTAAACAAGTAAGAAGGCGTTAAGTTCGGCCGGGGCGAATCTTATATACCCTCCACCACGGAGAGCATTCCGTAGTATTACCAGCAGATTAAAGGATGTCGACTTTACATAGAAGAACAGTACCATATTACGAAAATTGTGATATTTGTATGCACATTAATATATTTGTTTACTATTTCAAACTATAATGTATACTTATGCGCACTGTTTAAAATCGACTACTATATATAAATAAAATCCTGAAATTGTGAAAGTGAACATGCCTAAATATTAGGCGATTGTCAGTCGCCATTAGAAAGAAGCATTTCCAGATACAGACAAAGTGATAAGAAAAGTATAAATTTTAAAGATATCCCCATTCGCCCCATTCTCCACCCGAATGTACAAATTTCGAAAAAAAAACCTTTTTCGGGTCTTCATAGTCTGAATGTATACACCGAATTTCATGATTTCAACTTCAGCGGTTTGGTAGGTTCCATTTTTATCCCTCTTTTTAATTATATCCCTTAAAAGTACGAATTTCGAAAAATCCCTCTATGATACGTGTCTATGCAATTAGAGGGATGTACACTAGGGCGTACCTCAAAAAAAAAAGTTCGCCGTACACCTTCGAATATGAAGTATTATTGAAAGGTAGTTTCAAAAAAAAAATTTTTATTTTTTTATGCCGAACGTAGGGGTCGCGCTTTTACATTTTTCTATATAACTTGTATTTATAAACGGATTTTAAAGTGTGATACATCGATGTTTTTGTCTCGACGAGGCCGATTTTTTTGTCTTTGAAGTCATTGAGCTCAAGCACCCCCTTCTGGTACTTACCCATCATTTCTCAGTTGCTACTACCCTAATGTACCACTCTAATAATCGAAAATTAAAGCTCGCATAAAATCATGAATCATGTTTGAGCTCAATGACTTCAAAGACAAAAAAATCGGACAAAAACATCGATGTATCACACTTTAAAATCCGTTTATAAATGCAGAAGTTATATAGAAAAATGTAAAAGCGCGACCCCTACGTTCGGCATAAAAAAAAAAAATTTTTTTTTGAAACTACCTTTCAATAATACTTCATATTCGAAGGTGTACGGCGAACTTTTTTTTTTTTACTTGTAACCTGGTACGCTCTAATGTACACACCGAATTTCATGATTCTAGCTGTTGTCGTATTATTGATACCATATTTTATCCCTTTTTGTCCCATTTCGCCCGCTAAAACTTTTATTTTCTTTGTGGTGCTTCCAAGCTACAAGAGGAATGTCCGCAACAAATTTTAACTGTATGCAAATAAGAAATTTAATTAATAAGCCAAGGCTACAAATATTTGTATACTATATATAAAGGGTGATTTTTTAAGAGCTTGATAACTTTTTTTTAAAAAAAAACGCATAAAATTTGCAAAATCTCATCGGTTCTTTATTTGAAACGTTAGATTGGTCCATGACATTTACTTTTTGCAGATAATTTCATTTAAATGTTGACCGCGGCTGCGTCTTAGGTGGTCCATCCGCTTAGTCCAATTTTGGCATTTCCACGTTTTTGAGTAACAGAGACCCAATTGGTGCGAACGGCGACGAATCGAAAATTGGTGGTCATCATTAACACTGGCCGATACAGCTGCGATATTTTCTTCAGTTCGCACTCTACGTAAGCGTGTTGGTGGTTTAATGTCCAACAATGTAAATTTGGTGCGAAATTTAGTCACAATAGCCCGAATAGCCGCTTCAGTGGGTCGATTAAACTGACCATAAAATGGAAGCGCGCAATGAACTTTCTTAACAGAGCACGCATTTTGATAATAAAATTCAATAATTTGCAAGCGTTCTTCGTTTGTAAGACGATTCATGATGAAATGTCAAAGCATACTGAGCATCTTTCTCTTTGACACCATGTCTGAAATCCCACGTGATCTGTCAAATACTAATGCATGAAAATCCTAACCTCAAAAAAATCACTCTTTATATAATACTTCAATTCATAAAGAAAATATAAGGCAGCAATCATAAATACCCAAGCTATTGGGGGATAGAGAGTGTACTTTCAGCTACAGTCGTTTGGTTGGTTGTATTTCCATCCTATTTTAATTTCAAAAGTATAAATTTTGAAAATACCTTATCTCTCACGTACGCAGTATAAGACAACTTCATGATTCTACCATTTTTTGTCGTAAAAGCAACAAAATAAAGTACGAACTTGAAAAAAAATATTTTACGTGGCTATGCAGTCAGAGGAATGTATACACCGAATTCCATGATTCTATCAGCGGCCATTTTGTTGGTACCATTTTTATCCCCTTCTTCCAATTTTGCCCCCTCAAGAGTACCACTATCTAAAATCTCTTTATTTTACGTATCTACACAATTAGAGGGATGTACACACTGAATTTCATCATTCCTGCTGTATTCGTGTAGTTGGTACTATTTTTATCCCCTGTAGCCATTGTATCCCTTGAAAGTACGAATTTTGGAAAGTTATTTTATTTTACGTGTCTACGCAATCAGAGGAATGTATATATCAAATTTCATTATTCTAGGTGCAGCCGTTATTTTTATCCCTTTATCCCCATTTAACCCCTTAAAAGTACGAATTTAGAAAAAATACTTTTATATTATGTATCTACTCTATTAGAGGAATGTACACGCCAAATTTCGTGTTTCTATCTTCTATCCGCTAAAACTTTTATTTTCTTTGTGGTGCTTCCAAGCTACAAGAGGAATGTCCGCAACAAATTTTAACTGTATGAAAATAAGAAATTTAATTAATAAGCCAAGGCTACCAATATTTGTATACTATATATATATAATGGATATAATACTTCAATTCATAAAGTAAATATAAGGGAGCAATAATAAATACCCTAAATATTGGGGGATACAATCTCTGTATTTTCAGCTATAGTCGTTTGGTTGGCTGTATTTCCATCCTATTTTAATTTCAATAGCATAAATTTTGAAAATACCTTATCTCTCACGTACACAGTATAAGACAACTTCATGATCCTACCATTTTTTTTGTCGTAAAAGCAACAAAATAAAGTACGAATTTGGAAAAAAATATTTTACGTGGCTATGCAGTCAGAGGAATGTATACACCGAATTCCATGATTCTATCAGCGGCCATTTTGTTGGTACCAGTTTTATCCCCTTTTTCCAATTTTGCCCCCTCAAGAATACGACTATCTAAAATCTCTTTATTTTACGTATCTACACAATTAGAGGGATGTACACACTGAATTTCATCATTCTAGCTGTATTCGTTTAGTTGGTACTATTTTTATCCCCTGTACCCATTATATCCCTTGAAAGTACGAATTTGAAAAAAAAACGTTTTATTTTTCGTGTCTACGCAGTCAGAGGAATGTATACTCCGAATTTCGTGATTCTAGCTGCTGTCATTTGGTAGGTACTATTTTTATCCCTTTTTTCATTTGAACCCCAAAAAGTACGAATTTTGGAAAGTTCATTTATTTTACGTGTCTACGCAATCAGAGGAATGTATATATCGAATTTCATTATTCTAGGTGCAGCCGTTAGGTTGGTACTATTTTTATACCTCTATCCCCATTTAACCCCTTAAAAGTACGAATTTAGAAAAAATACTTTTATATTATGTATCTATTCTATTAGAGGAATGTACACGCCAAATTTCGTGTTTCTATCTGTTGTCGTTTGATAGGTACCATTTTTATCCCTTTTTGCCCCATTTCGCCCCCTACAAATAAAAATCACTCTATGGTGTCCTTTTATGATATAAAGGGAATGCGAATTGCAAATATCAAGTAAATACAAGCTAATATGTTCAAAAAACATGCTGAAATACTCTAAATATTAGGGGTATTTTCAGTCCTTGTGAGGGAAAAATTTTTCCCTCTGGGCCGATTTCGTCCACTTTCAATCCCAACCGATCTACAACCATAAGACACATTTAGGTAAAATTTGAACCTCCTATCTCATTTCGTTCGGCCGCTATCGTGCTTTCAACAGACAGACAGACAGACGGACAGACGGACATGGCTATATCATCTTAGAATTTTACCACGACCCAGAATATATATACTTTATGGGGTCTCAGATGAATATTTCAAGGTGTTACAAACGGAATGACAAAGTGAATATACCCCCATCCTGGAGGTGGAGGGTATAAAAATTTGACAATGTTATTGCAAAAAGCAATGCACTGTGCGTTGTGTTTACTAGTCGTTCCTGTATATCTGGGAATAGAACATTGTTTATCCGGACGTATCCGCTGATCCATATATATGAGAAGAAAGGAATGTGCTGCAGAAAACTGCCATAAATTATGAAAAATTCGGATTTAAAATTGTTTTTGAAGTTAAAAATTTAGAAGTTGTAAAACTTTGGTTAGAAAATGTCGATAAGTTTATAATGAATATATTCATTAATAAGTAAAACAAGTAAGAAGGCGTTAAGTTCGGCCGGGCCGAATCTTATATACCCTCCACCACGGAGTGCATTTCACAGTATTACCTGCATATTAAAGGATATCGACTTACATAGAAGTACAGTACCACCTTACGAAAATTGTGATATTTTTATGCACATTATTATATTTGTTTACTATTTCAAACTATAATGTATTCCTATGCCCACTGTTTAAAATCGACTACTATATAAATAAAATGATGAAATTGTGAAAGTGAACATGCCTAAATATTAGGCGATTGTCAGTCGCCATTAGAAAGAAGCATTTTCAGATACAGACAAAGTGATAAGAAAAGTATAAATTTTAAAGATATCCCCATTCGCCCCATTCTCCGCCCAAATGTACAAATTTCGAAAAAAAACCCTTTTTTGAGTCTTCATAGTCAGAATGTATACTCTGAATTTCATGATTTCAACTTCAACGGCTTGGTAGGTCCCATTTTTATCCCTCTTTTTAATTATATCCCTTAAAAGTACGCATTTCGAAAAATCCCACTATTTCATGATTTTAGCTGTTGTCGTATCATTGGTACCATATTTTATCCCTTTTTGTACCATTTAGCCTCTAAAAGTTTTATTTTTTTTGGGTTGCTTCCAAACTACAAGAGGAATATCCGCAACAAATTTTAACTGTATGAAAATCAGAAATTTAATTAATAAACCAAGGCTACCAATATTTGTATACTATGTATATAATGGATTTAGTACTTCAATTCATAAAGTAAACATAAGGGAGCAATCATAAATACCCTAAATATTGGGGGATTTACAGCTACAGTCGTTTGGTTGGTTGTATTTCCATCCTATTTTAATTTCAAAAGTATACATTTTGAAAATACCTTATCTCTCACGTACGCAGTATAAGACAACTTCATGATTCTACCATTTTTTTTGTCGTAAAAGCAACAAAATAAAGTACGAATTTAGAAAAAAAATGTTTTACGTGGCTATGCACTCAGAGGAATGTATATACCCAATTCCATGATACTATCTGCGGCCATTTTGTTGGTACCATTTTTATCCCTTTTTTCCAACTTTGCCCCCTCAACAGCACAACTATCTAAAATCTTTTTATTTTACGTATCTACACAATTAGAGGGATGTACACACTGAATTTCATCATTCTAGCTGTATTCCTTTAGTTGGTACTATTTTTATCCCCTGTAGCCATTGTATCCCTTGAAAGTACGAATTTGGAAAAAGCGTTTTATTTTTCGTGTCTATGCAGTCAGAGGAATGTATACTCCGAATTTCATGATTCTAGCTGCTGTCATTTAGGTACTATTTTTATCCCCTTTTTCCATTTGAACCCCAAAAAGTACGAAATTTGTAAAGTTCTTTTATTTTACGTGTCTACGCGATCAGAGGAATGTATATATTGAATTTCATTATTCTAGGTGCAGCCGTTAGGTTGGTACTATTTTTATCCCTCTATCCCCATTTAACCCCTTAAAAGTACGAATTTAGAAAAAATACACGCCAAATTTCGTGTTTCTATCTGTTGTCGTTTGATAGGTACCATTTTTATCCCTTTTTGTCCCATTTCGCCCCTACAAATAAAAACCACTCTACAGTGCCCTTTTATGCTATAAAGGTAATGCGCATTGCAAATATCAAGTAAATACAAGCTAATATGTTCAAAAAACATGCTGAAATACTCTAAATATTAGGGGTATTTTCAGTCCTTGTGAGGGAAAAATGTTTCCCTCTGTGCCGATTTCGTCCACTTTCAATCCCAACCGATCTACAACCATAAGACACATTTAGGAAAAATTTGAACCTCCTTGCTCATTTCGTTCGGCCGCTATCGTGCTTTCAACAGACAGACAGACAGACGGACATGGCTATATCATCTTAGAATTTTACCACGACACAGAATATATATACTTTATGGGGTCTCCGATGAATATTTCAAGGTGTTACAAACGGAATGACAAAGTGAATATACCCCCATCCTGGAGGTGGAGGGTATAAAAAGGCTAAAGTTGGGTGTAGTCCACCGCGGTACTGCCATCCGGTATTACTTCGCGGAGTGGTCAACTTATGTTGCTGCTCTTAGTGTCCTCATCGACGAGATCTTTCCATCGAAAGAAGCGCTTTTCGAAGTTGTTCTTCTCTCCTCAATGCTTCATTTACGGATGTTACAAAATTATTTACACCTCTTTCAGGTGTAAGCATTACTTCTATTATATTTACGGGAGATGGTATGCCTCCTATTTGCATCTGTAGTTTCGCACGCTCTTCCTCAAATCTGGGGCATACGAATACTACATGCTCGGCGTTTTCGTCTTGTTCAGGGCAAGCTGGACTCCATGGCGAAGTGTCGTGTCCGAAGCGGGCTTCTATATCCACCATGTCCGGTTAGGAAATGTGTTAAATTATAGTTAACGCCTCCGTGTCTGCGGGTTTTCGTTTTCTTCTTCGTATATTTTCGTAAATTCTCTAGCGGTTATATCTATGGGGAACATACCCGCTACCACACATGATGCATCCAGGGATATGGTACGGTATCCACTACAGACACGAAGACAACTTCGTCGGAAGATGGACAACATGTCCTTTATGGAGGAACACCTTAGTGATCTATCCCATATAGGTGCTCCATAAAGTAGTATTTATTGAGTTTGTCACTCGCGACAGCAATACTCACGTCTGTCTGTCCATCTATTCTTGCAATCTCTATATATATTATATTTCACCTATTTCGTTTCAGGTTTCAATATAACCCCATACAAATGGCCTTTCCGATTTAACATTTTTGTGAAACACATACATTAACAGGATACAAAAAACCTTCCTGTTTTCTCTTTTTTACCGAATTGAACTGCATTCGGATAGTCGGCCCGTCCGACTTTAACCTTTCCTTACTTGTTTTAACTACAAATGTTCTTAGATTGATTACATTTCTCAGACTCAATTTTAGTATACTTTAATCAATTTTGAACCAACGCATTTTAAAATTACCAAAAATGGAAAATTGGAACAAACTATCATCTCACTGTAAATGGGTGTGGTTGAGAAACTTATTTTTTTCCTAAACATTTTTTGTAAGCAGCATAATTGTATGTACGAAATTTGAATGGTCTATCTGTTTCCTAAGATCAAAAATCTACTACCATCCCACTGTAAGTGGTCGTGGTTTTTATAGACGACTTTGGTAACCACAATAACTACATGTACGAAATTTCAAAGGTGTAGATGCCTCCAATTCTTTTTTGTGTCTCTAAAACTGTTCATCTGCCCCACAGTGCATTCGTGTGAAAATAGTTTAAAACAAAATATGTTTATTCAGAACCAAAATTTTAAAACTGAGCGCTGTAGCGCACAGCGCGCTGTGGCATCTATTTCATTCCGATGTTCATTATTTGGACATAATTTTAAATGTATTAATTGCAGCTATTAATTTCTTTTCAGTTGTCACCACAAAAAATTACCATTATTACCGTCTATATATTAGACCAATAAGATAATACAAGAATAAAATTTTATATTTAATGCAGTTTGAAGGGTCTATTAATTCATGGCAAAAATCAAACATAAAAGTGAACGGGAAAATATGTATTTTAGAGCTATTTGAAGAAACGTTTATAATATTTTTCAAATCAACATTAATCAATCCAAACTTTATTTCCGTGTGGTGAGTGGAAGTTATTTTTTTTTTTAATTGTAAGTACGCGACCCAGTTTAATAAACATAGTGTAAATTAACATTAGCCGTTAACATTTTGTCGGACACTGTACCAGTATTCAGTTTGAAATTTATGACACCAATAACAACAGTTTTATTTGCTTGTTCAGAGACGAAAAAATCAGCAAAATCTTTATTAACAACAAAATCACATCAAAATTTTCACAGTACATGTATCAACATCATTATATCAGCCAAACAAATGTACTTTAACAATACTTATTGGGCACCAATTTAAAGGTTACTAGTTATTGCGAAATAGGTTTTGACACTAAAAAGCCAGTCAGTGTTATTGGTTCCCATATTCATTTGTATCATATATTCACCCTGTGGCAATGGTATTAACTTGAACATATCTTCATTTAAAACCATATTATTTACAATAATGTCCTCCTGAAAATAAAATCGAAATTAAATCACACATATTAGTTGGAACAAATAAAAAGGATGTTAAGTTAAGTTTTGAATGTCCTCCACCATGAAGTGCATTCCATAGTATGTATTAATGCGGATTAGAGGCAGTCGCTTTATTTATATATATGAGATAATTTCATAACATGATGTATAAAGGTGGTATATTTGCAGTTGTGTTTTAAATACACGTTGATGTTGCATTCGTAAAATATTGGAAACATTTTAATTCTTTTTGAAAACAATATGTTCGCTATATCGCTATAATTCTTAAAAATCCCTTTTCGCCTCTATGCTGTCAGAGAGACGAGCTCACCGAATTTCGTTACTCTAGATGCAGCCGTTTTGTTGGTACATTTTTAACCATTTTATCCTCATGTTGACGAAATATCGCGTCGTTTTGCACTTCTATGCTGACAAAGTGACGTATACAATAATTTCCATTTCATTACTCTGCTTGCCACCGATTGTTTGTTACCTTTTTGATTTCCTTTCGCCCCATTTATCCATAAAATTACTAATTTGAAACAATCCCTTATATTGTACGTCTACACAGTCGGAGGACTGTACAGTAGGGCGTATCGGTTATGAAAAATTTGTTTCTGTTTCCTTTGGAATAGAACAAAAGTTCAAATAGGCATTACTGTCCAAAAAGGAAAAAAACGTACAATAGTCCTTCATTGTGCTCAAGGACGTTATCTAAAAAACATCGAAAATCGGACTAGAACAAGTACTTTACGTCATTGGAAACTATTGTCTCTTGAACTCGATGAATTGAGTTAATTGCCGTTTTTAGCTTTTCATTTTCTCATCCTGTTCCGCCTTCATAAGAATTAAATACTTAATCACACCCTATGCTAAAGGTATTAGTACTGATTTAATAAGGAGAATATCTGTTAAAAGTACGTCCAATTAGTTCACCATAACAAGTTTACCCCTTAAATTATTTAGTTTATTCATATTTTACTTTTTAAGAAGGGAAATTTCAAATGGTTGTTAATGCTAAACTAATACAGATAGAAGCATGATATTGGAAGTATTTATAACAGATATTCTCCTATTTAAATCAGTGCTAATACTGTTAGCATAGGGCTTTATTAAGTATTTAAAATAATTGTTGAAAATCTCTTCCTCTTCTACCTATTTTCTGTTCTTTTTTGGCATTTTTATTGACATCGTAGGGTGCGAATAAACATTTAAAATAATTTTTGTTAATTTAAAAAATGTTATCCTTTGCACCTTTGTAGTCCTTTTAAGGAGCAACAGCGTGAGGAAATGAAAATCTAAAAACACCAATTAACTCCATTACATATATAGTTTCAGACGTATATCATCTGGTTCAATTGTAATATGGACTGTCGGACAGTGTTATAATAATTGAAAGTGGAATAACTTCACAGCGCGACGTTGTATTATTACGATCCTAGTTTAAAACAAGTAAAGAAAGGCTAAAGTCCCTGCGTATATACTTCGCTTTGATTACTAAACCCAGGTATTTCATGGGAGCAATTTTATGTAGTTCATATAAATTATACTATAAATTCATCTTTAGTCAAATTTAATGAATAAGGTAAATAATATAGTAATTGATCCAATTTTCCAGCAGATATTCCGAATAAAGTAAATATATCATGATCTGGAAAAAGTGAGCAAGATCCAAAGACAAATACAGATTATACAGCGGTAATAGGATGAATCGGACTGCCATTTGATGAGGGCCTATAACAAACTTGAGGCATGTGCCAAAACATGCGTCAATATATTTCTCATTCACGGTAGGCATTCCTAGTTGAAACATAAAATGATCTACAAAATTTGATGAAGATCCGATGTAAGATGTAGTTTCTAGAGCTGTAATAGAGCAGAATGGGGCCCAATTTGGGTTATACCAAAGTCTAAACATATCCCAAACAAGTAAGGAAAGGTCTAAAGTCTATCTCATTAAAATTCAATTCGGCAAAAAAGTGAAATCGGGAAGGATTTTTGAATTATGTAAATGTATGTGTTTGGCAAAAACTGTTAAATCGGAAACGACATTTGTATGGGGGTATATTGAAACCTGTAATGATGTGACCCGCTTTCACCATAAATGTTTATTGGTGAAATATAATATGTAAAGTTTGGCCAAAATCGGTAAAACATTCGGGAGCAACATTTGTATTGGGGCTATATCTAAATCTGAACCGATCTTAGCCACTTTCAGCGTTGGTGTTTCTAGTTCGATTATAAAATGTTGTGCCAATTTTAAAGATAATCGGGCAGAGTATGTGATTTCTAGAGCGGAAAAAGTCAAATCGGGAGCGACATTTGTATGGGGGCTATATCTAAATCTGAACCGATTTCCTCCAAACTCAATACCGATCGTACTTGGTCAAAAAAAGTAACTTCTGCCAAATTTCATGATAATCGGACAGCTATTGCGACCTGTAGAGCGCGAACAAGCTTAGATGGACAGCAGACGGACTTAAAGGTGGGTCTAGCTCGATTATTTATTGGTGTTACAAACATTTGCCGGAAAACTAACTTATAATACCCTAGTCCACGAAGTGGTGTGGGGTATAATGACAGAGCTCAGTATATTCTATATAATACATAATAAAAATATAAAATATTTATAATTTAATACTTTGTGTATCTTTAGATTATAATCCCAATTTTTTGGATGAATAACTAAATTTGTAATTTGCTTTAGTTTGTTTGTCGTTGTAACCAACATAATATGATGTTTGGCTTCTTCGACAACTGGCCCAATGTGTACGAATCCTAAAAGTTATTAGTTTTCTGGGTGAGAATGCAAAATAGACCAGTTGACTGAAAATTAGTTTCACGACGTAGAGCATGGCGGTCATAGACAAGCTGAAATGTGGACTTTGAGACTTAAATACTGAAAAAGTTGGATGTTCTTGTATCAACTGAAAGT
This sequence comes from Polietes domitor, assembly GCA_947397865.1. NCBI lineage: Eukaryota > Metazoa > Arthropoda > Insecta > Diptera > Muscidae > Polietes > Polietes domitor. Next base: position 145,648,002 of record OX377619.1, read on the forward strand.
GCTCAATGTGTTCTACATATTATATTTTATAAAAAATATAATATCTATAGTATAATAATTTGTGTATCAGTTGAATACAATCCCAATTTTTTGGTTGAATAGCTACATTTGTAATTTGCTTTAGTTGGTCGGTTGTTGCTATTGTATCTATCTTGTTATGAAGGTTGGCTTCTTCGACAACTGACAAATGTTTACGAATCCCAAAAGTTATTATTTTTCTGGGTGAGAATACAAACTAGACCAATTCTCTGATAATTAGTTTTGCGACGTAGAGCATGGCGGCCATGGACTTTGTGACTTATATACCGACAAAGTTAGATGTCGTTAAGTGTTACTACTACACCCCCTTCAGTCGAAAATGTACGAAATTAACCCTAAAATGGATTTTAAGTTTTGGTTTATTTCTGTTATTTAAGTTAAGTTTTGGGTTTCGGTGTATTCGGAGACTTATAGTAGAATTGTATGGCAAATATTTTTATAGAACAAAAACTCCGTCAAACTCCTGTTTTAGAGGCGTTTTCCCCTTCCCACAAAAAAAGGGCCAAAGAGACACCTATATTGAGGAGCTACAGGCCTAAACTCTTTCATAAATATATTTCTAAATATTGCTAAACTCATCCTATCTACGGATTAGAAGGTTCAATATGTTTACTCATCAAATGAAGGTGTAAAAGGGGGTAATATTGACTCCTACCCTAAAATGACTTATAGAACGCTGATACACGTATATATTAGGACTGTTTTTCTTTAAGACTAGATAACTAAGCTACGATAACAAAAACCTAAATAAAAAGTTCAAATTTCACTCAAAATAAAAAATTGTTTTTTAAAATTGTCGAAAACAGCGATACCTATTTGTGTATAAATACAAAATTTCAAAAAAATAATTGCATGTTAAAAATTTTGGACTTAGCCTGGGTAATTATCCAGTGGTTACCGAGGCTAAGTCCAAAAAAGTCACAAAATATTTTTTTTTTGTGAAAATTTGTTTTGATACAAATATTTATATTGTAGTTGGCGACAATGTGAAAAATAATTTTTTATTTTGACAAAAAAAAAAATACGAACGAAAAACCTAAAAAAATAATTTTTTTATTATGGCAGCTTGTTATCCCGGCTTAAAAAAAAACAACCCTATTCTTTCGTTCCCCCTCTAACAGAATCCTCTACCAGATCCTTGTTATTTATTTTGTGTTCCAGAGTGATATTATACTCGTATCTAATATTTTCATTTAATTTCTACTCAGTCTATTTTTGGTAAGGTTATTTATAGTCAAATAACTTTTTAACGCTGCATCGTATTTTTAAGATATTGTTATCAAATCTCTACTTTCGAATCACAATACCAAAAATTTTGTATAAACATAAAAGACTAGCAAAAGTGACTTATAAAGGGCTAGCAATACATCTTAGACCCATGGTTTCGTGGAGAAATGTTCTTAGAATTTTCCGTAGGTAATTATCCGTTTTTGCCTGACGCTTTGCTAATTTTTCCCACCCTTACAAATTGTCCAAGCAGAGTTTTTCATAGAATCTACTTAAATATTCCAAATACTAGGGCGTATTTTCAGTCAGTGAAAAAATCGAGCACACATAAGTATATTGTCTTGGAATTTTACCACGTCCCAGAATCCTATGGTGGAGGATATAAAATAGTGATATAAAGGGTGATTTTTTAAGAGCTTGATAACTTTTTAAAAAAAAAAACGCATAAAATTTGCAAAATCTCATCGGTTCTTTATTTGAAACGTTAGATTGGTCCATGACATTTACTTTTTGAAGATAATTTCATTTAAATGTTGACCGCGGCTGCGTCTTAGGTGGTCCATTCAGAAAGTCCAATTTTGGGCAACTTTTTCGAGCATTTCGGCCGGAATAGCCCGAATTTCTTCGGAAATGTTGTCTTCCAAAGCTGGAATAGTTGCTGGCTTATTTCTGTAGACTTTAGACTTGACGTAGCCCCACAAAAAATAGTCTAAAGGCGTCAAATCGCATGATCTTGGTGGCCAACTTACCGGTCCATTTCTTGAGATGAATTGTTCTCCGAAGTTTTCCCTCAAAATGGCCATAGAATCGCGAGCTGTGTGGCATGTAGCGCCATCTTGTTGAAACCACATGTCAACCAAGTTCAGTTCTTCCATTTTGGGCAAAAAAAAGTTGGATATCATCTCACGGTAGCGCTCACCATTCACAGTTACGTTACGATTCGCATCATCTTTGAACCGCACCAAATTGTGACTTTTTCTGGATGCATTGGTAGCTCTTGCAATGCTTCTGGCTGATATTCACTCCAAAATCGACAATTCTGCCTATTTACGTACCCATTGAGCCAAAAATGAGCTTCGTCGCTGAACACAATTTCTTTCTTTCTGAACTTTCTTAACAGAGCACGCATTTTGATAATAAAATTCAATGATTTGCAAGCGTTGCTCGTTAGTAAGTCTATTCATGATGAAATGTCAAAGAATACTGAGCATCTTTCTCTTTGACACCATGTCTGAGATCCCACGTGATCTGTCAAATACTAATGCATGAAAATCCTAACCTCAAAAAAATCACTCTTTACGTACCGTAAAAGGACAGGTATGGTTGATATTTGAATCCTTAAGCATACTATCAAAAATCAATTTGACAACTGGAAACTTTTTACGATTTCTCATGAATTCGCAAAAGCTGAATGTGTAATTGTAGAGAAATGGACGGTATCCGTTAGCCTTCTTGTTAAGCGATGCATTTATCTGAAAAGAAAGAGAACAAAAGACTTAAGATTATTTTATATTGTTGATGACAATCTTATTTGGCAACGGCACACGGACACGCAAATATATTTTTTCTCGAACTCAGAACTGTTGTACACGTCTGAGGTTGGCAAATAAGGTCGTTTTTTATGTTTAAATGTTTAGTTGCCAAAATTACCATACACTTCATGTAAGGGCCATATGGCAAATGCACATGAAAATTCAACGAAATAACACCTCGTCGCAACACTTTTAGATCACATCTCTTCATTACGACCACATCCGGTTGAAATTTCTCACATTTTATGTTCGTAAATCGCAACGAACTATCGATAAGAGTTAGAAAAGAGCAGAGAAAAACAAGCGTCTGAATAGATTGCATGTTGGCGACTGATACTTTTTTATTTGTCTGATTTTAATAAAATAATTTTGTTGTCGCAACGCTTGAATTTCGTAAAAGGAATAAACACAGTTTAATGGCAGAAAATATTTTCAAGTTTTGCAATATTAGTACCAATTAAATTCTCATTTGGGATTTTCGATTTGGACATACACTCCACTTTCCATCCGATTTCAATTAAATTCGGTAATAAAGTGAAAACGGGAAGGATTTTTAGGTCGAACGGGACCGACTATATGATAGAAAGTGGAGTGTCACTTTCTATCCGAACACAATTCAATTCGGTAAAAACGTGAAATCGGGAAGGCATTTTGTATGTTTCCTAATCATAGTCTAATATGACCTGACCAAATTTGTCAAATCGAGTGGAATATTTGTATCAGGGTTATATCCACAATAAGTTTTTTCAGTTCAAGTAAACGTGTTATGCTCATTTTTAGTTTCTGGGGTGGAAAAGTCAATCTGGGAGCGAAATTTGTATGGAAGCTATATGTAAATCTGAACCGATCTGACCAATTTTCACCATGGGTGTATCTAGTTGAAATATAAGATATTTTGCAAGATTTGAAGATGATCTGTTAAAATATGTGGGTTATAGACCAGAAAAAGTCAAATCGAGAGGAAATTTGAATGGGAGCATTTGTATGTGGGCTATATCTAAATCTGAACCGATCTTACCCACTTTCAGCATAGGTGCTTTTAGTTGGATTATAAGATGTTGTGCCAATTATAAAGAAAATCGGATACAACATGTGGTTTCTAGAGCGGAAAAAGTCAAATCGGGAGCGACATTTGTATGGGGGCTATGTCTAAATCTGAACCGATCTTACCCACTTTTAGCATAGGTTTTTCTAGTGCGTTTATAAAATGTTGTGCCAATTTTAAACAAAAGCGGGTACAATATGTCGGTTCTAGAGCGGAAAAAGTCAAATCGGGAGAGACATTTGTATGGGGACTATATCTAACTCAGAACCGATCTTACCCACTTTGACCATAGGTGTTTTTAGTTGGATTATAAGATGTTGTGCCAATTTTAAAAAAAATCGGGTACAATATGTGGTTTCTAGAGCGGAAAAAGTCAAATCGGGAGCGACATTTGTACGGGGGTTATATCTAAATCTGAACCGATCTAACCCGCTTTCGTCACTGGTATTTCTAGTTAGATTATAAGGAGTTATGCAAAATTTGAAGAAAATCGGGTACTATATGTGATTTATAGGGCGGAAAAACTCAAATTAGGAGCGACACTTGTATGGGGGCTATATCTAAATCTGAACCGATTTCCTCCAAATTCAATACCGATCGTCCTTGGCCAAAAAAAATAACTTCTGCCAAATTTCAGGATAATCGGACAGCAATTGCGACCTGTAGAGTGCGAACAAGCTTAGATGGACAGCAGACGGACGGACAGACAGACATCGGTAAATCGATTCAGCTGGTGATTCTAAGCCGATCCGTATACTTAAAGGTGGATCTAGCTCGATTATTTATTGGTGTAACAAACATTTGCCGGAAAACTAACTTATAATACCCTAGTCCACGAAGTGGTGTAGGATATACAATTCGTTTTAATTACTTTCACTTTAATGGATGATGCAATTAAAAATCTTAAAGAAATTAAGCCCTATATATTGAGCAAGAACTTCCAACAAATGATTTTTTATTGTTTTAAGAAAAACCCGAAAAAATCGATCCTACCGGTTTTTTCCTAAAATAGCAAATCGGTTTTTTAAAAATCGCGGTTTTCGATAAACCCGACTTCACTAAAAACCGGGTTTTTGGTCACTCTCGTTTTCATCTAAATGTTTATCCCAATTTGAATTGATGAAAATATATTGTATTTAAAAAGATTGTGTTTCATGAATATATCATCCCGTTTGTGCCTAAGGGGTTTCTTAGTAAACACACGTTATCTGCAGGAGTATCAGTAATGTTGAAATTTTGCAATAAATTCACAAAAGAAAATGTAACTATCGACTTAGCAAACCATACTACTGTGAAATATATGGATCTTTCTTTGTGTGTTCCATGTGTTTCTATAAAAAAGAACAATAAACAACATTTACTCTAAGCAAAGTGGGTATTTGGAAGGCTTTATCGTCACTTATGCTTCTTTTCATGTTTGTGTTTAAACTGAAGATGTTTCATATTGGCCACTCTTGTGTAGGACACAGAAATCTCGGCACACACACATATATATTCAGGACATGAAGTTCCACTGTCCTCCGACTATACTACCATTTGCACTGTGCGGACACTTTTGGAACATGAATCTTATTATTGTGCTTATTTAGTGTGTCAAAGGAGGTAGAGTTTTATCTTACTTTGGAAGGATTATGGATTACGAATTCACGATGTCTGGGCAAATATGCCTCACATGAAAATCTGTAATAGCAAAAAAAAATATATTATATTCATCCTTATTATAAAAATTTTGAGAATGGATTCCCACTCTCAAAAAACAATTGGATGGATAATAATATGAAATTATGGGAACATTGGCTAACATCGGCTAATAGTAATGAATATTACACTACCTGCCAAAAAAATAAAAGAAAAGGTATTAAATGCCAATCCAAATTGCTTTTGCAAAAATTGGCAAATAAATTCCGTAGTGGGGGTGATCGAATGACAGAACGAGCCGGTAAATCACGAAAGCCGCCGCCGATAATTATGGGTCGGCTTTTAACTCTGCTGCACACTATCTAGTCTCATGATGATTCCAATATGAATTATGAAAATTTTTAATTTTAATTGCCATTTTAACCCCTTGAACAAATTTTGAGTTTACTTGCGAAAAATCTCATAGTATGTAACATTTCTTAACTAAAAACGGCGGGAGGCTATAGCCCTCCCCAGCAAAAATCTACGTCCATGCTGCCGGTGACTGCGACAGAGCAGTACAACATTCCACGACTTTCTACCAAAGATCTATAGAATTGAATGATATTCAATTGCACTTTATATTGTTTTACCTTATACTATGATTCTTATTTACAAACTTGTAATAATTTCAGAATTACAATTTTAATTTTCCCAATATCAATTTTCATTTCTGAATTTCAATTTCAATTTTTTGAAGGTATTGATTGTTGACCTTATACTCTTAATTGTTTATGGCATAGTTCGCCTCAAGGTCCTTAACAATTAACAAGTCGGGCGGGGCCGACCATATAATACCCTACACCACTCCCTGTGTATGTACCTCGCTAAACCCAGGTATTTCATGGGAGCAATTTTATGTAGTTCATATAAATTATACAGCTACTATAAATTCATCTTTAGCCATATTTAACGAATATGGTTAATAATATGGTAATTGATCCAATTATCCGACAGACAAAAACAAGTTATACAGTAGTAATAAGACCGACATTTCAAAATTCTGGGACTTGTCCAAAACGTGGGCCCATATATTTCACTGCAGGTATTCCTAGTTGAAAAAATATCATGATCTGCAAAATTTGATGAAGATCCGATGTAAGATGTAGTTTCTAGAGCTGTAATAGATCAGAAAGAGGCCCATTTGGGTTATACCAAAGTATGGACATATGAGCATCACCCAAACAATTCTCATTACAATTCAATTCGGTAAAAAAGTGAAATCAGGAAGGATTTTTGAATCCTGTAAATGTATGTGTTTGACAAAAAATGTTAAATCGGAAAGGACATTTGTATGGCGGTATATTGAAACCTGGAACGATGTGACTCGCTTTCACCATGTATGTTTATTGGTGAAATATAATATGTAAAGTTTGGCCAAAATCGGTTAAAGATTCGGGGGCAACATATGAGGGCTATATCTAAATCTGAACCGATCTTACCCTCTTTCATCATAGTTTTTTAGTTGGATTATAACATGTTGTGCCAATTTTAAAGAAAAAACGGGTACAAAATGTGGATTTTAGAGTGGAAAAAGTCAAATCGGGAGCGACATTTGTGTGGGGGCTATATCTAAGTCTGAACCGATCATAGCCACATTCAGCATAGGTGTTTCTAGTTCCATTTTAAAATGTTGTGTCAATTTTAAAGAAAATCGGGTGCAATATGTGGTTTCTAAAACGGAAAAAGTGAAATAGGGAGCGACATTTGTGTAGGGGCTATATCTAAATCTGAACCGATCTTACCCAATTTCTGCATAGGTGTTTCGAGCACAATATGGGGTTTCTAGAGCGGAAAATGTCAAATCAGGAGCGACATTTGTATGGGGCTATATATAAATCTGAGCCTATCTTACCCAATTTCTGAACATATGTTTCTAGTTTGATTATAAGATGTTGTGTGAAATTTAAAGAAAATCGGGTACAAAGTGGGGTTTTTAGAGCGGAAAATGTCAAATCGGGAGCGACATTTGTATGGGGGCTATATATAAATCTGAGCCTATCTTACCCAATTTCTGAACATATGTTTCTAGTTTGATTATAAGATGTTGTGTGAAATTTAAAGAAAATCGGGTACAAAATGGGGTTTCTAGAGCGGAAAATGTCAAATCGGGAACGACGTTTGTATGGGGGCTATATATAAATCTGAACCGATCTTATCCAATTTCTGCATATGTTTTTCTAGTTGGATTATAAGATGTTGTTCCAAATTTAAAGAAAATCGGATACAGTGTGTCGTTTCTAGAGCGGAAAATGTCAAATCGGAGCGACATTTGTATGGGGGCTATATCTAAATCTGAACAGATTTGCCTCAAATTAAATAGCGTTCGTCCTTGATACACAAAACTTATTTGAGTCAATTTTTGTTATGTTCGGACTATAATTGCGACCTGTAATTTGACTACAACAATAGATGGACAGACGGACATTGCTACAGCGACTCAGAAAGTGATTCTAAGTCGATCGGTATACTTAACAATTGGTCTATCTCGCTTCCTTTTGGGTGTTACAAACAAATGTACAAAGACATGATACTATACATAATACATCTTGACTTATGAGGCCCATTTCCACCTCGGTGGCTACGTCAACAAGCAAAAGTGTCGCATCTGGGGCTCAGAAAACCCAAGAGTTATTGTTGAGAAGCCTCTCCATCCTCATCGTGTGACTGTTTGGTGCGGTTTATGGTCCGGCGGGGTCATTGGACCTTACTTTTTCGAAAATGAGGTTGGATCAACAGTTACGTTGAATGAATTGCGCTATCGAGAGATGATTAATGATTTTTTTATTGTCGGAGTTGGATGGTATTGATCTGGACAACGTTTACTTTCAACAAGACGGTGCTACGTGCCACACAAGCAACGACCGTGTTATCTCTCGAAGGGATGATCACAATTATTAAAGCGTCCAAATATGGTATCCTGTTACTAAGTTCCTCTAACAATTCAAATTTCTCAATTTCAAGTTGCATTTCTCAATTTCAATTAATATTTCGGATTTTCAAATGAAAGTGGTGTAGAAACCACATATTTCACCCGACTTTCCCCAAATTTAGCACAACACATTATATTGCAATAGGCAATATATATGTTGTAGGCAATATAAGATCGGCTCAGATTTAGATATAGCCACCATAAAATATTTGCTCCCAAAATTTTATCGGATTTTGGCCAAACTTTTCACTTATAAACATTAGGCTGGGTCGCCGTCCACACAAATGGAAAACAAGTTCCAGTCCCCCCACGAAAAAATTATGAACATCGGAATGAAATTGACGTCGCAGTGCTCATTTTTGTAAAAAGTGTTTGAATATTTCGGCTGTGAAAACCATCGCCTGCATTAAATTATGTCACAACAAGTAAGGAAAGGCTAAAGTCGGGCGGGGCCGACTATATAATACCCTACACCACTCCCTGCGTATGTACCTCGCTTTGATTACTAAACCCAGGTATTTCATGGGAGCAATTTTATGTAGTTCATATAAATTATACAGTTTACCATAAATTCATCTGTAGTCAAATTGAACGAATATGGTAAATAAATTAATATTATTATTAAATTAATATGGCAATTGATCCAATTATCCAACAGACAAATACAAATTTTACAGTAGTAATAGGACCGACATTTCAAAAGGGGGCCTATAACAACATTCTGGGCCTGGTCTAAAACATGGGCCTATATATTTCTCATTCACGGTAGGTATTCCTAGTTGAAAAATATTATGATCTGCAAAATTTAATGAAGATCCGATGTAAGATGTAGTTTCTCGAGCTGTAATAGATCAGAATGGGCCCCATTTGGGTTAGACCAATGTATGGACATATGGGCATCACCCAAACAATTCTCATTGCAATTCAATTCGGTAAAAAAGTGAAATCGGGAAGGATTTTTGAATCCTGTAAATGTATGTGTTTGACAAAAAATTTTAAATCGGAAAGGACATTTGTTTTCGCCATGTATGTTTATTGGTGAAATATAATATGTAAAGTTTGGCCAAAATCGGTTAAACATTCGGGAGCAACATTTGTATGTGGGCTATATCAAAATCTGAACTGAACATCATAGTATTTTAGTTGGATTATAAGATGTTGTGCCAATTTTAAAGAAAAACGGGTACAATATGTCGTTTCTAGAGCGGAAAATGTCAAATCGGGAGCGACATTTGTATGGGGGCTATATATAAATCTGAACCGATCTTACCCAATTTTTGCATACGTGTTTCTAGTTGGATTATAAGATGTTCTGCAAAATTTAAAGAAAATCGGGTACAATATGTCGTTTCTAGAGCGGAAAATGTCAAATCGGGAGCGACATTTGTATGGGGGCTATATCTAAATCTGAACCGATCTTACCCAATTTTTGCATAGGTATTTCTAGTTGGATTATAAGATGTTGTGGCAATTTTAAAGAAAATCGGGTACAATATGTGGTTTCTAAAGCGAAAAAACTGAAATAGGGAGCGACATTTGTATGGGGGCTATATCTAAATCTGAACCGATCATACCCACTTTCAGCATAGATGTTTCTAGTTCGATTATAAAATGTTCTGCAAAATGTAAAGAAAATCGGGTACAATATGTCTTTTCTAGAGAGGAAAATGTCAAATCGGGAGCGACATTTGTATGGGGGCTATATCTAAATCTGAACCGATCTTACCCAATTTTTGCATACGTGTTTCTAGTTGGATTATAAGATGTTCTGCAAAATTTAAAGAAAACCGAGTACAATATGTCGTTTCTAGATCGGAAAATGTCAAATCGGGAGCGACATTTGTATGGGGGCTATATCTAAATCTGAACCGATCTTACCCAATTTTTGCATACGTGTTTCTAGTTCGATTATAAGATGTTGTGCCAATTTTAAAGAAAAACGGGTACAATATGTCGTTTCTAGAACGGAAAATGTCAAATCGGGAGCGACATTTGTATGGGGGCTATATCTAAATCTGAACCGATCTTGCCCAATTTTTGCATACGTGTTTCTAGTCGGATTATAAGATGTTCTGCAAAATTTAAAGAAAACCGGGTACAATATGTCGTTTCTAGAACGGAAAATGTCAAATCGGGAGCGACATTTGTATGGGGGCTATATCTAAATCTGAACCGATCTTACCCAATTTTTGCATACGTGTTTCTAGTTCGATTATAAGATGTTGTGCCAATTTTAAAGAAAAACGGGTACAATATGTCGTTTCTAGAACGGAAAATGTCAAATCGGGAGCGACATTTGTATGGGGGCTATATCTAAATCTGAACCGATCTTGCCCAATTTTTGCATACGTGTTCTAGTCGGATTGTGCCCATTTTAAAGAAAATGGGGTACAATATGTGGTTTCTAAAGCGGAAAAAGTGAAATAGGGAGCGACATTTGTATGGGGGCTATATCTAAATCTGAACCGATCTTACCCAATTTTGGCATAGGTGTTTCTAGTCAGATTAGAAGATGTTGTACCAAATTTAAAGAAAATCGGGTACAATATGTGGTTTCTAGAGCGGAAAATGTCAAATTGGGACCGACATTTGTATGGGGGCTATATCTAAATCTGAACCGATTTCCTCCAAATTCAATACCAATGGTCCTTGGCGAGAAGAAATAACTTCTGCCAAATTTCATGACAATCGGACAACAATTGCGACCTGTAGAGTGCGAACAAGCTTAGATGGACAGCAGACGGACGGACGGACGGACGGACGGACAGACGGACAGACGGACAGACGGACAGACGGACAGACAGACATCGTTTAATCGACTCAGCTGGCGATTCTAAGCCGATCCGTATACTTAAAGGTGGGTCTAGCTCAATTATTTCTTGGTGTTACAAACATTTGGCGGAAAACTAACTTATAATACCCTAGACCACGAAGTGGTGTAGGGTATAAAAATGGAGTCAGTGACGTCATTTTTCGTTCGTTATTCATCATTTAGGCATCATTCGAAAGGTGTTGATTCTTCCTATTTATTTTTCATTACACCTCTCACAAAATGTTTCCAAGAAATATGAGTTTTTTTCTAAGACAAGAATAAAATTTTGTGCTCCCAAGGGTCTATTAATTCAGGAATAAAATTTGGGCAAAAATGTAACATAAAAAAATAACACGGAAAACCATTATTTTTAGAGGTGTTTTCAGGAGAGTTTAGCTCACAGATGGATTGATCCACTGACGAAATATTTTGTAGGTCATCATTAAACAATACAATCTTCATTTCTGAGGTGTGACAGCTGCAATTTATTTTCGTGACCCATCAGAATGAAAGCGGATCACATCGTTCCAGGTATTAATATACCTCCATTGGCAAAAAGCGTTATATTATACCTTATATTTTCTTACCGAATTGGAGGGTATTTTAGGAGGATTTCATAGTCGGTCCCGTCCGACTTTAGCTTTTCCTTGCTTGTTGGATTATCGCACTGTGTACTTGAAAAAGTCTTAATTTTTTATAGCTAAGAAAAAAGGCATAAAATTCGGTGAAATTTAAACATGAACTTTAATATATTGGCTAAAATAATTTTTTTTTATTTTATTTTTATTTATTTATATATTATGAATTACAATACAAAGTAAATTTATATGTAATTTCAATTTTGGGTCCAGGGATTGAGCCGGGGTGACTAAGACCATTGTAGCTAGTTATTGCAGCGACAGACCAGAGCCTCTGGTGGGAAACGAACCCACGACCCCCACGCTGATAGCCGAGCGCGTTACCAACTCGACTACCGAAAAATAAAAATGTTTTTTCGATTATCTTAGATTACATTTTTAATCGTTAGTCAAATATGAATTACTTTGCTGCTGATTATTTAAAGTTCCTACTATTACTACTTCGGAGAATTTTCTGAAAGTAACAGAAGCCGAAAATTGGTGGAAAACTGTGACCATGAGCATAGATTATCTTACATTAATTAATTCAGCATCATTTCAATCATACATGTATGCCCAATATAATGTTATATAACAAAAGGTATTAAATTAAAATTTCTCCAAAAATAGAAAATTTTCTAACATTCCATGAAATGGTTTACAAGCTTCGATAATCATATTTTTTATTTCCTTATAATCACGCATACAGAATGTCTAGCACGTACCTACGTACCTCAATAATCGTAATACCGCAATATTGTAAATATAATTTCATATAAAAATCAAATGATTTATTGTCGAACCATTAGCAAAACACACAAAATTCGAATAGTCGTAAACAAAATTTATTTGATTTTTCTCAAAAAAAAAAAAAAACTAATAAACAAAACGATTTGATGTAGGAGGTCATATACGTACATACATATATCTACATTGACGGCAGGGAATCATTATAAACTAACAACATTTTGTAAATTCTTCGGCAAGCCCATTCACTGACAAATTTAATACCAAAACAACATATAAATGAAAATAAAAATAAAAATGATTAGAAATAAACAGTCGAGAGAAATAAATATACATTTACTCGTACACGCATTGTAGCCACTCGTACACAACAAGTTTACTTTAAAAATATTTTTTGGCGGAAATATTTAAAACGAAAAATTCCAGCTGATTCTAAGAAAATTTAGAAATTCATAAAAGAAAACAACGACGCAACGCACAACAGATGGACGGACAGACGGACGGATGGACGTTGTCTACCTTTGATCTGGCCCGACAAGACAACAACAACAACAATAGCACCACTGACAGGGCAACAGCTTCCAAATTCATTGTTGTTCCGCCGCCTAAGGTGGCATGGCATGGTATGGAAGAAGCCCCTCCATGCTCATAAAAATAACAACTCATTACGTAGTCATGATGTCTGGTGATTATCCCGCTGTTTATGTGGAACCACCTCCAATTTTGTGTAATCACAAAACAACAAAAACAACACCAGTGCCAGTGCCAGCACCAGCATCATCATCAACACCAACAACCTCGACGAAAAGAAGAACTGATTTGATATGGAAGTGGAGACGTTCGTGTTTTTCGGCTGATCTTTATTTTCAATGATCACTCACTAATTTTTCTTGCCACTCGAAGAGATTTTTTTATCGTGTTCACTCACTCATCATCGACATCAATCAATCACAGTAAATGATGATGATGATAATGATGGTTGTAGAGGGTACACTCAGAGAAATAGTGCGGGTAGTGTGAATTGGTTGGTTGGTCTCATATTTTCCTAAAACTGGAAAGAAGATCTACTTAACGAATCAATTCAATCAAATATTGGAACATTATCACACCAAATGCGTAAACCACATACTCAAAGAAAATCTAGAGTAATGTAGAAAAAGTGTAGCGTGCGACCGGGCCGAATTAGAGATGGGCGCGACTCACGTGAATTGCGTGAATCACGTGATTCACGCGTCATCATGAGCAAAATTTATTTTACTCATGTGAGCGTGCGTGATCTTGAGGAACGAAGAAATGTTCGTCCGTGAATCCCGTGATTTTTTCGTGAGTCCCACATATTTATTAATTCTTTTATTTTCATTTTATTTCGTTTAAAAATGTAAAGTTTTCCATTCAAAATAAAAGTCACACATATATAATTTTTTTCTAAAACAAAGTGCTTCAATGCTGGTATAATTTCTATTTTTTTCTATTATTTAAGCAAGCATTATCTGCACCAACACTAGACACTGCATTTATATGGTATTAGTTCGATTAAAAAATCACATTACTGATATATACCCCGATATGCTTTGTTTTCTACTTGGACTTTATATCTTATTTTGCGTTAGACTATACGATATATCACACTGTAATTTTGTATACTACTTTAAAGTACAAATATAAGCTGTCTAATTTAAAAAAAAATCGGGTACAATATGTGGTTTCCACATTGGAAAAAGAAAAATCGGGAGCAGCATTTGTATGGGGCCTACATCTAAATCTGAACCGATATTACCCACTTTCAGCATAGGTGGTTCTACATGGATTTTAAGGTTTAAGGTCGTTTCTAGAGCGGAAAAACTCAAATCAGGATCAACATTTAATTGTGGCTATATCTAAATCTGAACAGATATTTTCGGCTTTTATTATAGGCGTTTCTAATTAGATTACAAGATGTTGTGCAGAATTTATCGGGTACAATATTTGGTTTCTAGAGCGGAAAAAGTCAAATTGGGAGCGACATTTGTATGTGGGCTATATCTAAATCTGAACCGATTTAGCGTTCGTCCTTCATTTACAAAACTTACTTGTGCCAATTTTGCCAATTGACAAAAGATCGAACTATGATTGCGACCTAAAATTTGATTACCACAATAGATGGACAGACAAACGGACATACGGGCAAAATCAACTCAGAAAGTGACTCGAAGATCTGTATAATAAACGATAAACCTTTTGGGTGTTACAAACAAATGCACAAAGACATAATACCCTAGTGGAGAGTATAATAAATAAATTGACCTATTAGCTTGTATTATGTAGATCATTGTCATTACATTCGTATACAAATAACATCAATTCTGCTCATTGTTGAAAAACAGAAAACAAATTCTAAATATATTTAATGCAAATTTAAATGAATTTAAAGACTACTTCCGCTTATAGAGATTATTGAATACCAAAATATATTCAACAAGTAAGGAAAGGCTAAAGTCGGGCGGGGCCGACTATATAATACCCTACACCACTCCCTGCGTATGTACCTCACTTTGATTACTAAACCCAGGTATTTCATGGGAACAATTTTATGTAGTTCATACAAATTATATAAATTATATTCATATAATTTATATGCTATAAATTCATCTTTAGTCAAATTTAACGAATATGGTAAATAATATGGTAATTGATCCAATTGTCCGACAGACAAATACAAATTATACAGTAGTATACCAAAGTCATACCAAAGTATGGACATATGGGCATCACCAAACATTTCTCATTGCAATTCAATTCGGTAAAAATTGAAATCGGGAAGGATTTTTGCATCCTGTAAATGTATGTGTTTGACAAAAAATGTTAAATCGGAAAGGACATTTGTATAAGGGTATATTGAAACCTGGAACGATGTGACCCGCTTTCACCATGTCTGTTTATTGGTGAAATATAATATGCAAAGTTTGGCCAAAATCGGTTAAACATTCGGGAGCAACATTTGTATGAGGGCTATATCTAAATCTGAACCGATCTTACCCACTTTCACCATTGGTTTTTTAGTTGGATTATAAGATGTTGTGCCAATTTTAAAGAAAAACGGGTACAATATCTGGATTTTAGAGCGGAAAAAGTCAAATCGGGAGCGACATTTGTATGGGGGCTATATCTAAATCTGAACCGATCTTACCCAATTGTTGCATACGTGTTTCTAGTTGCATTATAAGATGTTCTGCAAAATTTAAAGAAAACCGAGTACAATATGTCGTTTCTAGAGCGGAAAATGTCAAATCGGGAGCGACATTTGTATGGGGGCTATATCTAAATCTGAACCGATCTTACCCAATTTTTGCATACGTGTTTCTAGTTGGATTATAAGATGCTCTGCAAAATTTAAAGAAAACCGGGTACAATATGTCGTTTCTAGAACGGAAAATGTCAAATCGGGAGCGACATTTGTATGGGGGCTATATCTAAATCTGAACCGATCTTACCCAATTTCTGCATACGTGTTTCTAGTTGGATTATAAGATGTTGTGCCAATTTTAAAGAAAATCGGGTACAATATGTGGTTTCTAAAGCGGAAAAAGTGAAATAGGGAGCGACATTTGTATGGGGGCTATATCTAAATCTGAACCGATCTTACCCAATTTTTGCATACGTGTTTCTAGTTGGATTATAAGATGTTCTGCAAAATTTAAAGAAACCCGGGTAAAATATGTCGTTTCTAGAACGGAAAATGTCAAATCGGGATCGACATTTGTATGGGGGCTATATCTAAATCTGAACCGATCTTACCCAATTTTTGCATACGTGTTTCTAGTTGGATTATAAGATGTTGTGCCAATTTTAAAGAAAATCGGGTACGATATGTGGTTTCTAAAGCGGAAAAAGTGAAATAGGGAGCGACATTTGTATGGGGGCTATATCTAAATCTGAACCGATCTTACCCAATTTCGGCATAGGTGTTTCTAGTCAGATTATAAGATGTTGTACTAAATTTAAGGAAAATCGGGTACAATATGTGGTTTCTAGAGCGGAAAATGACAAATCGGGACCGACATTTGTATGGGGGCTATATCTAAATCTGAACCGATTTCCTCCAAATTCAATACCAATTGTCCTTGGCCAGAAAAAATAACTTCTGGCAAGTTTCATGACAATCGGATAACAATTGCGACCTGTAGAGTGCGAACAATCTTAGATGGACAGCAGACGGACGGACGGACGGACGGACAGACAGACATCGTTAAATCGACTCAGCTGGCGATTCTAAGCCGATCCGTATACTTAAAGGTGGGTCTAGCTCAATTATTTCTTGGTGTTACAAACATTTGGCGGAAAACTAACTTATAATACCCTAGACCACGAAGTGGTGTAGGGTATAAAAAGTGGATATAAGAAGTCAATTTCAGTCATTTATATGAAATAAATATCACTCTCGATTTATTTTTCCCATTTACAATTTCAACCGTCAGAGCATACAGTCAGAGGAGCCTACACACTGAATTTCATGATTCCAGCTACACCTGTTTGGTGGATACCTTTTTTATCCTTTTTCCCATGTTGACCTCAACCAATTTAGAAAAATCATTTTATTTCGAGCGTCTAAGCTCTTATGTAACAAATTTGAATATAAGGCGGAAATTGCTAAAATTCTTTAATAGTAGGTGATATTTCAATCCATTTTTGGGAAAAAATTTCCTAGGTCTGATTTCGCCCATTTTCAATCCCAACCGATTGGCAATGGATCGTCTTAGAATTTTACCACGAACATGCACTGAGTAAAATCCAATAATAATAAAAAATTCTTACAATTGAATAAATGCCTGCTTGTGTATGTTTCCAGAGTTAAATAAATTTTTATTATTACAATTTTGAAATAAAATTAATTAATTGCGCGTCTACAAATTCGGAGAAATGTATAAAGAGAATTCCATGATTCTAACTGCAACCGTTTGATTGGTACCATTTTTATCCCCTGAGCCAAATATACACCGATTTTCATTATTCTAGCTGCTGCTGTTTACCCTTTTCTCGCCGATTTCCCATAAAAGTAAAATTTTTGAATTGGTACCAGTTTCATCCCTTTTTCCACATATCCTCCTTAAAAGTACTAATTTTGAAAATCACTTCATTTCATGTGTTTTTATACACTCCACGAGAGTATTATGTCTTTGTGCATTTGTTTGTAACACCCAAAAGGAAACGAGATAGACCCATTGTTAATTATATCGATCGACTTAGAATCACTTTTTGAGTCGATTTAGCAATGTCCGTCCGTCTGTCCATCTATTCTTATAATCACGATACAGGTCGCAATTGTGGACAGAACCAAATGAAACTTTGCACAACGAAGTTTTTCGGTATAACGACGAACGCTATTTAATTTGAAGAAAATCGGTTCAGATTTATATATAGCTCCCATACCAATTTCGCTCCCGATTTGACTTTTTCCGCTCTGGAGACCACATATTTCACTTTATTTACTTCAAATTACCTTGCTTTACCTTTTAATTCTACTAGAAACATCTGTGTTGAAAATGTATTAAATCGGTTAAGATTTAGATTCTTTCGCTCCCGATTTGACTTTTTCCGCTCTAGAAACCACATATTGTATCAGATTGTCTTCAGATTTGGCAAAACATATTATATTTAAAATAGGAACACCTATGGTGAAAATAAGTTTGATCGGTTCAGATGTATATGTAGCTCCCATTAAAATTTCGCTCCCGATTTGACTTTTTCTGCTCTAGAAGGCACATATTTTATCAGATCCTCATCAAATTAGGCGAAATATCTTATATTTGTTCTATAAACAGCCATGGCGCAAATGGGTCAGATCGGTTCAGATTTACATATAGCTCCCATACAAATTTCGACCCAAAAATTTCCTATACAAATTTCGGATAGACTTTTTTTCCAGAAAGCACGAATTTTCACAAAATGAGCTTAACACGTTATATTTGAACTGGATGAACTTATTGTGAAAGTTAGTCACTATATTCCATATTTGGATATAGCACCGAAATAAATATTTCTCATTTGACAAATTGGACCAGGTAATATTAGCCTATGATTAGGAACATACAAAAATTCTTCCCGTTTTCACTTTTTTACCGAGTTGAATTGTATTCGGATAGAAAGTGGAGTGTATCATATAGTCGGCCCCGCCCGACTTTAGCCTTTCCTGTTGTTAGAATTTCATTATTATACCTACAGTCGATTTGTTGATACCATTTTTATCCCTCTATTCCCATTTTACCCCCTTAAAAGTAAAAATTAAAAAAAAAATATTTACGTGTCTACTCTATTAGAGGAATGTAAACACCGAATTTCGTGTTTCTAGCTGTTGTCGTTTAATATGTCCCATTTTTATCACTTCTTGGTCCATTTCACCCCCTACAAATATGGATCCCTTTACGGTGCACTTTTACGCTATAAGGGGTTCCTTTTGTTTAGATTCTAGTGCTTTCGACTGACGACATGGCTAGAATTTTAGAACTTTTGGCGATCACGAATATATATATACTTTAAATGGTCTCTGGTCGATATTTCAAGGTGTTACAAACAGAATGACAATGTTAGTATACCCTCATCCTGAAGGTGGAGGGTATGAAAATCATGACATTTGAATTTTTTAGTTACTAGCGCGAAAACCCACTATCTTTGTCATTGTACATTCCTCTAATCGAGTATATACATACATAATATGAAAGGATTTTTTTCAAATTCGTTCTTTTAAGGGATAACATGGACATAGGCGACAAAAATAGTACCAACCAAACGCCTGCACCAAGAATAATGAAACTCGGTGTATACATTCCCGTGACTGCATAGATACGCTAATTAAAAAGATTTTTCCAAATTTAATGGTTCCAAGGGATAAAATGGGAATAGAGGGATAAAAATGGTGCCAACCAAAATGCTGCACCTAGAATAATTAAACTCGGAGTATACATTCCTCTGATAGCATTGACACGTAAAACAAAGGGATTTTTCGAATTTCATACTTTTATGGTGAAAAATTGAAAAAGTGGATAATAATTTTACCAACCAACTAGCCGCAGTTAGAGTCATGAAATTCGGAGTATATATTCCTCTGACAAGGCAAATAAAAAGGTTTTTCCAAATTCGTACTTTCAAGGGATACAATACGAACAGAGTGTTAAAATGGAACAGAGGATAAAAATGGTACCAACCAAATGAGCCCAGCTAAAATGATGAAATTCTGTATGTACATCCCTCTGATTGCGTGGACACGTAAAATAAAGAGCTTTTCGAAATTCGTACTTTTAAGGGGGTAAAATTGGAAAAGGAGATCAAAATGGTACCAACCAAATGGCCCAGCAAAATAAAATTTTTTTCCAAATTCGTACTTTTTACATTTACCCCAAAAATTGGTTGAAGCATGAATCCCTGTGTCCGTGAGAGATATTGGATTTTCAAATTTATTACTTTTGGAATTAAAATAGGAAGGATAAAACGTAGCACCAAATATCTACCAATATTTGTGGTATATAAGCTGTTTTGTATTAGCTATATGACTTTTCCTGTAATATTACTGCACTTCTACGAAAATCGACAGCCTCTGTGGAATGCAATCCATGGTGGAGGGTATAAAAAGTTCCGGTATAAAAAGTTTTAAATAAATTGTTTCTTCGTTAGATTGTTTGTTACTCAAAACTAAAACAAAATGTTTTTCCCATTTTTTTTATACTTTTTGCAAATAAAATACTGATGCAAAACCACTGTCCCTATGTGAAAGTGAATTCGCAAACATATAAACCGGTGTTATTGGACTTATATTTCCAAAATGAGACTATTAAAGGTACCTTCGACGAAAATTGGATAGACGATTTTTGTAATGTCTATTTCGTGTTTAGAAAGTCAATATAGATCAGAAAATTATATGCATGGCTTTGCGAAAAAAATCTGTTGCATAGTGTAATTAGTTAAAAACACCATTTTGTGGTTGTTACGTATATTTGCATTCCAAGTGACGTCGTGATGTTTATTATATTTTTTGCTAGTGGATCCAATTTTATATTTGAAAAACAAACTAGTAAATCAAAAAAAAATTTTTTTTTTCAAATTCATGCTTTATGCAAGCAGAATTCTATTGGGCCTAGAAATTCTTTTTTAGTTATCTTTTGTAGAAGGAAAAATTACTGCAAAATTTCAGTTTTTTATCTGCCATAGAACGGCATATATTCGAAAATGGGTTTTAACTTTGTATGGGAGGTGCCACGCCCACATTTCCATTACCGCCCATTTTTGTCACAACTACGCACATTAATGCTAGATGCACTTACACAAAATTACAGTAGGTGTAATTTTGGTTTTAACTTCATATGGGAGGTGCCACGCCCACTTTTGCATTACCGCCCATTTTAGGCGCAACTACGCACATTGATGCTAGATGCACTTACACAAAATTTGAGCACTATACGTGTCATAGAACTGACACTATTCGATAATATGTTTTAACTTCGTATGGGAGGTGGTA
Source organism: Polietes domitor (assembly GCA_947397865.1). NCBI lineage: Eukaryota > Metazoa > Arthropoda > Insecta > Diptera > Muscidae > Polietes > Polietes domitor. Next base: position 145,669,115 of record OX377619.1, read on the forward strand.
CGCCCACTATTCCAATACCGCCCATTTTTGGCAGAACTACGCACATTGATGGTAGATGCACTTACACAAAATTTCAGCACTCTAGGTGTCATAGAACTGACAATATTCAATAATAGGTTTTAACTTCGTAAGGGAGGTGCCACGCCCACTTTTCCAATACCGCCCATTTTTGGCACAACTATGCGAATTGATGCTAGATGCACTTACACAAAATTTCAGCACTCTAGGTGTCATAGAACTGACAATATTAAATAATAGGTTTTAACTTCGTATGGGAGGTGCCACGCCCCTTTGTCCAATTGGTCAAATTTTTCCATTTCCTTGTATTGTCATCGAAAATGATTAAGTGTGCAAAATTTGAGCAAAATTGGTTGAGAAAAAAGCTTTCAAAAATTGATTTCAAATTTTGTGGCACACAAACATATATAGAAAGTAACCTTATATAAAGCATGAAAAAATAGAACACAGTTAATTACTTTTTCGTGTTTAGATGTGCCAAATAATTACCAAAAATACATCCATCTACATTTTGTTGCCTATTGTGTATTTTTTAGCACGACTCACGAGAATGTTGCCTTGAACTTTCAGCAAGTTCGTAGTCATTTATTTCATAGAGTAGAGTATATTTCATTGGAGTGTGACATTTGTGTATGAACTTTGTGCAAAAGCACGGCGCAAACATTAGTCGCTTATAGATTTGTTGTTGTTGCAACAACATAGCCTCGGTGGCGCAGTAGGCAGCGCGTAAGTCTCATAATCTTAAGGTCGTGAGTTCGAGCCTCACCCGGGGCATTTCTTTTTTCAGTCATTTTTACTTTTTTAAATAATGAAAAGACCGACGATTTAACTTAACAAACATGTTTGCAATAAATATGTGCGAAAAATATTGCAGAGAAGTCTTAGAACTTTACTAGGCTTTTTATACCCTACACCACTTCGTGGGCTAGGGTATTATAAGTTAGTTTTCCGCCAAATGTTTGTAACACCAAGAAATAATCGAGCTAGACCCACCTTTAAGTATACCGATCGCCTTAGAATCACCAGCTGAGTCGATTTAACGATGTCTGTCTGTCCGTCTGCTGTCCATCTAAGCTTGTTCGCACTCTACAGGACGCAATTGTTGCCCGATTGTCATGAAACTTGGCAGAAGTTATTTTTTCTGGCCAAGGACCATCGGTATTGAATTATATTATATCTAAATCTGAACCGATTTCCTCGGTTCAGATTTAGATATAGCCCCCATACAAATGTCGCTCCCGATTTGACATTTTCCCCTCTAGAAACGACATATTGTACCCGATTTTCTTTAAATTTGGCAGAACATCTTATAATCCAACTAGAAACACGTATGCAAAAATTGGGTAAGATCGGTTCAGATTCAGATATAGCCCCCATACAAATGTCGCTCCCGATTTGACATTTTCCGCTCTAGAAACCATATATTGTACCCGATTTTCTTTAAATTTTGCAGAACATCTTATAATCGAACTAGAAACACGTATGCAAAAATTTTCTTTAAAATTGGCACAACATTTTATTATCCAACTAAAAAACCTATGATGAAAGTGAGTAAGATCGTTTCAGATTTAGATATAGCCCTCATACAAATGTTGCTCCCGAATGTTTAACCGATTTTGGCCAAACTTTACATATTATATTTTACCAAGAAACAGACATGGTGAAAGCGGGTCAAATCTTCCAGGTTTCAATATACCCTTATACAAATGTCCTTTCCGATTTAACATTTTTTGTCAAACACATACATTTACAGGAGGCAAAAATCCTTCCCGATTTTAATTTTTACCGAATTGAATTGCAATGAGAATGGTTTGGGTGATGTCCATACTTTGGTATGACTTTGGTTAACTACTGTTTAATTTGTATTTGTCTGTCGGACAATTGCATCAATTACCATATTCGTTAAATTTGACTAAAAATGAATTTATAGCATATAAATTATATGAGTATAATTTATATAATTTGTATGAACTACATAAAATTGCTCCCATGAAATACCTGGGTTTAGTAATCAAAGCGAGGTACATACGCAGGGAGTGGTGTAGGGTATTATATAGTCGGCCCCGCCCGACTTTAGCCTTTCCTTACTTGTTAAATGTTATAATTACTTTTCGAATGGCATATGGCCTCCTGCGTGTCTGTCCGTCCTTCCATCCATCTGTCCAAAGGAAAGGTCGCAATTATTGTACGAACCCAACAAAAAAATGGCACTTATAACTGTGAATGAACCGACTCACATTTCGTGTGTTCAAGGCAACACCTAAATATTCTTGATCTTTTCTCCACTTCACACCCTGAAAAGTATGAAGGTTATGTTCTAGCACCTCGTGGCTATTAGGATCATTGTATTGTTTCAGCATTCTTTTCGTATTCCGCTCTTCGTGTCGCTGACCCCAGCCCCTAACGGATATTATATACGAAAGGGCACGTTGGCCCGAGCTCAACGACTTTTTCCAGGATTTCAATTGGAAGCTTTGCTTTCTTATTAAAGATATTGATGCTACGGCTCAAATGATCGAAAATATTATCTTGATGTGTATGAAGTCATTTATTTAAAAAAGTTATTTGTAATGCAAGACTGCTGTCGGATACAAATTCTGGAAATGACATTTGAATAAAAACGCCACCACGGATCTGCTACGCAAGCAGACAAGAACCATGTGTGTCAGGATACTTAGACGCATTCGTGCCAAAGTACTTTCTTATCCCCGGGGAAATAAGAGCTTTTGGTCATTTGTACGAAGAGTAAAGGATATCTCCTCGTCTATCCCTACTCCTGGTTGCCAAAGCTAACATATTGGCTGAAAACTTTGCAAGGAATTCATCCTTGCGGAAAGCTATCAACTACTCCCCAGATGGTATTTCGTAACCTTTTCAACCCTGCATATCGTGCAGGGGTCTTGACAGCGCTTTGAAAGATTGCGAACATACAGCCCATCCCTAAAAAAGGCGATGCAAAGCGCTACAAATATTGCGTAAATAACATCTTGACGTCACCGAAAGAGCCGTTGCATAATAGATGACTATGTTCTGTGCCGTAACATTTAATACATTTTATACAAATTTTGAATTTGTATGGGAGCCCTCTTAAACATTATAGGAAGTATATCAAATTTTCCCTTAAGGAGTGGTGACATGGGCTTGGTATGTTTGGGGAAATGGAAATGTTGAGGAGGGAAAATAATTGGGGGTCAGTCTTACACTTCTCCACTCTAGGGTCCGCTGCGGGGCTGTTTTGGGCCTATCGTTCATAAAAAATAAAAATTTGGGGGCCACATTAAGGGTTGCAGTTGGAGGACAGGTTTTTATTGAGAAAATATTTTAACTGAAAACATATTGGGGTCTGTCATACATTTGACTCCACTAGGTGCCTCCTTGGGGCAGTTAGAGCGGTGGGAGCAAATTTTATAAAAATTTAGTGTTTGTATGGGAGTCCCATTAGTAGTGCAGATACGGGATAAGATTGTTCGGAAAAAATGTTGGGTAGGGAAAATATGTGGAGGTCAGTCTTACATTTAACCCAACTAGGGGCGATTACAGGGCATTTTTGGGCCTTACTGTTATAACAAAAATTATAAAAAATAAAAAAATCGTATGGGGACCACTCTAAGGTTTGACGATAGTAGGTAAGTGTGTTCGGAGAAAATGCTGGGTTTCAAAAAAAATTGGGGGTCGGTGATACATTTAGCTACACTAGCGGCTTTATTGGGCCAGTAAGAGTGGTGGAAAAAAATTTATAACAAATAAATTTTTGTATGGGAGCCCCCCCTAACGAGAGTAGATAGGGGTATGTGTGTTGGAAACAAATGTTAGGGATGGAAAATTAATGGGGGTCGGTCTTACAGTTGACCCCTCTGAGGCAGTTTTGGATATTTTTATATATTTTTACTCATTTTCCCTCACCTTTGATCCCACGTACACTCACCCCACCACTTCCATTTTTGGCTCATGCATTTTTTTCGAACCTCACAAAATAGGGGGTTCCAAATCGAACTCCTAAAATTCCCATACAATACTATCCCGACTTTCACAAAGGGCGATTGATGGCTGAGTCACTCAGCCAGGATTTACTGCCCATTTCCGAATAGGGTCAAGTGAATAGAGTTGATTTTAATGCACGTAAGACCCAGAGTTCCTTGTTGTCTCACAAGCTATCCACTGTGTAAGAAAAACTTCAGTCCTTCCGATCTCCTCAATATCTACACTACGTACATCAGACCTAAGATGGAACACAACTCCCATATATGATCGGGTGCTCCATGATAGGTGACGTTAGGATATCCAATTCTATTGTCTCCCTCGGTTACCGTCGTAATGTGGGATGTGTGTCGCTGTTCTACCGACTACCGACACTTTCATGGTGTTTGTTTCTCGGATATTCGCGATCACATCCCGTGAGGACGTTCGGTAGAGATACGCGACTTTCAAAGAACTCGCACTCATTTGTAGTCGATTGGACAACTGGCCGCACTACACATTACAGAATGAATTCTTACTTTGAATGCTCAACTCGTATGTGGAATCAACATTCCGGCAAATATATTTCCCGCCAATTGTGTTAGTATTGAATTCTCACTAAAATTAATATTTTTTGACAAATACATAGTTCTTAGACATTTTTTCTGACGATTTTCGAGTAAATGAAAGTTCTTTCCCGATACTTACGATAAAAGACTTCACTTCAGAAAAATATGCGACTATTGCAGTAAACGTTTAAGAGTTGCACCAAACGGAGTTCATTTGCACCAAACGAAGTTCATTTGCACCAAACGAAGTTCATTTTCACCGAACGACCTCCAAACTTAATTTTTCTTTGCGTGTAGAACCATTTGTATATATCCTAGTGTTTCGTATTGTACTATGGAACATGTTGACTACTGTGGTCCGTTCGTATGCCCAAGTTTCGTAGAGCTTCGGAAATTATGGTGGATACGATGGTAAGATACGAGACGCAATGTTTCCAGGTATATTATGTGATCCAGAATGTTAAAATATGTATATCGCCTTAGTTGTCCTTAGCTCCAGCACAAAAACTGCAGGAACCTAGTGGACAAACCCTACAATTTGCGTATCTCCTTCGTTGCATCCTTATACTTAAGTTCTATTCATTTTTTTCAGGTGTATATTTCTTCGAGTGCATAACACTGCACTGCCACTCATTCTGGACCTTTGTTAACATTTGTCAGTCTGTGATCTTTCATAATTTCCGTAACACAAACAAGTGTATGGGAAGTCCACACACCGAGTAGTAAAAATGTAGAACATATCATTTGAAATATCATCCGCGATCACGATCGTCATCGACATCATCATCGCGATCATTTGTTTGAGAGCTTGCGTTACGTTGGGAGCTGCAACGTAGCGCATGCAGACACAGCGCACTCCGAGGAATCCAATAAATTTTCCGGTCTGATCTTGTGTGTAAATGATGATCGCTTTCTCTTCCCGGCCATGGTTGTGTTATTCCTGCTGCTACTGCTCTTGAGTTAATGTGTATTTGAGTAGCTTTGGCTGCTCCGCATGTGGAGATATGGTTGATGGAGTGGTTGGCGGTGATCATGGTTGGGGGGAAATCATCCAGTCCGCCGGGCCAGCAATAATCAAATGATCAAAGGCATTGTGCGATCCATCAACACAAGCAATCAAATTGTATATAAACAAGCAAGAGATCAAAAAGCCGCCCCTACTACAAAATGAAACATATGAATTGTTCACATTCAACACCGAGCACCGATCCTAACCGGCAGCACCCGCAGCAGCAGCCACAATAACAACAAAGATCTTTTCAAATTAATTAACAAATTTGAAAGAAATAATGCATACATTCTCCCCCCACCATGATCGAACACGCTGAGATAAATGAAATTTAGCATTTAATCAACACAACATGTTAACGATACGATCGTGCGATCATGTGTGCTTGAGTGTTGTTTGGTGCTATGAAAATGATCATAATAATTAAGAAGATTTCTTATTGTTGTTTTTGTTGATATGTGTTCAAGATATTTATTGCTTCCGACTTTTTCACTTGTTTTGCTTCTCTTCATCTTCGTTACGCGATCGGTAGAGATTTTGCATTCTTGTGGTCGATAAGAATTTCAAAATTGTTAATGGATGCTGGTGAAACTGTTAAATGCAGGAAGCTCTTTAGCCAGCGGGATAATAAATTACAAAAGTTTCGATTTTGCTTAATTGAAGACATAGAAAAAGCATAAAATATAATTACCGAGAGAGGAGGGAGAGAAAGAAAGAAATTGCAAGGAGCGAGTGTGAGAAAACTGACATAAACAGGAGTAGAAAAGGGTGTGAAGCTTCATATGCAAATAAGAACAAACACCACATAAGTATCGACAGAACTGCGACATACATCCCACATTACAACGGTGATCGAGGGATACAATAGAATTGAATATCCTACTGTTACCTATCAACACCATCGCCCTCCACTGAACACGGTCACGGCACCCGACCATATAAGGGAGTTGTATTTCATCTTAAGTCTGATATTGATAAGACCAGAAGGAGTGAAGAATTTCTTTCACCGCTTTAAAAAGCCTAGCCACTTGAATGCTTCCTTTGACACATCGAATACATATTTTGTCCAACGAACATCGCAATGTATCTTCATGCCCAGAACATCAAAAGTGTCTGCTTGCTCAATATCCACACCGTTCATAGAAATCGACGACACCGTTGGATCAGTGGATTGCATGTGAGACAATAAGCAACTTTTAAAGTATTCACTCGACCCCATTCGGAAATGGCAGTAAATCCTGGTTGAGTGACTCATCCATCAATCGCCCTTTGTCCTCAATTTCTTGAAGACTTGGTCGATAATCGAATGAGTACAAATGACAGAGGTTACTATCATCTGCCAATGAGTAGATTGAATTCGAAGTCTGGAAGTCTTACAATAGAAATAAGAAACAGAAAATGAGAAATAACAGAGCTCTGTGATAGGAAGAACAGACCCTGTGGTACTCCTGTGATTAACCTATGCTTTTCGGATCAGAACCCATTTGCAACAACACACATAGTCTGAGGAAGCTCGATATTAATCGAGAGAAGTCACTGTAAACACCAAAAGCGATTAGCTTTGATATGCACCATGCCAGGCTCTATCAGAGCCTTGGAGATATCTAGAGCAACGATCTTACTCACACCAAACTGGTGGATGTATCGATTCCTCTTTTCGGACAGCAGAGTCATCGATTCCTACGAAAGCCACACGTTGATTATTTACGTCGATGTTTGCGAGAACCCTTCGAAAAAACTGCTGAAGCATTTTCGATCCCAGGGGTGGTTGATTGCTTTCAGGCAACAATGAATTCCTTGCAAACATTTGGCCAATAGGAGAGCATTGGCAACCGGGTTAGTGAATATCAGTCCATCTTTAGCAAGAGTTGGGATAGATGAGGAGTTATCCTTTACTCTTCTGACAAATGACAAATACTTCCTCTGGGAGAAGAAAGAACATTGGCACGAAGACGTTGTTCGTACAAAAACTTTTCACGTCTTAGTACTGGACAGAAAAGGTGTTCATCGCTCATAATTTCCTCCTCATGCTCACAGATTATACAAGAGTCGTTTAGCTCGATGTGCAGCTTCCTGAAAGGCTACACCCCAACAATACTGAAATCAACCTAGGCAATTAAACTCATCGGAGCCCATGACTCGCTTACGTCCCAGACAGGAAACCAAAATCGTCCTTTCCCATCTCCTCAATCTTTCCATTTGACTGGAAAAGATCCAATACTAGACTGGAAAGGCATAAGATACTAGCGGCCTAACTTCGCTAGCCTAACTTCGTCACCCAGTCCTCCCCTACATCTGAGAATTCTGTGGTACAACATGTATGTCTTCTTCACCTTACTTAACATGAGGTAAATGTGTCGATAGAGCCTAAAGTTTTCATTAAAAGTCACCCCTAGATATTAAATTTTCATCGAGTTGAGCACCCGTTCCCCTCCAAACCGTATTTCAGGTTCATATGACCATCAATTTGGATAAAGGAGAGACCTTTTCCCCTTGAATATGATACTGTCCCATTTACCTACGTTCAGTTTCAATTTCCACTTACGAAAGTATTCCGACAACTCTGACAGATATGTGTTCAATCTCAAGTTAACGGTTCGGGACTTAGGCCCCGAAGCAGCGACAAGTATATCATCCACATATACCAGGAGTAGATCTCCATCCGGTGGCTGCGGGATATCACTTACAAATATGTTGTTGAGTACAGGTCCAAGTAATGAGCCCTGCGGTACACCTGTACAACATTCCTACTGTCCCCTAGTTTCATTCTAAATGTCCGATCCCTAACTGCCAGGAAGCCGGAAAGAACAAGCGACCTGTTTTTTTGAGAAGGCACCGGAACTTTTGAAGATCGATCATATGAACGATCTCAGCTGATGCGTTTAAGGAAACGTTGTATCATTCACATATAGATGGCAGTATGCCTTCTTTTATGGTTGTAAAATCAGTAGTTTTTGTACTCCGCAAACTAAACTAAACTAATTTGTTTGTTTTAATAAAATGACTCGTCTAGACACCGTGTATGAGTCTCATTAGTCTAGTGGAAACCGTTTTAGGTACCAACTCTACAATCCATTTTGGAACCATGTGTGTATACCTCTGTCTCACATTCGACCCCCTTCCCACTCCATCCTTGAAAATAAATTTACCTCGAATGACTTTGCGATTGTCATCTTAGGAGTGCTATATTCGGATGGTGGTCGAAGTGTGTGAGGAAGTTATTTTAAGTGTCCCGTTAGAAGTCCTATAGTACTGCTGAGTCCAATTATACTCAACCTCATCAGACTTATGAATTCATTCGCATCGGCGCACAGTGGTTCAGAAGAAAAATCCAAAATGCAATAACTTTTGTTCCAATAGACATTTTTGAGTTCTGTTCAAAACCAAAATTAGGCAAGGCTTATTTTGAGATATTACTATTAAAAATCGGGAAATCGGATACATTTTAGAAATCGACCCAAAGTTGACTACTACTCGTTTTTTTCGATTATAAAGAAAATTAAAATTTTATTTAATTTTTATTTTAATGAACTCCGATTGTTATAAAATTTAGCATGAGGATAAAGAATATTTACTCATATTTTTATCTGCGTACCTACTTTTCAGAAGTTAATGAGATCAAAATAACTAAATTGCGTTTTGGAAATAAAAAATCTGACTTTTTGCACTAAATGTATCCTATCTTCCAAGGGTGCAATTTCGTGCAGGCAAAAGTTACCCTACAAAAAACGGGTTCCCCGTTTCACCTTTCCAAATATGTATATATTTCGTTAAAGGCTTTTGAAGGAAAAAAGTTGTGTTTTTCCAAAATCAGACATTTGTTCAAAGAGAATATTTTTTACAATATTCATTACAACCAAAATATATTAAGCTAAGAAACCACAATTTCAAACAAAAAAATTTGAGTGCAAAATCTTTTAAGATGAGTGAGAAACAGTTCGACAAAGTCAAACAAGTAAGGAAAGGCTAAAGTCGGTCGGGGCCGACTATATAATACCCTACACCACTCCCTGCGTATATACCTCGCTTTGATTACTAAACCCAGGTATTTCATGGGAGCAATTTTATGTAGTTCATATAAATTATACTATAAATTCATCTTTAGTCAAATTTAATGAATATGATAAATAATAAAGTAATTGATCCAATTTTCCAGCAGATATTCCGAGTAAAGTAAATATAACATGATCTGGAAAAATTGATCATGATCCAAAGACAAATACAGATTATACAGCGGTGATAGGATGAATCGGACGGACATTTGAAGGGAACCTATAACAACACTTGAGGCCTGTACAAGGCCAATACAAGCGCCTATATATCAGTTGAAACATAGAATGATCTGCAAAATTTGATGAAGCTCCGATGTAAGATGTAGTTTCTAGAGCTATAATAGAGCAGAATGGGGCCCAATTTGGGTTATACAAAAGTATAAACATATGGACATCTCCCAAACAAGTAAGGAAAGGCTAAAGTCGGACGGAGCCGACTATATGATACACCCCACTTTCTATCTCATTACAATTCAATTCGGTAAAAAAGTGAAATCGGGAAGGATTTTTGAATTATGTAAATGTATATGTTTGACAAAAAATGTTAAATCTGAAAGGACATTTGTATGGGGGTATATTGAAACCTGTTATGATGTGACCCGCTTTCACCATGTATGTTTATTGGTGGAATATAATATGTAAAGTTTGGCCAAAATCGGTTAAAGATTCGGGAGCAACATTTGTATTGGGGCTATATCTAAATCTGAACCGATCTTACCCACTTTCAGCGTAGGTGTTTTTAGTTGGATTATAAGATGTTGTTTCAATTTTAATGAAAATCGGGAACAATATATGGTTTCTAGAGCAGAAAAAGTCAAATCGGGAGCGACATTTGTATGGGGGCTATATCTAAATCTGAACCGATTTCCACCAAATTCAATAGCGATCGTCCTTGGCCAAAAAAGTAACTTCTGCCAAATTTCATGACAATCGGACAGCAACTGCGACCTGTAGAGTGCGAACAAGATTAGATGGACAGACAGATATCGGTAAATCGATTCAGCTGGTGATTCTAAGCCGATCCGTATACTTTAAGGTGGCTCTAGCTCGATTATTTATTGGTGTTACAAACATTTGGCGGAAAACTAACTTATAATACCCTAGCCCACGAAGTGGTGTAGGGTATAAAAAGAAATTAGGTTTTTTCAATTTTCAAAATTTGAAAAACGTGAAAATCTGTAATACAATTTTTTTTGCATTATGAACAAATACGTAAACATATGTTAAAAACATAAAAGCTAAAGAAAAAAAATTTTAATTTTCTTTAAAATAAGAAAAGTAATCAACTTTGAACCGATTTCTAAAATATATCCGATTTCCCGATTTATAATATTAATATCTCAAAATAATCCTTGTCTAATTTGGTTTTTTTACAGAGCTCAAAAATGTTTACTAGAACAAAAGTTATTAAATTTGACCGATGAAATTTGATTCTGAACCACTGTGCGTCGCCGACCCATAAGGCTGTCGTAGTGCCTCCTTCCGCGGACGAGTCCTAGGTCATCTCATGGACTGAAGTTTCCCATTCATTCAATTAAAATTTTCTTGTCGAATCGATGTTTGATCCTCTTCTCACCAATTCATCAACTTTCTCATTTCTTACGATCATACAGTGTCCTGACACCCATATGATATCTAATTGATCTTTTGGTAGATAGTTCGTTTAATTCCTCCTTACATTCCAAACCAACCTCGTACCAGGTTTAGCGATTATTTTCTGCGTCATTACAAATTGGGAATAGCTGAAACTTGATTAAACGATAGACTATAGTTGCCAAAACGGTGTTACTTAGGGCTAAGAAAGGAGTTCCAAGATTAAGTCCTAACTCGAGACCCAAAAACTGCACCATAAAAATCGTTAAATAGACAAATCAGTTTTTGAGAATCTAATCATTCGTTAAATATGTATATAGATCAATCTACGTTGACCGAGAATATCAAAATTGATGTAGTGAAAGGTATCGAAATACAACAACTGCGTTGGATATGTGGAACAGAGGCGCCAAAAGGTACGACGGAAATGTAAGTTCAATACCCAACAAGCATACTAACACGAAAATTACCCATAATCATATTGCTAAGTATTGCGGAAGTAACCTCAATTAGAGAAGTCTGTGCGGCCAGGGCGATACTCTTAAAGAAAACAAAAGCAATACATCAGGATGATACATCGGAGATATTGCAAGTTGTTGATATCGCAAAAGTGTCACCTGGAAGATAATAATAGGATATGGCCAAATGAGACCCTAGGACACAAAAATGTAATTCTCAATAATTTGTATTCAATCAAAATTAATAATTATACGAAGTGGTGAACGCTCTTATTTTGGTGGTTCCCATAGCGGATTAAGCTCTCTCTTCCTGATTTGTCCTCCAAATTTGCAACTGCGCTTCATCTACATATATGCGTAATCCTTTCTTAATTTCTCTATAACGTAATAAAATTGTAAATTTCTTGAGGACCTTCAAACTGCCAACCATTTTAAAGGAAATGATGCCATCGTTTGCATATCTTGACAGCCGGCTACATTTTGTTTAATGTTTGTCTTTTGCCCAAAAAAAATAAAAACATACAGAGAAGAGGAAGTCAAAGGAAGCCACTAAACTGAAAACAGTTTGAGAATGAATTACAAACGAAATGAAATAAAACAAAACGAAACATGCCACATATGTACATACATAAATATGTATATACGTTCGAGGAGGCAACATCGGCGAAAACAATTGCAACGATGTGATTTTATGTGCCAAATGATGGCAGCATAAAGTTAAGCAATTTCGCCTTTGATCTCGCGCCGCGCAAAACACACAAAATGTCAAGTTGCCACATATCGTCGTACAGATGTATTCGATGTGTGGACGCAACATTATCGGTCCAGCTTAAAACGATAAATAGACGAACGTTTGTTTTATCGTATCTGACCGACCGACCGGCCAAGCGACCCGGTCGACCACTTTATGTTCGTACGACAATGATGGGCAAGGCAAGTCTTTCTGGTTTTGCAGAGTTTATTGCTTGGAGTCGGCTTGGTTAGATCGCTTCAGTGGGCCACTTTATATTGGACGTGGACGCGTGTTTGTGTATGCATGTGGGTAAGGAAGCTATTTGAACTGTCAAGATCCACTACGCCTGATTTGGATGTGTGACAAACGTTCGTACGAACAAATACATGTGTGTCCGTCCGTCCGTTTGTCGGTGCCACTGGCATGAAAGAAGCTGGAGAAGACGTAGCAGAAGTATTGGCAAAGTGGTTTTTCAATTTGGACTTATTGTTTCCTTGGACACAACAATGTGATCCAGATTTGAAGAAGAACGTTTTAACGAGGTCCGAGTGGTAAGCGTGGTACGAACTTGTTGCTGACCTTATTGCTATGGGATGATTTCCAGACCGTTCACATATATTTCGTGAATGTTTGACATTAATTCACCCACGAATTTCATAGTTGTACGAAAATCGTCCAAAACCGGAAGTGTTTGACATTAATTCACCCACGAATTTCATAGTTGTATGAAAATCGTTGTGGACTGAGGGGGTGTCAGCAGAGGTGGCGTTGGAAAAGTGATTTTTGAGCAATCAGAGAAAGAACATTTGAAAGCGGAATATGATTTTTGGGTTGTGGGAGAAAGTGCGTTACACGAGACAGATGCATTTGAGAGCGGGTTGTGGGCGTAGAGGCATGGCAAAAATAGATTTGGGTATTTGCGAGATGTAATCTGAACTAATTATAAATATAATTTACTTAAAAATTAATATTTTTAAGTAGTTTAAACACATTATTTGTTGAATAAATGTTACTAAAATATCATAAATTACTTAAACTATAATTTATTTTTTGCATACTTTCCCTTCTCCTTCAGAGCCCCTGTAGCGTCGGGTATAAAAAGGTAGTAAATTTAAACAGTAAATAAAGGCTAAAGTCGGGGGTGGCCGACTATATGATACCCTACACCAATCTCTGCATATTTTCATTTTACTTAGGGTCGGATTATTTGTGTGGGAGGTACAGCAAATAATAACTATTTTACAGGTATAAAGTGATTGTAAAACCATTTTCAATATTAAATTATTACTGATCAGTTTTATTTTAACAAAAGCTTATGCCAATTTGTGGGAGAGGTCTTGCAATATCAATATTACAGGTGTATATAACATCTATGAAACAAATTTCTCAATGGGTAATGTTCTTATTTTTATATCCTCACTCCAAAGACTTTCTTTCTATCAATCTAAATAGGGGTAAATCTGTTTTCTAAACAGCAAAATATTAAAATTTACAGAAATAAATAAATGCTACCCAACCTAATGTATATTTTGCTTAAATAATTTTATTTACCCTTTTTGAATTGCAAATGGAATAATTTTTGAATTACAATTGGAATAATTTTTGAATTTCAAATGAAAACTTTTGCATTTCAAATGGAATTTTTGAATTTCAAGTGATATTTATACACTCCACGAGAGTATTATGTCTTTGTGCATTTGTTTGTAACACACAAAAGGAAGCGAGATAGACCCATTGTTAAGTATACCGATCGACTTAGAATCACTTTCTGAGTCGATTTAGCAATGTCCGTCTGTCTGTCCGTCTGTCCATCTATTGTTGTAATCAAATTACAGGTCGCAATTATAGTCCGATCTTAACAAAAATTGGCACAAATAAGTTTTGTGGATCAAGGACGAACGCTATTTAATTTATGGCAAATAGGTTCATATTTAGATATAGCCCCCATACGAATGTCGCTCGCGATTTGACATTTTCTGTTCTAGAAACGACATATTGTACCCGATTTTCTTTAAATTTGACACAACATTTTATAATCTAATCTAAGCAGAAATTCGGTAAGATCGGTTCAGATTTAGATATAGCCCCATACAAATGTCGCTCCCGATTTGACTTTTGCCGCTTTAGAAACCACATATTGTACTCAATTTTTTTAAAATTTGGCACAACATCTTATAATCCAACTAGAAATACCTATGCAAAAATTGGGTAAGATCGGTTCAGAGTTAGATATAGCCCCCATACAAATGTCGCTCCCGATTTGACTTCTGCCGCTTTAGAAACCACATATTGTACTCGACAGGCTATAGCCATCCAAGTGGCCTACTGCATTTATTCTGGCGCAATTTTCAAAGGTCAATTGGGGGGTTTTAGTTATGACAACGGGTTTTAATTAGGCGATAATCAAGCTTGTACTGTAACTTGAAGAAAATCGGTTCAGATTCAGATATAGTTCCCCTACAAATGTCACTCCCTATTTGACTGTTTTCGCAGTAGATACCGCATATTTGAACAGATTTAATACAAAACGCGATATTCTAACGAGAAAAGTTTGTGTTGTCGGGTCTTATTGGTTCAGATTTAGATATAGCACCCATACTAATTTCGCTACCATGTTTACTTGTTGTCGTTGTGGATGCATTGACTTCTCAATAGTCACGTGTGGGTTCTCTGAACCCCATACACGGCAATTTTGCTTATTGACATATCCACCGAGATGAAAACAAGCTTCATCTGAAAACACGTTTATTTCATACAGTTTGCGTTAAAGACTGACTTCTTTGGAAGTATGTTTTTAATATTTCCCAATTATGGTCGAGCGTATTGCGTCCCATATTGCAAATGTCAAATATAAACCTGAAAATAAAAATAAAAGTAAACTGAAGTTCAAATTCACTCACATTGGATATACACCCACTAATATATCATAAGGACGCCTGAAATTGATCGAATCATTTGCTACCTTTTTGGCTCCCCAGTTATGATCTTACATATTATCTGAAGACAATTCTTTGACCTTATCCGTAAATTCCAGAAATATATGATGTTTCACATTTATATAGTTATCGTTCCTCCATTTTCTTGCTTTGACTAGTGCTGCATATCGTATCATCAAAATTAATATGCCAACGGCGATTAAGGTCAGCTGGTCTGGTGAATAGTTGAACCTTTGCTTATCACCATGATAGGTCACATAATTGATTCTATAGATGACGTTCTTAATGATTTGGCTAGTTGTCTAATACAATAACAGATTTATGCACCAATTTTCCAGATGATGCAATTCCCATCCAAATTTCCCATACCGCCTTCGTCCATACCCAAAACGAGGTTACCATTGTACAAATGCGGTCTCTCCGATATGGCAACACTTAATACTATATGTCAATCATATTTAAAATCATAGCATGCCTGTCTTGTCCTGTGTTGTTCATGCTTTCTGTAACACTGACATCATATTCTCTGCTTCATGTGGTCGTAGTTCTGGGCTTTTTGCACAATTCACCAACTACAAAAAACAACAAAATTGCGCACAACATTCGGACAGAAAAAGTAAAATGTATAAACATTGCCTGTCAAAATGAATGACTTGACGTTACATTTTATGTCAGACAAATGTCTGTCAATTGTTTTTTGTTTTGGTTCCCCTGTAGATGTATGTAGTTTATTCCGTAGAAAATGATAAAATGAATGTAGTTTATCTGTGCAGTTGCTCTCTGTGTGATGCGATTTGATGTGGTGTGGTTTTGGTTAATGAGTGATTGTAAATAATCAACTGTGCTATAATTCTCATGAGACGTGTTCGCAATTACAAGTTCACACATCACATGTGCAATTTCGTTTCGGTTTTATTCACACAAATGTTGATTTTAATTAAAATCAAAGCGAATATAAACGATCTGGGCGACGGACAATGAATGATTCATAGTTAGGTTGAAATGAAATTATTTGGGTGAGTGATCGCTATAGATACGTTGCTGGTGAAATGGAATTGCACTGAAACTAGTAAAGAAAGTCGAATGCATGAAGAGGCTGATTATATTAAAGGGTGATTTTTTAAAAAACTTGATAACTTTTTTTTAAAAAAAAAACGCATAAAATTTGCAAAATCTCATCGGTTCTTTATTTGAAACGTTAGATTGGTCCATGACATTTACTTTTTGAAGATAATTTCATTTAAATGTTGACCGCGGCTGCGTCTTAGGTGGTCCATTCCGAAAGTCCAATTTTGGGCAACTTTTTCGAGCATTTCGGCCGGAATAGCCCGAATTTATTCGGAAATGTTGTCTTCCAAAGCTGGAATAGTTGCTGGCTTATTTCTGTAGACTTTAGACTTGACGTAGCCCCACAAAAAATAGTCTAAAGGCGTCAAATCGCATGATCTTGGTGGCCAACTTACCGGTCCATTTCTTGAGATGAATTGTTCTCCGAAGTTTTCCCTCAAAATGGCCATAGAATCGCGAGCTGTGTGGCATGTAGCGCCATCTTGTTGAAACCACATGTCAACCAAGTTCAGTTCTTCCATTTTGGGCAAAAAAAAGTTGGATATCATCTCACGGTAGCGCTCACCATTCACAGTTACGTTACGATTCGCATCATCTTTGAAGAAGTACGGTCCAATGATGCCACCAGCCCATAAACCGCACCAAACTGTGACTTTTTCTGGATGCATTGGTAGCTCTTGCAAAGCTTCTGGCTGATATTCACTCCAAAATCGACAATTCTGCCTATTTACGTACCCATTGAGCCAAAAATGAGCTTCGTCGCTGAACACAATTTCTTTCTTTCTGAACTTTCTTAACAGAGCACGCATTTTGATAATAAAATTCAATTTTGCAAGCGCTGCTCGTTAGTAAGTCTATTCATGATGAAATGTCAAAGCATACTGAGCATCTTTCTCTTTGACACCATGTCTGAAATCCCACGTGATCTGTCAAATACTAATGCATGAAAATCCTAACCTCAAAAAAATCACTCTTTATAACGCTTCACTTTCTACGCAATTACAAGTATTTTATTTTTATTCGATGAAGAAATCTGAAAAGAAAAACATCAAAAATGCATTTATAAACCAACTAAAATCAGAAAGGAAATACAGAAAGACACAAGTCGTAGAGAAACTAATAACATCATCTCCATACAGATTAACAAGGATTTTTAACAAATCCTATGCTGGAAAGGGAATGCAATTCATACCAAGACTTATCCAATTTATTATAAAACGAGTAAGGAAAGGCTAAAGTCGGACGGGGCCGACTCACTTTCTATCCGAATTCGGTGAAAAAGTGAAAACGGGAAGAATTTTTGTATCCTGTAAACGTATGTGTTTCACATAAAATGTTAAATCGGAAAGGACATTTGTATGGGGGTATATTGAAATCTGGAACGAAATATAATATGTATAGTTTGGTCAACATTTGGCAGCAACATTTGTATTTGGGCTATATCTAAATTTGAACCGATCTTACCCTCTTTCACCATAGGTTTTTTACTTGGATTATAAGCTGTTGTGCCAATTTTAAAGAAAATCGAGTACAATATGTGGTTTCTAAAGCGGCAAAAGTCAAATCGGGAGCCAAATTTGTATGGGGGCTATATCTAAATCTGAACCGATCTTATCCAATTGCTGCACAAGTGTTTATAGTTGGATTATGAGATGTTTTGCCAAATTTAAAGAAAATCGAGTACAATATGTGGTTTCTAGAGCGGAAATGTCAAATCGGGAGCGAGATTTGTATGGGGCTATATCTGAACCGATCTTACCCAATTTCTGCATAGATGTTTCTAGTTGGATTATAAGATGTTGTGCAAAATTTAAAGAAAATCGGGTACAATATGTGGTTTCTAGAGCGGAAAATGTCAAATCGGGAGCGATATTTGTATGGGGGCTATATCTAAATCTGAACCGATTTGCCTCAAATTAAATAGCGTTCATCCTTGATACACAAAACTTATTTGTGCCAATTTTTGTATAATTGCGACCTGTAATTTGATTACAACAATAGATGGACAGACGGACTTTGCTAAATCGACTCAGAAAGTGATTCTAAGTCGATCGGTATACTTAACAATAGGTCTATCTCGCTTACTTTTTGGTGTTACAAACAAATGCACAAAGACATAATACTCTCGTGGAGTGTATAATAAGTAAGAAAACGTCAGTGGACTAAACCGACTTATATATACCCTCACTCTCAGAGAACATGTGTATGGAAGGACTTAAATTTTGCTTAGTATGTTTGTGGAAGGTACTTGAAGTTTGTGTCAATTGGACCCAGCTTCCACATTTGTAAATTGTATAAACATGATAAATATGAAGTCGTGAAATGTATTTGGTCCAAACATACTTAGGTCCAATTTTCTCATAGTCCGATTGAAGTGCCAATTAACTAACCGGGACATTAGTTTTTCGATGCGATAAAGTGCCGGTTAAACATTTTGGTTTTATCATTCAACGGTTAATTGTTCTCAGATAAATGTGTGAGTATGGCAACACAGCTGAAATGAGCATGGATTGGTAATGTTGTTTCAGGATCATATATATTCGAACTAGACACAGCTAACATGAAACTGGGTTACATGGGCCCATGTTTCGATATAGGCCACATACAAATGTACCTACGATTTACACTATTATTGCTCTAAAATGCATATTTTACATCGGATCTTGATCAAATTTCCCACACTAATTTGACTTTTTTCGCTCTATAAAGCTACTATATGTGCTGATTTCCTTCAAATTTGGCTTAACACCTTATAATCTAACTAGAAACACCTTTGGCTAAAGCGGGTTAGATCGGTGCAGATTTAGATATAGCCCCCATACAAATGTCGCTCCCATACAAATGTCCCACATATTGTACCCGACTTTCTTTAAAATTGGCACAACATCTTATAATCCAACCAGAAACACCTATGGTGGCCAATCTTTACATATTCTAATGCACCTATACATATTCATGGTGAAAGCGGGTCACATCGTTCCATGTTTCACTATACCCCCATACAGATGTCCTTTCCGATTTAAGATTTTTTGTCAAACACATACATTTACAGTATACAACAAGTAAGGAAAGGCTAAAGTCGGGCGGGACCGACTATATGATACACTCCACTTTCTATCCGAATACAATTCAAATCGGTAAAAAGTGAAAACGGGAAGAATTTTTGTATGTTTCCTAATCATAGGCTAATATGACCCTGCCCAATTTGTCAAATCGAAAAGAAAATTTGTATCGGGGCTATATCCAAACATGGATTAAAGTGACTAACCTTCAAAATAAGTTCTTCCAGTTCAAATATAACGTGTTATGCTCACTTCAAAGAAATTCGGTGAAAATTCGTGGTTTCTGGGGCGGAAAAAGTCTATCTGGGTGCGAAATTTGTATTTGAGCTATATGTAAATCTGAACCGATCTGACCCAATTGCACCATGGCTGTTTATAAAACAATTATAAGATAACTCGCCTAATTTGAAGAGGATCTGTTAAAATATGTGGTTTCTGGAGCAGAAAAAGTCAAATTGGGAGCGAAATTTTAATGGGAGCTATATATAAATCTGAACCGATCTGACCTATTTTCAACATAGGTGTTCCTAGTTTAAATGTAAGATGTTTTGCCAAATCTGAAGACAATCTGATACAATATGTGGTTTCTAGAGCGGAAAAAGTCAAAACTGAAGCGAAATTTTAATGGGAGCTATATATAAATCTGAACCGATCTGACCCATTTTTACCACAGGTGTTTCTAGTTGAACGATAAGATGTTCTGACAATTTTGAAGAAAATTTGTTAAAATATGTGGTATCCTGAGTGAAAAGAGTCAAATCGGGAATGAAATTCGTATGGGGGCTATATCTAAATCTGAACCGATTTTCTTCAAATTAAATAGCGTTCGTCCTTGTCCCGAAACACTTAGTTGTGCGAAGTTTCGTTTGGTCCTGGCTACAATTGCGACCTGTATCGTTATTACAACAATAGATGGACAGACAGACGGACATTGCTAAATCGTCTCAGAAAGTGATTCTAAGCCGATCGGTATAATTAACAATGGGTCTATCTCTCTTCCTTTTGGGTGTTTGGTGAAACAAATGCACAAAGACATAATACTCTCTTGGAGTGTATAAAAATCCTTTCTGATGTCACATTTTTACTTAATTGAATTGCAATAGGATACAAAGTGTATCATATAGTCGGCTCCGTCCGAATTTAACCTTTCATTACTTGTTAATGTAGTGTCCTTACAAATTGGCCCCCATTTATCAAATTTTCGATACAAATTGATGGGCAACAAATATTTTATTACAGCAACAGCAAAGCACCATGAGGTGTTCGAGTTTTTCGATTCGATAAACGCCTAACCGGGGGACGAGTGCCGGTAAGCGTTTATCGATCGTATAAGCACTAAGTATATATTGAGAAAATGAAATTGTATTAATCGAGAGTATATTGTTACGAAAAATTATAACCGTACAATGAGAAAATGGCCCTAAGTCCAAAAAAGTCAATACAAAATATATTTTTTGGAAACTTTTTTTGTTACAAAGTGAAAATATTTATTCTATTTTGAGTATACAATTAACTTTTTATTATCGTTCTTGTTATCCAGGCTTAAAGGATGATATACGTCGGAATCTATAAGTTAAATGAAGTTAAAAAGTATTTTTTTAATTTTTCAAATATTATTTAATTACTTATTCACATCCCATGATACCGTTATTTGTGTCAAATTAAAGAGTAGAATATCTGTTAAAAATACTTCGAATGACGTGTTTCTATCTGTGTTAATTTAGCATTAATAAGAATTTAAATTTTTCCCTCTTAAAAATTGAAATAATACTAAAGTAAATAAACTAGGGAAAAATTGAAATGGTTGTTAATGCTAAACTAATACAGATATAATCATGCAAACTGAAGTACTTTTAGCAGATATTCTCCTCCTTAATTTTACACTTAAACCGGTATCATAGAGTGTGACTAAGTATTTAAAATATTTTTTGAAAAATTATATCCTTTGGAACTTTGTAGTCCTGGATGAGGAAATGAAAAACTAAAAACGCCAATAAACATAGTTATGCCTATAGTTCCAAGTGTATGCCATCCTATTGTTTCAGATAGCTATGCAAAAGTATTCAATATTTATGTAATATCAAAAGATGGACCCGTGTTGACAAGATTCGTTGTAATCAACAGTGTCCGTTCGTGACCCAAATAAATCACTTTCGCTAAGATTCATTGAAATGGGGACAACAATTGCGAACAACTTAGTTTTCCACTTGCTCACTTGAATAAGAATATCTACGTATTTGTATAACGCAGCCATAAAGTAAATCATTTTCAATGGATTAAAATTATTGTCATATGTTTTGTAATATTCTAAGAAAACGCCACATTTTTCAAAACGTAGCTGCTGTAATTTTTCATTTGAAATCCAAATCCGTACAACACATGCACACCACAAATCAAAATGTTTATAACACTGTCTGCAGCAAAATATAAAGCATTATTTCTAAATTTCCGAAAATATTATTAAAATTCCACACCAACAATCGACCCACACTCTACATACAAAGATTAAATTTAGATCATTTTCACGGGAAAGAGTTGGGTGGTAGCGAGAGCTCCCCCGCCTACCAAACAACCAACAAACATTTACAAAATGAAAATGTCACGTATTAACAACTCAGCTACGTACGAGACGACGGCTACGGTAGGTGCAAGTAGTCCATAAAAATTTTCAATGGAATCTTAAAAGTCGATGAGGCATTAAAATCCACACACGCACTCAACTCAGCTCAACTCGAAATCATCTCATCACAATCGTCGTCGTCATCATCATCATCGTCACCATTATCTTCAGAAAGGAATGGCATGAAATGGATTGGATTGGTGGCATGGTGGAGAGCAATAAAAATGGTATTAGGTACGGCCACAAATGATTTCCGACCATAAATTTCCCCTTTTGTGAAGATGACACTCGAAAGAGATTTTCTCTAGTCGTTCTTTAGGAACATTTTCAAAAGATTTGAAAAATTTACGATAATTTGTGTGATATGTGATGTTAACAAATGGAGGGGTTCATCACCACCATCACCATCGCTCCAGCTCCACTGCCATGGGTGAGTGCGTGCGTGCGCTCGTTCGCTCGTGTGTCACCCGGACAGAGGAATTCGAAATTAAAAGAAAAACTAATAAAAATTTTAAAATGTTTTCTATTGTCCGGGGGCATTGTTGTTGTGTTGAAAAGCCCCCGTTTTTCGACAACCCTTTTTGGCTTCTTTCTTTTTCTTCTTCCTTTGCAGTTGCTCTTGGTAATTTATGGTTTATTTGACAAGTTTCGGTTGTAAACTCGAAACAGCATTGTCTGGTAAAAATCAGTAGTCCAGGCACATGACAATCACGACGCTCGAGACGGACGGACGGACAGACAGACCGACCTACCTTCCAGTTTAACGTAGAGTAGCAGCTGGATTTGAGGTGATATTGGATTAAACTGAAATTGTTTTATTTGAATTCATTTGAAGTTATTTGTTGTCTTTTGTTCTGCGCTTTGCTCTGTTTTTAGTTATTTTGTGGAATTACAAGAATTTCCATTTCCATTGAATGTTAAAAGCATCTATCCATTGGTCTCTCCCTCCATTGTCTTTGGAGACGGAAACTGAATGCCTCAATTTGTTTTGAAAACGATAAAAAGTATTCGCTTTTGATTTGAGATTATTTTAACGGAAACCGATAACAGATCAAATGTGTGTGAAAGCATTCGATCGAAGGTGCTAAAGAGTTTGACTTAATTTCTATAAATCATTTCGTTTATTCAAATAGATTAAACTTCCATCTTTGTTGGCATATACCTAAGTAGTATAAGTCCTGATTATACTTTGATTGCTTGTGATAGGCGGTAAAAACAGAAGTTCGATTTGATCTCATCGATAGTTATAAATAGATCAGAAATACAAAGATAGAGGCTTGGCTTTATAAATCCGACACAATGACTGAGATTTGATGAAGTTTTAAGCCAAACAAAGAAGTGCAGATATGACACGATCACTTAATATTCAAGTGTGCTGTATATGCATGACACTTGATCATTATACAGGGTAGAGGACCAATAATAATAATTCTTTCCAGTCATATGTATGCTTATTACAAAGTCCGACAGTCCTTATTAGACTTGAACAACTGAAACTATAGGCAAAATTGGCGTCATCCTGTTGCACCACAAAAGGGACTACGAAGTTTCAAAGGATATAAGTTAAAAAAAAATAAAAACGGGGTTAAGTTCGACCGGGCCGATCTTTATATACCCTCCACCATGGATTGCATTCCACAGAGGTTATCGGTTTTCGTAGAAGTGCAGTCATATTACAGGAAAATATAAATTTTTTAATATAGCCAAACCAAAACAACTACAAATATTGAAAAAATAAAATAAATAAAAATAAATAAATATAATATTTACATTATTTCAAACCATTATCTATTTCAAATCAAAAAATAAATATTCTTATAAATATTTATATTTTCAAAAAGCTTAAACACCATAAATATTGGTAGATAGTGGTTGCTACAGTTGGTTGTATTTCCATTCTATTTTAAATTCAAAAGTACAAATTTTGAAAATCCATTATCAGACGTTCATAGTGCAAAATAACCTAACTTCAATCAATTTTTGCCGTAAAAGAAAAATTCCGAATTTGGAAAAAAAACTTTTTATTTTGCGTGTCTATGCAGTCAGAGGAATGTATACACCGAATTCCATGATTACAGCTGCTCCCATTTGGTTGGTACCATTTTACCCCCTTGACGTTTCTACGCAATTAGAATTTCATCATTCTAGCTGTAGTCGTTTAGTTGATACTATTTTTATCCCTCTGTACCATTGTATCCCTTGAAAAATCCGCTTATTTTCCATGTCTACGCAGTCAGAGGAATGTATCTCCGAATTGCATGACTCTAGCTGAGGTCATTTGGTTGGTACTATTTGTATCCCCTTTTTCCATTTTAATCCCAAAAAGTACGAATTTCGAAAAATTCGTCTATTTTCCGGGTCTACGCAGTCAGAGGGAATGTATACTCCGAATTTCATGACACTAGCTGCGGTCATTTGATTGGTACTATTTTTATCCCCTTTTTTTCATTATAACCACAAAAAGTTTTATGGTTTTATTTTACGTGTCTACTAGACCGGTCCGTATTTCTTTTTTCGTATGACGGCAAGCGCTAAAACTACTCTATTTGAACCTAAAAATACACAAAAATTGTTTGTCATTAAAGTTAGTTACTATCATATAGGGGAAATTATCACCTTTGGTGCTCTTTTTTTGACATAACTCGAGAACCACTAGTCCGATTTTGTTTAAATAAATTGAAAAATAATTAAGAATTAGAATTCCTTTAAAATGTGTATATATAGCGTTTTTCTATATAATCAACAGTTTAGCCGGTAAAAATAAATGTATGAAGAAAATAAATATTTTTTGCCTAAAATATTAATATTTTTTATTTTTTAAATTCATAGAAAATCCAAAACGAACAAATACATTTTAAAATTAAAAATCTAAAGCGATGACAACCAAAAGACTTCGATCGGATGATGACATTATGTTAATTGGCGTAATGGACCACCAAATTACTGGAGCTAAATTACCAGGAAGAAAACAAGTGCTACAAGTTTTATTTTATAATTTAAGAATAGTTGGCTTAAATTTAACAGAAAGTTCTAGATTAGTTGTTGCTGAGGTCAGCACGTTTTGGCAAAAAGCACGAATTCCAACACACCATGAAAAACACTGCATTGAGAAGCTGGAAAAATTATACAACAAGTGGAGAGATATTACAAAGCATCATGGTCGAAAAACAGAATGTCAAAACAGGAAAGAAACTGAATTTCAAGATAAATTAGATGATTTATTCGATATCGCACATGCAAACGCGTTTGAATTAATTAAAATACAAGAAGACAAAGAGTTCTTAAAAAAGCAACGAGAAAAAGGAAGACCAGGTTGTATGCTAGGAACGGATAAAATTGTAATGCATAGAGAAAAGCGAAAGGCAGTCCAGAAAGAACAAGAAAACCAGCGTCGAATAAAAGAAGATGAACGAAAAGAGTTATATGAACAACAGATTCAAAGAGGTATACAATTAAATATTCTATCTTTTAAGCAAATCAGAATTATTGTTGTAAAACAGGTATGATTGACATTGACGACGAAAACGATATTGAAGTTGTAGCATCAACATCAACATCTGTATCAAATCCAAATCCAGGTATATCAGGTATCTCCAGAGGTAAAACAATTTTTTTTACACCAAGACTGCTTTCAACTTTGGATAAGTGGAAAATCACTGATGGTGCTGCAGTTCATATCCTAAGCGCAACTGCTGACGCGTTGGGCTATGATATCGAAGATCTTATACTAAATAGATCATCAATTCGTCGAATGCGTCAGAAGCATCGTGCAACAACAGCACAAAACATTGCAGCAAACGTTGATGTAAGTACTGTAATGTGGGTTTTCCCTATGCTTCTTTTTTTATGTTTTGAGTATAAATTAAGAAACTTGAGTTTTTATTTCCAGATTCCACGTAGTTTTGTTTTGCACTGGGATGGTACAATGTTACCAGAAATTAGTGGCAGGGAAAAAGTTGACCGCTTGCCAATCATAGTCTCATCTCAAGGTATCGATAAACTACTTGGCATTCCAAAGTTAAAATCTTCGAGTGGAAAAGAAATATCAGATGCCGTGTTTAATTCAATAAATGAATATGAAATGCTTGATCTAGTTCAAATAATCTGCTTCGACACAACTGCTCATAATACAGGAGTTCAAAGCGGTGCTGCTGCTCTGCTTGAAGGAAAACTAGGTCGCGATTTATTATATTTTCCCTGCAGATACCATATTTACGAGTTGTTGATCCGTAAAGTGTTTGAAATTAGAGTGGCTACTACAGCCGGTCCAGAAGTGCTAATTTTTAATCGCTTTATCAAATACTGGATTAATATTGACAAATTAAATTACAAGAGTTGTTTAGAAGATGAACACATTATTACAGTATTGACTGCTGAAGAACGTGGAACAATTTTAAATTACTGTCTAGATATCTTAAAACAAGCTCATAGCAGACGCGACTACAAAGAATTATTGCAATTAGTTGTCACTTTTCTTGGTGGTACGGTGCCGAATTTTAACACCTTTCGTATACCTGGTGCAACTTCTCATGCTCGATGGATGTCAAAATGTATTTATGCACTTAAAATGTATTTGTTTCGTAATGAATTCAATATGACCAACCAAGAGTTAAACGGTATACGTAGTGTCTGTCTGTTCGTAGTTCGTATTTATGTAAAAGCCTGATTTGGATGCACTAAAGCAATTGAAGCACCAAATCAAGACTTAAATTTAATAAAAAATATTATGGCTTATCCTGAAAGGGATATAGCTCGTGCTTTGCTACAAAATATCAGCAATCATTTGTGGTATTTGTCGGAAGAAGCAGTCGGTCTTTCATTCTTCGATCCTAATGTAAGTGTTGCAATTAAAAAAAAAATGGTTCAGGCAATTAATGTTGAAGCAAATACAGAAAAATGCAAGCGAATAATAACTAATCCAACAAATATCGGCACATTTGCGCAAAAAGATTTAAGCGATTTTGTAAATTGCAATACACACGCATTCTTTGATCGTTTAGAAATTTCAAAAGAATTTTTGCAAGTCGATCCATCGGATTGGAATGAAAGATTTGACTACGCTCACGGATCACAAATTTGTAAAAACCTATCTGTAGTGAATGATGCAGCTGAAAGAGGCGCCAAATTCATTACAGATTATAATAATAAATTAACCCACAACGAAGAGGAGAAACAATTCCTTTTTCAGGTGGTTAAAGAATATAACATGAATTATCCCACTTTTAAAAAGACTTCACTATTAAATTAAAATAATATTAATGTTACTATGAGTATGTAATTAATAAAAATATTTAAGTTTATTCTTAATTTTCAAATAAATGTAAATAAAATAAAAAATATATATATTTTTGCCTTATTTCTCATAATAAAAACAAAAAGGTGCTTGGGGCACGGCTAAAAATTATCCAATCGTTGTCAAATTTTTTTATGCTTTTTGGGACTAAAACGAATATTTTTAACGCTTGCGTAACATATATTCGAGAAAATAAATTTGTCCATATAAATAAGGACCGGTCTAGTGTCTACGTAATCAGAGGAATGTATACACCGAATTTCATTATTCCAGGTGTAGCCGTTTGGTTGGTACCATTTTTAGCCCTCCGTACCCATTGTATCCCTTGAAAGTACGAATTGGAAAAAAAAAACATTTATTTTTCATGTCTACGTAGTCAGAGGAATGTATACTCCGAATTTCATGACTGCGGTTATTTGGTTGGTACTATTTTATCCCCTTTTTCTATTTTGACCCCAAAAAGTACGAATTTTGAAAAATCAGTTTATTTTCAGTGTCTACATAGTCAGAGGAATGTATACTCCGAATTTCATGACACTAGCTGCGGTCATTTGATTGGTACTATTTTTATCCCCTTTTTTTCATTTTAACCCCAAAAAGTACGAATTTTGAAAAATCCGTGTATTTTACTTGTATATTCTATCAGAGGAATGTATACACCGAATTTCATTATTCTAGGTACAGCCGTTTGGTCGGTACCATTTTTATCCCTCTATTCCCATTTTACCCCTTAAAAGTACGAATTTTGAAAAATAATTTTATATTATGTATCTACTCAATTAGAGGAATGTACACACCGAATTTCGCGTTTCTAGCTGTTGTCGTTTAATATGTACCATTTTTATCCCTTTTTTGTCCCATTTCACTCCCTACAAATAAGAATCACTTTATCGTGCACGTTTTTGCTATAATGCGCATACCAAATATCAAAAAAATAAAAACAGACATATTCAAAAAACTGCTTAAATACGCTAAAATATTAGAGATTATTATGGGTATTTTTAGTCCTTGTGAAGGAAAATTTTTTCCCTTTGGGCCGATTTCGCCCCGTTTCAATCCCAACAACTACAACTATAAGACGCATTTATGGAAAATTTGAATGTTCTAGCTCTTTTCATTTAGATGCTGGCGTGCTTTCAACAGACGGACGGACATGACTAGATCGTCTTAGATTTTTATGACGATCAAGAATATATATACTTTATAGGGTCTCAGGTCGATATTTCAAGGTGTTACGGAATGACAAAGTTAGTATACCCCCATCCTGGAAGTGGAGGGTATAAAAACAATATTTTAAATACTTATGCGCACCCTATGGTACAGGTAAAATATTCAAATTAATGAGGAGCATATCTATAAAAATCCAAAATAACATGCATCCATCCATCCATGATTTCAAAGTAAACAAGTAAGGAAAAGCTAAAGTCAGGCGGGGCCGACTATATGATACCCTTCACTCTCTACGGCGAAGAAATCAATTATGTGAGTATTTTGGAATGAGTCCTATATCATGAACCGATGGTACCCACTTTCACAATGTATGTTTCCAGGTGAAATATAAATTGTTCTAATCAAAATCTGTTAAAATATGTGCTTTCTAGAGCAAAGTCGGTTAATTTTTGTAGTTTTAGAACAGAAAAAGTCAAATCGGGTGTGAGCATAGGTGCTATATATAAATCCAAACCGATGTGACTTATTTTCATCAGAGATGTTTCTAGATCAAATATAAAGTGTTGTGCCAAATTTGAATAAAGTATTTCAAAATATATGGTTTTGAGAGAGGAAATCGTCAAATCGGGAACGAAATTTATATGGGAGCTATATAGAAATCTATACCGATCGGAACCACTTTCACCACAGATGATTTTAGTTCTTATATAATGTATTGTGCCAAAGTATAACAAAATCGGTTAAAATGTGTGGTTTCTAGAGCAGAAACAGTCAAATCAATAGCGATATTTTTATGACAGCTATATATAAATATATAAAACCGATCTGACCCACTTTTAATAGATATGTTTCGGCTTGAAATATGAATTGTTGTGACAAATTTGAAGAAAATCGGTTAAAAGAAATGTCTTCTAGAGCGGAAAACTTCAAATCGGAAGCGATATCTGTATGGTAGTTATATATAAATCTGAACCGATTTGAACCATTTTAACCAGAGATATTTGGTGAAAAGTATTTTGACAAATTTGCAGAAAATGTTGCAAAATATATGGCTTCTAGAGCGGAAAACGTCAAATCGGGAGCGAAATTTGTGTGGTGGCTATATGTAAATCTGAACCGATTTACTTCAAAGTAAATAGCATCCGTCCTTGACCTACAAAACTTAATTGTGCCAATTTTTGTAGCTGTGTAACTGTGTTTGTAACACCCAAAAGGAAGCGAGATAGACCCATTGTTAATTATACCGACCGACTTAGAATCACTTTTTGAATCGATTTAGCCATGTCAGTCCGTCTGTCTGTCTATCTATTCTTGTAACCAAAGTACAGGTTGCAATTGTAGGAAGAACCAAATGAAACTTTGCAAAACATCTTATATTTCAACTAGAAACACCTATGGTGAATATGTGGTAGATCAGATTTATATATAGCTCCCACACAAATTTCACTCCCGATTTGACTTTTTCCGCTCTAATAACCACATATTTTATCAGATTGTCTTTAAATTTTGCAAAACATATTATATTTAAACTAGAAACGCCTATGATGAAAATAGGTCAAATCGGTTCAGATTTATATATAGCTCCCACACAAATTTCACTCCCGATTTGATATTTTTCACCATATATTTTAACAGATCTTCTTCAAATCTTGCAAAACATTTTATATTTCAACTAGAAACACCTGTAGTGAGAATGGGTCAGTTTGGTTCAGATTTATATGTAGCTCCCATATAAATTTCGCACCCGGCTTGACTTTTTTCGCCCCAGAAACCACGTATTTTCAACGAATTTCTTCCCCCACCACTTCGTGGACTAGTTATAAGTTAGTTTCGCGCCAAATGTTTGTAACACCAAAAAATAATCGAGCTAGACCCACCTTTAAGTATACGGATTGGTTTAGAATCACCAGCTGAATAAATTTAACGATGTCTGTCCGTCTGCTGTCCATCTAAGCTTGTTCGCTCTCTACAGGTCGCAATTATTGTCCGATTGTCGTGAAATTTGGCAGTAGATACTTTTTTGGCCAAGGACGATTGGTATTGAATTTGGAGGAAATCGGTTCAGATTTAGATATAGCCTCCATACAAATATCTCTATGATTTACACTATTACTGCTCTATAATACAGATTTTACATGGGATCATGACCAAATTTTCAGGATCGTGTTATATTTGAACTAGAAACAGCTAGAGGTAAAGTTGGACCCATGTGGTCCATGTTTTGATATAGCCCCCATACAAATGTACCTCCGATTTACAATATTACAGCTCTAAAATGCACATTTTACATCGGATCTTGATACAATTTCCCACACAGTGTTACATTTAAACTAGAAACACCTATCTTGAAAGCCAGCTATATAGGACAATGTTTTGGTATAGCCCCATACAAATGGGCCCCTAGTTAATACTATTATCGCTCTAGAAACCAAATATTACATTGGATCTTGATAAAATTTGAAGATTATGTTATATTTCAATAAAGAATACCTACTTTGAAAGTGATCTATAAGGGTCCACTTTTCAATGTAGCGCCCTAAAAAATGGGCCCCCATTTTTATTATTACCCCTCTAGGACCCACATTTTACATAGGAAGTTTATCAAATTTTGCAGATTATATTATATTTCAACTAAGAATACATTCTATTTGGTATAACGCCCATACAAATTGGGCCCCCATTCTACTCTATTATAGCTTTAGAACCCACATCGTGCATTGGATCTCGATACAATTTTGCAGGTCATGTTATATTTCAATAAAGAATACCTACTTTGAAAGTGATCTATAAGGGCCCAATTTTTAATATAGCGCCCTTACAAATGGCTCTCTAGGACCTATATCTATATATCGGAAGTTTTGCAAATTAAATTATATTTCAACTAAGAATACATACTATGAAACTTTGGTATAACCCAAATGGGGCCCCCATTCTACTCTATTACAGCTCGAAAACCTACATCTTACATCGGATCTTGAGCAACTTTTGCAGATCATGATATATTTCAACTAGGAATACCTAGGAATGAGAACTATATAGGCCCATGTTTTGACACAGACCCCAAGTATTGTTATAGGCCCCCTTCAACTGTCCGTCTGATTCATCCTATTACCGTTCTATAATCTTTATTTGTCATTGGTTCTTGATCAATTTTTCCAGATCATGTTATATTTACCGAACTCGGAATATCTGCCGGAAAATTGGATCAAATACCATATTATTTACCAAAAGTTAATTTTTACTGTATAATTTATATGAAATATATAAAATTGTTCCCATGAAACACCTGGGTTTAGTAGTCAAAGAGATATATATACGCAGGGAGTGGTGTATGGTATTACATAGTCGGCCCCGCCCGACTTTAGCCTTTCCTTACTTGTTCTATAATAATACGATTATAACAACTTATATACTGTAATAATTATCTTCGATATATTTATGATTCTGTCATAACCTCAATGCAAGATTTCAGTACAAAGTCGTCAAAGAAGCCCTTCATAAAATGTATGAAACATTTTTCATAAGGCACAAATTAAAGAATTTCTGAAACATTTCTTAGAAACTATGAAATGCAGTTCTTCATTCGATGAACTGTTCTTTATTTTTCATAAAATAATTTATGAGAAATTTACAAGATTTTACAATGAGACTTCATTATTTTTATGAAAAAGTTTCATAAATATTAATAATTTCTACTGAAGTTTCCAATATAAACAAAAAAGCAACAAAAGGTCTGACTTGTTTTAGTTGCGGGAAATTGGTTGACTGATACACATACAATGATTGACTGATACATCATTGTGATATCATTTGCAATGAATACGTTCTTGACATAAATTCAATGCATACTTATGTCAGAGTTAACAAAAAGGAACTGAGAATTGTTAGTAGTGTAGTATTCAACCGAATAAAGTCGACACACTAAAAATGTATTCGTAAGTTATAAACCGTTTCAAAATTACATTCCACAGAGGCTGTTGATTTTCGTAGAAGTGCAGTAACGTTACAGGAAAATGTCATTTTTTTGCTTTCTAAACTCGAAAACCATATTAAAAAAATTAATGCTGTCTTTTTTAATTATTTACTAAAATTCCAATTTTCGTCTTAAGGTACCTCCAAAGAAACATTTCTTGCTGACACAAAAACAATAAAGCCATAGCTTTTAATTTTATCCACAGTTTTTTTTCAACTGCCTTATTTTCTTCGTTAGAACCCAATTAGTTTAAAATAAAACAACATTTTCTGTTATCTAACTTGTAAAGCAGGACTTCGCAATAATAAAACAAGTAAGGAAAGGCTAAAGCCGGGCGGGGTCGACTATATGATACACTCCACTTTCTATCCGAATACAATTCAACTCGGTAAAAAGTGAAAACGGGAAGAATTTTTGTATGTTTCCTAATCATAGGCTAATATGACCTGGTCCAATTTGTCAAATTGAAAAGAATATTTGTCTCGGGGCTATATCCAAACATGGATTAAAGTGACTAACTTTTAAAATAAGTTCTTCCAGTTAAAATATAACGTGTTATGCTCACTTCAAAGAAATTCGGTGAAAACTCGTGGTTTCTGGGGCGGAAAAAGTCTATCTGGGAGCGAAATTTGTATGGGATCTATATGTAAATCTGAACCGATCTGACCCATTTTCACCATGGGTGTTTCTAGTTGAAATATAAGATGTTTTGAAAGATTTGAAAAAGATCTGTTGAAATATGTGGTTTATAGAGTGGAAAAAGTGAAATTTGTGTGGCAGCTATATATAAATCTGAACCGATCTGACCCAGTTGCACCATGGCTGTTTATATTTGTTTTATAAGATATTTCGCCTAATTTGAAGAAGATCTGTTAAAATATGTGGTTCTTAGAGCAGAGAAAGTCAAATCGGGAGCTAAATTTTAATGGGAGCTATATATAAGGGTGTCCCAAGAAGAGCGCAATTTTTTAATTTTAAATAAAACACAGATATTTAAGAAAAAATCGTGAAACTTTATTATATCGTAAAGTAGACAGAATGAGGTTATGTATGGAACAATATATCGTGCAGATGGCCGCCGCGGCTTTGCTGGCATGCACGCGATGTTTTAATTTCGTCCAATTTCGTCTTTTAAGGCTTGAGTCGTCGTCGGCTTATTCGCGTAAACCATCGACATCAAAAAACCCCAAAGAAAAAAATCTAATGGTGTTAAATCGCACGATCTAGGCGGCCAATTCTGATCTCCATAAATTTTCATAAAAAAGGTCCAATGATTCCTCCTCGTGAATCACTCGAGGATTTTCCCAAATGCGATAATTCTGCCTATTAACGAAGCCATCACGATGAAAATGGGCCTCGTCACTGAAGATGATTTTATCGGCAAAATCAGCATTTTCATTTTGTCTCTCCAATACCCAATTAACGAACTCCCTTCGCTGTCCATGGTCAGTTGGCTTCAGTTCCTGAGTCAATTGAACTTTGTATGCATGAAGATGCAAATCTTTCGTCAAAATTCGCTGCAAAGTGGATTTGGAGACACCAATTTGCTGAGCTCGGTGTCGAATTGAGGTAGATGGAGTTTGAGCGACATCATCACGTACAGCTGCGACATTTTCGGTCGATCGACCTGGTCGATGGCGCGTTGTTGTCTTTACATCCCTAACAGACCCAGTTTCGGCAAATTTATCCATTAATCTCTTTACAGTTGACTCTTTTGGAGCATTATTGTGACCCCAAATTGATCGCAATTTGCGAACTGTAGCCGCAAAACTTTCACCATTTTGGTAAAACAATTTCACAATGAGAATGCATTGTTCATTCGTGTAGCGCTCCATTTTTACTAACCTCGTACCTTCTACTAACAAACAATAACAATTGTTCAAATGTCAAACAATGACACTTCGAATGTTGCCAGATTTAAAAATTGCGTTCTTCTTGGGACACACTTTAAATCTGAACCGACCTGTCCTATTTTCACCATAGGTGTTCCTAGTTTAAATATAAGATGTTTTGCCAAATCTGAAGAAAATCTGATACAATATGTGGTTTCTTGAGCGGAAAAAGTCAAATCGGGAGCGAAATTTGTATGGGAGCTATATATAAATCTGAATAGATCTGACCACAGGTGTTTTTAGTTGAACTATAAGATGTTTTGCCAATTTTGAAGAAAATCTGTTGAAATATGTGGTATCTAGAGTGAAAAGAGACAAATCGGGAGTGAAATTCGTATGGGGGCTATATCTAAATCTGAACCGATTTTTTTCAAATTAAATACCGTTCGTTCTTATCCCGAAAAACTTCGTTGTGTTTTCATTTGCTTCAGTCTACAATTGCGACCTGTATTGTGATTACAAGAATAGATGGACGGACAGACAGACAGACAGACGGACATTGCAAAATCGATTCAAAAAGTGATTCTAAGTCGATCGGTATAATTAACAATGGGTCTATCTCTCTTCCTTTTGGGTGTTACAAACAAATGAACAAAGACATAATACTCTCGTGCAGTGTATAAAAAGGGTTTTTGTAGAAAAAACTTTTGCAGAACTTTTACATTTATCGATATATCCATTTCATATAGACATTGCTATCTTATTTGAAATGTTAGCTGTTAAATATATAATAAAATATATTTTTCTATTTTTATGGGAATTTCATTCCAGCAAGAAATGATATTTTCGAATAAAAATTATCTTTTCTCAATTTTTAGTGGTCTGTTCCCAAAAACACTGTTTATATATGAAATTGAAAATCGCAGCATGTGGAGTCATCGTAATTATCGTATAAGCAGGAGAGATTCCAAAATGAGAGAACAACTAGCTATAAACATTTTGAATTTTAGTAAAAAAATAAAAAAAGTATCCATAAAAATTTTTGGTGTTGATATTATGAATCAGTATGAATGTACTGCACACAATAAATATATTTAGAGGTCCCCAAAAATCTTTTATTATATTGTTATCGATCCAAATTCTGCTCCGTATTGGTATTTTCGTGTTATATTTTTTGCAATGCCTTCGATAAATTGTCCTAGTGTAACCGCACATATGTTAAATAACAAACTTTTGACTTTTTATCACTTTTAAAGAATTCGCCATCCGTTTGAAAATCATGTGAACGAATGTACATGACTCTTAAAGATGGAACGCCACAGAAAAAAAAACAACGACAGAAAACACAATATAACAAGTAAGAGAAGTGACATGCAAAATATAATAAAAACCCTTGTCAAACATAGCAAAATTCTTGACATTCAGTAAGTAAAGAAACGCACAAAAAACGAGGCGAACATATCAAGAATATTTTCCATTTGGCATGAATGTCAAAATCATGCGGAAAAGTATACAGCTGAGAGAAGTAAAATAACATTGAAACTACAGTCCAATGTCTACATACTATACTGAAGCTCGATTAAAATGTCGAATATTTTATATTTTCTTAGCATCGAAAAAAACTTTGCTCTACAAACAATGACAATAATGTGAAACAATTTACTGAAAAACATCCATCATTTTGGAGGAAAAACTTAATTTTTAGAGGTTATTTAAAATAGATTTATTTGTTATTGTTTCATCATTATAAATTTTAATTAAAAATAATTAATTAATTTTAGAGGCCAAACCCACTTATAAGGCGTGCCTACAAAAATGTGATAGCTTTGACTATATATATCTAAATAATACGTCAAGTATATACAAAAAGGCAGTAATCTTCAAAATATGTGCTTAAATTAGAGATTATTCGAGGTATTTTTAGTCGTTGTTTGGGAAGAATTTTTATACACTCCACGAGAGTATTATATCTTTGTGGATTTGTTTGTAACACCCCAAATGAAATGAGTTAGACCCATCGTTTATTAAAGGCCCGTGCGCAGGATTTTCCCCTGGGGGGGGGGGGTTTCATCTACACTCATAAAAAAGTTAACCCTATAATAAGTTAAAATTAACTAAAATTTAGGAACATTTAGTACATTTTTACTAAATACAAGTAGCATTTTGCTGAAATTTTTCTAAATCTAAGTAAATTTTTCCTAAATCTTAGTAAAATTTTGCTGAAAATTTCCTAAAACTAAGTAAATGTTTACTCAAATCAAGAAAATATTTACTCAAACTGAGGACAATTTTGCTGATTTTTTTTCCTCAAAACGAGTAAATTTTTACTTAAACTGAGGAAAATTTTATGTTATACAAGGAAAAAATGTGAAATTAAAATAAGTTCATTTTAACTAAAAAATCAAACAAATAGTTTTGCAAATAAAGAGTGATTTTTTTGAGGTTAGGATTTTCATGCATTAGTATTTGACAGATCACGTGGGATTTCAGACATGGTGTCAAAGAGAAAGATGCTCAGTATGCTTTGACATTTCATCATGAATCGTCTTACAAACGCACAATTGCAAATTATTGAATTTTATTATCAAAATGCGTGCTCTGTTAAGAAAGTTCATTGCGCGCTTCCATTTTATGGTCAGTTTAATCGACCCACTGAAGCGGCTATTCGGGCTATTGTGACTAAATTTCGCACCAAATTTACATTGTTGGACATTAAACCACCAACACGCTTACGTAGAGTGCGAACTGAAGAAAATATCGCAGCTGTATCGGCCAGTGTTAATGATGACCACCAATTTTCGATTCGTCGCCGTTCGCACCAATTGGGTCTCTGTTACTCAAAAACGTGGAAATGCCAAAATTGGACTAAGCGGATGGACCACCTAAGACGCAGCCGCGGTCAACATTTAAATGAAATTATCTTCAAAAAGTAAATGTCATGGACCAATCTAACGTTTCAAATAAAAAACCGATGAGATTTTGCAAATTTTATGCGTTTTTTTTTTAAAAAAAAGTTATCAAGCTCTTAAAAAATCACCCTTTACAAATGACAACATGAAATATTTCTCAAAAGTTTCATGATACCTCTGCCATAAGGAGTTGAGCTATTACTCAATGATTGTTGCGAAGGGAAGATAGGCGCCTTTGCAGTGGTTGTTTAGATTAATATTTGAAGCATTTAATAAATAAGTCACTGCAAACGAACGA
The DNA here is from genome assembly GCA_947397865.1 of Polietes domitor. Lineage (NCBI taxonomy): Eukaryota > Metazoa > Arthropoda > Insecta > Diptera > Muscidae > Polietes > Polietes domitor. The sequence continues at coordinate 145,706,665 of OX377619.1, forward strand.
GAATTGCTTCTTAAATTAATATTCAAGAATTTTTAAAACAATTTCAAATGTTTTTTTATAAGTTCATTAATACTTAAATGAATTAGGAATTCGGCATAAACTTCAGTAAACATTTTAGGAAAACACATTTTTAAGATAAAATTTCCTAAATGGAATTTTTCCATACAAAAACTTTAGATTTTTTTCTCACTTAAAACCTTGAAAATATTCTTCCACATAAGTTTGAATTTATTCAATTGTAAGAATTTTTTATTAGATCCACAGAAATGTTTTTAAGTAGTATACCTATTTCGAGCAAATGAACTATTTACTATAGATTTGGAAGAAGGAAAATTTAGGAAATTTTACTGGAGCGTTTGGAAACCACTCATATTTTATTGCCAGGATCTTCGAGAAATATTTTGATACATTCGTCCGACAGACATTGCCGGTAATATTGCATTTCAGTAATCCATCTATCAGTACACTCAAAGGAATATGTCAGTAAAAGAAAGTAGAAAGTCTACTGAAAGAGCAGATTTTCTGCTCTTACAAAAAAGACAGCAGATTTGTATCTGGTAAACAGCTGTTTGCTGTTTTTAGCAATATATATGATACGCATATTGTCCCAAGCTAATATAAAAGGAAATTCGAGCTAAACTCGCTTATGAACGCTTATCTATTTCTATATTTTAATTAACCACTGCCAATTTTAGCAGACTGCAAACTCTTTAGTAGTGTGAATGGTGATGTAAGATTGCAGAAAACTGCTGTTATACCAAAAAACAGCTGTAATAGCAGAAAAGTGTCTGCTGATAGGCAGCAGACAGTCGCTGCGTTTATTAACAGACTTGTTCTCTAAGTGTAGAACTTTTGTTTAATTATTTGCTTGAAATTACATACATAGGACTTAAATTCATAAGTGGCTATGAACAAAAACTTAACTTTTCACGAGAGCGATAAAACTGATTTTCTCCTTAATTTGAAGAGAAATTATTAATCATTATTCTACAGTTTAATCTAAAAAGGATTACTAATTGATACGATTAAAAAGTTTTCGAAATTTCCTATTATTTGCGGTTTCATGGTTCATAGCCACTTTTGTATGTTTAAAATTGGGCACTATGAATGTTGAAATAAGAATAAGATTTATTGTAAACTCCATAACTTTGTTCATGAAATCTTGGCAATGTTGTATAGAAAACGCATTTTCTGTGATGTCCACAGCGAATTTAAAGATTCCAGCTTCATCCGTCAGATTGGTCGTTTGTAACATTATGTAGCCAGTCGCGAAAATCGTTGCAATTGACGAAAAATCCAATCGCCGTTGCAATTCCTTATAATTTACATTCATAATTCTGAAACTTTTCATACGCAAATATTCCCCATGAAGTCAGCAATCACATGCCAAAGAAATATTTTGGTATTCTCATTATAATAAAAAGTTACGCCGTTTTTTCTAAATATACTTTTCACAATTTTTGACCTTACAGCCACCATTTTTCCTATTTTAGCCTGCTAACTGGGGAATCAAAATGCTATTAACGCGAAATGATGGAATTTGATAGTATGATATGCCATAAATCTAGAATCGTGTTTAAAACAAAATCGTTGTAGCGAATTATAACCTTCGGTTTTATGCTGCTCCATTGTTGAACTATTTTATTTCTATTATTTTTATGTCCATAGCTTATGCTTTATGTCATAGCCACAGCATCAAAACCTCTATTTTCCTCTATTTGTTGTTTCTCTTTTGAATAATACTTGTTACATATGTACAAACAAATACTAACTCTGAAAAATATTGATAAATATAACAAAAATTTTAGTAAGTTAAAACTCATTTCTTATTGTTTCGCCACTTTAAAGTAGATTTTAAAATAGAGACCTACACGCAGAGAAAAAATGCATTTCGTAGAAAAGAAATTTTAAACACGTGAACATCGTTTTTGAGTATCTTTTGTGGGAAAAATTAGTTTGTTTGCGGTAAACAAGTCATCAGTTGTTGTAAATGATCAAAGAGAAATATGTTTCTATCAAACAGTTTTCTTCGTTTGTCCAAATGGATTTGTATTATAATTGCAAACTCCCAAAACATTGGAAGTAACAGAAACCGTTAGATACAGCTCCATAAAAATGTCTAATCGCAAATGTTACATCTTAGCGCTCTACAAGCATCAAGCAAATTATTTGCTTTTATTAAGAATATTTTAGATTCCATTATGATATCGTAGTGATTCTTATCTACACTTTTTTAAAATTTTTAAACGATTTTGTTACTAAATTTCCAAACTTTTATTGTAGTTCACAATTAAAAGTTCATAAGATATAGCTCTAGTTGAATGTCAAGAAGTGGTATCGGTTAATAAAAATGAAAATTTGCCGAACAATTTGGTGTCCGTTAGCGAAATTAGCATTACACAATCTTGAAATTGTCACAATTCGTTTATTTTGTTTGTATTTTTCATAACCTTTGTCCGAAATTTAAGAAAATGTCCACGATTTTTTATGTAATTTTCGTGTTTTCATGATTTTACTGCAAAATTACCATTTCAGACGATTAATTTTAAAAAATACCTTAACAATTCTATATTTTATTGCATCAGAAAGTCTAGAAGGTTTTAAAAAGTATATGTTCGAAACCTCTCTGGGGGGGGTTTGAACCCCCCCTGCGCTCGGCCCTGGTTTATTATACAGATCGGCTTAGAATCATTTCCTGAGTCGATTTAGCAGTGTCCGTCTGTCCATTTATTGTTGTAATCAAATTACATGTCGTAATTATAGTCCGATCTTAACAAAAATTGGCACGAGTAAGTTTTGTGGATTTTAATTTGAAGCAAATCGGCGCAGATTTAGATATAGCCCCCATACAAAAGTCGCTCCCGATTTGACCTTTTCCGCTTTAGAAACCACATATTTTACCAAATTTGGCACAACATCTTATAATATAACTAGAAACACCTGTGGCGAAAGCGGTGGTTAGATCGGTTCAGATTTAGATATAAATTTATGTATATATATACAAATGTTGCTCCTAAGTGTTTAACAAGTTTTACATTATATTTATTATTTTATATTATATATATTTATTATATTATTTTATATATTTATTATATTTCACTTATAAACATACATGGTCACATCGTTCCATGTTTCAATATACTTGTCAAACACATACATTTACTGTATACAAAAATCCATAATTTAATAGTATTTAAATGTTAGAGATCAATTAAAGATTAATATTTCAGCTAAAATAAGAAGTAACAAATCATAAATTTTAGATTTCCATTTAGTTTTATAATTAGGGAAAAAATTTGCAAAAAAAAGAAACAAAACGTGGTCGAATACGTTAAGAAGTAATAAAGAAAGTAGTGGAGAGTAAAAAAGTATAAAGAATTTTATGATTCCACCTACAACATTTTGATTCGTATCATTTTTATCCCCTTTCGTCCCTTTTTCACTAAAAAGCAAATTATAATAAATCATTTATGTAGCGCGTCTACACAGTTAAAGGAATATATACACCAAATATTATATGCCATTTGAACGGTACCAATGTTGTCCATTTTTTCACATTTTGACCCTAAAAGTACGAATATGAACAGAGTCTATGCAGCCAGAGCGAGGTATACACCAATGTTCATTATTTAAGCTGCAGCAGCCTTTTGGTACAATGTTTATCTCTTTCTCCCCCTAAATGTACAAATGATAATGTGGACTACAGTCAGACGAATTTACCATTTTGTCGGTACCAATTTCATCCCTTTTTCCACATTTCCCCCTAAAAGATCGATGTTCCTCTAATCACTTTATTTTACGTGTATATTTAAATAATCAAAAGCCTGGTTTTTGATTTCGTCGGTTTTCGGTTTGTTCGGCAATTAGCATTTTTTTAAATCCGGGTTTCAGTTTAATCCGACTAATAAAACCAGTTTAGGGGTTTGAATGTGGAATAATAAACGATTATATATGACTAGCAGTACCCGCTGCTTCGTTATTTGTCAGTCATTTGTTATTAGTTTATTTGCTTGTGGTGTATATAGATACATAAATATAAAATTGTAATTTGGAAAACTCATTTTATCACTCACTTTCGATAAATCACTATAGGTAACATGTGTTTTTGCTTCCCTTAACAACATGTACTTTATTTGGTACCACGTTTACCCTTGTCGTCACTCATCCTCCTTATAAGTACAAATTTTGTAATATTAATTTATGTTCCGCGTTTACGTAATTGTACAGCATTTTTATCCCGCGCGCACATTAAAAGTACAAATTTCAACAAATCCAATTTGACCGCTTTTCTACATGGAAGAGGAATTTGCATACCGAATTTCACGACTCTAGCTGTAATACTTAAGTTGGTACCATTTTTATCCCTATTGTCCCGCTCACCCCTTAAAAGTACTAATTTCGAAAAATCCATATATGTTGCAAGTCTACGTTGTCGGAGGAATTTACACACCAAATTTCACGACTATAGCTGCAATACTTTAGTTGGTACCATTTTTATCGCTTTTTGTCTCGCTCACCCTTTATAAGCACAAATTTCGAAAAAAAAATACATTTAGATTGCGTTTCTACGTTATCAGAGGAATTTGCACTCCGAATTTCACGACTATAGCTGCAATACTTTGGTTGGTACCATTTTTGTCCCTCGCATGCCTTAAAAGTACAAATTTTAAAGATCCAATTTTAATGCGCTTACACATGGTGAGAGTAATTTTCATACCAAATATCACGATACTAGCTGTAATACTTTAGTTGATACCCTTTTTGTCCCGCTCACCCCTTAAAAGTACAAAAATACTTTTAAGGGAGAGAAGAATTTACATACCATATTTCACGATTCTAGCTATAATAATTTATTTGGTACCCTTTTTATCCCTTTTTGTCCCGCTCACCCCTTATAAGAAATAATTTAGAAAAATCTATTTTGATTGCGCTTCTACGTGGTCAGAGGAATTCACATACATAATTTCACGATTCTAGCTGTAATACTTAAGTTGGTACCATTTTTATCCCGCTCGCCCGTTAAAAGTACAAATATCGAAAAATCCATTTATATTGCAAGTCTACGTTGTGAGAGGAATTTACATACCAAAGTTCACGACTAGCTGTAATACTTAAGTTGGTACCATTTTTATCCCTTGTTGTCCCGCTCACCCTCTAAAGTACAATTTTCGAAAAAATCCCTTCTACTTTATCAGAGGAATTTGCACTCCGAATTTCACGACTATAGCTGCAATACTTTAGTTGGTACCATTTTCGTCCCACGCAAGCCTTAAAAGCTGCAATTATTTAGTTGGTACCATTTTTATCCCTTTTTGTACCTCGTCTGCATGGTAAGTGCAAGGCACACACCGAATTTCATGTTTCTAACTACTGCCGTTTAGCCAGGACGAAGGTTCGATATTTATCCCTTTTTGTCCCATTTTACCCCCTAAAAGTACGGATTTCGTAAAACCCTTTCTTAGTCGACGTCAAATTTGGGAAGCACCCTGAAAATTTCATGACTCTGTCTTCAGCCGTCTCTTTTATATATATAGATTAAATCAAAATGTAATTTTACTTAATAAAGGGTGATTTTTTAAGAGCTTGATAACTTTTTTTTAAAAAAAACGCATAAAATTTGCAAAATCTCATCGGTTCTTTATTTGAAACGTTAGATTCGTCCATGACATTTACTTTTTGAAGATAATTTCATTTAAATGTTGACCGCGGCAGCGTGTTAGGTGGTCCATTCGGAAAGTCCAATTTTGGGCAACTTTTTCGAGCATTTCGGCCGGAATAGCCCGAATTTCTTCGGAAATGTTGTCTTCCAAAGCTGGAATAGTTGCTGGCTTATTTCTGTAGACTTTAGACTTGACGTAGCCCCACAAAAAATAGTCTAAAGGCGTCAAATCGCATGATCTTGGTGGCCAACTTACCGGTCCATTTCTTGAGATGAATTGTTCTCCGAAGTTTTCCCTCAAAATGGCCATAGAATCGCGAGCTGTGTGGCATGTAGCGCCATCTTGTTGAAACCACATGTCAACCAAGTTCAGTTCTTCCATTTTTGGCAACAAAAAGTTTGTTAGCATCGAACGATAGCGATCGCCATTCACCGTAACGTTGCGTCCAACAGCATCTTTGAAAAAATACGGTCCAATGATTCCACCAGCGTACAAACCACACCAAACAGTGCATTTTTCGGGATGCATGGGCAGTTCTTGAACGGCTTCTGGTTGCTCTTCACTCCAAATGCGGCAATTTTGTTTATTTACGTAGCCATTCAACCAGAAATGAGCCTCATCGCTGAACAAAATTTGTCGATAAAAAATTTCGAACCGAACACTGATTTTGGTAATAAAATTCAAAGATTTGCAAGCGTTGCTCGTTAGTAAGTCTATTCATGATGAAATGTCAAAGCATACTGAGCATCTTTCTCTTTGACACCATGTCTGAAATCCCACGTGATCTGTCAAATACTAATGCATGAAAATCCTAACCTCAAAAAAATCACTCTTTATATCAAATGAAATTAGTTCCATACAAACAACATGGAATTATCAAGCTGGACTGAACTTTTAGTGTTAAGATCACGAGCTAAGATGATTTAATAATGAATAATTCCTAGGAACTTTGGTAACACTATTAATAAGCGCCAGGGATGGGCGCTATTTAATATGGACCAAATCGATCCTTCCTTTTATGTAAGTCCTATACAAAATTCACTCCCTTAGCGCTCTAGGAGAACATATTAAAAATTAGCAAATAGATCAAAGCGATGAATGATGAATTCACATCGCGAATCGATCGCTCAAAAGCTCGGTGATCAATACAAAGGAAACTGGAACATAAATGATATTTCGAAATATAAAAAACAGCACCGTTTTCTAATAGTTCCGATATATTCCATCAAAAACTTTCTAATACAGAAGAGAGTTGTTATCTCATAGTGGATTCTGCTCGTCTCAGCTTTTTCTTACTAGTTTTAATTAGAGAATTACCATTGTGTACTACCATGTATCACATGAATAAATAAGAATATTAGATATCTAGCATGCTAACGAAGAAACAATATCTGTTTGTTAAAGACCTAGGGATAAATGTAGGACTTATGACCACCTTTTGTAGACGTGACATTGCATTAACGTAACATTCATTATTAATATAATGACAACGTTATATTATAGCGAAGTCTCTTTACATTAATGTTACATTAAACATTTTACGTTGTCTCAATGAAGCTCTACGTAGGTCAAAAACAATTGCCAGTACTGTAATATATCATAGGGGGATTGAAGCTTTTTCTTTCAGTGCACTTGCTTAAATTTAACGTATACAAAAATTATAGTCCAAATACTAATGGTACCTTTAATAAAAATTAAAAAATTAATTCATATTTTTCATACATTTCACTGCTATAATATTGAACACAACTGCATAGCATTTCGCATGTAACCGTATGATGACAAAGTAACAAAGTATGGAAAATATGACAAATGACAACTTCAATTAGTAATGACAACAGCAGCACCAAAAGGCCAAAGAATGTTTTATACAATTTACAAAAAATATACATATGTATGTATGTAGAAAATAATAAAATGTGAAAAGTAAAACAACAACACAACGCCAAAGGAACGTAGTGAAACTAAAGTGAGCAAAACCAAGTGACATGCAAACAACAACTTAAACTCACACATATGTATGTTGTACCCACACGTGCACATGCATGGATATGGTGGCAACAATGCAAAGACACAATGCCAGTGACAGTGACAACAACGAACTCATACTCGTGAAAATGTGAACATCAAGCAGCCCCACCGAAACTCACACACACTCACACCCGTGCAATGAGTCAAACACACGCACTCTGTACAAGCATGCAAGTATAGCAAATATGTTTGTATTTTCTGCACTCGGTGAGAGCGGGAGAGACAGAGCCAGACACGCAAGAAAAACAAAGTTTTTACGATAACATGTGATGACAGTGATGATGGGTTTGCAAAAGAACTGTCATTTCTCATGTCATGCATTTATGAAAAATTATGGGCTTATGTCAATAAAAACGACAATGATTGATTTGACACCCCGGCCAAAAGCATTAAAATGTGATAATTATTATTTGTGCAAACATACACACGCACGCACGCATTTTGCACGACAGTTCTCATGTACATGTGCCCATACATATATATGTATGTGTGTATGTTTGCACGTCTCACGGCGAGTGAGTGTGTCAAGTACGGGGGTGAATGTGAAAAAATATGGTAGAGAAATATTTCATACAATTCATCAAAAACCAGTCGGCAAAGGGAGTGTTTTCGGTATTTGTTTTTGCACAAATATGAATGAAAGGGTTACCATAGTGCAGCATGGGCAGGCAGACCTAAAGGTAAACCTAAGAAATGTTTCATTTAGAATGACGAGTTTTGCGAATATTTTATGTACAGTTGTGAAGCCACACCTTATTTCATACACTGTACTCTGGTCCCAATGCCAATTTTTGGCATTCAATTCAAAATTTAAATGTCAGAAATTACCAGAAGTATTTAGTATTTATAATCGAAAAGGCAACACTTTGGGGGACTTGGGAAACACATTTCTTTCATGTGTAGCCCAATCACGTGTTTTCAATCAATTATTCTTGACAAAGGTCCGTAAAATTATGATATTTTTTGCTAATAGAGATATTTGTTAAATAAATGCAATACAAGCATAATAAATATTAAATATTATTTGCACTCGTTGTTAAGGAAAAAGATTTTCCTTCGGACCGGTTCCGCCCATTTTCAATTCCAACTTCCACACAGTCATATCTAATTTCATTCCATTTTGATACTAAAAGTATTCTAAAAGTAATTCCCTCCACTTGGGTATTATGTCTTTGTGCATTTGTTTGTAACACTAGGGGTGGGATAGTGTTGTATGGAAATTTTAGGAGTTCGATTTGGATACGCTAGCACCCTCTATTTTGTGAGGTTTCGAATAAGAATTCATGAGCCAAAAAATGACGGTGGCTGTGCGGACACAAGTGGGCGCTCATCGGGGTCAAATATGAGGGAATGCGTTGCTTATATATAATAGCTAAATGCACTAAACTGCCTCGTAGTCCATCCCAGACCGACCACCTATAGGGGTTCCCTTACAAAAACAAGCAAGGAAAGGCTAAAGTCGGCCGGGACCGACTATATGATACGCTCAACTTTCTATCCGAATACAATTCAATTCGGTAAAAAAGTGAAAACGGGTTAAATTTTTGTATGTTTCCTAATCATAGGCCAATATGACCTGGTCCAATTTATCAAATCGAAAAGAAAAAATATTTGTATCGGGGCTATATCCATCAAGGAATACTAGACAGTCTGAAAACATTCACGTCTCAAGATGCCGATTGGAATTGACTAAGCAACGCATTACGTACGCTGGACCATTTGAATACAATCGGTTGCCTGCCTATTGCAAAATATAGAAACACTTCTAATATGAACAAGTCTAAAGTTGCCTTTTTAGCCTCTATAAAGCCTACAAGGCGCTGGGGCTTCTAATGTATATAATTGTGTATAAAAACTTGAAATAAACAATATAATTAAAAAAAGTATAACGTGTGATGCTGACTTTGAAGAAATTCGATGAAAATCCGTGGTTTCTGGGGCGGAAAAAGTCAATCCCGGAGCGAAATTTGTATGGGAGCTATATGTAAATCTGAACCGATCTGACCCATTTTCACCATGGGTGTTTCTAGAGGAAATATAAGATATTGTGCCAAATTTGAAGAAGATCTGTAAAAATATGTGGTTTCTAGAGCAGAAAAAGTCAAATCAGGAGCGAAATTTGAATGTGAGCTGTATATAAATCTGAATTATTTTCACCATAGGTGGTCCTTCTTTAAATATAAGATGTTTTGCCAAATCTGAAGACAATCTGATACAATATGTGGTTTCTAGAGCGGAAAAATATATAAATCTTAATCGATCTAACACATTTTCACACCTGTGGTGAAACTCTAGATACCATATATTAAAACAGATTTTCTTCAAAATTGGCAAAACATTTTATATTTTAACTAGAACAACCTATAGTGAAAGTGTTCAGGGTTTAAAATAAACCGAATTCAAATGTCCTTTCAGATTTAATTTTTTTCTCTCAAGGTATTACAGATTTGACCTTCATTGTGATAGTATGTCACATGATAAAGTACCCATAAATCTTTCCCGATGTCACTTTTTCCCCGGATTCAATTTTAATTTCAATAGTCGGCTCCACGCTTTAGCTTTAAATTTCTTTTAAATTTTGTCTATAAATTTCCCCTCTTAAAATTACGAATTTCGAAAGTCGCTTTATTTTACGTGGACATTCGATTAGAGTGGTGTATACACTGAATGTCAGTTTACTAGCTATTGTTTTTATCCTTTGTTACCCCCTGAAAGTATCAGAATATAATATCAAGCAAATACACAGCAGAAATCATTATTCCAGCTGTGGTCGTTTGGTTGATACCAATTGTATCCCTCTGTTGCCATTTTACCCGAAAAAAGTACGAATTTGGAAAAAAAAAATTATTTTGCACGTCTACGCCGCCAGATGCGTCCACGTCCACGAGTCCACACATAATTTCATGTTTCTAGCTGTTGTCGTTTGACAGGTACCATTATTATCCCTTTTGGTCCAATATAAGAATCACATTAATGGTGCACATTTATGCCCTAAGGGGAATACGCATACCAAATATCAAGCAGATATATTTAACAATCATGCTTACATACTCGAAATATTAAAGAATATTATGGTCATTTCCTATACTTCTTAGGGATAAATTTTCTCTCTGGACCAATTTCGTCCATTTTAAATGCCAACCCATCTATAGTGAAATAATAGATTTTTATAAATTCTTATCTCTTCGCAGGTCGCAGGCTACATTTAGGATCCGTGTTTCCAAATCGGTGGGGAAATTGGTTGAGGGCTATATCAAAATCTAAACCGATTTTTATCAAATTAAATATGGTTAGTCCTTGGTCCAAAACTCTTTTCTATGACAATTTATGCTCAAATTTCTGAAGTTACTGGACTAAAGTTCTCCTAGTCATACATTAGTCATTACATCCAATAGAGTGGCTTCTTTTGTGAGGAAGGAAAAAAAATTGTTGATGTTCCCGACTAAAATGAAAGATTGGTTTGTATTATGTGTTCTCCCAAAATATTTCGCTTTTATCAGTGTCCATTCGTGAGCTGGACGCGTTCAAAATAACCTCAATAAATCAGAATATAGAAATTAAAATCCGACCCGAGCCTTATCAAACCATATTAAAAATTTGCAATATGACCCAATATAAAGGACAGATTTATACTATTTTAGTGCAATTTTTGATGCATTTTTTATAAAAACCGCAATAACTTCCACATTTTAGTTCGATTTATGTTTTTAGGGGCTCGTTAGAGAGGTATTGATAACCAATTGCAATTTTTAGAATTTGCTAACCCATTAAGGGCCGCAATTGTTTTCTTACTGTTAATACTCAGTGGATTAAATGTGAAGTAAAAACTGAAATGTGGGGTTATTTGCATCGTAAACACATTCTAGTCTTATATAAAGCTAATTTTTGGAAAGAATTTCAACCATTTCAAATTTGTTCCCTTAAAAAATAAAACATGAATAATCTACATAAACTTTATAAAGGAGAAAAATTTAAATGGTTGTTAATGCTAAATTAACATAGATAGACGCATGAAATGATAAGTATATTTAGCAGATGTTCTTCTCTTTCATTTGATACCCATATCGCCATTGTATGATACGCAAAAGTACGAAACTAAATTATTGAAACATTTACATCCTTTGGAAATTAAAAGTCCTGTAAAAAACACAAACGACCACGAAATAAAACAAGTAAGAAAAGTCTAAAGTCGGGCGGGGCCGACTATATGGTATACTCCACTTTCTATCCGAATACAATTCAATTCGATAAAAAAGTGAAAACTGGAAGAATTTTTGTATGGAAGAATTTGTTTTGTATGTAGGCTGATATGACCTGACCTAATTTGTAAAATCGAGAAGAATATTTGTATCGGTGCTATATCCAAACATGGGATGAAGTGACCCACTTTCACAATAGTTTCTTCCAGTTCCAGTTTAGTATAACGTGTTATGCTCAATTTGAAGAGATTTGGTGAAAATATGTGGTTTCTGGGGCGGAGTCAAACCGGGAGCGAAATTTGTATGGAAGCATATATAAATCTGAACCGATCTTACCCACATTCTGAACATGTATTTTTAGTTGAATTATACGATGTTGTGACAAATTTAAAGAAAATCGGGTACAATATGTGGTTTCTAGAGCGGAAAATGTCAAATTTGAGCGACATTTGTATGGCGGCTATATATAAATCTGAACCGATCTAGACCGCTTTCGCCACAGGAGTTTCTAGTTAGATTAAGAGCGAGGTTTCAAGAGCGGAAAATGTCACATCGGGAACGACATTTGTATGGGAGCTATATTTATATCTGAACCGATTTGCCTCAAATTAAATAGCGTTCGTCCTTGATCCACAAAACTTACTTGTGCCAATTTTTGTTAAGATCGGACTATAATTGCGACCTGTAATTTGATTACAACTGTAGATGGACAGACAGACAGACGGACATTGCTAAATCGACTCAGAAAGTGATTCTAAGCCGATCTGTATAATAAACGATGGGTCTAACTCGTTTCCTTTTGGGTGTTACAAACAAATGCACAAAGACATAATACTCTCGTGGAGTGTATAAAAACTGAGTATGAGTTTTCCTATTAGTGATCTATAGTTTCACTTCTATATAATCTCGTTCTTGGGAGGGAAATCATGTCGCACGGTTTTATTGTAACATCTTATGTGAAGTTTTCCTCCCAATTTATGTATTAAAGGCCAAAATTTCAGATGTTAATTTTCAAAAATTAGCTTTTTGTAAGACTAGAATGTGTTTACGATGCAAATAACCCCATATTTCAGTTTTTACATCACATTTAACCCACTAAGAAAAAAATTGTCGGCCCTTAATGGGTTAGGAAGTCTAAAAAATTGGAATTGGTCATCGATACCTCTTCAACGATCCAACAAAATCGCAAATCGAACTAAAAATATGGAAGTTATTGCGGTTTTTATAAAAAATGCAACAAAAATTGTTCAAAAATGTTAAAAATATACCCCCTATTCTTGATTAAAATGCAAGTTTTTGATATGGTTTGATAAGGATGCTACCAGATTTTAATTTCTAGCAGGTTTTTTCTAAATACAATTCTCACCGTGAATTTTATTCAAGAAAAATCTGGTTTATAGAGGTTATTTTGAACGCGTCCAGTAGGGTTAGTCATTTTTTTTAGATTCAAAATCTGTGGAAATAGCATATAGGGCAGGCAAAAACAAGCAGAATTGCGTTTTTACTTTTTCGAAATTGTGAAAAAACGTTCCGCACAAAATGCAATTACTTTAGCTCAAAACCAACTTTTTTATTTGAATTTTTTTTGTGATTTTTAAAATTTCTCAAGCACTAATCCTCTATATCTTTCAATTATATTGATTTCTTTCGGAAATTCGTATAAATGGTATAGCGGCAAAACAGCTTTTTTTATTTCATTTGGTCTTTTTGCTTTAAAATTTTTGACCCAGTTATCACTGTTTTTTTGGACATTTTTGCAACTTTTTTAAACGACATGGCGATGTGAACACAAACTATGAAAAAATAATTTAAAACTAAGAACGATATAAATTATGTATTATGACATTTCCTCTGTATTGTCAAACTTTTATTAGAGCAACTCGTTTAAAATTTTTAAAACTGGGAAATGAAACCGAGTTGCAAATTTTAAAATCGATGTAGCTTAAAAACTAAATGACAGATTTTTGATCAAATTGCATATTAGAAATCGATGCACTAAAACCAACTAAAAAAAATTATTTCCAAGAACAACTATTGCAGAAAAAAATTTAAAAATTAAAAAAAAGTAAACTTAAAAAGTTTGTTTTTAGCTAAAGTAATTGCATTTTGTGCGGAAGGTTTTTTTACAATTTCGAAAAACTAAAAACGCAATTCTTATTATTTTTGCCTGCCCTACATGCCATTTCCACAGATTTTTGATATTCGAAAAAAAATGAAAAAATGTCTAACCCTAGCGTCCAGCTCACGAACGGAGAATGATAAAGGCGAAATATTTTGGGAGAACACATAAAACAAACTAATCTTTCATATTAGTCGGGAACATCCACTACTTTTATTTCGAAGCCACTCTAATATCCATATATCCATGTCATGTTATTCGATTGATTTAAAATAAAAGTTTTATATAGAAATTGTTGCCAAAAATTGAAACACCAACCAAAGTGCCGGTACTCAAGGTTATCCAAGATTCGTCTATTGTATAATTATTTCAGCAGAAGCTGTCATGATGAAGGCGTGTGGATCAATGTCCGGTCCAATCAGGATTGAGGAAGCACATACTTGGCAAATATTACATAGTAACGCTCACGGAAATATCAAAATTAGTCGTCGGGTCAAACCACTAGATGATCAAAGTGAGTCATTGTTGAGAAGGCTGTCATATCTAACCTAACCACACAGTGGTTATTAATTAAAATTGATACAAAAAAGTATTTATTGCTCAGATAATAATAGTAAGGACCAATATCATATCAAAAATTTGGTATCGCCATTTTGATCCTAACACCGACAATATTTTTCATTTCCGGAACACTAGTAACGCTGAATAGATTTCTGTGGCTGTGATTAATGAAGCATCGTCTCGACGCATCAACACCCTTTTATGCGCCATCATTTTTCGAAATGTCTGTGTCAACGTTACGCACTAATGAAGACAAATATTTTTCTATTTATTTGCCTGTTCCCTCTGTTGCTGTCTGTTTTCCTGCTGCTTTTATGGTTGCAAGTCTTTCCTTATGGTTTGTTGTTGCTGCTGCCCACTTTGCCTGTTCCTAGGCTGTGGTGGGTATAGTGTTTCCATTGTGAACATTTGTCAACATTTGTCAGTTATGTCAATTTTTTGACATTTTTCTCTTTTTTTCCTCCCCATTTGCTATTTTTTGTGCCAAAAAGAAAACCCCGAAGCAAAATACGAGAACTATGTAGGTTTTAGGCAAATTTGTAGATTGTGGGGTGAATGAATGGATAAGCTGAGGTATGAAAATGTTTACGTACGTAAAAGGATTTACTAGGCCTATTCGATTGGGCTTGCTAGCTTAATATTTACGTGGAAGTTACTCGCTAAACAAGAAAGTAGCTTGCTACTCCCTTAGTGGAGCTGTCAGACTTTCGTTGACTAATTTAAGAAAAACCAATGGGAACGATTACCTTATGTTCCACAATGGAACGACGAGAATAAATATATAAATATAATGGGAACAAAGCTGCCACCGCATTAAGTCACAAAAATGTTAGTCGTAAGATTATATTCAAATGATTAAGTTTACAGGAGTTAATAAATAAAAATCTGATTCCGATAATACAATACAAGCCAAATATCATATATGTAAAAAAAATCGTAGCTCAAACAAACTATATTTTTATGAAAGCAGTGGCCCGCATACCAGAACCGCATACTTGGTTTTTCATTTATTTATAATTTATTTTCCTTGTACAAGGACGTCAAATCCATGAATTTTCTCCATTTTTATACACTCCACCTTAGGATGGAGGGTATTTTTTCATTTCCTTTGCAACACCTTGTAATATTCATCGAAGATCACATAAAGTATATATGTTCTGGGTCGTTGTAAAATTCTACGACGATATATCCATATCCGTCTGCCTGTCCGCAAGCTAGCTTCCGAACCATTCTGCAAAAATGTGTCTAATGATTGTTGATCGTCTGGGATTGAAAGTGGGCCAAATCGGCCCAGTGGCTGCGTACATTACTCTCGTAGTTTAAAGGCACCAAAAAGTAAATACAAATTTTAGCTGGTGAAATAGGAAAAAAATGGATAAAAATGGTACCAATTACACAACAGTAGCTAGAATCATAAAATTCGATGTGTACGAGCATCTAATTGTGTAGACACGTAAAATAGGAGTTTTTTTGAAATTCGTACTTTTAAGGAACACACTATTTGATATCCTCCACTCCACTTCAATTCGATAAAAAGTCAAAGTATGGAAGCTCATTCTAAGCTCATTCCCGTTTTTGAGAAAGTTCCTTTAAACTACTTTCAAAAAAGTCGATAATATGTAACATTCTACGAATAGCATTTTCACACGTGAATGGGAACGAATTTTTAGTATTGGGTCACAGAGGTAAGGTGTCCGTTTTACACCCAGAAGGTCTTCGGTTCGAATCGTGGCTCGGGAAAAAAATGTTTGTGTCTATGTTACTTTAATAAATAAACAATGTTTAATTTTGAATAATTTTAAAAATGTTTGCATAAAAATACAATTTTTTGCGTTATTAATTTACTTCAAGTATTTTATTTTAATACCCTCCACCTCTATGATGGGGTTATGCTAACTTTGTCATTCCGTTTGTAACACATTGAAATATCGACGTGAGACTCTATAAAGTATATATATTCTTAATCGCCATAAAAATTCTAAGACGATCATGCCATGTCCGTCCGTCTGTTGAAAGCACGCTAGCATATAAACGAAAGGAGCTAGGACGTCCAACTTTTCCATAAATCCGCCGTATGGTCGTAGATCGGTTTGGATTGAAACTGGGCGAAATCGGCTCAAAGGGAAAAATTTTTCCCTCACAAGGACTAAAAATACGCACAATAACTCAAAATATTTTAGAGTATTTAAGCATGTTTTTCAATATGTCTGCGTGTACTTACTTGATATCGGGTATCCGCATTTCCCTATAACAAAAACGTGCACTTAAAACTGATTTTTATTCGTAGGGGGTGAAATGGGACATAAAAGGGATACAAATGGTACCTATTAAACGAAAGCAGCTAGAAACACGAAATTCGATGTGTACATTAGAGCGTACCAGGTTACAAGTAAAAAAAAAAAGTTCGCCGTACACCTTCGAATATGAAGTATTATTGAAAGGTAGTTTCAAAAATTTTTTTTTTATTTTTTTATGCCGAACGTAGGGGTCGCGCTTTTACATTTTTCTATATAACTTCTGCATTTATAAACGGATTTTAAAGTGTGATACATCGATGTTTTTGTCTCGACGAGGCCGATTTTTTTGTCTTTGAAGTCATTGAGCTCAAGCACCCCGTTCTGGTACTTACCCATCATATCTCAGTTGCTACTACCCTAATGTACCACTCTAATATCAGAAAATTAAAGCTCGCATAAAACCATGAAACTCTTCCTAACGAAGTATGTCGATTTTCCCAGCAGAAAAAGTGTTAAACTAGTTTTTTTCTTATTTTACCGAGAGCATTGCATGTATTTATAAGTTGTTCTTTGTATCTTCGATGTTTACAGTCGGTTGTCAAAGTGTAATACATATATTGGTGTTTTTGTCCCGCACATACCAGATTTTCAGTTTTTAAAGTCGTTGACCTCAACAACCCCCTTCTACTATTTATGCATCATATTTCAATTCTTAGAACAATAAATATAAAAATTAAGGTACAATTAAAATTTTAATCAACCATATTTCGACGCGATTCAAGTTGGGTGTATTTTTGGCGGCTCTCAAGTTTAGAAAAGATGTGGCAAATGCGTTGCTCATCGGTGACCGCCATAGCTGATTCATGCACAACATGAACAAAACGCTCGGTGTTTTGAGAATGGCATGGATAATCTGTGAAAATAAATTAGTTCAGCAAAGAAAGCAATCAAATTAAGTTTTTCTTGTGCTAACCTGGTAAATCGATAATTTCTTCTGAAAATTGGAATGCTTCTAACTGTTCTTGCGAAAAAAACTGCAAGCATGGCGGCTCAGTCAATTCAAATTGTTTCCAATCGATCATATTGAAATATGAGTCACTATCAAAATTGATAAAATTATGAACTGGTGGACCGAACATTTGTCGAATGCTTCCCGTGGCTTCATTGCGGGCTGATAAACTCTTATCATAGGCATCTGAACGCACTAGTTGATCTGGGTCTGTTATCATCGATAACAAAATATTTTCAGGATGAAAATAATATCCGTTATTTTCAATGAACGGACGGATGACCTCTTGAATATCTTTTGGCAACTGACGAATCCAACATATATAAAGGAAAACATTCCGACTTCCGTGAATTGCCAGTGGTTGGCTTTTTACAAGAAACCAGAATGGTGCATACACTTTCACAACGAACTGAGCCAGTTTTCTCAATACCATCGAGGGTTGCGTACACGTCATATAAAAGCGCAGAATTCGAGAGGCTGTTGTTAGCCAGCGCGCTTTGCAAATAGCGCCGGGCTTCTCGCTGGCTAATTTTTCATCGCATTCTCCGATATGAACGGCTCGAACCATACGATACAAGTAAAGCTGGTCGCCTCGAATATTCCACCCATCTATGTTCGCTGGCATTTCTCCCATTGTAATGCGTTCGAAATTTTGTTTGACCTGACCAAACGGAATAAGCAACAAAATATGCGAATTATTAATTAATAAAATGCTCACAAGTAAAGTATACGGAACACACGGACACGAAACACTATTAATATATTAAACTTACAGGGTTGTGTATGCAATTTTGAATGCCTTCTCCGATACTTCCGGGCCAGATTCCAGGTCCTTTCTGTTTTCCAAGCAATGATCTTAACAGCGCATTAAATGGTAACTCGTTGAAGTGGAAAAGGCACACGAACCACTGCAGCGGTCTCTGTAAATGGCGTTCCATTCTCACAATGACTCCACTTTTGTACCCAGTGTTGGTAGCAGTTCCATCGCAACTTATGGCAACTAAGTCATCCAAATTGAAGTTTTCACGACTCAAGTAATCCACGATGCTCCTCTGGATCCCCAAAGCAGAGCTATCAGTGGGCGTAGCATAACCAATGAATTTGGAGTCAGGCTCTTTTACAATGGTGATGTGTTCTTCATTTAAAACAATATTTCGCGTCACATTTGCCTCGGTTACTTTTTTCAAAGTTGGCTCTTTCTTGCCATCGAAAGAGATACACTTTAATAATTGATGGCATTTGGCCGCCGCTTTTGCTTCCTTACGGAACTTCACACGTTCTCGAAATATTTTATTTTTATTGATGATAAGCCCTTCAAAGAACTGACATATATTTTCGGCTGTTTCTGCAGATAACTCTTCTTTGGCTTTTGCGGCAATAGACAATTTTAAATCTTTTATTAACATGGTCGCAAGCAAGGCACCGTAGCGAACTGAAGTATCGCTGCGATCCAAAGCCGAACTAAAATTACGCAAAGAAATGTCCGCCACCGTAAATGTTGTTTTAATCTTCTCTGAGGAATCGCCAACATTTTCTTCAAATTCTAGCTCTTCATCGCTGCCTGGTTGATACCCAATACTGTTGAACTCGGTATATACCGCTTTTGATGGTGCAACAATTGAGCACGTTTGAACACCGCAATTTTTCATCGACATCATATGATAAACATTATCCAAAGTCATCAGCCGTGGACCCCATTGATCGATGAAAAAGTCTTTCGCATCGTCTGGGATTTTATCAGAGGCGGTGCAACTGCATGGAACATTTCTTTCTATGCCACACTTACAACGCGAAATTGAGAACAATTTATTCCACTCATTTACATTGCATTTCAATGGACTTTTAACCAATTTATAGTAATCGTCTAGAACTTTATCCAACCGTTTACGAACACCTGATACCGATATAATTGGAATGCCTGCCCGCTCCCATAAAAGGGTAATGCTTCTGAAAGCTTCTTGTTTAAAAGCACTCAATTTTCTATTGGGATTAGTGTTATGCCGCAGATACAAGAAATAATTAATAACATCGTACTTAGTCGGTAACATAGTGTTGTTTAATGCACTGATCGTAAAAGACATTTTTTTAGTTTTTTTACCGTTGTATAATGGAAATTGAAATATTTAATAATGCTTTGTTGAGCCACCAACGCCTTATTACTGAACTAATTTTTATTGTTACAATAAAAAAACACCAATATATGTATTACACTTTGACAACCGACTGTAAACATCGAAGATACAAAGAACAACTTATAAATACATGCAATGCTCTCGGTAAAATAAGAAAAAAACTAGTTTAACACTTTTTCTGCTGCGAAAATCGACATACTTCCTTAGGAAGAGTTTCATGATTTTATGTGAGCTTTAATTTTCTGATATTAGAGTGGTACATTAGGGTAGTAGCAACTGAGATATGATGGGCAAGCACCAGAAGGGGGTGCTTGAGCTCAATGACTTCAAAGACAAACAAATCGGCCTCGTCGAGACAAAAACATCGATGTATCACACTTTAAAATCTGTTTATAAATGCAGAAGTTATATAGAAAAATGTAAAAGCGCGACCCCTACGTTCGGCATAAAAAAATAAAAAAAATTTTTTTGAAACTACCTTTCAATAATACTTCATATTTGAAGGTGTACGGCGAACTTTTTTTTTGAGGTACGCCCTAGTGTACATTCCTCTAGTTGACTAGATACATAATATAAAATTATTTTTTCCAAATTCGTACTTTTAAGGGATAAAATGGGAATAGAGGGATATAAATGGTACCAACCAAATGGCTGCACCCAGAATAATGAAATTCTGTGTATACATTCCTCTGATTTCGTAGAAATTCGTACTTTTTGGGGTTAAAATGGAAAAAGGGGATAAAAATAGTACCAACCAAATGACCGCAGCTAGAGTCATGAAATTCGGAGTATACATTCCTCTGACTGCGTAGATTGAAAAAATATTTTTTTTCCAAATTCATACTTTCAAGGAATACAATGGGTACAGAGTGTTAATTAAATTCTACCAACTTAACGACTACAGCTAGAATGATGAAATTCTGTGTGTACATCGCTCTAGAATTCGGTGTATGCATATTTATGGTATTTCAGCTATTTGCAAATATAAATATAAGAATATTTATTTTTTGAATAGACTTGAAGTATTATTTTGATATATAGTGTAAACGTATTAGTAGCTTTGCCATATAAGCGTGGTTTGAAATAATAAAAATCGTATATTTATTTATAAAATTATTTTTTTCAATATTTGTTTTTGTTTTGGTTTGGCTATATTAAAAAAATTAATTAAGGTGGTCCTTTGCAACACTTTAAAATGACATTTCTGCTATGACAACTCCATGTTTCGAATCACAAGATTAACATCTTTTTCACTTCTTATGTGGCTCACTTTTTCCAAATTTGAAGAAAAACTGTCAAAATATGTGGTTTCCAAAGAAAAAAAGCATATCGGGAGCGAATTTTGTATGCGAGCTATATATAAATCTGTGCAGTGCGAAATTTGTAGCAAATTGAGTAAAATATGTGGTTCTAGAGCGGAAAAATCCAAATCGGGAACGACATTTGTATGGAGGCTATATCTAAGTCTGATTTACTTCAAATTAAATAGGTCCTATACAAATCTCGCTCCCGATTTCACTTTTTCCCATATATAAACTATATGATTTAACTGCTATTCTTCAAATTTGGCAAAACACATCATATTTCAAATAGGAACACCTATAGCGAAAGTGGGCCACATCGTCTCAGGTTTGAATATAACCATCATACAAATGACCTATCCGATTTATTTTTTCTCTCAGACACATTCTATTACAGATTTTCATCTAATTTGAGATCAAATTTAGATCTTATTTGAGTAACGGGTAGAAAGTGGAGGGTAACATATAGTCGGCCCCGCCAGAACTTTCCTTTTTTGTTTTACTACAATTTCAATTTCTGGCATGATCTGCCTTATATTCTCAAAGTTATAGTACCAATTTTAAAAGTTACCTTCGGCGAGAATTAGAAATTAAGTAAAAAATAACAAGTAAGGAAAGGCTAAAGTCGGGCGGGGCCGACTATATAATACCCTACACCACTCCCTGCGTATGTACCTCGCTTTGATTACTAAACCCATTTATTTCATGGGAGCAATTTTATGTAGTTCATATAAATTATACTATAAATTAATCTTTAGTCATATTTAACGAATATGGTTAATAATATGGTAATTGATCCAATTATCCGACAGACAAATACAAATTATACAGTAGTAATAGGATGAATCGGACCGACATTTCAAAAGGGGGCCTATAACTACATTTTGGGCCTGGTCCAAAACATGGGCCTATATATTTCTCATTCACGGTAGGTATTCCTGGTTGAAAAATACCATGATCTGCAAAATTTGATGAAGATCCGATGTATGATGTAGTTTCTAGAGCTGTTATAGATCAGAATTGGACCCCATTAGTGTTATACCAAAGTATGGACATATGGGCATCTCCCAAACAAGTAAGGAAATGCTAAAGACGGACGGACTTTCTATCTCATTACAATTCAATTTGGTAAAAAAGTGAAATCGGGAAGGATTTTTGTATCCTGTAAATGTATGTGTTTGACAAAAAATGTTAAATCGGAAAGGACATTTGTATAGGGGTATATTAAAGCCTGGAACGATGTGAAATATAATATGTAAAGTTTGGCCAAAATCGGTTAAACATTCGGGAGCAACATTTGTATGAAGGCGATATCTAAATCTGAACCGATCTTACCCACTTTCACCATAGGTTGGATTATAAGATGTTGTGCCAATTTTAAAGAAAAACGGGTACATTATGTGGATTTAAGAGCGGAAAACGTCAAATCGGGAGCGACATTTGTATGTGGGCTATATCTAAATCTGTACCGATCATACCCACTTTCAGCATAGGTGTTTCTAGTTCGATTGTAAAATGTTGTGCCAAATTTAAAGAAATTCGGGTACAATATGTGGTTTCTAAATCGGAAAAAGTGAAATCGGGAGCGACATTTGTATTGGGGCTATATCTACATCTGAACCGATCTTACCCAATTTTTGCATACGTGTTTCTAGTTCGATTATAAGATGTTCTGCAAAATTTAAAGAAAATCGGGTACAATATGTCGTTTCTAGAGCGGAAAATGTAAAATCGGGAGCGACATTTGTATGGGGGCTATATATAAATCTGAACCGATCTTACCCAATTTTTGCATACGTGTTTCTAGTTGGATTATATGATGTTCTGCAAAATTTAAAGAAAATCGGGTACAATATGTCGTTTCTAGAGCGGAAAATGTCAAATCGGGAGAGACATTTGTATGGGGGATATATCTAAATCTGAACCGATCTTACCCAATTTTTGCATACATATTTCTAGTTGGATTATAAGATGTTCTGCAAAATTTAAAGAAAATCGGGTACAATATGTCGTTTCTAGAGCGGAAAATGTCAAAACGGGAGCGACATTTGTATGGGGGCTATATCTAAATCTGAACCGATCTTACCCAATTTTTGCATACGTATTTCTAGTTGGATTATAAGATGTTCTGCTAAATTTAAAGAAAATCGGGTGCAATATGTCGTTTCTAGAGCGGAAAATGTCAAATCGGGAGCGACATTTGTATGGGGGCTATATCTAAATCTGAACCGATCTTACCCAATTTTTGCATAGGTATTTCTAGTTGGATTATAAGATGTTGTGCCAATTTTAAGGAAAATTGGGTAGAATATGTGGTTTCTAAAGTGGAATATGTCAAATCGGGAGCGACATTTGTATGGGAGCTATATCTAAATCTGAACCGATTTCCTCCAAATTCAATACCGATGGTCCTTGGCCAGAAAAAATAACTTCTGCCAAGTTTCATGACAATCGGACAACAATTGCGACCTGTAGAGTGCGAACAAGCTTAGATGGACAGCAGACGGACGGACGGACATACAGACATCGTTAAATCGAATCAGCTGGTGATTCTAAGCCGATCGGTATACTTAAAGGTGGGTCTAGCTCGATTATTTCTTAGTGTTACAAACATTTGGCACGAAACTAACTTATAACACACCACTTCGTGGTCTAGGGTATAAAAGAAGGTATCTAGAAAACATTTTCAGATGATTTTAAGCACACAAAAAATACAATTTTAAGGATCGGAAAGAAAAACGAAATATCAAAATAATATTATATATGTACATATTTTATATGGTCCCCGATGATTACAAAAAATGTATCCTGAAATATTGCTTAATTTGCTTAATTTTTATTTCCAGCCATAAGTTTTGGCGCAGGAGTCAATAGAAGCAAAGTGAATGTGCCTAATCGTGGTCTGACTCACTAGTCGCCAGACACAGCCGATAAAAAACGAATTCTTAAAGCCGGCCATAAATTCGAAAAATCCTTGAAAAGTAATTGAGGGGTTCGCTCCCCTTCAATGTAATTTACATAGTCAGAGTCTTTGTCTTCGCTTCGAAAACCGCAATTATTCACAAAAACGAAAACCATATCACAATAAATTACACACCTAATGATAATTTACGTTCCAGGCTCTGTACAACACAGCCACCGAAGGAGAGCGAAAGAAAGAGAGAGCGAAATAAAGCTGAACCAATTTAATTATCAGATCCATGAAAACATCCATTAAACTCCCTGGAATGGCTGACTGTTAATAGCCAAACGGCGCATAAAAATAAACAATAATTTTTATACGCTGCTAACATAATAAAATATACAAATAAATGTGAAGAGCCGACAGAGGATGTGAACTAGGCTGTCGGCGAAAAGGGGGAGGATAATAACAAAGGAGCGAGCAGGGTGTTGGAAATGCGTAAAACTGCAATTAGCTAGATTTATGATTATCCTTGTTAAGCACAAATAATTTTTGGCAATTTAATGTCAATGTCAAAACTAACCCTCACAACAAACGGCACAGGACACCGCACAACATTTTGCTGGTTTGACACCAACTCGACAAAGATAAATCGTTTCCGATACAACAGGGTTGAAATTGTAAACCCTCACCCGTCAATTGCCACCGGAGCGGAGAGTTCGTCCGTGCACATGGATCTAAATGTTAGCTGCAAAACGAAGGCAATAATCGTAATTTATGGTGAAGAGGGAGAGAAAACTGGCCATAAAATCAAATTGAAATCTGGTTGAAATTTGATATAATATATTGGAAAAGTATTAAATTATAACTTGTGGGTTTTTATGGCAATAACATGACACGACAATGGCTCGTATATGGGTGGAATGCACAGTGGTTACAGATCAAGAAAAATAATGCTAAAAGCAATAAAAGAAAAGATAAGTACTTAGTGGTGGATACGAATTTGAAATATCAAGCATAACGTACAAATATTACTTGACAAAACCACAGGAAAGGGCAGGAAGAATTGATAAAAGATTCATAAAATTAATTCAAACAAGTAAGTTGGGCCGGGCCGAATCTTATACAGTATTTTTCGGTTAATTGACCCTACGGTTAATTGGTTTTCACGCTTAATTGAACCACATGATCGGGCAAAAAAAATTTGCATACAAAAACACATGTAAATTTCCTCGGATAATTGAACCCGGTTAATTGATTTTCCCGCTTAATTGGTTCAAAATTCATGTCATCAAAAATAAATTTCCTCTTACTTTTACCCGGTTAATTGCATTACATATTATTGAAAAATAATATGGAATTTTTGCACATACATATTTGACATCGTTTGTGAAAAACACTGGGTGGCATCTCTACTAATTGAAAACATATGCGTAAGTGTTTAATTTGTATTTGACAATAACATTGGAAATTTTATCTTATTGTTAATTTTTGTAGACTATGAGTGGAAAACGATACGTAACCCTTACACTTAAGGATAAGCTTAAAATTTTATCTGAAGCTAAACGCAAGCAGAAGTCTGAGCTGTGCAAAAAGTATGGGTGCTCTCTTACCACATTGAATAGAATTTTGCGAAGTTCGAAATAAAATCAAAAGCCTCCAAGTGCAAATTGTCAAGCAAGCGTGAACGGCATGGAAACAATATTGACGTTGAAAGAGCGCTTCAAATTTGGTTCGAACAAATGCAATCATCTGGTGCAGTGATTTCAACAAACATGTTGATGAAAAAAGCGCAGCAGGTTCAATAAATGAATTGTGATTTTACCTCATCAACAGGTTGGCAATGGCGCTGGCAACAGCGGCAAGTAATTAAGCTCAGAAAAATACATGGGGAGAATAAATCTGCGGATTCAAATGCGGATGAGAGCTCTTTATTTTTCAAAGCATTGCCCCCAAAAAGCCTTTGCAAACAGGGATACCGTTACACTGGATTCAAGTCATCTAAGGAGCGCGTAACATTACTTTTTATATGCAATGCCACGGGTGAATAAAAAAAGTTATTATAATCGGAAAGGCTAAAAACCCACGTTGCCTGAAAAATAAAGTATTGCCCTTAAAATACTATTCGAATCAAAAAGCATGGATGACAGCAGATCTATGGATTGCATTCCACAGAGGTTGTCGGTTTTCGTAGAAGTGCAGTAATATTACAGGAAAATATAATTTTTTTAATATAGACAAACCAAAAAAAATATAATAATATATATTTTAATTATTGCAAACCATTATTTATTTCAAATCTAAAAAATAAATATTCTTATATTTATATTTTCAAAAAGCTTAAATACCATAAATATTGGTAGATAGTGGGAGCTACAGTTGGTTGTATTTTCATTCTATGAAAAAGTACAAAAAATCCATTATCAGACGTACATAGTGCAAAATAACCTAACTTCATGATTCAACCAATTTTTGCCATAATAGAAAAGGTACAAATTTGGAAAAAAAACTTTTTATTTTGCGTGTCTATGCAGGCAGAGGAATGTATACACCGAATTCCATAATTCCCGCTGCGACCATGTGGTTGGTACCATTTTTACCCCCTTGACGTTTCTACGCAATTAGAATTTCATCATTCTAGCGAATTTGAAAAAAATACTTTTATATCATGTATCTACTCAATTAGAGGAATGTACACACCGAATTTCGTGTTTCTAGCTGTTGTCGTTTAATGTGTACCATTTTTATCCCTTTTTGTCGTGATTTCTGTAATTGAACAAACTGTTCAATTAAACGGGATTCTTGTAATTGAACGAATTGTTCAATTAAGCGGGTATCGGCTAATTGGTTCCCCGGTTAATTGAACAAAAAGTTGTGCAAATGTTGATGTGCAATTAACCGAAAAATACTGTATACCCTCCACCACGGAGTGCATTGCACAGTATTACCAGCAGATTAAAGGTTGTCGACTTTACGAAAATTGTAATATTTTTATGTGCATTACTATATTTGTTTACTATTTCAAACTATAATGTGTGCGCATAGCACGGTCTAAAATCGACTACTATACTAAACTACATGCCTAAATATTAGGCGATTGTCAGTCGCCATTAGAAAGAAGCATTTTCAGATACAGACAAAGTGATAAGAAAAGTATAAATTTTAAAGATATCCCCATTCGCCCCATTCTCCGCCCAAATGTACAAATTTCGAGAAAAAAAAAACACTTTTTCGAGTGTTCATAGTCAGAATGTATACATCGAGTTTCATGATTTCAACTTCAGTGGTTTGGTAGGTCCCATTTTTATCCCTCTTTTTAATTATATCCCTTAAAAGCACTAATTTCGAAAAATCCCTATATTTTACGTGCCTATGCAATCAGAGGAATGTATACACCGAATTCCATGATTCTATCAGCGGCCATTTTGTTGGTACCATTTTTATCCCCTTTTTCCAATTTTGCCCCCTCAAGAGTACGACTATCTAAAATCTCTTTATTTTACGTACACAATTAGAGGGACACACTGAATTTCATCATTCTAGCTGTATTCGTTTAGTTGGTACTATTTTTTATCCCCTGTAGCCAGTGTATCCCTTGAAAGTACGAATTTGGAAAAACATTTTATTTTTCGTGTCTACGCAGTCAGAGGAATGTATACTCCGAATTTCATGATTCTAGCTGCTGTCATTTGGTAGGTACTATTTTTATCCCTTTTTCATTTGAACTTCAAAAAGTAAGATTTTTGGAAAGTTCTTTTATTTTACGTGTCTACGCAATCAGAGGAATGTATATATCGAATTTCATTATTCTAGGTGCAGCCGTTAGGTTGGTACTATTTTTATCCCTCTATCCCCATTTAACCCCTTTCAAGTACGAATTTATAAAAAAGACTTGTATATTATATATCTACTCTATTAGAATTGAATTGAAAAATTGAGATAAAATTCCTTTTTCTTGAGATTTTTTAAACTGCTATTATTTTGACCGGTCCAAAATGTTGAATAATCCAAAAAATGTGAAATTTCGTAAGTAATTAAAATCATATCATATCATACCTGGTAACACAGCACTTAATGCAGAAGTAGCTTTAAAAAAAATTTCACACAAATAAATATATGAATATGTATATTAAGCTGTGGTGCTCTGCTATTATTTTGACCGCAACTGTATGTTTATAGGTGAAATATAGTAGGTAAAGTTTAGCCAAAATCGGTTAAACATTTGGGAGCAGCATTTGTATATATCTAAATAAATTTATATCTAAATCTGAACCGATTTTACTTACTCTCAGCATAGTGTTTCTAGTTGGATTATAAGATGTTGTGCCAAATTTAAAGGCAATCGGGTACAATATGTGGATTCTAAAGCAGAAAAATTCAAATCGGGAGTGACATTTGTATGGGGGCTATATCTAAATATGATCCGATCTAACCCGCTTTTGCCACAGGTGTTTGTAGTTAGATTATAAGGTGTTAATCCACATTTGAAGAAAATCGGGTTCCATATGTGCTTTATAGAAAGGAAAAAGGCAAATATGAACCGATCTTACCAGTGTATAAAAATAAATCATTGCCACAAATTAATCGCATCATTCACAAAAACCGTCTCATATACGCCCAGACGAAAACCATCCATTTTCCTGGCCCCAGCACAACGCTAAATAATTTCAATTGAAAGAATTGTCGCATGTTAGCACAACCATGATTGTCAACAGAAGGTTTTTCATAAACTATTTTGAAATAATCATTTTGTAAACAAATAATTTGTTCTGCCAGTTTGTAGAGTTGCCTTCTTTTACACAGAAAATTATGTTATATGATGGCATATTGTTTATGTGATGGCAATATTGTTGACATACAAATAATCGAAAGTTTTTATACTTTTAAATCATAAAACGAAAACTTTTGTTTGTGTTATAAAAACCAAATTTTTGAGTCGTTCGTCCGGGTATCATTCGTTCGTGTAGATTTTCAATCGTATACCGGAAACACCCCGTTAAAATTGTAAAAGTCCATTTTCACTGCAATAAATCGAGTTATAACAAACGTTTAAATAAATGAGAATATGCAACATCATATCGTAAACCAATTGTTTGGTACCACTGTACAACTCTGAATACCATAGACTTCATAACGTGTGCACCAACCCTTGGATTAGACACTGCCCGAAAAGGGTGTTGACAGTTGATACTGCATTTGCGTGTCGGGTCAAACCACACTTGGCAGCACATCCACACAAAAGGTATGTAAGCGTCCTCCATTTAACATTCGATACTTGCGAGCATATGCCTGCAAGTCATATTTTTTGACATAAACACAACACCACATGCGCCACATCCACCCGAAATCCTGACATCTCTTCACAATGACATGACGCCTGTCATTAGTGTTTTCACAGCCATTGTTCACAGTAAAAGTGCGGATAATAATGGCTTTGCAAACAAACTATTAATAACCATGTCAGCCGGACAAATGTGACAGACAGAGGTGTTGGAAAGACTTCAGGACCCCTATTTGTGGAATCATGTATTATCGGAACGAATGTAAAGTCGTCTAATTTGCAAAATTTATTAATGTCTCATATTACACCCGACTGAATTGGGCCAACGTAACAGTAAAACTATTTGCGTCTTAAGGAACATTCCACAAAAAAGGGAAAATCTGGGTCATTTTACAAATAATGTTTTTTTATGTATTATTCAAATGTGGACTTCATTTACTTAAATTTGTGTATTTTTTAACAGGAATATAACAAGATCCAAATATTTTGATCTTTTTGATATTTTTTTGAACACTTATTAATGGACGAAGTGCACTTTGGTATGTTCAAATTGTGCAAGTACACTCAGAAAAAAGTATGCCACGGATTAAGTAAATATGTACTAAAACTGGGGAAAATTGAACTTCGTGTAGCGCTAAGGCAAAATTTTTTCACATCAAGTACAAACTTTTCCTTGAAAATAAGACATGCTTTGAACTTGATCCCAGCTCAACTTTTCCTCAAAGCAAGTAAAATTTACTCAAACTGAGGAAAATTTTTCTTCAAATCCAGTAAATCTTTACTTAATCTGAGGAAAATTTTTAAGAAATTTTACTCAAATCAAGTAAATTTATACTCAAACTGAGGAAAATATTCCGATTTTTTTCCTCAATCCAAGTAAATTGTTACTCAAACTAAGTAAATTTGTAGTCATGCCAAGTAAATTTATACTCAATCTGAGGAAAATTTTCGGAATTTTGTTCCTTAATTCAAGTAAGTTTGTACTCAGCCTGACTACGACTATACTTGATAATTTAACTAATTTTTTTCGCTTCAGAGTATGCAACACTTATATGAAAAATGACAACATGGTATAGTTCTCAAACGTTTCATCATACTTATACCATAAAGAGTTGAGATATTTCACCATGACTGCTGCGGAGAGTAATATTTGAATTACTTATGAAGAAAGTCTCGGCTAACGAACGAGAATTGTTTCGTAGACTACTATTCATGTATTTTTTTAAACACTCTGAAGTATTTTTTATAAGTTCATTTATACTTGAATGTATGAGGAACATGGCATAAATTTTATTACATTTATTTACTTTATTTGAAGTAATAAACACATTTTTTAGTAAAAACATCCTAACTTGAATTTTTCCATACAAAAAAATTCTGCATTATTTTTTTTCTTAAACGCTAGTAAATTTTCCTCCGCACAAGTATAAATATACTTAATTGTAAGAAGTTTTTAGTAGATCCAAAAAAATGTTTTTAAGTAAATTTATTACACTATTTTGAGTATATGTACTATTTTTCTGGCTTTGACATAAGGAAAATGTACTCATATCTATTTAACTTTCCTTCTCGTAAGGAAATTTTACCTAATCTGGAGTAAAATTGTTAAACTAAATTGGAGATTTTACTCAGATTTAAGAATGCTATTTTTCTGAGTGTAGGATCCATTGAGTTAAATGTTAAATTTTACCTGGTGATAATTGCTTTTATTGTAGGTCTTAGAAAACATTTTTAATACATTTTATGAGTAAACAATCTGTAACACCTTGAAATATCGACCTGAGACCCTATAAAGTATAGGGTGATTTTTTAAAAGCTATAGGAAAGTTAAAAAAACACATAAAATTCAGAAAAATGCATGAAATCTTTATTCGAATCGATAGTACGGTCCATATAATTTAATGTTTGAAGATTATTTCATGCAAATGTTGACCTTGACTGCGCCTCAAATGGTCCATCCGCTTAGCCCAATTTTGGCATTTCCACGTTTTTGAGTAACTGAGGCCCAATTGCTGCGAACGGCGACGATAATTGATGGTCATCATTAACACTGGCCGATCAGTTCGCACACTACGTAAGCGTGTTGGTGGTTTAATGCCCAACAATGTAAATTTGATGCGAAATTTAGTCACAATAGCCCATATAGCCGCTTCAGTGGGTCGATTAAACTGACCATAAAATGGAAGCGCGCGATGAACTTTCTTAACAGAGCACGCATTTTGATAATAAAATTCAATAATTTGCAAGCGTTGTTCGTTTGTAAGACGATTCATGGTTAAATTATAGACCAAACTGAAGATGTTTGACAGTGAAACAAAACACGAAACGTGCGTCAGCTGTTTAAACCAGTGTTGCCAAAAAGATTATATCGAGGGCTTATATTCGTAAGTGGCTATGAACAAAAACATTCAGGAGAGCGAAAAACGGACTTTCTCCTTAATTCTAAGAGTAGTTATTAATCATTCTTCTGCAGTTTAATGTAAAAAACATTACTAATTGCTGCGATTAAAAAGTTTTCCAATTTTCCTATTATTCGCGGTTTTATGGTTCATAGCCACTTTTGCACGAAATAAGGACACAACCATTTATGCCCAAATATATAAATAAGATTTATTGTAAACTCGATAACGCTTTTCATGATATCTTGGTCATGTTGTATAGAAAACGCATTTTCTGTGATGTACACAGCGAATTTAAAGATTCCAGCTTCATCCGTCAGATTGGTACCATTTTTATCCCTTTTTCCAATCTTTTTACAAAAAGAGTATATTGCGGTAGGGCACGGTAAACAAAAAATACAAATTGGATATTTTTTTGGAAACATTTCATTTTCGCGCGGAAATATGGCTAAATTGATTTTCATGCATGACATTTTTGATTTTCTCGCGATCTAGCCAACGGATCCGGCTGAATTTTTGTTTGTTTATTAAGAACCAATATCGCTTATAAAGTGTAAGTAATCAGTCGCAAAAATAGCTGCAATTGTTGAAAAATCTAAAATTCGCGGTTGCAATTGCTTATTTTAACTTTCTTCATCAAGGATTCTGAAACTTTTCTGACACAAATATTCCCCTTTAAGTCAGCAATCACATACCAGAGAAATATTTTGGTATTCTCAATGAAATATTTTATTTCTCTTATTGTTATGTTCATAGCCACTCATGCAATCACAAAATAACGTGTGAGTTGATAGTCAAATCAGCAAAGTTTGAAAAAATGGCTTTAGAAAAAAATTTCTTCTCCAAAATTTTATGACAGATCACATCCAAATCTGAGAATAGTTTGGCATCAAAAACTCATTTTCGAGAAAATGGTTCATAGCCATTTTTGAATATAAGCCCTAGATATATATTCTAGATCGTCATAAAATTCTAAGACGATCTAGTCGTGTCCGTCCGTCCGTCTGTTCAAAGCACGCTAGCATCTAAACGAAAGGAGCTAGGACGCCCAAATTTTCTCAGAATACGCCTTATGGTTGTAGCTCGAATAAGATTGAAAGTGGGCGAAATCGGTCAAGAGGGAATTTTTTTCCCCTCACAAGGACTGAAAATACCCCTAATATTTAGAATATTACTAGCTGAACCCCGCCCGCTTCGCCAGGCAAAAAACAAATGGTAAAATTAAAATCAAGTTTCATATTGATCTTATCATATTGATATTATCATGGTCAGTAATATATACGTTCCAATTTTCAGTCTTCTAGCCAAAAACACTTTTGCCACGCCCTCACCATCCACGAAACGAAAATTCAAAATCTTTCTCGTGGTCAGTAATATATACGTTCCAATTTTCAGCCTTCTAGCCAAAAACACTATTGCCACGCCAAATAAACGAAAATCCAAATTTCAGTATCATATTTATCATTCTCGTGGTCTGTAATATATACATTCCATTATTCAGTCTTCTACCTCAAAGAACACTATTGCCACGCCCACTCCGCCCAGAAAACGAAAATCCAAATTTCGGTATCATATTTATCATTCTCGTGATCAGTAATATATACATTCCATTATTCAGTCTTCTACCTCAAAGAACACTATTGCCTCGCCCTCTCCGCCCACAAAATGAAAATCCTAATTTCGGCATCATATTTATCATTCTCGTGGTCAGTAATATATACATTCCACTTTTCAGCCTTCTAGCTCTCAAAAACAGTATTGCCTCGCCCACTCCGCCCACAAAATGAAAATCCAAATTTCGGCATCATATTTATCATTATCGTGGTCAGTAATATATACGTTCCAATTTTCAGCCTTCTAGATCTCAAAAACACTATTGCCACGCCCACTCAGCCCACAAAATGAAAATCCAAAATTCGGCATCATATTTATCATTCTCGTGGTCAGTAATATATATGTACCAATTTTCAGCCTTCTAGCTCTCAAAAACACTCTTGCCATGTCCCCTCCGCCCACAGAGCAAATTTTTAAAAATTCTATAGCCTATAGTTCCTTCCAGACCTGCATCTATCTGTACTGAAAATTTCAACAACATCGGTTCAGCCGTTTACACGTGATTGCGGAACAAACAAACAGACAGACTTACACTAAGGTTTTATAATATTAATAGGGATAGGGATTTGCTTGATGTTTGGTATGCTTATTGCCTTTATAGCAAAAACGTGTACGATTCATATATGTAGGGGGTGAAATGGGACAAAAAGGTACCTATCAAACCACAGCAGCACACGATATTAGGAGCGTACATTCCTCTAATTGAGTAGATACATAATATAAAATTATTCTTTTTCCAAATTCGTACTTTTAAGGGGTATAATTGGAATAGAGGGATACAAATGGTACCAAACAAACGGCTGCAGCTAAAATATTGAAATTCGGTGTATACATTCCTCTGATTGCGTAGACATGTAAAATAAAGGAATTTTTCGAAATTCGTATTTTTAGGGAAGCAAAATGGAAAGGGGGATCAAAATTGTACAAACCAAATGACCACAGACCAAATGACATACTTTCCTCTGATTGCGTAGACACGAAAAACAAAAAAGGTTTTCCAAATTCGTACTTTTAAGGGATAAAATGGGGATAGAGAGATAAAAATGGTACCGACGACACGGCTGCACTTTAAATAATGGAATTCGATGCATACATTCCTCCGCTTGCGTAGACACGTAAAATAAAGGGATTTTTGAAATTCGTTATTTTGGGGTTAAAATGGTACCAAAAAAATAGTACCAACCAAATGACCACAGTTAGAGTCATGAAATTCGGAGTATACATTCCTCTGGCTGTTTATCATAAAAAATAAAAGTTTTTTCCAAAACTCGTACTTTCAAGGGTAAAATTGGGTGCAGAGGGATAAAAATGGTACCAACTAAACGACTACTGCTAGAATGATTAAAATCGGTGTTTACATCCCTCTAATTGCGTAGACACGTAAAATAAAGAGATTTTTGAAAGTCGTAATTTTAAGAATATAAAAATGGTACTAACGAAATGGCCACAGCTAGTATCATGGAATTTCGTGTAAGCATTCTGATTGCATAGAGTCGCAAAAGAAAAATATTTTTCCAAATTCGTACTTTTTTACTTTCACGACAAAAAAGGATAGAATCATGAAGTTAGTTTATCTTGTACTGTGACGAGAGAGATAATTGTCATAAGTCATAATTTATCCGTTCTGAGATATGCAATGGTTTATGTTTGAGTCAATTGAAAAATATTTTTCCTCCGAAGCAAACATTTTTTTCTTAGAATACCCGACTACTACTTCGTGCAAGCATTCTGATTGCATAGAGTCGCAAAATAAAAATATTTTTCCAAATTCGTACTTTTTTACTATCACGGCAAAAAAGGATAGAATCATGAAGTTAGTTTATGTTGTACTGTGTACGAGAGAGATAATTGGGTTTCAAAATGTGTACTTTTGGAATTAAAATAGGACAATATTTAGGGTGAAGAAGATTGAAGATTGCAACCTTAATATTAATTTTTGAATTGACTTGAAGTAATTTTGATATGTGAGCCAGTAAGAATGATAGTGGTCTAAGTCACAATTTATCCGTTCTGAGATATGCAATGGTTTATGTTTAAGTCAATTGAAAAATATTTTTCCACCGAAGCAAACATTTTTTTCTTAGAATATCCTACTACTATATCGAACTTTTATAAAAAATCGTTAACCTCTAAGGGAACCACTACTTTCAGTCGATGTACTAGCTTATACCACTTTAATTCTTCTCAAAATTGAATACACAACATTTTTAATTTTTTGTCGCAAAAGTAATATTTCCTTACCAAAAATGAAAGAAAACACGAAATATTTTATTTCGATTTTTTGTGAATACATATAAATATTTGCAGGTTGTTCGTCTGGAAACATTATATTAAAATTATTTTTTACTCTTCATATAATTTAATGTTATATGTTATTCAAATTATCTTAATCACCTAAAATGTTTGTTTGCATCGCCACACATCAATATTATTGGATATAGTGTGACTTAGACCACTTTCAAACTAAAACTAAAGACAGTTTTTGTCTGCATAAAATACGAAATGTCATTGTAAGGGTAGATTTTTTTATAAATTTCAAAAATAAAAGTTCTTAAATTAGAGATCTGATCAAACTAAAGAGAAACAAGTAAGGAAAGTCTAAAGTCGGACGGAGGCGACTACATGATACACTCTACTTTCCATCCTGTAACAATTCAATTCGGTAAAAAAGTGTAATCGGGAAGGATTTTTGTATCCTGTTTGACAAAACATGTTAAATCGGTAAGAACATCTGTATGAGTGTATAGTGGAACATGGAAAGATGTAACCCGCTTTCACCATGTATGTTTATAGGTGAAATATAATATGTAAAGTTTGGTCAAAATCGGTTAAATATTTGGGAGCAACATTTGTATATATAAATAATTTTATATCTAAATCTGCACCGATCTTACTCGCTTTCACCATCGGTGTTTCTAGTTGGATTATAAGGTGTTGTGCCAAATTTAAAGAAAACAAGTAAGGAAAGGCTAAAGTCGGGCGGGCAGACTATATAATACCCTACAGGCCCGTGCGCAGGATTTTCCCCTGGGGGGGGGGTTTCATATACACTCATAAAAAACCCTATAATGAGTTAAAATTAACTAAAATTTAAGAAACCAAGTAAATTTTTCCTAAACGGGTTTTACTTAAACTGAGGAAACTTTTATTTTATACAAGGAAAAAAGGTGAAATTAAAATAAATTAAATTTAACTAAAAAAATCAAACAAATAGTTTTGCTTCAGAGTATGCAAAACTGATACAAAAAATGACAACATGAAATATTTCTCAAAAGTTTCATGATACCTCTGCCATAAGGAGCTATTACTCATGATTCTTGCGAAGGCAAGATAGGCGCCTTCGCAGTGGTTGTTTAGAATAATTCATAAAGTATTTTAGAAATAAGTCTCTGCAAACGAGCGAGAATTGCTTCTTAGATTAATATTCAAGAATTAATACATAAATGTATGGCATAAATTTTAGTAAAAAATTTAACTTCATTTTAGGAAAAAACTCATTTTTGAGTTAAAATTTCCTAAATGGAATTTTTTCCATACAAAAAATTTCAGCTTTATTTTCTCACTTTAAATCTTGAAAATATTCTTCCATATAAGTTTGAATTTACTCAATTGTAAGAATTTTTTATTAGATCCAAAGAAATGTTTTTAAGTACATCTACTACCTTTTTTCTAGTAAATAAACTATTTACTATGGCTTTGAAAGAAGAAAACTTTACTCATATTTAGTTAATTTTCCAAATTTTTAGGGACTTTTTGCAAGGATCTTCGAGAAATATTTTGATACATTCGTCCGACAGACATTGTCTGCAAAATTGCATTTCAGTAATACATCTATCAGTACACTCAAAGGAATATGTCAGTAAAAGAAAGCAGAAAGTCTACTGAAAGAGCAGATTTTCTGCTGTTAAAAAAGAGACAGCAGATTTGTAGCTGCTGAGATGGTAAACAGCTGTTTGCTGTTTTTAGCAATATATATGATATGCATATTGTCCCAAGCTAATTTAAAGAAAAATTCGAGCTAAACCCGCTTATGAACGCTTATCTATTTTTATATTTTAATTAACAACAGCCAATTTTAGCAGACTGCAAACTCTTTAGCAGTGTGAATGGTGATGTAAGATTGCAGAAAACTGCTGTTATGTCAAAAAACAGCTGTAATAACTGTCTGCTGATAGGCAGCAGACAATCGCTTTTATTAACATACTTGTTCTATAAATGTAGAACTTTTTTAAATAGTTGCTTGAAATTACATACATACATATCGAGTGCTTATAAGTGGCTATGAACAAAAACATAACTTTTTAGGAGAACGAAAAAACTGATTTTATCCTTAATTTGAAGAGCAATTAATTATCATTCTTCTACAGTTTAATCTAAAAAGGATTACTAATTGCTACGATTAAAAAGTTTTTGAAATTTCCTAGTATTCGCGGTTTCATGGTTCATAGCCACTTTTGTATGTTTAAAATTGAGCACTATGAATGTTGAAATAAGAATAAAATTATTGTTTATTTATCCGTCAGATTGGTCGCTTTTAACATATATATTTCATACACAAATATTCCCCATGAAGTCAGCAATCACATGCCAAAGAAATATTTTGGTATTCTCAATATAATAACAAGTAAGGAAAGGCTAAAGTCGGGCGGGCCGACTCTATGATACACTCCACTTTCTATCCGAATACAATTTAATTCGGTGAAAAAGTGAAAACGGGCAGGATTTTTACATCCTGTAAATGTGTGTGTTTGACAAAAAATGTTAAATCGGAAAGGACATTTGTATGGTGTATGTTGAAATCTGGCACAAAATAGGTGAAATATAATATGTATAGTTTGGCCAAAATCGGTTAAACATTTGGGAGCAACATTTGTATTTGCGCTATATCTAAATCTGAACCGATCTTAGCCACTTTCACGATAGGTTTTTACTTGGATTATAAGCTGTTGTGCCAATTTTAAAGAAAATCGATCTAAAGCGGCAAAAGTCAAATCGGGAGCTACATTTGTTTGGAGGCTATATCTAAATCTGAACCGATCTTACCTACTTTCTGCAATGGTGTTTATAGTTGGATTATAAGATGTTGTGCCAAATTTAAAGAAAATCGGATACAATATGTGGTTTCTAGAGCGGAAAATGTCGAATCGGGAGCGACATTTGTATGGGGGCTATATCTAAATCTGAACCGATCTTACCCAATTTTTGCACAGGTGTTTCTAGTTGGATTATAAGATGTTGTCAAAATTCAAATCGGGAGCGACATTTGTATGGGGGCTATATCTAAATCTGAACCGATCTTACCTAATTTCTGCATATGTGTTTCTTATTGGTTTATAAGATGTGGTGCCAAATTTAAAGAAAATCGAGTATAATATGTCGTTTCTAGAGCGGAAAATGTCAAATCGGGAGCGACATTTGTATGGGGGCTATATCTGAATCTGAACCGGTCTTACCGAATTTCTGCATAGGTGTTTTTAGTTGGATTTTAAGATGTTGTGTCAAATTTAAAGAAAATCGGTTACAATATGTCGTTTCTAGAGCGGAAAATGTTAAATCAAGAGCGACATTTGTATGGGGGCTATATCTAAATCT
Organism: Polietes domitor; assembly: GCA_947397865.1. Taxonomy (NCBI): domain Eukaryota; kingdom Metazoa; phylum Arthropoda; class Insecta; order Diptera; family Muscidae; genus Polietes; species Polietes domitor. The sequence continues at coordinate 145,745,702 of OX377619.1, forward strand.
GAACCGATCTTATCCAATTTTTGCATAGGTGTCTCTAGTTGGATTATAAGATGTTGTGCCAAATTTAAAGAAAATTGGGTATAATATATGGTTTCTAGAGCGGAAAATGTCAAATCGGGAGCGACATTTGTATGGGGGCTATATCTAAATCTGAACCGATTTGCCTCAAATTAAATAGCGTTCGTCCTTGATCCACAAAACTTACTTGTGCCAATTTTTGTTAAGATCGGACTATAATTACGACCTGTAATTTGATTACAACAAATTGATTACAACAATAGATGGACAGACGGACAGACGGACAGACGCACATTGCTAAATCGACTCAGAAAGTGATTCTATGCCGATCTGTATAATAAACGATGGGTTTAATTCGTTTCTTTTTGGGTGTTACAATGAAATGCACAAAGACATAATACTCTCGAGGAGTATATAAAAATGGGATATCTCATTTTTTGGATTTTTGGCTTAGACCACTATCATTCTAACTGGAGCACATACCTTGTCTTATAAGTGTGGTTTAAAGCTTTTTAAATTTAATATTTATTTATAAAATATTTTTTTTCACTATTTTTATTTGTTTTGGTTTGGATATATTAAAAAAATAAAATTTTCAGGTAATCTTTTTGTTTTTTTATACCCTCCACCTCCAGGATGGGGGTATATTCACTTTGTCATTCCGTTTGTAACACCTTAAAATATTCATCGGAGACCCCATAAAGTATATATATTCTGGGTCGTGGCAAAATTCTAAGACGATATAGCCATGTCCGCCTGTCCGTCTGTCTGTCTGTCTGTCTGTCTGTCTGTCTGTCTGTCTGTCTGTCTGTCTGTCTGTCTGTTGAAAGCACGATAGCGGCCGAACGAAATGAGCTAGGAGGTTCAAATTGTTCCTAAATGTGTCTTATGGTTGCAGATCGGTTGGGATTGAAAGTGGGCGAAATCGGACCAGAGGGAAAAATTTTTCCCTCACAAGGACTGAAAATACCCCTAATATTTAGAGTATTTCAGCATGTTTTTTGAACATATTAGCTTGTATTTACTTGATATTTGCAATTCGCATTCCCTTTATAGCATAAAAGGGCACCAAAGAGTGATTTTTATTTGTAGGGTGCGAAATTGGACGAAAAAGGGATAAAAATAGTACCTATCAAACGACAACAGATAGAAACACGAAATTTGGCGTGTACATTCCCTCTAATAGAGTAAATACATAATATAAAAGTATTTTTTCTAAATTCGTACTTTTAAGGGATTAAATGGGGATAGAGGGATAAAAATAGTACCAACTTAACGGCTGCACCCAGAATAATGAAATTCGATATATACATTCCTCTGATTGCGTAGACACGTAAAATAAAAGAACTTTCTAAAATTCGTACTTTTTGGGGTTCAAATGGAAAAAGGGGATAAAAATAGTACCTACCAAATGACAGCAGCTGAAATTATGAAATTCGGAATATACATTCCTCTGACTGCGTAGACCGAAAAAGAAAACGTTTTTTCCAAAATTCGCACTTTCAAGGGATACAATGGCTACAGGGGGTAAAAATAGTACCAACTAAACGAATACAGCTGGAATGATGAAATTCAGTGTGTAAATCCCTCTAATTGTGTAGATACGTAAAATAAAGTGATTTTAGATAGTCGTACTCTTGAGGGGGCAAATTGGAAAAAGGGGATAAAAATGGTACCAACAAAATGGCCGCTGATAGAATCACGGAATTCGGTGTATATATAGCATAGCCACGTAAAATATTTTTTCTTCCAAATTCGTACTTTATTTTGTTGTTTTTACGACAAAAAATGGTAGAATCATGAAGTTTAAAAAATTATACTATTGAAATTAAAATAGGATGGGAATACAACCAACCAAACGACTGTAGCTGAAAATTTACTTTATGAATTGAAGTATTATATCCATTACATATATATATAATACAAATATTGGTAGCCTTGGCTTATTAATTAAATTTCTTATTTTCATACAGTTTATTTCCTCTTGTAGCTTGGAAGCACCACAAAGAAATAAATGGGACAAAAAGGGATAAAATAGGGTACTAATGATACGACAACAGCTAGAATCATAAAATTCGGTGTGTACATCCCTTTAATTGCATAGACACGTAAAATAGAGGGATTTTTCGAAATACGTATGGGGCGAATGGGGATATCCTTAAAATTTATACTTTTCTTATCACTTTGTCTGCATCTGAAAATGCTTCTTTCTAATAGCGACTGACAATCGCCTAATATTCAGGCATGTTCACTTTCACAATTACAGCATTTTATTTATATATAGTAGTCGATTTTAAACAGTGCGCATAAGTATACATTATAGTTTGAAATAGTAAACAAATATAGTAATGAGCATAAAAATATCACAATTTTCGTAGTATGGTACTGTGCTTCTATGTAAAGTCGACTTCCTTTAATCTGCTGATAATACTATGGAATGCACTCCGTGGTGGAGGGTATATAAGATTCGGCCCGGCCGAACTTAACGCCTTCTTACTTGTTTTTTAATTATTTGGTATTTTCTTTGCATAGTTTTTGTTTTAACTCTTACTCAGGTTCTAGAACATTTAAAAAGAATTTTAAAAAGAAGTGTGTGACATTGATTTGGTTCGGTTGCTAGCAGGGCACACGATCGTTTCAAGGGACGCTAGTCCCCCTTATCAATGCCCAGTACAATGCAACAACTACTCCGGTTACTATTGGTTCTGTATATCTGTCTTGCAAACACATTCTCATTCGGCTTCGGAAACAATGTTACTGTACTTCTACGAAAATCGACAGTGTTACAAAGTCATGATGGGGAACCCACTGCAGTTTTGGATGCTATAGCAAAAACAGATTGTTATGCCTATTATATGAACCAATTAAATATACTTAAACCGTCAGCAAATTGTATACATATTTACTTATGTAAGTTTTCTTATCACCTCCAATGTATAGCAATATGTAGTAGATTTGAAAACAATGTAATTTAATTGGATTTCACACCATCTATAAATAGTCGAAACTGAAGATTGTACAAAGTTAATCGACAATCAGTCAACAGGCAAGCGTAAACAATAAAATTACAGTGATTGGCTAAAGATGCGAATCCTAATTCGGCCATCATTATTTTTGGTCCTTTGTTGTCTTTTGATGCTGACAGAAGCCAAGACATTCGTAAGGACTATCTACTACACAAAACGTGCATTAGTTTAACAACACACTTTATTTGTATTTTTTTGCAGAACTTCACAGTGTGGCAAACCGAAGAAGCAGAAGCCTCACAATGTGACCAATTGTGCAACAGACAATTCGAACTTTTAAAATATGGAAACGAAATCGTAAAATTTCGTTTAGAAACTCTGGAAAATAATATGATGCGACAAATTGAAAACATTGCGGAAAATTTTGCGAAATTACAGCGAACTTTAGGTCAGCAACAACAAATCGAAGGAAATCGGGAGGACATGCAGGGTATAGCTGAAACAGAAAAACGCTACAGTAAGCCTATGCCATTGGAGGATATGAAAAATTTTGACAGCAGTTTCTATGATATAATAACCAAACATACTACCGAAAACCAGCTGCAAAAGGATATCAGCGAGATCGAAAAACAATTCATGACGAATATTAATGGACAGGGTGAGTTGTTGAGAATTTTTTAAAGAACAAAAAACACTCTCTGCTCCTGCAAAGATTTGATGTAGCTCACATCAAAACTTGGAACTATAATGTTCAGTATAGTATGGGATGAGTTGAGCTTTCAACAAATTTATTGTAAATTTGAGGAAACAGCAAAACTCTTATGACCTATTTTCTTGGGAGATCTTCATAGGTCAGCTATAAATAATTAAGTTGTTTAATGTAACTAAACACTGAGGCCATATGCAGATTTTAGGGAGGCAAAAGCGTAAATCGGAGTGGAGTCTTTGAGCCACTTTAAAGTTATTTATTCGTATATGAAATACAATATGATCTGGAAAATTTGATCAAGATCCAAGATTTAGGTTATAGAGCGCTAGTATTGTAAATTGTTATAGGGGTTACACTAAAGCATGGATCCATATATATGTTCCTAGTTGAAATATAATATAATATGATCTTGACAACTTCATCAATATTCGTTGTAAGATGTGGGTTCTAGAGCGTTAATTGGGGGGTCCATTTATTTGGGATCTATACCAAAACATAGATCCGAAAAGCTGACTCTCACAGTAGGATTTGATAGTTGAAATATAACATGAACTTGAAAATTTGATCAAGATCCAAGTATCTTGTGGTTTCTAGAACACAGATAGGGTTGTTGTTGTTGTAGCAGCTTAAGTCTGCATTGTACTAGACTTCGTTCCGGCATATATGCGATTATCACGGGAACCTTTGTTCATCATCATTCTCATGTTGTCCTGCTGTTATTTTTGCATCTTCTTCAAGGTTGATGTTAATGTTAAGGGAATGGGATGTTAATCGAATACAATAACTTGTTCTAGTAAATATTTTTGTGTTCTGTAAAAAATTAAATTAGGCAAGGATCTAAGGATATTAATATCGGGCCATAACACAGTTGTTCAGAATCAAACTCTATCGACCAAAATTCAAAAACATTTGATCTTGTAAACATTTTTGAGTTCTTACAAAAAACCCAAGGATTTTTATGAGGTGGATATCGAGTGTTTATATTCATAAGTGGCTATGAACAAAAACACAACTTTTCACGAGAGCGAAAAAACTTATTTACTCCTTAATTTTAAGAGTAATTATGAATCCTTCCTCTACAGTTTTATCTAAAGAGGTTTACTAATTGCTACGATTAAAAAGTTTTCGAAATTTCCTATTATTTGCGGTTTTATGGTTCATAGTCACTTTTGCACGTTTAAAATTGAGCACTATGAATTTTTAAATAAGCACATAGTCATTGATGCTCAAATATATAAAGTAGCTAGTATGGTATAAAAATATTTTGATATTATCAATATGATACAAAGTTACGCGGATTTTTCTAATGATACTTTTCACAATTTTTGACTTTAAAGCCACTATTTATTCTATTTTAGCCTGATAATTTGGGAACCAAAATGCTATTAACCGCGTAATGATGGAATTTGTTAGTACGATATGCCCTATTATATATTTTAATCAAAATCTTTGTAGCGAATTACAACCTTCGGTTATATTCTGCTCCATTTTTGAACTACATATATTATTTATATTATTTTTATGTCACAAATTGACGTGTGAGTAGATAGCCAAATCAGAAAAAAATTGAAAAAAGGCTTTAGAAAAAATTTCTTCTTCAAATTTATATGACAGATGACATCCAAATCGGAGAATAGTTTGGCATCAAAAACTCATTTTCGAGAAAAAACAAAATTATTTATAATTTAAAAAAATTTCGTATTTTCATACACTCCACGAGAGTATTATGTCTTTGTGCATTTGTTTGTAACACCCAAAAGATAGGGGGATATACCAATTGTTAATTATACCGATCGGCTTAGAATCACTTTTTGAATCGATTTAGTAATGTCCGTCTGTCTGTCCATATATTCCTGTAATCACGATACAGGTCGCAATTGCAGCCAAACACAAATGAAACTGTGCACAACGAAGGTACATGGACGAACGCCATTTAATTTGAACAAAATCGCTTCAGATTTAGATATATCCCCCATACGAATTTCACTCCCGATTTGACTCTTTTCACTCTAGATACCACATATTACAACAGATTTTCTTCAAAATTGGCAAAACATCTTATATTTAAACTATGAACACCTGTGGTAAAAATATGTGTCGGTTCAGATTTATATATAGCTCCCATTTAAATTTCGCTCTCGATTCGACTTTTTTCGCTTTAGAAACCACATATTGTATCAGATTTTCTTCAGATTTGGAAAAACATCTTATATTTAAACTAGGTGAAAATAAGTCAGATCGGTTCAGAATAATATATAGCTCCCATTAAAATATCTCTCCCGATTTGACTTTTTCTGCTCTATAAACCACATGTTTTAACAGATCCTCTTCAAATTAGATGAAATATCTTATATTTGTTCTATAAACAGCCATTGTGCAAATGGGTCAGATCGGTTCAGATTTATATATAGCTCCCACACTTCCGATTTCACTTTTTCCACTCTATAAAACACATATTTTAACAGATCTTCTTCAAATCTTTCAAAATATCTTATATTTCAACTGGAAACACCCATGGTGAAAACGCATCATATCGGTTCAGATTTATATATAGCTCTGATACAAATTTCATGACTGACTTATTGTGAAAGTTAGTCACTTTATTCCATGTTTGGATATAGCCCCGATACAAATATTATTTTCGATTTGACAAATTGGACCAGCTCATATTACCCTATGATTATGAAACATACAAAAATTCTTCCCGTATTCACTTTTTTACCAAGTTGAATTGTATTCGGATAGAAAGTGGAGTGTATTATATAGTCGATCCCGCCCGACTTTAGCCTTTCCTTACTTGTTTCAATTTAAAAGAAATTAAAACAAGTAAAAACGGTGTTATACCCTCCACCATGGATTGTATTGCACAGAGGCTGTCGATTTTCGTAGAAGTGCAGTAACATTACAGGAAAATGTAATTTTTTTTGGGTGCTGTTGTTTGAATTTCCATCCTATTTTAATTCCAAAAGTAAACATTTTGAAAATCCATTATCAGGCGTACACAGGGCAAGATAGCCGAACTTCATGATCCAACCTATTTTTGCCGTAAAAGTAAAAAGTACGAATGTGCAAAAATCTTTTTATTGTGCTAGTCTATGGAATGCATACATCCAATTCCATGAGTCTAGCTGCGGTAATTTTGTTGGAACCATTTTGATCTCTTTTTCAATTCAACCCCTTATGAGTACGACTTTCTAAAAGCTCTTTATTTACGTGTCTACGCAATTAGAGGGATGTACACACCGAATTTCATAATTTTAGCTGTAGCCGTTCAGTTGGTACCATTTCTATCCCTCTTTTATACAATGGGGTATCCCTTGAAAGTACGAATTTAGAAAAACCATTATATTTTTCGTGTCTATGAAGTCAGAGGAATGTATACTCCGAATTTCATGACTCTAGCTGCCGCCATTTGTTTGGTAAAATGTGTATCCCTTTACGAATTTCGAAAAATCTGTTTATTTTACGTGTCTACATGATCAGAGGAATGTATACATTGAAATTCATTATTCTAGGTGCAGCCGTTCGGATGGTACCATTTTTATCCCTCTGTTCCCATTTTACCCCTTAAAAGTACGAATTTGGAAAAAATCTTTTATAGTATGTATCTACTCAAAGCTGCCGTCGATTGATAGGTACCATTTTTATCCCTTTTTGCCCAATTTCACCCGCTACAAATAAGAATCACTTTACGGTGAACGTTTTTGCTATAAGAGGAATGTACATTAGAGCGTACCAGGTTACAAGTAAAAAAAAAAAAAGTTCGCCGTACACCTTCGAATATGAAGTATTATTGAAAGGTAGTTTCAAAAAATTTTTTTTATTTTTTTATGCCGAACGTAGGGGTCGCGCTTTTACATTTTTCTATATAACTTCTGCATTTATAAACGGATTTTAAAGTGTGATACATCGATGTTTTTGTCCGATTTTTTTGTCTTTGAAGTCATTGAGCTCAAACATGATTCATGATTTTATGCGAGCTTTAATTTTCGATTATTAGAGTGGTACATTAGGGTAGTAGCAACTGAGAAATGATGGGTAAGTACCAGAAGGGGGTGCTTGAGCTCAATGACTTCAAAGACAAAAAATCGGCCTCGTCGAGACAAAAACATCGATGTATCACACTTTAAAATCCGTTTATAAATACAAGTTATATAGAAAAATGTAAAAGCGCGACCCCTACGTTCGGCATAAAAAAATAAAAATTTTTTTTTTGAAACTACCTTTCAATAATACTTCATATTCGAAGGTGTACGGCGAACTTTTTTTTTGAGGTACGCCCTAATGTACATACCAAATATCAAGCAAATATAAACAGACATATTCCAAAAATATGCTTAAATACTCGAAATATTAAGGATATTTTCAGTCCTTGTGAGGGAAAAAATGTTCCCTCTGGACCGATTGCGCCCACTTTCAATTCCAACCGATCTACAACTATAAGACACATTTATGTCAAATTTGGAGCGTGCTTTCAACAGACGGACATGGCTAGATCGCCTTAGAATTTTATCACGATCAAGAATATATATACTTTAGGTCCCAGTGTCCCAGGTCGATATTTCAAGGTGTTACAAACGGAATGACAAACTAGTGGGGGTATACTGGAGGTGGAGGGTACAAAAAGTATGTGCAAGTCACTTCCAATGGTCTAATTCAGAAAAACCACTTCGGACAAAAATGTTTCATAAAAAAATTACACTGGAACAACGTGATTTTTAGAGGTGTTTTCTGGAGCGACTAACTTACAGAAGACTTGACCCGGCTACAAAATATTTTGCAGATTAAACAATGCCATATTCAATTTATGATTGAAATAAATTAAATATGATTTATTTCTAATGGTAATTATGTATATGTTGTCTTTTACAGAACCGCCAAAAATATGCCTTAGACATGATGAGAACAGCTTCATGTGGTAAGTAGATATCCCGAGACATCTGAGCGAGTGAGTCTCTACTTTGAACTGTTAACCAGTTAATGTTAGATTGTCATTTATTGATTGCACTAGTTTACTCGTCGATTTGTCGAAGGGCAGAGTAGAGATGGGCGCGTGAGTGATTTTTGACTCACGTTCACGCACGCTCACGAAGGAAAAAAATTGAATCACGCACGCTCACGCACGAAGAATTTTTCTCTACTCACGTTCACGCACGCTCACGTGAGTAAAAATAATTTTGCTCACGATCACACGTGAATCACGTGATTCACGTAAATCACGCAAATAATTTCCATAAAGAATATTTTTCTATTCTTTTTTAAGAAATTAAAAATATTGTAAATTAACTATGATTAAGAAGTATATACCCAGCAAAAAGCGCTCAAAGATGTGTGTCCTTTATTTTGAAAAGTTATTCTTAAAGGTTATTATAAAGTATTTGCAAAGGAACCACTTTTTCATTAGTTTCCATTTCTATTTTAAAAAAAATCGCCGCTATCCGGCACTCTAACCATCTCAGCTATCCTCTGATGTGAGTGCCGAATAACTAAAGCAAATCATTGTATTCTTCCAATTTTTTTGCTGGGTGTATATATATTTAAAAAATATATAAATATTCCTTAAGTTCCCATTCCACGTAAAAGTATTTAATTTGACTTTGTTCGCGCGCATGTATTGTAGTTAAAACCTATGTATACACGTAAATCTAATTGAAAATACTCAACTAACAATGGGTAAAGACGGGAGAAATAAATAATAAAATGAGAGAAAAATACGAATAAATTTGTGCGAATCACGCAAAAATCACGTGACTCACGTAGAAATAAGACTCACGCACATTCACGCACGTACATTTTTTCGTTCCTCACGTTCACGCACGATCACGTGAGTAAAATAAATTTTGCTCACGATCACGCGTGATTCACGCAATTCACGTGAGTCGCGCCCATCTCTAGGGCAGAGTATGCAATTGTTGATGTATATTGATGTTTTAAGCTCGAAAACCATTTTCAGTTTTTAATGGATATTTTTTTTATTAAAATTCCAATTTTCGGCGAATGTGTTTTTAGTACTTGTGTCATAATTATGTGGTCCAAATCAATGTTTTTAAATTGGAGGAAATTATTTTTTTGTATATTATTGGTTTATTACAATATATAATTATTTACATTATTTGTGGAACACGATATCATTTATGTACATAGAATGGGTCACGATTGCTGCGGTCAGCCCCCTCAACCAGAAATGACGATTGGTTTGTTTAATGATGATCTGCAAAATATTTAGCCATTTAGGTCAAGCCATCTGTGAGCTAAATGCTCTTGGCAGCAACTCTAAAAATCATGCTTTTCTTGTGTATTTTTTTAATTAAATTTTTATTATTTAATTTTTATGAAATACGAAAAAATGTTCAGTTGTCACTATAAAAAAAAAACACAAAAATTACTACAAACGTCCAATAATTGAACCAATAAGTTACTCTAAGGCAAGAATCAAAAATTTATATTTAAAGTGCTTTCAAGGATCTATTAATTAAGAAAAGCATTAGACAAAATGCAAGGGAGGACATGATTTTTATTGGTGTTTTCCGGAGCCTTAGCGGCTTGATCTAGGAACGAAATATTTGGAAATTCATCATTAAACAATCCAAAAATTATTTTCATGGGGTGACTGGATATTGTTTTTCCATTCGTATGGACCGCAACCCAACCTAATGTGCATGACCACGAAAAACTTCGTAGCGCAGTAACGCATCCTGTCTTGCTCTATATTCATATTAAAGGCTCGATACATTAATGGATTGTTGGCATAACATCTGTCCTTTAAGGTGCTTCGCAAGAAGTCTAAGGTTGCACAGTGGTTCTAAACTGATTTTATAATTACTTCTGCGAAGAAATATCACAATTTCACATGCTTAGAGCTGAGTCGTTTTCCGGATGACGTGCGTAATACAGGATCTCTTGTGGGTATGGGACCACTGAGTGACCCTCCAAATTTGCTTGACCAAATCAAAATTTCGAAATGATTGCCAAAAGCACAATTATGTACCGATTATACTCTCCAAATGATTTTACAAACATTGAAAGTACCTACGTCGGAAATTGGAATTACAAATTAAGAATTTAAATAAAAATATGTGCTGTTGTTCTTGGACACAATATTTTTATTTTTTTGTTGCATAGTGTGATAAGGACATCTGTTTCTTTATTTAAGCTCTGACATAATTCTACCTACCAGTTGTGCCGATCCCAGTCCAAAAGCTTGCTGGGATAATAAATGTTACATTCAGAATCCCCTCAATAGCTCCAATCCGTTTTGGGTATCTTGTAACGATACTATCGATGGCGGTGGCTGGACGGTGATACAAAGACGTCTCGATGGTTCAGTTGACTTTGACCGCAATTGGTCCGATTACAAGGATGGTTTTGGTGATTTGGATGGTGATTTCTGGATAGGCTTGGACAAGCTGCATGCGTTAACCGAGCAACTGGGGCCCGTTGAACTTTATGTACAACTAAGCGATAGCTATGGCGTTGAGACATATGCCAGATACGATTCGTTTGCAATTGGCGGTGAGTGGTCAAAGTATGTCCTGAAGAGTTTGGGCGCCTTTTCCGGCACGGCTGAAGATTCTCTCTCCGGCAGTCAAAATATGAAGTTTTCAACCGTGGATCAAGATAATGATCACTTTGATCGTGGTAATTGTGCTAAAGAACGAAGAGGAGGCTGGTGGTATTCATATGACAATTGTGGATTTGTGTAAATAATGAATTGGTCTAATATAAGTTGATTGTGAAATTGAAGAATCTTTTGTTTCCCATTTCAGGAATTTAAATGGAGCTTTCTCGTCGAACAATATATACTGGGATGAGAGCATGGTTCCCATGTATTTTGTTCAACTTATGATAAGACCCAGGTAAATAGAATATGGTTGAAAATGCAATCTCTTGGATCAACACTTTGAATTTTTTCTATTCTGACAATTGTACTGATATTTTTCAAAATTGGTAATGATAAAAGAAATAAAGTCTAATTATACACTCGACGAGAATATTATGTCTTTGTGCTTTTGTTTGTAACACCCAAAAGGAAGAGAGATAGACCCATTGTTAATTATACCGATAGACTTAGAATCACTTTTTGAATCGATTTAGCAATGTCCGTCTGTCTGTCCGTCCATCTGTTCTTGTAATCACGATACATGTCGCAATTGTAGACAGAACCAAATAAAACTTTGCACAATGAACTTTTTCGGGATAAGAACGAACACTATTTAATTTGAAGAAAATCGGTTCAGATTTAGATATAGCCCCCATACGAATTTCACTCCCGATTTGACTCTTTTCACACGAGATACCACATATAACAGCAGATTTTCTTCAAAATTGGCAAACCATCTGATATTTCAACTGGAAACACCTGTGGTAAAAATGGGTCAGATCGGTTCAGATTTATATATAGCTCCCATACAAATTTCGCTCCCGATTTGACTTTTTCCGCTCTAGGAACCACATATTGTGTCAGATTGTCTTCAGATTTGGCAAAACATCTTATATTTCAACTAGAAACACCTGTGGTAAAAATGGGTCTGATCGGTTCAGATTTATATATAGCTCCCATACAATTTTCGCTCCCGATTTGACTTTTTCCGCTCTATAAACCACATATTTTAACAGATCCTCTTCAAATTAGGTGAAATATATTATATTTGTCCAAGAAACACCCATGGTGAAAATGTGTTAGATCGGTTCAGATTTACATATAGCTCCCATACGAATTTCACTCCCGATTTGACTCATTTCACTCTAGATACCATATGTTAGAAGAGATTTTCTTCAATATTGGCAAAACATCTTACATTTCAACTAGAAACACCTGTGGAAAAATGTGTTAGATCGGTTCAGATTTATATATAGCTCCCATACAAATTTCGCTCCCGATTTAACTTTTTCCGCATCAGAAACGACGAATTTTCACCGAATTCTTCAAACTGAGCATAACACCTTATATTTGAACTGGAAGAACTTATTGTGAAAGTTAGTCACATTTTTCCATGTTTGGATATAGCCCCGATACAAATATTCTTATCGATTTGACAAATCGAACCAGGTCATATTAGCCTATGATTAGGAAACATACAAAAATTCTTCCCGTTTTCAATTTTTTACCGAGTTGAATTGTATTCGGGTGGAAAGTGAAGTGTATCATATAGTCGGCCCCGCCCGACTTTACTTGTTTTTTTATTGGAATTGAAAACGTTTTTTATTTGAAACAGGTAAGGTACAGCTAAAGTCGGGCGGAGCCGACTATAAGATACCCTCCACTGGGAAGAAGAATCCCCATTACAATTGAATTCGGGTACGATTTTTCGGGAACGATTTTTGTATGGGTACTACACTGAAAGAATAAGCTTCATTCCCCCAATGAAATCTTACATTGCATCAATGAAATCTGTCTCTGTTTTGGTACTAACTTCTTCATTGATACAACGTAAAATGTTTCATTAAATTAACTATCAATAAACAATGTTTCATTAGTGTTAGATTAATGTAGAGTGTCATTACTGCAATGAAACAATGTCATTATATTAATGAAGCAGGTTAAGTCAATGTAAACATACGTTTCATTAACGAAATGTTCATTAATGATTATTGGTCGTTGTAGTAATGAAATAGTTTCATTGGTTTAATGACATTGATATAATGCAAATAATTCATTGCTGCATCAAAAATAATTAATACCAACAATAACCTTATTATTGCTTATTTAGCTGTGGACCATCTACTTATAGTTTGCACTGAAACCAAAATTCTTAAGCTAAATGATCTATAAAATGAAAGAGAATTATATCCTACATCCTGTATGTCAACCAAAAATACACATACTAAAAAATACAACACATTAATGAACCCAGTTCATTCTGGTAATGAAATGTTACATTCCGGTTAAGAAAGAGTTTCATTATTTTTTTTGTGACGTAAAAAGTTAACAAAACTTAATATAATCGGCTAAACAAGTATTGTGATAGTAAATTGAAGCCTCTACATTATAATCCAGGCAAAGATTCTGAAAATATTATCCATATTTGAATCGATTTATACAAAAAATAAAAAAAATCATTAAAAATATTGTTAATGAAATATTTCATTATGGGAATGAAACATTTCTTTGCATCAATGTAAACACATTAATAAAACTATTTCATTAAAGCATTTTTCTTTCAGTGTACATATGTGCCAGTTAGTATGATAGTAGTCTAAGTAAAAAATGCAAAAAAAACTTGAGATATGTTTATATTTCTCTTCACTTTGATCAGATCTCTAATTTAAGACCGTTTCTTCGTTTTGACATTTATAAAAAATGTTCCTTTACAATGATATTTCTCATTTTACGGACCAATTTGTCTTTAGTGATAGTTTGAAAGTGGTCTAATCCACTTCATTGATAATCCACTGACATTGATGTGTGGTGATGTAAACCAACTTTTTATACCCTCCACCTCCAGGCTGTCCGGCTGTCTGTTGAAAGCATGCTAGCATCTAAACGAAAGGAGCTAGGACGTCCAAATTTTCCATAAATGGGTCTTATAGTCGTATATCAGTTGGGAAATCGGTCCAAAGGGAAAAATTTTCCCTCACAAGGACTAAACATACCCATAATAACCCCTAATATTTTAGAGTATTTAAGCATTTTTTCAATATGTCTGCTTGTACTTACTTGATATTGGGTGTGCGCAATCCCCCAATAATAAAAACGTGCACCATAAACTGATTTTTATTCGTAGGGGAAGAAATGGGGCAAAAAGGAATAAAAATGGTACATATTATACGACAACAGCTAGAAACATGAAATTCGGTGTGTCCATTCCTCTAATTGACTAGATACCAGAGATACAAGCCGACCGATTTTAAGCCGACAAGCCGCCGCCGCCGCATGTTTCTGCACGAGCCGCGCCGCCGCCGATTTCATCGGCTCAAATCGACTCAACCGCGCCGCCGATTTCATCGACTCATATCGACTTCAACCACGCCGCCGTGATTTGGCGGAGTTCTAACTCAGTCAAATCTTACTACCAAAATAGACAACCCACTTGAAATTACAAAAGAAAATATAAATGCCAACTTAGACAACCTACTGCTGTGAAATGTATTGATCTATCTTTCATTTATATAAGTCAATTCCAGTACGTGTGGCCATGTGTTCCTATAAATAACAATATCTATTGTGCTTCTTTAGTGTGTCAAAGTTGGTAGAGTATTATCATTCTTTGGAAGGATTATGATATTCAAGAACGTCTGGAATGAAAGGAATTTCATAGAATTGTAAATTCATAGAAAAATTGAGGTTAACATCGTCATAATAAAGTCAGTTCTGTTATAAATCAAATGATCCATATTCGGAAAAAGTCAATGGATAACTTCTGATATTATGCTCATTTAAGGGAAGGTTCTTTATTTTGATAAGATATTACGATTTTTGTCAACTTCTAATGAATTTCGATTTTGATGTTACAATTTTTAAATATAATCAGATACATAATAAACGTTCAATATATAGTTGAACTACCCGTAAACTGCCGTGTCTTGTCTATATAACTCTTATTAATTATATTTTATTTAAGTGGACAATTGTTCGATTAATCGTTTAATCAAATGAATCTCGACTTCATTATTTGATTAATTGGAAATTTTTTGTTTTCAAATAAACGAAAAATCGAATAACATAAAAGTCCGAATAATTGGATACCCTAATAACAATATTAAATTATTGGAACATTGGCTAATATTAACGAATATTGAACTACTTGCCAAAAAATAAAAGAAAATTGTTCCTTCCATTTTCCCAAAATTAAATTAAATTTTCCCAAATAAATAGGGGTATTTGAATGACAGAACGAGCCGGCAAATCAGCCGAAAGCCGCCGCCGCCGACCCATTTTGAACAGCGCCGCCGCCGCCGATAATTAGGGTTCGGCTTGTAACTCTGCTAGATACATAATATAAAAATAGTTTTTCCAAATTCGTACTTTTAAGGGCTAAAATGGGAATAATGAAATTCGGTGTATATATTCCTCTGATTGCTTAGACAAGTAAAATAAACGGATTTTCCGAAAGTCGTACTTTTTGGGGTTAAAATGGAAAAATGGGGATAAAAATAGTACAAACCATATGAACCCAGCTAGAGTCATGAAATTCGGAGTATACATTCCTCTGGCTACATAGGCACGCAAAATAAAAAGATTTTTCCAAATTCGTACTTTTACGGCAAAAATTGGTTGAATCATGAAGTTCGATTATTTTGCACTATGTACATGGAATTCTGGATTTTCAAAATTTTTCTGGATTTTCAAATTTAAAGTAAAATGGAAATACAACCAACTGTAGCACGCATTATCCCCCAAATTTTAGGGGGCTTTAAGCTTTTTTGAAGAATTCTGTCTTATACCTACTATTTGAATTGACTTGAAGTATACTTTCTATATATATAGTAAAATTGAGTTGATAGTCTTGCTTTAAAAGCGCGTTTTAAAATAACAAAGATATTATATTTATTTATAAAATTATATTTCCAATATTTATACCCTACGCCACTTCGTGGAATAGGGTATTATAAGTTAGATTCGTGCCAAGTGTTTGTAACACCAAGAAATAATCAAGTTATACCCACTTTAAGTATACTGACTGGCTTAGAATCATCAGCTGATTCGATTTATCGATGTCTGTCTGTCCACCCGCTGTCCATCTATACCTTGTTCGCACGATACAGGTCGCAATTCTTGTCCGAATGCCATAACATTTTTTTGGGACAAGACCATTGCTATTGCATTTGGAGGAAATCGGTTCAGATGTACATATAGCCTCCATACAAATATTCCTCCAATTTACCCTATTACTGCTCTAGGATGCACATTTTACTTTGGTTCTTGATCAAATTTTCCAAATCATGTTATATTTCATTTATATTTCTGAAAGTGGTACGTACGATTTCGAATATCGGTCTAGAACTCAGATCTAACATTGGATTATGATAAAATTTTTCAGAAATTTTTGAAAGTGATCTACATGAGTCCATTTTTCAATGTAGCGCCGTTACAAATGGGCCCCAATTTGTATACCCTATGCCATAGGGTTTAATGTCTTTGT
Organism: Polietes domitor; assembly: GCA_947397865.1. Lineage (NCBI taxonomy): Eukaryota > Metazoa > Arthropoda > Insecta > Diptera > Muscidae > Polietes > Polietes domitor. Next base: position 145,762,477 of record OX377619.1, read on the forward strand.
GCATTTGTTTGTAACACCCAAAAGGAAACGAGATAGACCCATCGTTTTTTATACCGATCGACTTAGAATCACTTTTTGAGTCGATTTAGCGATGTCCGTCCGTCCCTCTGTCCATCTATTCTTGTAATCAAAGTCCAGGTCGCAATTGTTGTTAGAACTAAATGAAACTTTGCACAACGTAGTTTTATGGGGTAAGGACGAACGCTATTTAATTTGAAGCAAATCGGTTTAGATTTAGATATAGCTCCCATACAATTTGTGCTTCCGATTTTACTTTTTCCGCTCTAGAAAACACACATTTCAATAGATTTTCTTCAAATTTGGCAAAACGTCATATATTTCAACTAGAAATAGCTGTGGTAAAAATAGGCCAGATAGGTTCAGATTTATATATAGCTCCCATACAAATGTCTCCTGTGATTTGACTCTTTCCGCTCTAGAAACCACATATTTTAAGAGATTTTCTTCAAATTTGGCAAAACTACTTATATTTCAAATAGAAAGAACTCTGGTAAAAATGGGCCAGATCGGTTCAGATATACATATAGCTCCAATACAAATTTGGTTATTTCCGCTCTAGAAATAGCATATTTCAACTGATTTGCTTTAAATTTGGCAAACCAGCTCATTTTTCAACTACAAATATCCATGGCGAAAGTGAGTCATAGCTCCCATAAAAATGACTCCCCCGAATTAATTCTTTCCGCTCTAGAAACATCATCATCAAATTTGGGAAAGCCTCTTATGTTTCAGAAAACCTATGTTGAAAATGTGTTAGATCGGTTCAGATTTACATATAGCTCCCATTCAAAGTTTGTGTTAAAATTTTCTTACAATACAGATAAAAGTATGAAATTTGTAGTATATACATATATACCCGGTTCAAATGTAACGACCTTCTTATACCCTACACCACAGGGTATATTGACTATTGACCCCTCTAGAACCTACATTTTAGAAAGGAAGTTTATCAGATTTAGCAGATCATGTTATATTTCGACTAAGAATACCTACTATGAGTCCATATTTTAATATAACCACCTTACAAATGGGGCCCAGTTTGCACTATTACCGCAATTGAATCTACAAATTATATCGGATCTGGATCAAGCCGAACCGAAATTATTGACGGCGGTGGGTAAATGCTACCATATTTTTAATAGAAAATATTCGATTTCCATTTTTTTCGGTTTCATCAAAACCAGCAAGAGTTGAAGAAGCAAAAGTAAAACGTTACGATTTGGAAATACGAAATCAAATCGTTTTCGTAAAATTTCTGTGACGTGCATGATTATCAACTTTTTTTTAGAAGAACTTCCTCAAATTCGGGAAATATAAAAATTGGGATTTTGAGATGCGATTAAAAGATGCTTCCATATTTTTCTGGGATTTTACGTAGTTTTTGCTATTGCATTTTCGTTATGAATCAATAATATCACCATCACCATATTGCGGTGATTTTGGTACGCCCTTCAACGAATTTCAAAACAACGAATTGATCGTTAAGATGTTTGGAATCGTCGAATTAAACCTAAAATATTGTCAAAAATTAAGATTTTGTAAACATTCGTTTACCTCTCAAAAGGAACACAGTTTGATATGATAATTTTGATTCAAGATTCGGATTTAGCGTACTTTTCAAAGTGATTTCGAAAAAAATACTGGATGGTATGAAGCCATATATGAAGTAAGATGTGCCAAGACATAGTCTGCCTTCACTACATTCATTATGATGTGAAACGTGACTGGATTAAAAGCTCGCGATTCTAAGTCGATCGGCAAACTGAATATTGGGTGTATTTCACTCATTTGAACGTGTAGATGCACAGAGTGCCGTGACGTATTCGCAAACGCAAAATCTTACACAACGAGAAACAAAACCAGTAAGGAAAGACTAAAGTCGGGCGTGGCCGACTATATGATACACTCCACTTTCTACCAGAATACAATTCAACTCGGTAAAAAGTGAAAAGGGAAGAATATTTGTATGTTTCATAATCATAGGCTAATATGACCTGGTCCAATTTGGCACATCGAAAAGAATATTTGTATCGGGGCTATATCCAAACATGACTAACATTCAAAATAACTTCTTCCTGTTCAAATATAACGTGTTATACTCACTTCAAAGAAATTCGGTGAATATTCGTGGTGTCTGAGGCGGAAAAAGACTATCTGACAGCGAAATTTGTATTTAATCTATATGTAAATCTGAACCGATCTGACCAATCAATTTTCACCATGGGTGTTTCTAGTTGAAATATAAGATATTTTGAAAGATTTGAAAAAGATCTGTTAAAATATGTGGTTTATAGAGTGGAAAAAGTGTAATCGGGAGTGAAATTTGAGTGGCAGCTATATGTAAATCTGAACCGATCTGACCCATTTGCACCATGGCTGTTTATAAAACAAATATAAGATATTTCGCCTAATTTGAAGAGGATCTGTTAAAATATGTGGTTCTTAGAGCAGAAAATGTCAAATCGAGAGGGAAATTTCAATGGGAGCTATATATAAATCTGAACCGATCTGACCTATTTTCACCATAGGTGTTCCTAGTTTAAATATAAGATGTTTTGCCAAATCTGAAGACAATCTGATACAATATGTGGTTTCTAGAGCCGAAAAAGTGAAATCGGGAGCGAAATCCGATCTGACCAATTTTTACAACAAGTGTTTCTAGTTGAACTATAAGATGTTTTGCCAATTTTGAAGAAAATCTATTAAAATATGTGGTATCTAGAGTGAAAAGAGTCAAATCGGGAGTGAAATTCGTATGGGGGCTATATCTAAATCTGAACCGATTTTCTTCAATTAAATAGCGTTCGTTCTTATCCCGAAAAACTTCGTTGTGCAAAGTTTCATTTGGCTCTGTCTACAATTGCGACCTGTATCGTTATTACAAGAATAGATGGACGGACATTGCTAAATCGATTCAAAAAGTGATTCTAAGGCGATCGGTATAATTAACAATGGGTCTATCTCGCTTCCTTGTGGGTGTTACAAACAAATGCACAAAGCCATAATACTCTCGTGGAGTGTATAACAATCCTGTAGTCAGTGACCTGAAAAGCTTGTACAACGAGAAACAAAAATTCAAACTTGTTGTCAGTGACCTGTTACAGGGAACGTGTATTGTCTCGTATATATATTCAAAGTTTTTTTAGCAAACACATTTTAAACGTTCAACGACAAGCATGTCGCAAATAAAACCGCTCTCACCGGCATTGCAAAAAGTCGCCATCGAAAAACTGGGCGAGGTGCTTGCGAGAATACCTGAAGATTTAGAAGCTCTCAAGACATGGATCCAACAACAACCGCATCTAAAGGCCCGCACCGATGATCAGTTTCTCATACATTTTCTGAGAGGCTGTAAATACAGTTTGGAGAAAGTCAAACAAAAGATAGATATGTTCTATGCCATGAAAACCAAGTATCCACAGCTATTTGTCATCGACGATGTGGATAATGTCCAATTTCGAAAATTGCACAATAAAGCGTGAGTTGAAATCTATATATATATGTATATATCTGTTTGTTTTTACATATTTTAATATTCACTTACTTCACAGTTTTTTCGTTGCATTGCCCACACCGCTCAATGACAACGGCCAACGCATCATAATGGTTCGATTTACATTCTCTTCGCAAGACTTCGATATATCTGAAACCTTTCGATATTATATCGCTGCCTCTGAAATGATCATGCTGAACGACGAATATGCCAGCGTCCAGGGCATAGTTGCTGTTGTCGATTGTGCCCAAGTCACGGCCAATCACCTACTGCAAACGTCGCTAAATTCAATAATGACATATGTGCGATTCTATGAGAAGGCTGTTGCTGGCCGAGTGAAAGCTGTATATTTTATAAATCTACCGAAATATGTCGAGCAGTTTCTTCGCCTGCTACTACCACATCTGTCAGAGAAAACAAAACAATGGGTGAGTAGGCCCTGTAGACTGTTCACAATTCAATTTCACGCCGATTTTTTTTAACTTTTCAGATGCATATATGTGGCAAAGATCTGGATGATTTGTCGCAGCACTTGCCCAAAAAATATTTACCGCGTGACTATGGCGGTGAAAATGGTTGGATGGTCGAGCTGTGTGCTGAATTTAACAAAGTGTGGGACGATAATCGGGAGTTTTTCAAACAGAATGCCCAGTACGGTACAGATGAGCGTTTGCGTGTCGGTACACCGATTGCTTTCGATGGCGATTTGGGTTCTGTGGGTTCATTTAGGAAACTTATAACGGATTAATCCAGCCGGTAATGCAGAGCATTGGTTTTCAGTTAGACGTGTTAATTTGGGTTTCTATACATTAGGCTGTGTCACAAAAAAAGTTAAAATTTGCTGTGGTCACCCCCACAATTTAAATACAGGGTGCGGCAAAAGTCGCTAAGGGGTTTAGGGGTTTTTAATTTAAATTTATTTTTCTTACAAAATATTTTCTTAATAAAATAAAATATCTGTAGATTTTTTAAATGTATGTGTGAAATTACGTCACGTAAGTGACCATCATTTTAATAAATAATTAAATATAATATTTTTTATTTCAAACCACGTTTATAAGGCTAGGCTACCAATACGTTTACATATCGAAATAATACTTCAAATCAATTCAAAAAATAAATATTCTTATATTTATATTTTCAAAAAGCTGAAATACCATAAATATTGGTAGATAGTGGATGCTAACTTCATGATTCAACCAATTTTTGCCGTAAAAGTAAAAAGTACGAATTTGGAAAAATCTTTTTATTTTGTGTGCAGTCATAGGAATATATTCCATTATTCCTACTGCAGCCATTTGTTTGGTACCATTTTTATCCCTTTTTTCCTATTTTACACCCTTAACAATACGACTTTTTAAAATCTCTTTATTTTACGATTCTACGCAATTGGATGTATGTACACACCGAATTTCATCATTCTAGCTGTAGTCGATTGGTTGGTACTATTTTCATCCCTCTGTAACCATTGTAACCCTTGAAAGCACGAATTTGAAAAAAAACTTTTAGTTTTCGTGTCTACGTACTCAGAGGAATGTATACTCCGAATTTCATGACTCTAGCTACGGTCATTTGGTTGGTACAATTTGTATCCCCCTTTTTCATTTTAACCCCAAAAGTACGAATTTCGAAAAATCCTTTTATTTTACGTGTCTACGCAATGAGAGTAATGTACACATCGTATTTCATTATTCTAGATGCAGCCGTTTGGTTGGTACTATTTGTATCCCTTTATTCCCATTTTGTCGCATAAAAGTACGAATTTGGAAAAAATAATTTTATGTATATTATGTATCTACTCAATTAGAGGAATGTACACACCGAATTTCGTGTTTGTAGCTGTTGTCGTTTAATAGGTACTGTTGAACTGTGTTCCACGAACTTTATTATAAACAAGTAAGGAAAGGCTAAAGTCGGGCGGGGCCGACTATATAATATCCTACACCACTCCCTGCGTATATACATCGCTTTTATTACTAAACCCAGGTGTTTCATGGGAGCAATTTTATGTAGTTCATATAAATTATATAAATTATATTCATATAATTTATATGCTATAAATTCATCTTTAGTCATATTTAACGAATATGGTAAATAATTGATCCAAATTTCCGGCAGACAAATACAAATTATACAGTAGTAATAGGATAAATCGGACCGACATTTGAAAGGAGACCTATAACAACACCGGCTCAAAACATGGGCCTATATATTTCTCATTCACTGTAGGTATTCATAGTTGAAATATATCATGATCCGATGTAAGACGTAGTTTGTAGAGCTGCATTAGAGTAGAATGGGTTATTCCAAAGTGTGGACACATATATTTGACTTTGTATTCTGAAATATAATATAATCTGCAAAATTTAAAAAAAAAATCCGATGTAAAATTTGCGTTCTTGAGGGGTAAAAATTAAAATGGGGCCATTTGTAAGTGCTCTACATTAAAAAGAGGTTTCATATAGATCACTTTCAAAGTAGTTATTCTTAGTTGAAATATTTTGGTTATACCAAAATATGGACCCATATATTTGGCTTTCATAATATGTCTTCTTAGTTGAAATATATGAGGGCTATATCTAAATCTGAACCGATCTTACCCACTTTCACCATAGGTTTTTTAGTTGGATTATAAGATGTTGTGCCAATTTCAAAGAAAAACGGGTACAATATGTGGAGTTTAGAGCGGAAAAAGTCAAATCGGGAGCGACATTTGTATGGCGGCTATATCTAAATCTGAACCGATCATACCCACTTTCAGCATAGGCGTTTCTAGTTCAATTATAAAATGTTGTTCCAATTTTAAAGAAAATCGGGTACAATATGTGGTTTCTAAAGCGGAGAAAGTGAAATCGGGAGCGACATTTGTATGGGGGCTATATCTAAATCTGAAGCGATCTTACCCAATTTTTGCATACGTGTTTCTAGTTGGATTATAAGATGTTCTGCAAAATTTAAAGAAAATCGGGTACAATATGTCGTTTGTAGAGCGGAAAATGTCAAATCGGGAGCGACATTTGTATGGGGGCTATATCTAAATCAGAACCGATCTTACCCAATTTTCGCATACGTGTTTCTAGTTGGATTATAAGATGTTCTGCAAAATTTAAAGAAAATCGGGTACAATATGTCGTTTCTAGAGCGGAAAATGTCAAATCTGGAGCGACATTTGTATGGGGGCTATATCTAAATCTGAACCGATCTTACCCAATTTTTGCATACGTATTTCTAGTTGGATTATAAGATGTTGTGCCAATTTTAAAGAAAATCAGGTACAAGATGTGGTTTCTAGAGCGGAAAATATCAAATCGGGAGCGACATTTGTATGGGGCTATATCTAAATCTGAACCGAGTTCCTCCAAATTCAATACCGATGGTCTTTGGCCAGAAAAAATAACTTCTGCTAAGTTTCATGACAATCGGACAACAATTGCGACCTGTAGAGTGCGAACAAGCTTAGATGGACAGCAGACGGACAGACAGACATCGTTAAATCGACTCAGCTGGTGATTCTAAGCCGATCGGTATACTTAAAGGTGGGTCTAGCTCGATTATTTCTTGGTGTTACAAACATTTGGCGCGAAACTAACTTATAATACCCTAGACCACGAAGTGGTGTAGGGTATAATGAATACATACATGAATTGCTTGTATCCATAGTATTTTAAGTGAATTACACTGAATTGTATATTTTCATAAGCCATTATCATTACCATTTTAAGTAGTGATTGAAACCCTACGTCTCATTGACGCTCATCATACAGATGAGCTTTCGCTCAATTTGTCGAAGAGTTTCCATCTTGGGGAAAATTCCAGTATTTTTTTGCTGAATTGTTTGATTTTCATCTGTGATTTTGCTTCTTTACTGCATCAACAAGTCACTTTTGCGGCAACGATCGGAGCGGTAAGAAGCACAGCACTCAAATAAACCTAACTGAACTGGAACTGAAACATACCTTTTCTGTATTTTCTTTTATTTTCCATATTAACTGGGAAACTGATACTTTACGATTTGTGAGTCCACCATAACTTATACAGTCCACTTTCAGCGAAAATCTCACTAAATTGTACAGGTACCATTTTTACCCCTTGTTGCCCCATTGGCCCACCACCTAAGGATGGTGGTATATTCACTTTGTCATTCCGTTTGTAACACCTTGAAATATCGATCTGAGATCCTATAAAGTATATATATTCTGGGTCGTGTTAAAATTCTAAGACAAAGTAGCCAAAGGTTGGAGCTATAATATTGAATTTCGTTGCGTACACTTATTTGACTGCTGTGACGCGAATAATAAAGAGATCTTCCGATATTCTTAGCATCAGTATCTAAGTGGAATTAAATTTGGGAACAATCAAACGGCTGCACGATGGGGTCGAACTCCAATTTGAGAAGCAAAAAAGTCGAAAAAAGTAACGTATTTTCAGAAAGTTATAATGGCAGATTGTTGCCAACACTTTATAATGGCAAAATATAAAAATTTGGAACCAGGTGGCAACGAAAACGAAAGGGCACAAGCCTGTAGTTTTTTTTGTAAATTAGACAATAGTAACACAGATATGTAAATTAATTAAAAATTAAAAAAATTAACAATGTTATTGCAAAAAGCAATGCACTGCGATAAAGTGTGTTGTGTTTTTCGTGTATGTTTACGAGTCGTTCCTGTATTTCTTGGAATAGAACTTTGTTTATCCGGACGTATCCGCTGAACCATATATATGAGAAGAAAGGTTTAAAGGTGCACTTTAATATGCCGGTAGAATGGGCTGCAGCAAACTGCCATAAATTCTGAAAATTTCTGATTTAAATTTGTTTTAAAGTTAAAATTCCAGATATTGTTAGAGAATGGTCTAAATGCCAAGAAAGGGCTATATTTGGGCGTGGCCGACTAGGTAATAGCCTACACCACTCCTTGCGCCTATACCTTGTTTTAATAAACACGGGTGTTTTAATAAAAAAAAATCCATTTTACTATAAATTTATATTTAACCAAATTTAACGTAAGATGTAAGATTTTATGAATATATGTTATGATACTCCCAAATGTGTCACGATGTGGCTAGATATCAATTTTTGAGGTAAAAAGTCAAATTTTGAACTAACGCATTTTCAAACAGTAATGGCAACATTTTAAAATTACCAAAAATGGAAAATTGGAACCAGGTGGTTGTTGTTGGTTGTTTCGAAAGTTGTTGTTCGAAAGAATTAGAAATGATCAACATAACTGCAATACATTTCAAAGATCTACCTGTAAGTGGGTAAAGCAGTAGATTGAGCAACTTAAAATTTAGCTAGACAACTTCAGTAAGCACTATAAGTACATGTACGGAATTAAAAGACATATCTTAAATTAACTACCAACTAAGTGGGCGTGGCAGTAGGTTGACAAATTTGTCTAAACTATTTTTTTAAACAGCAGACACTGAAAGAAAAATCGTTCGTTGCATCAACGAATCAGATTCGTTATTGCCATTTCATTGCATCAACGAAATATTTCGTTCCCACAACAATCCGACACGTTGCTGCAACGATGTGAACGTTTATGGTATGAAACCGATTTTTCGTACTTTTCGTAGGCTCGTTCCTGCAACAATTTAATATTCGTTGATGTTTCGTTCTATTTGTATTGTATTATGTATATTAAGGTAAATCCGGTAAAACGCCTTTTCTATATCCAAAGATATGCCAACTGTGCATTCCTTACTTCTTGAACTCTTGATAACATCACTGTGAAATGTTATCAGTACATCCACTGTCGAATTACCCTTCATAAATCCAAATTGGAAATCTGAAATATAATTTTGATCTAATCCTAAATCCATTTTCAATCTTAAAACCTTTTCGAATAATTTGCTCAAATTCGACAACAGCGAAATCGGCCGAAGATTGTTTGTCTCAGTTACATTCTACTTTGGTATAGGAAGAACCTTAGCTACTTTCCACTTATTAGGGAAGTACGAATTATTAAAACAGTAATTGAAAACTATAACTTAATATTCGATGGCCTTTGCAGGAAATTTTCTAATCAGAAAGTTCGATATGTCATATAATCCAGGAGGCCTTTTATTGCTTAGTGATCTTAACAATTCTACCACTTCGTCTAATGTAGTGAATATGTAAGAATGCGAGTTCCCAATAGCAGTCTCAATTGGGCGCATACTTTCGATTGGTGGAGAACCATTATATATTTCAGAGAAGTGTTCGCTTAGTGCGCTCATTTTTTGCTGTTCGTCCGCAATAGCCACGCGATCGATTTTTTGGACGTATGTCAGTCTTGAAGTAAATGAGCGTTATGCGTTATCATTTTATTTTTTGTATTTGTATTTTTGGAGTGTATCGCTGAGAGACCCACAGTTTTATTTCTATAAATCCGTATCAATAATTAAAACCAGAGGTCATTTGAATGTTCCTATCGACGTCTATTATTATTTGTGTGTGCAATTTGGGGATTCCCGTTCGTTTTTTGTTTTGCATTGGCAGGAAAATTTGTCTAGGAATCGTCGGAGCATGCCATTGGTGCTATAAACAACAGATGAGAAGATCTTCCAAATTCGTATCAATAATTGCAAACCGGTTCGCCAAGGGTCAATCGAATGTTCTTATCTGTGGCATTTTTAAATAGAGTATGCAATATGGGATCTAGCGAGCGGGAATTCCGGAAATTTTTCGTGATTTCCCCCATTTTATACCCTCCACCTCCAGGATGTAACACCTTGAAATATCGACTTGATATATATTCCTGATCGCCATAAAATTCTAAGACGATCTAACCATTTCCGTCTGTCTGTCCGTCTGTTGAAAGCACGCTAGCATCTAAACGAAAAGAGCTATGACGTCCAAGTTTTCCATAAATGCGTCTTATAGTCGTAGATCGGTTTGGATTGAAACTGGGCGAAATCGGTACAAAGGGAAATCTTTTTCCCTCACAAGGACTAAAAATACCCATAATAACCCTTAATATTTTAGAGTATTTAAGCATATTTTTCAAAATGTCTGCTTGTATTTACTTGATATTGGGTATGTGCATTCCCCCTATAACAAAAACGTCCATCATAAATTGATTTTTATTAATGGGGCAAAAAGGGAAAAAATGGTACATATTAAACGACAGAGCTAGAAACACGAAATTCGGTGTCTAATTGCGTAGGCACGTAAAATAATGAGATTTTAGAAAGTCGTACTCTTAAGAGTGTAAAATAGGAGAAAGGGGATAGAAATGGTACCAACCAAATAGCCGCAGCTATAATCTTGGAATTCGGAATCTTGCTTATTTGGAAAAAGACTTTTCCAAATAAGCTCTTTTTACTTTTACGGCAAAAATTGCTCGGATTTGGAATTAAAAAAGATTGGAAATACAATCAACTGTAGCAGCCTTGCATTAAAAGCGTGGTTTGAAATAATAAAAAATTGTAGTTATTTAAAAAATATTTTTTTTTCAATTTTTGTTTCAATATATGTTTTGGTTTGATATTATATTTTCCTGTAATATTACTGCACTTCTACGAAAATCGACAGCCTCTTTGGAATGCAATCCAGGGTGGAGGGTATATAAAGTTCGGGCCGGCCAAACTTAGCCCCTATTTACTTGTTTCAGGAAAATTAAAATGTTTAATTTAAATTTTCTATTTAGATATTAACTCCTTAGCAAAAAGTGGACGTACTTGTATCGGAAGCACATTTCAAACGCATCTCCAAATCCTAATGTGGAGGTTTCGCGAAGTTATTTTAAACAACTTCCAAAAAAATCAATAATATGTTAATATCCCGTAACATTTTACGATTAGCATTTTCACAAGCGAATGGGAACGAATTAGTAGTCTGAGGTCACAGAGTAAGGTGTCCGTTTTGCACCCAGAAGGTCTCGGCTTCGAATCGTGGCTCGAGAAAACTTTTTTTGTTTTTTTTTTTGTTATTACATTTATTTTTAAATAAAATGTTTAATTGTGTATATTTTTCTATATATAATAATTGGATTCTTAAGCGACAGAACGAGACGTAGATTTAATACGCGTAGTGTTGTTTTTTGTTTAATTTGTTACTTTATATCCTGAAGATGTTCTTCAAAGAAGGACGAAATATTGGTTAACAAATAAAAAACATACCAAAAAAAACAAAATTGGCCATGAGCTTGAATTTTCAATATTTAAATAATAAATTTTTGCTTCAAATAGATTTATTTTCTTATTTATTTAATTCAAATATTTCATATTATATTAATTATTAATACTAGTATAATATCAATAAAGTTAAGTAGTGCTAATTTATGTAATACTAATTTAATATAATATTTATTTGCATTATATTTTATTTCATATTAAATAAATATTTGGTTAAGTTTCCTATTTTAATTCTACCGAACAAAATCGTTTGCTTTAGTTATTCACCATTCACAATAGAGGATAATTCCTGTATTTTCAGAGCCTATGCAGTAAATACTGAATTTCATGATTCTAGCTACAGCTAAAATCCTAAAAATGCTAAATTTAATCCCATTTAGATCCTGAATATACGAATATCGAAATATATTTTTATATTTCATGTATACGCAGTCAGAACAATGAACGCACCGAATTTCACTATTTTAGCTGAGAATTCTTAATTTAAACCAAGGTTTTTTTGTGATTTTGGCTTCAGCATAAAACTGAATACTTTTCGGCGATTCTCTGGAAATTAATATCAAAATCCTGAATTCTGGGGAAATTGGACACTCCTACTGTCGCACACTTCGTGACATCCAGGGCGCTATGCCGGCTGTACTGCATATTGCTTGGATTCCGCAAATCGGGTAGAAATCGTTATTGTTAAATCAAGCCGATTTCGATCGAACAATTAAATTACTTTTATAAAGTGACTATAGCATATCAGTTCTCAGTTTGTCGGACAGCCTACAATAGTCAACATCACAAGTATAGAAAAGATGAATTATTTAAAGCATCTCTTATCACTTTTAATCATTTATTGTTGTCTGAACTTAATTAAGGCTAAAGCAATCGTAAGTATTGAAAGAAATGTATTATAAATGAAAATAAATAATGAGTGTACACAACGCCACCAACAGAATATCACGCTATGGGAAACTGAAGATGATCTTGCAGCATGGGATCGAGTTCACAATCAAATGGAAGCAGTGAAAGCCGGTAATGATATTCTAAAATTACGTCTGGAAATGATGGAACTTCAGATCGGGAAACTAGCATATTTTGTGACAGGAATCGATCAAAAATTGCAAACTATTGAAGAAAGTATCGAAAAGTTGCATCTGGCCTTACGGCCGCAGCCTGTATTAGAAAAGTTGGACCATAGCCTCACAGTCAATAGGAAAGAACTCGAAAATGAGATAGAACCTTTTGGCAATAGTACAACAGACGAAACTCCGATCGAGGATAAATCGCAAGCCGATTTAGTGGAGACCGAAAAGGTGATTCTGAGTGGCATTAATGGTCAGTATTTGAACAGTTTTATTTTTATTATTATTACATATTGTTCAATTGATTTAAACAGTTTCATCCATTTACAGGAGAATTGATAATCTGTGAAAGTAGTGGCGATAAAAGTCTCAAGTGGTAAGTTATACAGCCATCGAAGTTGAAGGTTATTAATTGTTTTTTTTTTTAATATTTGTTATGATCAATGCTCCATTTCAAATATTGCTATGTTCACCCGCCACCAGAGTAATATTTTGTTGGACATTTACTTTCATTTCCGTCCGTCCGTTAATTCTTGTAATTAAACTACAGGTCGCAATTATCGTACGATTCGAACAACACTGTTGCGCATAATGGACTTACACTCTTGAATTTGAGGTCAATCACTTTAGCTATAGCCCCCATACAAACGCCATTCCTGATTTGACTTTGTATAACCCAAGGATGCGAGATAGACCCATCGTACCCATAACAATCGTCTTTCAAACTACACTTCGTCTGATCCGTCCGTGTGCCAATTTTTCTTGTAACACTATGAAACAAATTGTGTGCGAGACCTAATTTTTTTGTGGCATACTGATTTAAAAAATCAACATAAAAAATGTATACCCTCCACCTAAGGATTGTCATTCCGTTTGTAACACCTCGAATATTCATCGGAGACTCTATAACGTGTATATACTCTGGGTCGTGGTAAAATTCTAAGACGATCTAGCCATGTCCGTCTGTCTGTTGAAAGCACGCTAGCCGCCGTAGGAAGTGAGCTAGGAGGTTCAAATTGACTCTGAATGTGTCTTATGGTTGCAGGTCGGTTGGGAGGAAAGTGTGCGAAATCGGCGCAAAGGGAAGCATTTTTCCCTAACAAGGACTGAAACTACCCCCTAATATTTATACTATTTAAGCAATATTTTATAAATTTCTGCTTTATATGCACTTGCAATTTGTTGCGTACATTCCTCTTGTATCTTGAAAGCACCAAAAAACAAATAAAAGTTTTAGTGGGCGAAATGGGAAGAAAAGGGATAAAAATGGCAACAATAATACGACAAAAGCTAGAATCATGACATCTTGCGTAGACACGTAAAATAGAGGGATTTTTCAAAATTCGTACTTTTAGGACGAAAAGGGATAATAATGGTACAAATAATACGACAGCAGCTAGAAATATGAAATTTGGTATGTACATCTCTCGAATTGCGTAGACACGTAAACTTGAAGGATTTTTTGAAGTGCGTACTTTTAAGATATACAATTGAAAAAGAGGGATAAAAATGGTGCCAAACAAACCGCTGAAGTTAAAATCATTAAATTCGATGTATACATTAATCTGACGATGTAGACGCAAAACATAAAGGAATTTTTCGAAATTTGTATTTTAAACATAAAATGTAGCTATTGGGGATGCAAATGCTACCAACGTACATATCCAACGGCTACAGAAAAAATAAAAAGTGAAATTCGCTGTGTACATTGCTCTGACGGCGTAGACGCGAAAAATAAAGAGATATTTCGATATTCGTATCTTCAGGATCTATATGTCACCAATAAATCGGCTGTAGCTAGAATCATGAAATTCGTTTGACTACGTAGACGCGGAAAATAAGAGGACTTGGTACTTTTAGCTGGAATCAAGAAATTGCTAATTTCCACCTTATAACGATTGACAATGCACCTGATACTTAAAGCATATTTTTGAAGATTGCAGCTTCATGCTCTCTTTTTCATTACTCTTGAAATTTTATATTTACATAGTAGAGGACTATTAATATTATAATAATGAAGCATCACTATTTATTCTAAGCAGTGCACATTAATATGCCTTAGAGAAATTGGCCAGCAAAAACTCTCATTACCAAGTAATGTGTGGAATAAGGCAAAACCATAAACCTTCACTACTTATTTTTCGGTTCCGTTTCTAATTATTTTTATAAAGGGATTGTAAAAAATAAGTACTTCCACGCATGCTTACAAAAAGTTAATATATAAGTACTGGTTAGTTAGTATGTTGGTTGACGTTGTTGTGGTTGGTGGTTTGAACAAACACAGCCAAACATTTCTCGCAACTTCAAGTTATTGCAACTTCATTATTTCAAAATTGGTATGATGAACAACCACATCTCGGCAAGCGAACGTATACACATAAAAACAAGTAAGAAAAGGCTAAAGTCTTGCGTGGCCGACTATATGATACACTCCACTTTCTATCCGAATACCATTCAATTCGGTAAAAAAATGAAAACTGGAAGAATTTTTGTATGTTTCCTAATCATAGGCTAATATGACCTGAACTAATTGGTCAAATCAAGAAGAATATTTGTATCGGGGATATATCCAAACATGGAATGAAGTGACCCACTTACACAATAGATTCTTTCAGTTGAAGTATAATGTGTTATGCTCAATTTGAAGAAATTCGGTGAAAATACATGGTTTCTGGGGTTGAAAAATCAAACCGGGAGCTATATATATATCTGAACAGATCTGACTCATTTTCACCCTGTGTGTTTCTTGTGGAAATATAAGATATTTTGCAAAATTTGAAGAAAATCTGTGGTTTCTACAGCAGAAAAACTTAAATTGAGAGCGAAACTGGTATGGGAGCTATATATTAATCTGAACCGATCTGACTTTTTTTCACCATACGTGTTCCTAGATTAAATATAAGATGTTTTGCCAAATTGGAAGATAATCTGATAAAATATGTGGTTGCTAGAGCGGAAAAACTCAAATTGAGAGCAAAATTTGTATGGGAGCTATATATAAATCTGCACCGATCTAACACATTTTCGCAGTGGGTGTTTCTAGTTAAAATATAAGACGTTTCGCCAATTTTGAAGAAGATCTGCTGAAATATGTGGTTCCTACAGCATAAAAAGTCAAATCGGGAGCGAAATTTGAATGGGGGCTATATATAAATCTGAAGCGATCTGACCTATTTTCGCCATGGGTGTTTCTAATTAAACTATATGATGTTTTGCCAATTTTGAAGAAAATCTGTTGAAATATGTGGTATCGTATGGGGGCTATATCTAAATCTGAACCGATTTTCTTCAAATTAAATATCGTTCGTCCTTGTCCCGCCACCAGAGTAATATTTTGTTGGACATTTGCTTTCATTTCCGTCCGTCCGCTAATTCTTGTAATTAAACTACAGGTCGCAATTATTGTACGATTCGAACAACACTGTTGCGCATAATGGTCTTACACTATTGAATTTGAGGTCAATCACTTTAGCTATAGCCCCCATACAAACTCCATTCCTTGTCCCGAAAAACTTCGTTGTGCAAAGTTTCGTTTGGTTCTGGCTACAATTGCGACCTGTATCCTGATTACAACAATAGATGGACAGACGGACGGACATTGCTTAATCGACTCAGAAAGTGATTCTAAGCCGATCGGTATAATTAGACATAATACTCTCGCGGAGTGTATAAATACAGTTCTGTTGTCGTAATTGTTGTGATATTAAGATGGTATTATAATACTATTTTAGCAATAAAATAAAACATTTTTTAAATTCCGATGTTGTCCTACCAGTTAACTTTATGATTCTGCAAAGAAATAACTCGCATTCCGCGTAACTCGCATTGGCAAGAAGCAACTAAATTTTCTTCATCAATCGAAAATATATTCGAGTGACGGTAGCGGCAACATCGAAATGGAAGGATGACAAAGCTGCATACAACTCTA
The DNA here is from genome assembly GCA_947397865.1 of Polietes domitor. Taxonomy (NCBI): domain Eukaryota; kingdom Metazoa; phylum Arthropoda; class Insecta; order Diptera; family Muscidae; genus Polietes; species Polietes domitor. Next base: position 145,779,107 of record OX377619.1, read on the forward strand.
TGTGTAGCAAAACATGGATGTGTTGTTACCAATAACTACTTTTTTATGCCATTATAAGGAGTCCATTATTTCATACTTCAAAATAATGCAGGGCGTAATGGGCTGTCATTACTAGGTAATGCAAGTAATAATGAGGTGGCATTACCGAGATTTTGCTGGGGACATCTCGGCAAGCAAACGTGTACACAAAAAAGTACAGTATTGTTGTTGTAACAAAAGGAACAGAACAATAAGAATAATGGTAAATGTGTCTTCCTTTCTTCTTATTGTTGTTGTGTTGATAAGATAGTATTATAATACTATTTTAATAATAAAATAAATCATTTTTTTAATTCCAATATAGTTCATCCAGATAACTTTATGATTCTGCTAAGAAATAACTCACATTCCGCGTAACATGCACACGCTTCGATTGACATGAAGCGACTAAATTTGCTTCATCAAACGAAAATATCTTTTCGATATATTTTATATTTTAATCTTCGAGCGACGGTCGCGGTAACATCGAAATGGATGGAAGTCAAAGCTACACACAACTCAATGTGTAGCTAAACACGGACTTTCTGTTATCAATAACTACTTTTTTATGCCATTATAAGGAGTCCATTATTTCATACTTCAAAATAATGCTGTGAATAATGGGCAGTCATTACTAAGTAATGCTACCAATAATGATGTGTCATTACCGAGTTTTTGCTGGAAGTAAACAAATATTGTGATGTGCTTAAAAATAGCACATTTTTTAATATGTTAGTGCAATTCTATGTAAAGTTGACAGCCTCTAATCTGCCGGTAATACCGTGGAATGCACTCCGCGGTGGAGGGTATATAAGATTCGGCCCTACCGAACATAACGCCTTTTTTACTTGTTATTGTTTATTCGTGGTAGTAGAAAATGCATTTTTTAGGAGACAGTTTGTATGAGAAAGTGAAATTCGAAACATTTGTAGCCATCACAATAACCGCAAAATTGAACTTATTATCGAACTTATATTTCCTAAATGAGAGAATGCCAAAATACATCGGAAAATGTTATGCATAGCTCTTTGCAAAATATTTGTGAAATTAGAAAAACAAATTTAATTTGTATTTCATAACTCAACTTTGTTTACATTAACTTTTGACAAAAATACTTTATTTTCGATCCATCTTACTGTGCACAATTTATTTTCTAAATCGGAAAATGCAGTTTTATTCGCCGTACAAATTTGCAAAATTTCATTTGAATCCATTTCAAATGGAATTACTCTATATTATTTTATAAGATTCGTAGCATAACCTCTTTTTATATACTTCTGAATCATGGATTTCGTTAACATTATTTATCCAATTCTTTTAGTTTCAACGCAATTCTACCAACCAATTGTGATGATGCAAATTCTAAAGCTTGCTGGAATAATACATGTTACATTCACAATAGTGTCCATAGCTCGAAGCCATTTTTGCTGTCGTGTGACAACACTACCGATGATGGTGGCTGGACAGTGATACAGAGGCGTATCAATGGTTCTGTCGATTTTTTCCGCGGATGGTCGGACTACAAGGAAGGATTTGGTGACATAAATGGCGAATTCTGGATCGGTTTGGATAAGCTATATGCTCTCACCAACACCTTGGGCCCCGTTGAACTTTATGTGCGCCTAATTGATTTCGACGATGTTGAGCAATATGCCAAATATGATTCGTTTGCTATCGGCGATGAACAGACACAGTATGTTCTAAAGGATTTGGGTACGTATTCAGGCACCGCTGGTGATTCTCTCCGATATCATGCGAATATGAAGTTTACCACAAAAGATCGTGATAATGATAATTACTCTAACAACTGCGCGCAACTTAGAAGCGGAGCTTGGTGGTATGACAACTGTTCAAAATCGTGAGTACAGCATTTTTGGAGTAGTCTCCATTGACGCACGTAATTAATATTTCCCGATTTCAGCAATTTGAATAGTCGTTATTTTGGTGTCGATACAAAGCCAGTAAAGGGTGCTTGGGATGGTGTTAATTGGTATAGTTTTCATGATGCAGATTATTCAATGAAATTTGCGCAAATGATGATAAGGCCGAGAAGAGCTTAAGTATGTGACGCTTCACTTTAGAGTTGTCCGATACCAGATATAATACGATATATGCAAATTAATTATAAGTTCGAGTAAAATATTTGGAACCCCAATTTTATAACCCAGCAAAGAACCAGTTGAGGAACCTAGAACCTGTTCTACTCATGGTTCTAGCATTGCATATTTTTGTTCGAAATTGTACCAGACCTAACCGGTTCCTTTATGCTAAATTTATGGTTTTCCATATTGTCTGTTAAAAAATTAAACAACATTTATTTCCACTACTTATCTGGGGTTGTTTCTTTTATCAAGGAGCTTTTTGTATCGTGACCGACTTACGTATCGCAGGAAGTGATGTTGCCATATGCCGACGAAGAGATGCCACTTCAATGGCAGCATAACGATCCTAAATACACCTCTAAAGTTCGTAAAGCCGACAATAGGATTGAAGTTCTTGGTTGGCCTGCTCAAATCTTTGATCTTAATTCTATTTTCGAACTTTTAATTAAAAAATCAAACAAAAAACAAGTAAAAACGACATTAAGTTCGGCCGGGCCGAACTTTATATACCCTCCACCATGGATTGCATTCCACAGAGGCTGTCGATTTTCGAAGAAGTGGAGTAATATTACAGGAAAATATATATTTTTTTTAATATAGCCAAACCAAAACAAATACAAATATTGAAAAAATAATTTTATAAATAAATATAATATTTTCATTATTTCTAACCACGCTTATACGACAACGCTACCAATACATTTACACTATATATATCGAAATAATACTTGAAGTCAATTCAAAAAATAAATATTCTTATATTCATATTTTCAAAAAAAGCTTAAATACCTTAAATATTGATCGACAGTGGGTGCTGCAGTTGGTTGTATTTCCATTCTATTTTATTAACAAAAGTACAAATTTTGAAAATCCATTATCTCACGTACATAGTGCAAACTAACCTAACTTCATGAATCAATCAATTTTTGCCGTAAAAGTTAAAAATACGAATTTAGTAAAATCTTTTTATTTTGCGTGTTTATGCAGTCAGAGGAAAGTATAGACCGAATTCCATGATTTTAGCTCCAGCTATTTGGTTGGTACCATTTTTATCCACTTTTTCCCATTTTAGCCCCTTAAAAGTACGACTTTCGAAAATCTCTTTAATATACATGTCTACGCAATTAGAGTGATGTACACACTGACTTTCATCATTCTATCTGTAGCCGTTTAGATGGTACCAAGTTTTTCCCTCTGTACCCAGGGGAAAGTACGAATTTAGATATCCCTTGAAAGTACGAATGTGGAAAAAGGTATAAAATTGGCAACTACCCAATGACAGCAGCTAGAATAACGAAATTCGACATGTACATTCATATGACTATATAGACGTACAAAATAAAGGCAGTTTATGAAAATTCTTTTATGGGGAAACGGTGAGAAAAGTGATACAATTGGTACCAATTAAACAGCTGCAGCGGTGCATATTTCGCTCATGTTGCGTTGATTCGAAATATAGTGTGATCTTACTATACTCGTACCTTTTGGGTTTAATATTTATTTAATTAAAATAAAAATATTGAGAAAATAGTTTTATAAATATATATAATTTTTTATACACTCCACGAGAGTATTATGTCTTTGTGCATTTGTTTGTAACACCCAAAAGGAAGCGAGATAGACCCATTGTTAATTATACCGATCGACTTAGAATCACTTTTTGAATCGATTTAGCAATGTCCGTCTGTCTGTCTGTCCGTCCGTCCGTCCATCTATTCTTGTAATCACGATACAGGTCGCAATTTTAGACAGAACCAAATGAAACTTTGCGCAACGAAGTTTTTCGGGATAAGGACGAACGCAATTTAATTTGAAGAAAATCGGTTCAGATTTAGATATAGCCCCCATACGAATTTCACTCCCGATTTGACTCTTTTCACTCTAGATACCACATATTTTAACAGATTGTCTTCAATATTGGCAAAACATCTTATATTTGAACTAGAAACATCTGTGGTAAAAATGTGTTAAATCGGTTCAGATTTATATATAGCTCCCATACAAATTTCACTCCCGATTTGACTTTTTCCGCTCTAGAAACCACATATTTTATCAGATAGCCTTCAGATTTGGCAAAACAACTTATATTTAAATTAGGAACACCTATGGTGAAAATAGCTCAGATCGGTTCAGATTTATATATTGCTCCCATTAAAATTTCGCTCCCGATTTGACTTTTTCTGCTCTAGACACCACATATTGTATCAGATTGTCTTCAGATTTGGCAAAACATCTTACAATAAAACGAAGAAAAACTGGTGGGAAATTACGTCAGATCGGTTCAGATTTATATATAGCTCCCATTCAAATTTCGGTCCTGATTTGACTTTTTCTGCTGTAGAAACCACATATTGTACCAGATTTTCTTCATATTTGGCACAATATCTTATGTTTCTACTAGAAACTTCCATGGTGAAAATGGGTCAGATCGGTTCAGATTTATATATCGCTCCTATACAAATTTCGTTCCCAATTTGACTTTTTCCGCTCTAGAAACAACATATTTTATAAGATTGTTTTCAAATTTGCCAAAATATCTTACATTTAAACTAGGAACACCTGTGGTGAAAATAGGTCAGATCGGTTCAGATTTATATATAGCTCCCATACAAATTTCCACTTATTTTCAGATAATTTCTTCAAATTGAGCATAACACGTTATACTTAAACTAGAAGAACATATTGTGTAAGTGGGTCACATTTCATGCTTGGATATAGCCCCGATACAAATATTCTTCTCGATTTGACAAATTGGGTCAGGTCATATCAGCCTATGATTAGGAAATATACAAAAATTCTTCCCGTTTTCAATTTTCTACCGAATTGAATTGTATTCAGATAGAAAGTGGAGTGTATCATATAGTCGGCTCCGCCCGACTTTAGCCTTTCCTTACTGGTTTATTATTTCAAAGCATGCTTTAAGGCAAGGCAACCAATACGTTTATATATCGAAATAATGCTTCAAATCAATTCAAAAAATAAATATAAGACTGCAATCTTCAAAATAGCTTAAATACAATAAATATTGGTAGATAGTAGTGGGTATATTGTATTTCCGTCCTATTTTAATTCCAAAAGTACAAATTTTGAAACTCCATTAGCTCTCACGTACACAGTGCAAGATAACCTAGCTGATGATTCAACCAATTTTTGGCCGTAAAAGAAAATAAGTAAGAATTTGGAAAAATCTTTTTATCTTGCGTGTCTACGCAGCCAGAGGAATGTATACACCGAATTTCGTTAAATCAGGTGCAGCCGTTTGGTTGGTACCATTTTTATCCCTCTGTTCCGATTGTATCTCTTGAGAGTGCGAATTTAAAGAAACCTTTTTATTTTTCGTGTCTACGCAGTCAGAGGAATGTATACTCCGAAATTCATGGCTCTAGCTGGTTGGATGGTACAATTTTTATCCCCTTTTCCCATTCTAACCCCAAAAAGTACGAATTTCAAAAAATTCCTTTATTTTACGTATCTAAGCAATCGGAAGAATGTATACACCGAAATTCATTATTTTAGGTACAGCCGTGTGGTTGGTACTATTTTTGTCCCTCTGTTCCCATTCTACCCCTTAAAAGCACGAATTTGGAAAAAAATACTTTTATATTATGTATCTAGTTAATTAGAGGCATCTACACACCGAATTTCGTGTTTCTAGCAGTTGTCGCTTGATAGGTACCATTTTTATCCCCTTTCGCCCCATTTCACCCCCTACGAATAATAATCACTTTATGGTCCACGTTTTTGTTATTGGGGGAATCTACATACCCAATATCAATTATGGACAAGCAGAAATGTTGAAAAAAAACATGCTTAAATACTCTAAAATCTTTTGAGTTATTTCAGTCCTTGTGAGGAAACAAATTTTCCCTTTGGACCGATTTCGCCCAATCCCAACCGATCTACAACTATAAAACGTATTTGTGGAAAATTTGGACATCCTAGCTTCTTTCGTTTAGATGCTAGCGTGCTTTCAACAGAAGGATGGGCAGGCGGACGGACATGGCTAGATCGTCTTAGAATCTTATGACGATCAATAATATATATACTTTATATGGCCTCAGGTCAATAATTCAAGGTGTTACAAACGGAATGACAAAGTTAGTATACCCCCATCCTGGAGGTGGAGGATATAAAAAAACGATTTTGTACCCATTTGAATATATTTGAAAATGACTAAATACTCTAAATATTAGTGGGTATTTTCAGTCCTTGTTAGGGAAAATGTTTTCCATCTTGGCCGATTTCGCACATCCCAAGGCACATATACGGAAAATGTTTCGTTCGCAAGCTAGCGTGCTTTCAACAAACAGACGGACATGGCTATATCGTCTTAGAATTTTACAACGACCCAGAATATTTTTATTTTATGGGGTCTCCGTTGAATATTTCACTGTGTTGCAAACGGAATGATAAACTCAATATACCCCCATTCTAAGGTGGTGGCTGTAAAAACGGGTGTTGTATTTAAAATCTTGGGAATTACAATAATGAAAATTCTTAATGTAAAACAAGACTTTTTGAGACGTTTTAGCAGAGAGATATAACTGGAAGACTTTTTTCGAGTATGAAACCTAACCCATGAGTTTGCTCTTCAAAATTTCGGCGATTCTCAGGAAATTAATAGTAAATTCCCGAATTGTGGAGAACCTGGGCACTGCTACTATCACACACTTTGTGACATCCAGAGCGCTATGCCGACTGTAGTGCATATTGCTTGATTTCCTTAAATTGGGTACAAATCATCATTGTTAAATATAGCCGATCGCGATCGAACTATTAAGTTACATGTATAAAGTGACGAATCTATAGCACATCAATTCTTAGTTTGTCGCACAAGCTACAATAGTCAACATCACAAGTATAGAGATGAATTACTCAAAGCATCTCTTATCACTTTTAATAATTTATTGTTGTCTGAATTTAATTAAGGCTAAAGCAATAGTAAGTATTGAAAGAAATGTATTAGAAATGAAAACAAATAATGAGCGTACATTCCGCTACCAACAGAATATCACGCTATGGGAAACTGAAGATGATCTTGCAGCATGGGATCGAGTTCACAATCAAATGGAAGCAGCAAAAGCCGGTAATGATATTCTAAAATTACGACTGGAAATGATGGAACTGCAGATGGGTAAACTATGATATTTTGTGACAAAAATTGCAAACTATTGAAAAAGTATCAGACGAAACTCCGATCGAGGATAAATCGCAAGCCGATTTAGTGGAGACCGAAAAGGTGATTCTGAGTGGCATTAATGGTCAGTATTTGAACAGTATTATTTTTATTATTATTACATATTGTTCAATTGATTTAAACTGTTTCATCCATTTACAGGAGAATCGATAATCTGTGAAAGTAGTGCCGATAAAAGTCTCAAGTGGTAAGATATACAGCCATCGAAGTTGAAGGTTATTAATTGTTTTTTTGTAATATTTGTCGCCAATATGGCGAATGGCCATATCAAAGTTTCGTTTCAAATATTGATGTGTTCACCCGCCACTAGGGTATTGTGTTGTTGGACATTTACTTTACTTTCCTTTCCGTCCATCCGTTAACTCTTGTAATTAAACTACAGATCACAATTATTGTACCATTCGAACAACACTGTTGCAAATAATGGACTTACACTATTGAATTGAGGCCAATTACTTTAGCTATAGCCCCCATACAAACGCCATTCTTGATTTTTGTTTTTATACAGCGATACTGCCCATCGTAACCATGACAATCGTCTTACAAACTCTTTTCGAATCTAATTAGTCATATCCGTTGGTCTGTCCATTTATTATACCCTCCACCACCAGGATGCGGGTATATTAACATTGTCATTCCGTTTGTAACACTTTGAAATATCGGCCTGAGACCCTATACAGTATATATATTCTTGATCATCATAAAATTCTAAGACGATTTAGCAATGTGCGTCCGTCTTTTGAAATCACGCTAGCATCTAAGCGAAAGGAGCTAGGACGCTGAAATGTACCAGAAATACGTCTTATTATACCCTCACTCTACAGAGTAGTAGGGTATATATCATTTGGGACAGAATAAAAGTGTAACGCATTGAAGGAATGACTTAAGATCCCAAGTATGTTTGGACCAAATCCGGTTCACGACTTTTTAAGCTGTTTGACCCATGTCCGTCCGTCTGTCTGGCTGGTGTGCACGATAACTCTCGAAAAGAGTTAAGCAATCGGTTTAAACTTTGCACATCGCAATATTTTTCCCAAACTTAGTTTAAGTTCGAAGATGGGCAAAATTGCCACGCCCCTTCTGGTACCTCCCATACAAATGACCCATATTCCTATGCTAAATTAAAACCACTGTAACTACCATACGGTTATTCAGAATCAGTTTTATTTTGGTATTTGATAAGTTTTAGTGATTTTAAATCACTTTAAGTGTACTAAATATGACGGATTTTGCCACGCTCCTTCTATAAGGATGATCGGAATACTGTGAAATTTGATATTTAGTAATGCCTTTATATATATTGCATTTATGTGGAATATGGGCGATGTTGCCACATCCCTTTCTGGTACCTCCCACACAAAGTGGCATAAGCCTTGCTTGAAATAAAACTAATATAATTTACATGCGGGTAGTAAAAATCATTTGATATTTGAAAAGGCTTTGAAAAGGACGGTTTAGCCACGCCACTTTATGTACCTCCCACACAATTGTCTCTATCCTAGGTAAAATTGTTTTACAACTTGTAAGCTAGGATCAAATGCCATGAACCTTCTAGTACCTTCCACACAAATCATCAAGGCCTACGTAAAATTTAAGTTATAATAATTTCCATAGATATGTTCTCTGAGAGTGAGGGTATATATAAGACGGTTTAGCCGACTGACATTTTCTTACTTGTTGTCGTAGATCGGTTGGGATTGCAACTAGGCGAAATCGGTCAAAATGGAAACGTTTTTCCCTCACAAGGACTGAAAATACCCATAATAAAACCTAATATTTTAATCTATTTAATATGTCTATTTCAATATGTCTGCTTGTACGTACTTGATATTCCCCCTATAACAAAAACGTGCACCATAAAGTGATTCTTATTCGTAGGGGTTGAAATGGGGCAAAAAAGGATAAAAATGGTACCTATGAAACGAAACCCCGCCCGCTTCGCCAGGCACAAAATAAACGGATTTTTTGTTGCGATCGGTAATATATGTACTACTTATAATCCATGGAGAATATTGAAGAACAGAACTTTAGTTTACGGCGAATATAGGAAGAAATGTCAAAAATCAAATTGATTTTAGGTTGAGTGTAATTCTTCTACTTTCCATTACATAAACAAAGAACTTCCTACGCAATCGAATAGCTGGAATTCGAATGTACTACATTCAAAACACATAGAAAGTCAAACCAATTGTTCACTAATCAAACAATACAAAAACTAAAAAATAATATAATTTCCCTTTTCTTGACTCAAGTCGGATTTTTTTAACCTTTCCTTACTATTGTGATAAGAAAATCCAAAGAAAACATGTAATTTTACAAAATTCCCCATCTTTCAAATCCCGCTGATTTGTATATTGTCTAAGCAGGTTACAAATAAATTAACTTAACACAACAATATAGTAATCTCGGTGTAGAGTACAGTCTAAAACCGGTTTAATTTCGTATGGGAAGGATCACGGCCACTTTCCGCCCACCTCGGAAATTTATGCTAGATGCACTTACACAAAATTTGAGCACTATAGGTGTCATAGAACTGACAATATTCAACAATAGGTTTTAACTTCGTATGGGAGGTGCCACACTCACTTTTCCAATAACGCCTATTATTTGGCACAACTACACACATTGACGCTAGGTGCACTTGCAACCAATTGGTAAACTTTCACAAAAATTCTAGATAGTATTCCGAATATGCTAATTTATAAAAACCGAATAAATCCCCAATTTGTGTGGGAAAAATTGTGAACATTTCAAGATGATAGGTCCAGTAGTTTAGGCTGCTATAAAGAACAAACAAACACACAAATACAGATTCATTTATATATATATAGATAAACATATTGGTAGCCTTGCCTTATAAGCGTGGTTTATATTAATTAAAATTTTATATTTATTTATAAAATTATTTTTAATGTTATTTCTTTGTATTTTTATTTTAATTTTTCTATAATATTGCTGAACTTCTGTAAATCGACAGCCTCTGTGTAATGCAATCCATTGTGGAGGATATAAAAAGTTCGCCCCGGCCGAACTTAAAATAATGATGCAAATTTAAATAAATTTGGAAAGGCTATCAAATGTGTAACAAAAATTGTCAGAAATAACTTTTGTGGATCAAGGACGAACGCTATTTAATTTGAGGCAAATCGGTTCAGATTTAGATATAGCCCCCATAAAAATGTCGCTCCCGATTTGACATTTTCCGCTCTAGAAACCACATATTGTACCCGATTTTCTTTAAATTTGGCACAACATCTTATAATCTTACTAGAAACACCTGTGCAAAAACTTGGTAAGATCGGTTCAGATTTAGATATAGCCCCCATAAAAATGTCGCTCCCGATTTGACATTTTCCGTTCTAGAAACGACATATTGTACCCGATTTTCTTTAAATTTGACACAACATCTTATAATCCAACAAGAAACACCTATGCAGAAAGTGGGTAAGATCTGTTCAGATTTAGATATAGCCCCCATACAAATGTCGCTCTCGATTTGACTTTTGCCGCTTTAGAAACCACTTATTGTACTCGATTTTCTTTAAATTTGGCACAACACCTTTTATGGTGAAAGTGGCTAAGATCGGTTCAGATTTAGATATAGCGCAAATACAAATGTTGCTCCCAAATGTTTAACCGATTTTCGCCAAACTATACACATTATATTTCACCTATTTCGTTCCAGATTCCAATATACCCACATACAAATGTCCTTTCCGATTTAACATTTTTTGTCAAACACATACATTTACAGGATACAAAAATCCTTCCCGTTTTCACTTTTTCACCGAATTAAATTGTATTCGGATTGAAAGTGGAGTGTATCATAGAGTCGGCCCCGCCCGACTTTAGCCTTTCCTTACTTATTTTACTTGTTTTTAATTGAAAACCTCGGTTTAGATCACTCTACGAATTACTTATTGGATTAAAATCTTTTGAATTGTCTTGAGAGAACTTTATATATTACATCCCTAGATTCCTCCCAATAGTTGACACGTAACATGGAGAAAAACTTTACTAATATATCATTGAAGTTCAAGGAAATATAATACTCTCTAGTCTTTAGAGTATCTTTGGAATTGTATCTTTATTCCATCCTTAGATTCCTCCCAATAGTTGACACGTAACATGGAGAAAAACTTTACTGATACTTCATTGAAATCCAAGGAGATATAATACTCTCTGTTCTTTAGAGAATCTTTGGAATTGTCGTCTTTATCCCATCCTTAGATTCCTCCCAATAGTTGGCACGTAACTTAGAGAAAGATATAATACTCTCTGCTCTTTAGAGTATCTTTGGAATTTAATCTTTATTCCATCCTTAGATTCCTCCCAGTAGTTGGCACGTAAGTTAGAGAAAGACCTTACTGATACATCATTGAAATCCAAGGAGATATAATACTATCTGCTTTTTAGAGTATCTTTGGAATTGTAGCGTTAATTGGAATTGTAGCTTGTAGGTGGAACTTAGATTCCTCCCAATTGTTTGCGTAACATGGAGAAAGACTTTACTGATACATCATTGAAATCCAAGGATACTCTGCTCTTTCGAGTATCTTTGGAATTGTATCTTTATTACATCCCTATATTCCTCCTAATAGTTGGCACGTAACTTAGAGAAAAACTTTACGGATACGTCATTGAAATCCAAGGAGTGTATCCGCTCTTTAGAGTATCTTGGGAATTGTAGCTTTATTCCGTTCTTAGATTCCTCTTAATAATTGACACACAACTTAGAGAAATACATTACTGACTGCTCTTTGAAGCATCTTTGGAATTGTACGATTTGATCCAGGTGACTCTTACGGAGAGAATTATTTATAATCCATGATATATATATCCATGTTCCATAATGTTGCTCCAGACGTCTGTATGACCGCATTATCACCTGGTAAGTGAGTGTTAAGGAGGATCTCAAAACTTTTCAAATTACTTTTGTGTTAGAATGGCTTCACTTTGTAAAAAAAGTCATCGAAATGGAAAGCCTCCTAAATTATCGTCTTTCTGTTCCGAAGACATTAATTATTCTTTTTAAATGTCCCATTAAGCATTACTCCTACTGTCGATTGTACATCTTTGGTATGTACTACTTAGTGATATATCTAATAAATTTATTTCCATGTTTCAAATTGTATCTCTCTCGCTCTCGCTCTGTGTTTGTATTTTTGTAGCCACAAAAAAAAAGACGAAAACAACAAAAGGAAAAAAACAGACACTGTCTCTAAATGATAAATCTTTGAGACATTAATGGGGCGAATGATGTCAATAAATTAACATTTTGTGTGTAAGCATGTGAGGCTGTTGGGTGAAGAACGACTGCTGCTGGCTGTTGGCTGCTGTGTTTCCGAAATCTCGTGTAACATGATTAAATGGAAGCATTTAAACTAAATACAACGAAATTTATCTTTCCGAAACTGTAATTGATATAACTTGTGATCAATTTATTACATATTGTAAGTTCGCAACGTACACTTTCGCAACGACACACAGTCACACACACAAACACAGTGGATTGGTGTGG